>JAVANC010000011.1:38441809-39050559 GCA_033319125.1 Parnassius glacialis | reverse complement strand
TTACGGGATTGGCATGGAGGATCTTTCTTACTTACTTACTACTCGTACTTTCACTTTTTTTATAGGAGCCTACGGAGCAAACGGGCATACGGCTCGCTGATGGTAAGTGACTACCGCCGCCCATGAACAACTGCACCACCAAGGGAATTGCAGGGCTTGTAAAGTTGTAGGCGGTGTTCCGGCATAAAATACTGTTCCACTCTGCTGAACACGCCAAGCTTTTTAGAGGCCAATTTGGCCTTCTCTTCCAAGTGACCACGAAACGGCACGTCAGTCGATATGTGGACGCCAAGGATTACGATACTGGCTGAGGCAACAAGGGGAGTGCCTTGAAACTGGGGAGATACGACAAAGGGGTTGTTTTTAATGGTAAACGCGTAAACTTGTGTCTTCTAGGAATTAAACTGGACTACATTTAGTCGCCCCCAATACGAGACTTTGTTCAGCAAAGACTCGACATCAGACACAAGTTTGTTCCGGTAGCCGGCAACGTTTTCCCGCGAAATATTGGCACGGCCGGTGTATAAAGCATCACAAGTGCTGTCATCCTCATAACAATGAAATTTACCGGCTTGTAACATATCATTGATATGCAGACGAAACAGCATTGGTGATAGCACGCAGCCTTGTGGAACAACAGTGTTAATAGGCTAGTAGTCGGAACATGCACTGTCTACAGCGACCTTGATGCTCCGATCTGCAAGAAAGCTGGTGATCCAATTGCACAATTTCTCGGGAAGCCCATAGTAAGGGAGCTTTGAAAGAAGCGCTTTGTGCCAAACCCAATCGAAGGCCTTCGCAATGTCCAAACTAGCGGTCAATGCCTCCTCCTTGGACTCAACTGCCTCCTCCTTGGACTCAACTGCCTCCGCCCATCTATGGGTCAGGTAGACCAGAGGATCACTAGCTGATCGAACACGAGGAAACCGTATTGGTGGTCACTAATCAGCTGGCAGTTTATAATGGATTCCATTATTTTGGAGATCAAGGAGGTAATGGCGTTAGGCCTGTAGCTAGTCTGGTCTGAGCGGTCATCTTTTTTAGGGATAGGGTGGACAAAAGCTGTCTTCCATGATTTCGGGACTACGCCTAGGGAGTAGGAGTACCGGAAAAGACGCGTTAAAACCGGTGCCAACTCCAGAGCACACATCCTCAGCACAATTGGAGGGATTCCGTCAGGCCCACTCGACTTGTGGATGTCCAGAGAGAGGAGTGATTTGCGAACCGAGCGCTGTGAGAACCGCACATCCGGCATGGAGCAGTCACACCGCAGGATGGTCGGCGGTGTATTCTCCCCGTCATCGAGAGTTGAGTTGAACGCAAAGAAAGAGCCTAGCAGATCGGCTTTCTCCTTTGCGACATGATGGTGTGAGTCGTCCTCCCTGTGCAGAGATGGACAAGATGGCTGACAGAAGTGAACAGAAAAAGAAAAGAAGACAGAACAGTGGCAGAGAAAGGCGGCAGCTTTCGCTGTCGCATGGATGGGCCGGCTCGAACCGGGGTGGTACCACGACCTCACAGAATACCAGCGTGAAGTAGAGGTTTACCTCTGCGTTTCGCTTGGTGAGTGCAGGTGGCCGGAGGCCCTTTTTACTGCAAATTAGGCATTCCATCCTAGTCCTCACGGGTGAAAACGCATCTGCATTTTGATCTGTAACAGAGGATAGATGTAGATGTCTATGGGCCGCAGCAACCACTTACCATCAGGTGGACTGTGTGCTCGTTTTTCACCCTTATCCAATAAAAAAAAAGTTCACCAAGGACAACCTTGGTGAGATACCAGAATGCACGGGTTCCCGAAGGAAGGCGAACTAGTTTCTCCCCAATTCTGCCTATGTGCCCTGACTTTGTCTTGGCAATGACTCTTCTTAAGAACTTAGAAGCGCAATTATACTTCTTTTTAAAGGCGCTGGTGTTTACATCCCGAGACGTTGATGCGTCAGCCCAGGCCCGGTAGTTCTACTTGTAGCGTGATGCGTGATAAAATTTTACAGGAGCGACTAAACCATGGCTGAGATCTGCCTCTGGTGGGCACCACAGAGAATGGATTAAAAAGTTCCATACCCTGAAGTACAACATCAGTAACAGAATTAGCCACAACGTTAGTATCGTCTGGCGAGAAGCAAACCCGCTCCCAAGGATAGGATGCAAAAAAAAGACCGCGTCCTATCCCAATCGGCAGACCTATAGTGCCAAACAGGGCGGCAGCCTGCAGAAAGCAAGCGCGATTTCGGTCTGAGTGGTACCACACTTCGGACTAGACAATGGTCCGAGGAGTCCTTATGAGAGGTCAGCAGAAAGTCCAACAGGGAATGTGAATAATCTTACACATCTTGAATCCGCGTATGCGTAGTGACCAGTTGTGTCAGACCAAATGCCAAGGTAAAATCATGAACCAACATCCCCGCATGGTTGGTTAAACGTGAACCAAGCCATTCGGCGTTGTGGGCGTTAAAATCGCCAAGAATCACGATCTCTGCGATTGGGAACTGTTGTAGCAAGGAATCTGTAGCTCAATCTATGGCTCAATCTCCCAATCTTAACCATTTGACTACACACGTATATATATATATATATATATATATATATATATATATATATATATATATATATATATATATATATATATATAGAATAAGACATAATTAACATACTTATGATAACGATAAGTTGTATTTGTTACCTAATTCTTCATTGATACTCGTAAGTACCACTAATGTGATATGGAAGAGTGGCTCCATCTGACAGTCCGAGTAATTTACGTCTGGTGTAAACGAATTGGTTAAAGCGCCATCTATCGGAATCTATTCTCCATTCATTTCAGTCAGGTGCAAATTCACTTAAAAGACTGAGTCAACCTATGTTCTAGATGTAAGACAAACCTTGTTAACCGAGAAGCAATACAGAATTCCTTTGAAGAATTTGTTGCCTACCGTCGAACTGATTTCTTCAAGAAGATCATCATACAAATAAAAAATATAGAAAAAAAATTACGTTAAATTATTTCATAAAAATGGAATTTTCCTAAGTAAATACCTAATATTGAAGTCTGTTTTGCAAACTTTTTAATTTTACCACTTGTTTTCTATACACTGTAATGTTTATCGTTAATCACAAATCACAGAATACCAGCGTCGAATAGCAGCTTCATGCTGCTGTGTTTCGTATGGTGAGTGTAGAGAACCAGATACCCTTTTTACTGGAAAAGAGGCATTCTATATTAGTCCTCACGGGTGACAACGCATCTGCATTTTGATTCGCAAACGAGGATAAATGTAGATGTCTATGGGCCACAGCAACCACGTACCATCTGGTGGACTGTGTGCTCGTTTGTCACCCTATTTCATCTAAAAAAACATATAAAAAAAAAAGAATTTAAAAATCTAAAGTTAGTTTCTTTTTAAATCTTTGAAGTCGACTTTTACATTTTATTAAAAGTAAATTTTTTGGTTAATCTCTCGAATTTCGCTTAAAGACCGATCCATTTAAACCGGCTTTGAACGTAGCTCGCTAGCTCGCCAAACAAGCGTCGAAATCAAACAGGCTTCGTTCGCACGTCGCCACGTCCGTACACGTCGCCACTGTACAATGGAGCTAGCTTTGTTTGTCTTAGTGCTCCTGCTGACAATAGAAATTTGTACCTAGCTTACGCTCGTGTGGGCTTTGTGTGGAATTAATTTTATATCGCTTCTTTTTTAGACTATACGGTTATGTGTTTAATTAACATTTATTTTCCTCCAGATAGAATTTCGGTAAAGGTGGTTAGTCTCAATGGAGACTAGCCATCTGTGCAGGATTATAGTGCACGAATGTATCCGCAAATACACTGCACTCTCTATTTCTTCACTCCCATAGTCCAATGACCTTATTGTCACGTTTTGCAGGTGGATTGATGATCGTAGTAGTACATTTCGCACTTTTGGCGCTGCTGTCCGTCATAGTCCGAGTAATTTACGTCTGGTGTAAACGAATTGGTTAAAGCGCCATCTATCGGAATCTATTCTCCATTCATTTCAGCCTATAAAAGTCTACTGCTGAACATACGCAAAATTCCCCTTGCAAAGGCAATATATATATATATATAGTCCTCCTCATCGATTTCGATGACGGCGACCCTAGAAATTAGGATGTTTTCCTATCAGGCTTGCTAGGCCGAACTTGGTCTTAAAAGCTCTTTGACATGCGTGGCAGTAGAGTTGTCCAGCCGAGTTGTAGGTGTATGTGTAGGAGGGCCTAACCCTCTCTTTGCGCAGTTGGCGTTTTGCGTCTAAAGTCTTGAGGCGGCTTTCTTCGAATGATTTTACACTTTTGAAGATGGTCGACCGCCAAGATGACCTTTCTGCTGCAGGCTCCTCCCAACACGCGGGGTCGATAGCGCAAGTGTTAAGGTGTCTTTTGAACACATCCTTATAGCGCAAATGCTGACCACCGTGCTTTCGTTTACCTTCCGCCATCTCTGAGTAGAAAACAGCTTTCGGTAAATGTCAATCATCCATGCGAAGGACATGCCCACACCATCTGAGCTGACGTAGAAGTAGCTGTTGCACGTATGCGCCGGCTCGAGCCGGGTTGGTACCAAGACCTCATAGAATACCGACGTGAAGTGGAAGCTCTGCTTCTGCGTTTCGTCTGATGAGTGCAGCTGGCCGGAGGCCTCATCCCCTCCTCCCCCACCAACATGGTAGCGGAATTAAATGAAAAACTACCCCAGGAGGGTATCAGGACCCCTGGAGAATCCCTCCCTGACCGTCCACGACCAAGCTACTCCACTCCTGAGCGTGGGTAATCAGGCTGCCCCGCGTATTCTGGGGGGCATTACATCTAAATTCCGTTCAAAACAATAACTGCTCAGGGCAAACTGAGCAACAAGACTAAGGCGATCCCTGCCACGCTATCCGTGAATTTGTGCAACATCAGGGGACTTCACTCGAATCTAAACGCCGTCTACTACCATCTTGAGACGGCGAAGCTGGCTTTGCTCTTTCTGACCGAGACTCAGGTGTCCTCTCCGGCTGATACGTCGTATCTATATAATTATATAATAGAATAAGACATAATTAACTAGGAAAATTCCATTTTTATGAAATAATTTAACGTAATTTTTTTTCTATATTTTTTATTTGTATGATGATCTTCTTGAAGAAATCAGTTCGACGGTAGGCAACAAATTCTTCAAAGGAATTCTGTATTGCTTCTCGGGTATTGAAATTTTTTCCCGCCAAAAAGTTATCCAAATTCTGAAAAAAGTAAAAGTCTGTAGGCGCAAGGTCTGATGAGTACGGTGGATGAAGGAGAGCTTCCAATCCCAGCTCTTGTAACTTGGAGACCGTCTTTTGCGCAGAATGAGGGGCGAGTGCTATAATTTATCAGTGCACTATATCACTTTGATAAATAGGTTCCTTATTTTGTCTACAAAAAGGGACAAAGTTTTAGTCAAGTCAGAATCGATAAGGGAATCTTTACCGACTTTAAAGATAATTCCAAACACTCAGTTCATTATTGTTTTGAATTGATATAACTACACAAGATTTTTGCATATTTAACAGTAGGTATGGTTTTGCTACAAATTATTTTTCGTTTTAAATTTAAATTTAAAATATTTAATGTCAAGTAAGCGTCTTATATTTATTTTTAATTTATAATATTACGTGTCTTTACAACTTAATAACCACCCATTTCAGATATTACAATATTTATTATATTTTATAGGCCTGTGCCTAGCATATGTCTGATACTGTATTAAAGTCATCAAATTGTGGTTTGTTATATTAAATAAAATTATTAATTAAAATTATAAAGAAATATTTTTAAATTATTTAATAAAACAATAATGAAATATAGAAATAGGGAACGAAGAAACCTGGCATCCAACCAAATGTTACTACATAACAACATTTCCTTCAATATTTACTGAAAATCCACACAAATTAAGCTTCAACCCAACAAAGAACAGTACGGGTACACAAAACTAACGTCGCAAAACCCAAAAACCCTTTAAAATTATTTTTTTATAGTTACGCGAAGACATTTATATAAAGCTAGTTTCAATGGATTTTATCGCATATATTAACTTATTTTATATCCCGACGTTTTGAGCACTTTACAGCACCCATGGCCACAGGGTGACTGAGGTGTTTGACATCCCAAAGTCATAGTTAACCACGGCTATCTCCAGATTAAAATTATTAATTTTCGTTCCGATCTACGCACTATTAACTTATAGTATGTTGCAGTCTTGCAGTTGTATGGTTGGATTGGGATTTAATTTAATTTATTATAGGATCCCAAGCAGACGGTAGCATCGAACCATCTTCTCTATTGAAATTAGAATATTTTTTTGATTTCAATAGCCTTGCGAGTCATCGTTGGAAGGAATCGGTGTTCTTTTGTGAGGATTTCTGGTTTATTAAATATAATGTAGTGACGGTGGCAATTTTGTACGTGTTCACAGACTGCAGACTTGCCGGAGTGTCGATTCTTCACATCAGCTACGTGTTTTTTCCAAGGGGTTTTCTTCTAAGGGTAAAATTACTTTATATAAACTTTTTGTAAGAAGTTGCCTTGACTTAACCAGTGTCACCTGGAATCCATCTTTAAGTGTGCCCCCCAACGCGTTGAAAGTTCACTGCGTGCCTTTACTCGACATCTTGACTTTAATGCCAGTAGCACCTTACATAGGCAGACTTACAGTCAGCTACTGACTGAGTTCTAATTCATATTTCTCAAAAATAGACAAGACATTCTTGATCTGTGTTTTCATTGATTTATATGTTACACATTATATGTTACACATTTATATGTTTTGTATAACTCAATGTGTGTTTTCTACAGAATTTAGTACACAATAAAGTAAAGTGCAGTAAATTTTTGACCTTCTTTTCATTTTGAAAACATTCCATATTCCTTTCGTGAAAACTCAACCTGGAAATCATGCTACTATTGTTTAGATATGTGGCAAATTTTACGAGTTAACGAACTGTCTAAATACATATCTCGCGACAAGGTTCACGACTCTTGCGTTGCTTTTAAAATATAAGTAACCGATCATTTATCGTCGAGTTCCTCGTTAAAATAATATTTCGTCTATTCAGTCGGAAGATATTTCATTTCATAGATTATTTAAAAATGTGCATATTCCTGAAGAGAGTTTGAAATAAAATACTTGTTATATTAGTTCTCTTTTTATATCAGACATACATATTATGTTGTTGCTTTATTTGTTGAAGGAGAAATTCTTATTTTTGTGCTATCAACGGGCACTACCTATAATAGACCTTTTAATACCTATATAATAGAACTAATTACCATGCTGTAATGACAGCCTATCAAAAATATTTTAGTCAACGTGGCCTACGTTCGCTTACGTTCACCTACGTTTACGTCCCTCATAAATCTATAATATAGGCGATTGCCTCATAAGAGGGATATTTGCTATAGGTTAAGATACCTTAGGGGATACATAGTAAAAAGTTAACTATACTATATAACTAGTTACTATTAGTTTACGAGTTATTCTGCACATGAATAATATAAAGATCAACAACAATTATGAAGACACAATCTAATCTAAAGAAAATAAAAACGCAACCTGCCTTTTTGCAAATTTGGATAAAGGTTGGGTAAAAAAAAATTAACATTAATGTATAGATACTTTTTCTACATTAGTAGTATAGTTGTAGCACGAATGGGTCGGCCCGACCGGGGAAGGACCACGCTCTCACAGAATACCAGCGTAAAATAGCAGTTTAACACTACTGTGTTTCGTATGGTGAGTGTAGAGAACCGGAGACCCTTTTTACTGAAAAAGAGGCATTCCAACTTAGTCCTCACGGATGACAACGCATCTGCATTTTGATTCGCAAACGAGGATAAATGTAGATGTCTATGGGTCACAGCAACCACTTACCATCAGGTGGACTGTGTGCTCGTTTGTCACTCTAATCCTAAAAAAAGATACATTTTCCAAAATTATGTAGGTACATTATGTATCCTTACTGCCTACTGCCCAGCTCCTATAATAGATAGCGTGATGATGTATATTTATTCTAATGGTTCAGTCTCAAAGTTTTTTGTATGATGCGCGTACAGACAGACAGAGATAGTGTATTCCAATAGTTTCAAAAAAATATTCAATGTACAGAAATCCTCTGTCCTCTTAGTTTTATTATAGTATAGATAAATGTACGTACGTCAGTAAAGGGACATTAAGTACACGACCATTATCATAACGTAGGAGCAATTGTGTGGTGAGTCTCGGCCCCTCGTGTCCCTACACAATGGCCCGTGCAATTTACGCCGGTCTAGTTTAGGATTAGAGTAGTATAGGATTTAGGATTACACTAACATTAAGATTTGAGATTTAAAAAGGTGTGATATTTCGTAATAAGAAGATACTTCATTGCAATTCTAAGTTTGCTGTCTCGCTCAACTTTACGTATGGTGTTCTTATGTGCACACTAGACGATCCCTCATTGCAGTTTTAAAATCGCCCCGCAAGATTCTTTCTTTTTAGAAGTAAAAATAAGGAAGAAATTGTAAGGGTGAACACCTGATGGTAAGCGAATGCTGTTAAAGTACCTGATGTTGATAACTTAACAGCATTTTCCCTATGCTTGAATTATAATGCCTGCGTAATACCTGCGTTTTCATATTTGAGGACTAAGATGTACTCATTACGAATGCAAAGGGGATCGATCTCTTAACCCATTTTGTCACCCATATTCTTTAAAACCACTGTAAAATTTAAGCAGTATTTTTATAGAAGACAATTTAATTTTTTTTGTATGTATGTTTACGTAATGTCTTTGTCAATTTTAAACCGATTTTGATGATTTTTTTTAATGAAATAAATTATAAATATTACTTCAGGAGCGATCGTGTATTAAGTTTTGAGAAAAAAAGTTCCTCATACGCGTGGTTAATAAATTATAATAATAATTTTATGTAAATGTTTAAACGATATTGAGATTGTAATATTATTTTGTGGGCTCAAAAGGTAAAAAAATATCTTGTAATAAAAATGCCATCAAAAACATAACTTGTAAATAAAAAACCAAGTCTCACAACTCAGTTCTTCTACCGTAAAAAATTGTGAGATCCTTGTCCCTACATAAGGGTCCTTCTGTCTTAAGTTATTACGAAATTAGCTAACCTAACAACATCTTATAGTGACCACATCAATACTAAACATCTTTTATGTTTTAAATAAATAAATTGACTTGGCAATCGCACTAAACAATCTAATTTAATATAATATGTATTTCTTGAGAGATACATTGTGTTTTCATGCATATTTTATTTCATACACTACCAAAACAAAACAAAATCAGAACACATTTTTTATAGAATAAGGATGACAAACGAGCACACAGTTCACCTGATGGTAAATGGTTACTGTGGCCTATAGACATCTACATGAGCAGATGAGTTGTCAGCCGTGAGGAATAATATAGAATACCTCTTTTCCAGTAAAAAAGGTATCCGGTTCTCCACACTCACCATACGAAACACAGCAGCATTAAGCTGCTATTTCACGTTGGTATTCTGTGAGAGCGTGGTCCTACCCCGGTCGAGCCGACTCATTCGTGCTACAACTATACTATTAATATAGCTGCAGCATGGCTCTACCACGTATAAGTACATATAGTCTCTGTTTTAATAAACTACAAAGGTTTTTCTTATAAAATAGGAGTGACACAGCACACTTGATGCTAAGTGCATGCTCTATCCCATAGACATATAAATTTATTCTCGATTTAGAATCAAAATGCAGATGCATTATCAGTATCACCCCTAAGTAAAAATATGGAATGCCTCGTTGCCAGTAAAAAGGGTATTCGATTCCCTACACTCACCATACGAAACACAGCAGCATTAAGATGCTGTGTTTAGTATGGTGGTAATACGCTGGTATTCTGTAAGAGGGTATGTGAGAAATGAGAGGAATATAGTTTTAGCATTCACAAACTATGTTACATATTTGCATTACAAAAAAAAAAACAAAGTACCCATAGTTTCTGTTTTATAAAGCACTACAAACGTTACAGTAAACTCGCGCCATTTTCACTTCATTTAAAACCACACACAGACAATAACATGGTCGATTGCGCAAAGCATGCAGCTTGGCTCACCGCGAAACCGGACCTAGCCATTTGTAATTAACTTTTGTCATGGTGCAGTTTCATGTAACAAGTTATTTTTTTATAAATATAAGATTGACAAATGAATAAACCTCCAGAAGGTAAGTGGTGTCTATGGTCCATAGACAGCCTATATCCACTTACAAATTGTTGTGTTGTTCCCCCTGAGGACAAAGGTGAAATGCTTCGTTACTTGAGTAATAATTTAAAATTAAAAATTTTGTACAGCCGACTTCAACATAAGTTATTAAGAATAACTCAAAAACTATTGGTCTGACCTTGATCAAATTAATATTTCCAGCTTTCAAATTAAAAAAGAATCATCGAAATCGGTTCACCCAGTAAAAAGTTATGAGGTAACAGATATAAAAAACATACAGTCTAATTGAGTACCGTCTCCTTTTTGAAGTCGGTAGAAAAGGGTTTCTGGTTCTTGTCACATAAAATACGAAACAGAGCAGAGTTATACTACTATTTTACACAAACATTCTGTGAGCGCTATGTGACGCAAACATCCTTCCGATCGGGATGACCCATTCATGCTGCTGCGGTAATACATCTGCAGCGTGGCTCGTTCTTATAAATATAAGGGTGATAATTGCTTACACAGTCCACCTTATTGTACTGTAATTGACTCCGGAATAAAAAGGAAGAAAAAGGAAAAGGAAGAAAAAAGGATCTCGGGTTCTCTACACTCACATATATCATACAAATCACAGCAGTGTCAAGCTACTATCGAAGTGCTTACTGTATACGACGGACCACCTTTACTATGGGTAACGACGTGGAAACTATATCTACCGGATTAAGGTCATCAGAAAAAATATAATCAAATACAAGTATAACTTGTGTAATCTAACATCTGACGTTTGATAAAGTGTTTGGTGTTTACAAATCTTGACATTAATTCGACAATAACGATAAACCAACTCAGAGTCAAGAGAGCTTTGTTTCATCGTGAGCATCATTAATCGTAAGAACCCAATTTAAGCAGCATTGACGTAAGCACCTTGCGGAATACGTGTTAAATTGATTCCTTTACAATTTTGTAACTGCATCGAGAACAATATTCTTATTTTCTTACGTTTTTAGTCGTCGTATGAGTACCTATAATACTTTACAGAAATTTACAACCTTTTAGCCAATATCAAAATAGGAGATTCTTAATTTAAAAATTCAAAATTTAATTTTTCTTTTTCTTTTTTATTTGTATCTATATTAAGCGAACATTTCGTCACTTTTGAACTGACTTTAAAGGAATTTTTTTTCATACTTCATGGGTTACCGTTACAGCGTATTAAGGTCCACTGCTGAATAGGCCTTCCCTCATAAATTGCCTTATAGAGAGAATATTTATCGTAGTTCCCACGCTTGACAAACGAGTTGGAAGCCGCAGTTTATTTTTATTTTTAGTCGTTGTTAGGAAGACACCCGTCTCCTGATTTGTTTCCCTACGTCGCTTCTTACGACTCCAACGGGACGATATGGGGTAGTAGATAGGTATTCTTACACCTCCACTACTCGGTGATAAATACTTCATGGGTGGTCCGACACAAGGCATTTTCTCCTGTGTATTGGAGGCAGTTTACGGACATAAATTTCACAAGGACAAACATCCAGTCCTGGAACAATTATTTGTAGGCCATACAAATACTTGTTCCGTGCGGATTTCGAACGCATGGCTAAGCCACTGCGCTACGGAGCGGTCGCCAGTATAAACATCATGATTATTGATTTCTTATATTTACGCGAACAATACACATTTAAATAAAAAAAATCGATGCTCCGAGAAGTCTTCAATCTGTGAACACGTACAGGATCGCCCCCGCTACTACATTAGATTTGATAGACCACAAATCCTCGCTAAAGAACATCGATTCCTTCCAAGGATGATTCGCGAGGCTATTGAAATCAAAAAACATCCTAATTTCTATAGAGAAGATGGCTGGGTGCTACCATCTGCTTGGGATCCCATAATTAATAAAATTAAATCCCAACTCAAGCAAACAACTACATGACTTCAAAATACTGTAAGTTCATACTGCGTAGATCGGAACAAAATTAAATCATTTTTAATCTGGAGGCATACACCTCAGTCCCCTCCGTGACCATGGGTGCTGTAAAGTGCTCGAAACGTCGGGAATATAAAATAAGTTAATATACGCGATAAAATCCTTAAAACTAGTTTTATTTTAATTATGATTATTATCACGGTCCTCATAATTATATCCTGCTCAACACAGGCGTCCTTCAAGGAATGGCAAAAAACACGGCCCCGAGACACCTCTGCCGTCCTTACGATAAGTGCAATAACTCGGGTTTTTGGGCTTACTGACTTAAATACATATCCGTAATCAGAAAAATGAGCTCTACATTTTCTCTTTAGACGTCTTTTTTTGTATTTACAGTAGATTCGGTTCTTTTGATAAGCATAACTGCAATATTTAATTTTACCATATGTATGTTGCATATCATTAACGAAATAACTTGAGTTATGGCAAGGTTAGCTATAATATTTTGTAATATTACTTTAGATTACCGCAATAAGTCCAGTTGTTGCACTTATGATTAGCGCATTTTTTTCAATTAAGTTGAACATTTACTAATCATTAGCGTAACAAATAACGGTTATTGCAGATATAGTTAATAGAATCAGGCGTTACTTTGCGGAAATTCATTATATAAAAGCTTTTAAAAAAAATTCTCTTCATACTAGGTAAGACAAATCATTTTATTTTATAACGCGGATATTTGCAAAGTAATTTTTTTTAAAAGCTTTTATGTTGCAGATATGTTAAGGAATCTTATTATTTAAAATTTTAAACTAACAAATTCTAATAATAACAAGTAAAGTTAGTGCAATTATTTGAAGGAAAAACAGACAAGATTTGAATGACCATATGTACTAAACGGCAATTTGTCTTCGAGTTATTGCTGTTATGAGTAATAAAGAGCGCGAGGGCTGTGACTTGAGGAGAAGTGATATTGCTTCGCACGTAAGAGGTTCGTCGCGGCGCACTAAGCGAGCGATATCCCATCAAACGATAGCATTTCATTCATCACCAGTTAAATCTTCAATCTCAATTGAAGATTCAGACGCTGATATAGTAACGTTGCCTGCTATTCAAAGTAATAATAATCTGTAGATTTAAATCAATTCTGGTCGCGTCCTCCAGATTACAACGATTTTAAAACAGTTTTTAAAATCATTGTAATCTGGTTATTTTAATATTGTTTGAAATATTGATCTTAATATTCTTGTTTCTAAAACTCAACAAAGAGAAACAGCCTGTTCCTCTTTCCTTCATTCATCCTTTCATAACAATCAAAACATCTTTGTCGAACTATGGAAGGCCATTGTCCGACAAAGATTATTGTGACAATAGTAAAGTAAACATGTTTGAGGACTCCGACGATAGCGTTAAAGAACTTACCAAATGCGAGAATGTACCAAACAGAAGAAAAAAGCGCTGATGCAAAGTTAGCATTAAAACTACCATGTGATGATAAACGTAGAAAAAAGTGTATGAAAAAGTTTACAGAATAAATTTGAACAGGTATCTACGATCAGTGCGTAAATTTAAGTTGGGAGTCAAGAGGGTTGTTTATAAAAGCAATATACCGTAAAAACATCAACGAAAAACATGCGAGAGTGTCGTGGAACACTCGGTTGGAAGAAAGTTCCTTTCGTAGTATATTATTATTGATAAACGTATTATATTGTTGATTAATAAATACAAATAAATCAATTACTAGCATCTATTAAAATGAAGAGTCATTTAAAATAAAATAATATTTCTTTCATGGCAAGATAAGAAAAGTGCGAGGGAGATTTCATTATTAAATTAGACAAAAACATAATTAAAGAACATATTCAAAGTTTAAATCCAACAGTATCACATTATCGCCGCGCACATGCCCTCAATTAGTTTTATTTACCCGGTGACTTAAATATTACGATGATCCACCAATATTTTATAGAGAAATATACTTATAGGCAGATATCTGTCGAGAGATATTGCAAGATTGTAAACGTAATAAACGTTTCCTTTGGTCATCTCGGTTATGAGGAATGCGAGGAGTGTGCTCTACATAATTCTCGTAATGAATGGTCTCAAGAAAGTTGTGAACTGTGTATTCAATATGAAAAACCAAGTTGCGCTACACACAAACTAGAGAAAAATACCAAAACGACAAGGAAGCATTTTCTACCGACAACGATTATATTTACTTTCCTAAAGGTGTGAAGCTGTGATATGATTCGAGTAAAAGAAAACACTTCAAGTGGTCTGAAAAGATTTATTTTTTATTTTTAGGGAGTAAAGTGGTATTTTTTGTAACATTTTTCTCAACAGATTCTTTTATAAATCAATATTTTCATATGTAGCAATTTTGTTTCAATCATTTTTCATATAAATTTTTAATATTATTTCAATCAATGCAGGGGTAGCCCTGCATTGTGTCTGATTAAAATATTTTACTAATGAAAACCGCAATAACTAAGACATTTATTGCATTTATGGTTGGAAGAAACTACAGGACATACAGTTTATGCTCTAATCTAAAGAGCAGTTTGTCGGTTTACTAACGATATCTGCAACAAGTAGTCTACTTATTGCGGTTATGATTAGTCACGCTCTGTCAATACATTTAACAGTCCTAAAGATAAATACGTTATTGTGTTTTTAATGCATATGTAAATGTGTATAAAAATATAATATACTATATAAAAATCTGCATTATTTTAGCTGTCGTATAGTAAAAGTTTCAAGTCAGTAGCTATCATAGTTACGAAGATACACACAAAACAAAAATAAAATCTTTAACTGCGATTATCTCGAAAGTAGCCAAAACCTAGTTATTGCACTCTTCGTAAGAACAACAGACCTGCATCCATGGACTTCCTGTAGATCACCCCTCCATCTAGTGAGCCGCAGCCCTACACTTTGTTTATCGGTTCGTGGCTACCACCCGAAAATATTTTTTCCCCATCGGTTTTGGGTTCTTCGAGCTAAATGGCAAGTAGGTTCAAACATACATGTTAAAATAAGCTCACGTCATTGCAAAGTCGTTCTTAACTTACAATTCATTATCATCATTTAATGATAATGCCGAAGGTAGTTTAAAAGTATAAACATAATAATTGGTAATACTACTCGTAGTAACACCGAAAAATTGTGATATGCTGATTTTTCGTTTAGTAAAATATGAATAATTTTCAACCAATAAATTACGTAAAACGTATAAAGCTAATTTAATGAAAAATGTAATGAATAACGTTCTTATTTTTATGCAAGTAGATAGATGTCATAATACCATTTAATGTCTATTAATAAATTTTTAGCATATCGTCACAACTTTAAGAAATTTGATATCCATGTTTTTTCAATTTTACTCAAAAGTAGTATTTGCCGTAAAACGCCATTTTATAATTTAAACGGCGATTTTACGGCAAATACTACTTTTGCTAATGCAGGGCAGATTACAGCCCTTCACATTTTCACGACTGAACATAAACCTTCCCTAAGGAATGCCTCAATCAGTCCTGAGACACCTTCATCCATCGACTTCCTGCTTCCCTTACTAGGTTGTCGCTCCATCTCGTTATATCTATTATAATTAATGTTTGAAGCATCAGGTGAGCCGCATGCTCGTTTACCCCCTCTCCTATAAAAAAAACTCACGAGATTGTAAATACTCGTACTTACTAACGCATGTTGATCTTCACCTTGCCCTATTATATATAGCTTTTTAAATATGTAAAATATATGACAAACTGTTTATGTACTTTCATTCAAATACAAGTACATAAAATAATTTGTCGGCTAAAATACTCCTATTCCGTCATCCATTTTAGGGTCCGTAGTTACACAACAAGTAACGCTTATAATTTCGCCATGTCCGTTCGTCCGTCCGCGCTTTTGCTTAGAGACCCTAGGTGCTACAAATCTGTAATTGGCATAGTTATAGATATTACTCACGCCTAGATAACTGTGATATAAAATCTTAAAAAACATTTTTGGCTACTTCCAATTTTGGCTATACAAGTAATGGAGGATGATTTTTTTTTACCCGTCTATTCCATCATATGGGGTATCGTTGGGTTATCTTTCAAAAACACTAGGGATGTGGAACATTTTTGGATTCAGGGGTCCGTTTTGTGAAATATTTAGGTATAAATTTGTATTTTTCATTAGAGCCATGTGCCCTCCCCCCCCCCCCCCCCTATACCAGCTAAGCCGTTGTTTTTGGGAAATGTGAAAAGTATACACGATAGTACTATGATAATGAAATTAAGTTTAAAGGAAAACTATCACAACTAAGTAGAATTAAAAGGTTAACGAGTAATAGTCGACCATCTTATAACATGCACTTGGATTAGTTAAAATTCCGTTACAATTCAATATAAATGACCTAAAACTAGATGCATTATAGCTTTGTATGTTATTAAACATACAAAGCTATAATGCATCTAGTTAGTAAACTGTTAAAAATAAACATTTTGTAAAGAAAACTACTTATATGCATTACTACTATAGCTTTACTTTTTCATTTGCGGATTGGCAGGGAGGATATTTCTTACTTACTTACTACGTACTTTCACTTTTTTATAGGAGACAAAGCATACGGCTCACCTGATGGTAAGTGACTACCGCCGCCCATGAACAACTGCACCACCAAGGGAATTGCAGGACTTGGAAAGTTGTAGGCGGTGTTCCGGTCTAAATCCGGATAAAATACTGTCCCACTCTGCTGAGCACGCCAAGCTTTCTAGAGGCCAATTTGGCCTTCTCTTCCAAGTGACCACGAACTGCACGTCAGTCGATATGTCGACGCCAAGGATTACGATACTGGCTGAGGCAACAAGGGGAGTGCCTTGAAACTGGGGAGATACGACAAAGGGGTTCTTTTTAATGGTAAACGCCGTAAACTTGTGTCTTCTAGGAATTTAAACTGGACTACATTTAGTCGCCCCCAATACGAGACTTTGTTCAGCAAAGACTCGACATCAGACACAAGTTTGTTCCGGTAGCCGGCAACGTTTTCCCGCGAAATATTGGCACGGCCGATGTATAAAGCATCACAAGTGCTGTCATCCTCATAACAATGAAATTTACCGGCTTGTAACATATCATTGATATGCAGACGAAACAGCATTGGTGATAGCACGCAGCCTTGTGGAACAACAGTGTTAATAGGCTAGTAGTCGGAACATGCACTGTCTACAGCGACCTTGATGCTCCGATCTGCAAGAAAGCTGGTGATCCAATTGCACAATTTCTCGGGAAGCCCATAGTAAGGGAGCTTCGAAAGAAGCGCTTTGTGCCAAACCCAATCGAAGGCCTTCGCAATGTCCAAACTAGCGGTCAATGCCTCCTCCTTGGACTCAACTGCCTCCTCCTTGGATCAACTGCCTCCGCCCATCAATGGGTCAGGTAGACCAGATGATCACTAGCTGATCGAACACGAGGAAACCGTATTGGTGGTCACTAATCAGCTGGCAGTTTATAATGGATTCCATTATTTTGGAGATCAAGGAGGTAATGGCGTTAGGCCTGTAGCTAGTCTGGTCTGAGCGGTCATCTTTTTTAGGGATAGGGTGGACAAAAGCTGTCTTCCATGATTTCGGGACTACGCCTAGGGAGTAGGAGTACCGGAAAAGACGCGTTAAAACCGGTGCCAACTCCAGAGCACACGTCCTCAGCACAATTGGAGGGATTCCGTCAGGCCCACTCGACTTGTGGATGTCCAGAGAGAGGAGTGATTTGCGAACCGAGCGCTGTGAGAACCGCACATCCGGCATGGAGCAGTCACACCGCAGGATGGTCGGCGGTGTATTCTCCCCGTCATCGAGAGTTGAGTTGAACGCAAAGAAAGAGCCTAGCAGATCGGCTTTCTCCTTTGCGACATGATGGTGTGAGTCGTCCTCCCTGTGCAGAGATGGACAAGATGGCTGACAGAAGTGAACAGAAAAAGAAAAGAAGACAGAACAGTGGCAGAGAAAGGCGGCAGCTTTCGCTGTCGCATGGATGGGCCGGCTCGAACCGGGGTGGTACCACGACCTCACAGAATACCAGCGTGAAGTAGAGGTTTACCTCTGCGTTTCGCTTGGTGAGTGCAGGTGGCCGGAGGCCCTTTTTACTGCAAATTAGGCATTCCATCCTAGTCCTCACGGGTGAAAACGCATCTGCATTTTGATCTGTAACAGAGGATAGATAGACCTTGGTGAGATACCAGAATGCACGGGTTCCCGAAGGAAGGCGAACTAGTTTCTCCCCAATTCTGCCTATGTGCCCTGACTTTGTCTTGGCAATGACTCTTCTTAAGAACTTAGAAGCGCAATTATACTTCTTTTTTAAGGCGCTGGTGTTTACATCCCGGGACGTTGATGCGTCAGCCCAGGCCCGGTAGTTCTCCTACTTGTAGCGTGATGCGTGATAAAATTTTACAGGAGCGACTAAACCATGGCTGAGATCTGCCTCTGGTGGGCACCACAGAGAATGGATTAAAAAGTTCCATACCCTGAAGTACAACATCAGTAACAGAATTAGCCACAACGTTAGTATCGTCTGGCGAGAAGCAAACCCGATCCCAAGGATAGGATGCAAAAAAAGACCGCATCCTATCCCAATCGGCAGACCTATAGTGCCAAACAGGGCGGCAGCCTGCAGAAAACAAGCGCGATTTCGGTCTGAGTGGTACCACACTTCGGACTAGACAATGGTCCGAGGAGTCCTTATGAGAGGTCAGCAGAAAGTCCAACAGGGAATGTGTATAATCTTACACATCTTGAATCCGCGTATGCGTAGTGACCAGTTGTGTCAGACCAAATGCCAAGGTAAAATCATGAACCAACCTCCCCGCATGGTAGGTTAAACGTGAACCAAGCCATTCGGCGTTGTGGGCGTTAAAATCGCCAAGAATCACGATCTCTGCGATTGGGAACTGTTGTAGCAAGGAATCTGTAGCTCAATCTATGGCTCAATCTCCCAATCTTAACCATTTGACTACACACGTGTATATATATATATATATATATATATATATATATAATATATATATATATATATATATGTTCTAGATGTAATACATACCTCTATCTACTCCTTCTGAAAATACAGGCTTGATGTTATGTTTATTCATTTAATGATGTTTCTATACAGTTCCTTGTATTTACGGTATATTATCGTCAAAAATGTTCTGTGTCTATATTAGCCATGTTTGAAAAAATCGCGATTGATCAAAAATAGATCTGTTAATGCTTGATTTAATCGAGAATCGATTCTAGAATGTTCGATTTGAATCGATTTGGAGATCGTATTTTTTTCATGAGAGACTGACAAGTGACAAGTGACCATTTGTGACATCAAAAATAGGAACGCCAATTATGGTACAATTTATGAATATTTCCTAAGATTTATTATAGCCATACGATACAAACAGTATTAAATACATCATCTTTTGTCATACGATAATATTAATACCATAACAAGTATGACAATATCTCCTACTTTACTTATAATAACACGTGCGTCTCACTTCTTCTATACTTGTAACAATATTAATAATAACATCTGTATCTAGTCTACAATATTTCTCTTTTTAAAGAACAATATTATATAATTAATACAGTAACGAGAAGTGTTTTTTATATTCATTGTCGTAAACTCCTAAGTTATCGTTTAGTAAGACGTAAAATACACTCATTTCTAAACGATAATTAGAAAATCCTGAATAATTATCTTTACGAATATTTTTCTTCAGCATTATTCTAACTACCTATTCAAAATCGAGTATGACCTCATTCAATAGGTATAGTAGGTTTTTTAAATTAAACTTTTAGGGAATAATATAAAAGAATATAAAGAAATGGTAATTTAGTATTTTTATTGTAGCTCCTTTTTGCAGCTTTATTCGAAATAAATTCAAAATGTAATATAGATTAAAAAATATACAACAATTCATTAAAAATTCAAAAATCTTTTACAATTGATTGGGCATCCCTAATCATTTTTCGACACCACATGATGTTTGGCGAAGATGGCGGCGGTTAATGTTATTAGTCGAGTAGAATACTTTTTAATGTTCATTTTTGCACGTAGCTAGTCCGTGTTATAAAAGTATTTGCAATTAATATTATAAAATAGAAAATCAATTATCGTATATGTCCGATGCTTTTATTATACAGGGCGATTTTGGACATTGTCCTTTATAAATTTAGTAAAAATTGTTACCAGACGAAATATATGCAAATAAATTTTTTAAACTGTGTAATTACTTACCTTTTGTATAAAAAACTCACAACAAACTTTCCACTACACAGACTGCAATTATAACTTATAATTATATAACAGTGGCTTCTTGCATTCGCGCGTCGAAGTAGATGTACTGTAGTAAACATAGATAATATACTATAGTATATATAGGCTAAGTAGTAGTAAACGCGACGCATCATGGCGGAAACAAGTGTTTTGACGTAAATTCTCTTAATTTATAGAAGCGTAATTTAGTAACGAAACTAATTCTAATAACATTTTTAAAATTTGAGTTGTATAATTCTTATAAATAACATTTAAAAAAGAATTGTTTTGAGGGGTCTACTAAGGTGACATTTGACTGTCTCATGCACAGAATACTTTACTCCTAGCGGAGAGTCTCATGTCTACATCAAAGGATTGAAAGATTTTGTGTGGATTTTCAGTAAATATTGAAGGAAATGTTGTTATGTAGTAACATTTGGTTGAAGCCCAGGTTTCTTCGTTCCCTATTTCTATATTTCATTATTGTTTTATTAAATAATTTAAAAATATTTTTTTATAATTTTAATTAATAATTTTATTTAATATAACAAACCACAATTTGATGACTTTAATACAGTATCAGACATATGCTAGGCACAGGCCTATAAAATATAACAAATATTGTAATATCTGAAATGGGTGGTTATTAAGTTGTAAAGACACGTAATATTATAAATTAAAAATAAATATAAGACGCTTACTTGACATTAAATATTTTAAATTTAAATTTAAAACGAAAAATAATTTGTAGCAAAACCATACCTACTGTTAAATATGCAAAAATCTTGTGTAGTTATATCAATTCAAAACAATAATGAACTGAGTGTTTGGAATTATCTTTAAAGTCGGTAAAGATTCCCTTATCGATTCTGACTTGACTAAAACTTTGTCCCTTTTTGTAGACAAAATAAGGAACCTATTTATCAAAGTGATATAGTGCACTGATAAATTATAGCACTCGCCCCTCATTCTGCGCAAAAGACGGTCTCCAAGTTACAAGAGCTGGGATTGGAAGCTCTCCTTCATCCACCGTACTCATCAGACCTTGCGCCTACAGACTTCTACTTTTTTCAGAATTTGGATAACTTTTTGGCGGGAAAAAATTTCAATACCCGAGAAGCAATACAGAATTCCTTTGAAGAATTTGTTGCCTACCGTCGAACTGATTTCTTCAAGAAGATCATCATACAAATAAAAAATATAGAAAAAAAATTACGTTAAATTATTTCATAAAAATGGAATTTTCCTAAGTAAATACCTAATATTGAAGTCAGTTTTGCAAACTTTTTAATTTTACCACTTGTTTTCTGTACACTGTAATGTTTATCGTTAATCACAAATCACAGAATACCAGCGTCGAATAGCAGCTTCATGCTGCTGTGTTTCGTATGGTGAGTGTAGAGAACCAGATACCCTTTTTACTGGAAAAGAGGCATTCTATATTAGTCCTCACGGGTGACAACGCATCTGCATTTTGATTCGCAAACGAGGATAAATGTAGATGTCTATGGGCCACAGCAACCACGTACCATCTGGTGGACTGTGTGCTCGTTTGTCACCCTATTTCATCTAAAAAAACATATAAAAAAAAAGAATTTAAAAATCTAAAGTTAGTTTCTTTTTAAATCTTTGAAGTCGACTTTTACATTTTATTAAAAGTAAATTTTTTGGTTAATCTCTCGAATTTCGCTTAAAGACCGATCCATTTAAACCGGCACTGAACGTAGCTCGCTAGCTCGCCAAACAAGCGTCGAAATCAAACAGGCTTCGTTCGCACGTTGCCACGCCCGTACACGTCGCCACAGTACAATGGAGCTAGCTTTGTTTGTCTTAGTGCTCCTGCTGACAATAGAAATTTGTACCTAGCTTACGCTCGTGTGGGCTTTGTGTGGAATTAATTTTATATCGCTTCTTTTTTAGACTATACGGTTATGTGTTTAATTAACATTTATTTTCCTCCAGATAGAATTTCGGTAAAGGTGGTTAGTCTCAATGGAGACTAGCCATCTGTGCAGGATTATAGTGCACGAATGTATCCGCAAATACACTGCACTCTCTATTTCTTCATTCCCATAGTCCAATGACCTTATTGTCACGTTTTGCAGGTGGATTGATGATCGTAGTAGTACATTTCGCACTTTTGGCGCTGCTGTCCGTCATAGTCCGAGTAATTTACGTCTGGTGTAAACGAATTGGTTAAAGCGCCATCTATCGGAATCTATTCTCCATTCATTTCAGCCTATAAAAGTCTACTGCTGAACATACGCAAAATTCCCCTTGCAAAGGCAATATATATATATATATATAGTCCTCCTCATCGATTTCGATGACGGCGACCCTAGAAATTAGGATGTTTTCCTATCAGGCTTGCTAGGCCGAACTTGGTCTTAAAAGCTCTTTGACATGCGTGGCAGTAGAGTTGTCCAGCCGAGTTGTAGGTGTATGTGTAGGAGGGCCTAACCCTCTCTTTGCGCAGTTGGCGTTTTGCGTCTAAAGTCTTGAGGCGGCTTTCTTCGAATGATTTTACACTTTTGAAGATGGTCGACCGCCAAGATGACCTTTCTGCTGCAGGCTCCTCCCAACACGCGGGGTCGATAGCGCAAGTGTTAAGGTGTCTTTTGAACACATCCTTATAGCGCAAATGCTGACCACCGTGCTTTCGTTTACCTTCCGCCATCTCTGAGTAGAAAACAGCTTTCGGTAAATGTCAATCATCCATGCGAAGGACATGCCCACACCATCTGAGCTGACGTAGACGTAGCTGTTGCACGTATGCGCCGGCTCGAGCCGGGTTGGTACCAAGACCTCATAGAATACCGACGTGAAGTGGAAGCTCTGCTTCTGCGTTTCGTCTGATGAGTGCAGCTGGCCGGAGGCCTCATCCCCCCCCTCCCCCACCAACATGGTAGCGGAATTAAATGAAAAACTACCCCAGGAGGGTATCAGGACCCCTGGAGAATCCCTCCCTGACCGTCCACGACCAAGCTACTCCACTCCTGAGCGTGGGTACTCAGGCTGCCCCGCGTATTCTGGGGGGCATTATATCTAAATTCCGTTCAAAACAATAACTGCTCAGGGCAAACTGAGCAACAAGACTAAGGCGATCCCTGCCACGCTATCCGTGAATTTGTGCAACATCAGGGGACTTCACTCGAATCTAAACGCCGTCTACTACCATCTTGAGACGGCGAAGCCGGCTTTGCTCTTTCTGACCGAGACTCAGGTGTCCTCTCCGGCTGATATTTCGTATCTCCCCTAGTCGGGGTACAAATTGAAACACTCCTTTGTTCCTCGTGTTGGAGTTTTCGTATACGTCCGAAAGCACATCTGTTCTCGATACCTCGTCACTTTTCAATTTTCTGACATGTTCAATATTTGACGACCATCCGCGCGTGTACGGGTCCTTCTATAGGTCCCATAGCGGTAATGCCGAAACAGACCGACTCATCGACCACGTCCAAATAATAATAATAAAATAATAAAAGTTTCTTTCTTTAACAAAGTTTGTCTTACATCTAGAACATAGGTTGACTCAGTCTTTTAAGTGAATTTGCACCTGACTGAAATGAATGGAGAATAGATTCCGATAGATGGCGCTTTAACCAATTCGTTTACACCAGACGTAAATTACTCGGACTATGACGGACAGCAGCGCCAAAAGTGCGAAATGTACTACTACGATCATCAATCCACCTGCAAAACGTGACAATAAGGTCATTGGACTATGGGAATGAAGAAATAGAGAGTGCAGTGTATTTGCGGATACATTCGTGCACTATAATCCTGCACAGATGGCTAGTCTCCATTGAGACTAACCACCTTTACCGAAATTCTATCTGGAGGAAAATAAATGTTAATTAAACACATAACCGTATAGTCTAAAAAAGAAGCGATATAAAATTAATTCCACACAAAGCCCACACGAGCGTAAGCTAGGTACAAATTTCTATTGTCAGCAGGAGCACTAAGACAAACAAAGCTAGCTCCATTGTACTGTGGCGACGTGTACGGGCGTGGCAACGTGCGAACGAAGCCTGTTTGATTTCGACGCTTGTTTGGCGAGCTAGCGAGCTACGTTCAGTGCCGGTTTAAATGGATCGGTCTTTAAGCGAAATTCGAGAGATTAACCAAAAAATTTACTTTTAATAAAATGTAAAAGTCGACTTCAAAGATTTAAAAAGAAACTAACTTTAGATTTTTAAATTCTTTTTTTTTATATGTTTTTTTAGATGAAATAGGGTGACAAACGAGCACACAGTCCACCAGATGGTACGTGGTTGCTGTGGCCCATAGACATCTACATTTATCCTCGTTTGCGAATCAAAATGCAGATGCGTTGTCACCCGTGAGGACTAATATAGAATGCCTCTTTTCCAGTAAAAAGGGTATCTGGTTCTCTACACTCACCATACGAAACACAGCAGCATGAAGCTGCTATTCGACGCTGGTATTCTGTGATTTGTGATTAACGATAAACATTACAGTGTACAGAAAACAAGTGGTAAAATTAAAAAGTTTGCAAAACTGACTTCAATATTAGGTATTTACTTAGGAAAATTCCATTTTTATGAAATAATTTAACGTAATTTTTTTTCTATATTTTTTATTTGTATGATGATCTTCTTGAAGAAATCAGTTCGACGGTAGGCAACAAATTCTTCAAAGGAATTCTGTATTGCTTCTCGGGTATTGAAATTTTTTCCCGCCAAAAAGTTATCCAAATTCTGAAAAAAGTAGAAGTCTGTAGGCGCAAGGTCTGATGAGTACGGTGGATGAAGGAGAGCTTCCAATCCCAGCTCTTGTAACTTGGAGACCGTCTTTTGCGCAGAATGAGGGGCGAGTGCTATAATTTATCAGTGCACTATATCACTTTGATAAATAGGTTCCTTATTTTGTCTACAAAAAGGGACAAAGTTTTAGTCAAGTCAGAATCGATAAGGGAATCTTTACCGACTTTAAAGATAATTCCAAACACTCAGTTCATTATTGTTTTGAATTGATATAACTACACAAGATTTTTGCATATTTAACAGTAGGTATGGTTTTGCTACAAATTATTTTTCGTTTTAAATTTAAATTTAAAATATTTAATGTCAAGTAAGCGTCTTATATTTATTTCTAATTTATAATATTACGTGTCTTTACAACTTAATAACCACCCATTTCAGATATTACAATATTTGTTATATTTTATAGGCCTGTGCCTAGCATATGTCTGATACTGTATTAAAGTCATCAAATTGTGGTTTGTTATATTAAATAAAATTATTAATTAAAATTATAAAAAAATATTTTTAAATTATTTAATAAAACAATAATGAAATATAGAAATAGGGAACGAAGAAACCTGGGCTTCAACCAAATGTTACTACATAACAACATTTCCTTCAATATTTACTGAAAATCCACACAAAATCTTTCAATCCTTTGATGTAGACATGAGATTCTCCGCTAGGAGTAAAGTATTCTGTGCATGAGACAGTCAAATGTCACCTTAGTAGACCCCTCAAAACAATTCTTTTTTAAATGTTATTTATAAGAATTATACAACTCAAATTTTAAAAATGTTATTAGAATTAGTTTCGTTACTAAATTACGCTTCTATAAATTAAGAGAATTTACGTCAAAACACTTGTTTCCGCCATGATGCGTCGCGTTTACTACTACTTAGCCTATATATACTATAGTATATTATCTATGTTTACTACAGTACATCTACTTCGACGCGCGAATGCAAGAAGCCACTGTTATATAATTATAAGTTATAATTGCAGTCTGTGTAGTGGAAAGTTTGTTGTGAGTTTTTTATACAAAAGGTAAGTAATTACACAGTTTAAAAAATTTATTTGCATATATTTCGTCTGGTAACAATTTTTACTAAATTTATAAAGGACAATGTCCAAAATCGCCCTGTATAATAAAAGCATCGGACATATACGATAATTGATTTTCTATTTTATAATATTAATTGCAAATACTTTTATAACACGGACTAGCTGCGTGCAAAAATGAACATTAAAAAGTATTCTACTCGACTAATAACATTAACCGCCGCCATCTTCGCCAAACATCATGTGGTGTCGAAAAATGATTAGGGATGCCCAATCAATTGTAAAAGATTTTTGAATTTTTAATGAATTGTTGTATATTTTTTAATCTATATTACATTTTGAATTTATTTCGAATAAAGCTGCAAAAAGGAGCTACAATAAAAATACTAAATTACCATTTCTTTATATTCTTTTATATTATTCCCTAAAAGTTTAATTTAAAAAACCTACTATACCTATTGAATGAGGTCATACTCGATTTTGAATAGGTAGTTAGAATAATGCTGAAGAAAAATATTCGTAAAGATAATTATTCAGGATTTTCTAATTATCGTTTAGAAATGAGTGTATTTTACGTCTTACTAAACGATAACTTAGGAGTTTACGACAATGAATATAAAAAACACTTCTCGTTACTGTATTAATTATATAATATTGTTCTTTAAAAAGAGAAATATTGTAGACTAGATACAGATGTTATTATTAATATTGTTACAAGTATAGAAGAAGTGAGACGCACGTGTTATTATAAGTAAAGTAGGAGATATTGTCATACTTGTTATGGTATTAATATTATCGTATGACAAAAGATGATGTATTTAATACTGTTTGTATCGTATGGCTATAATAAATCTTAGGAAATATTCATAAATTGTACCATAATTGGCGTTCCTATTTTTGATGTCACAAATGGTCACTTGTCACTTGTCAGTCTCTCATGAAAAAAATACGATCTCCAAATCGATTCAAATCGAACATTCTAGAATCGATTCTCGATTAAATCAAGCATTAACAGATCTATTTTTGATCAATCGCGATTTTTTCAAACATGGCTAATATAGACACAGAACATTTTTGACGATAATATACCGTAAATACAAGGAACTGTATAGAAACATCATTAAATGAATAAACATAACATCAAGCCTGTATTTTCAGAAGGAGTAGATAGAGGTATGTATTACTGTATTGTTATACGTCCCATGTAATAGGGGCCGCGCGTATTGCCAAACACCGGACGCAAATCCAGACTCCGTGCTACTACTGGGAACTTCAAGTTATTAAAACCCAATAATAATTTGCCTGACCCTGGGATCAAACCCAGAACAGAACAGTTTTTCTCTCTGTCACAAGGAACAGATGTTCCAACTATGCAAAAGTATTTCTTGAATCGTTTGAAATATAGCTAGTTCTTGAATAAGTCCGATTCGAGAGGTTTTTGTATCGACATCGGACAAGAATTCTTCAGATCTATATCGATCAGGAAAATCGATTATTTTACTATAAACAAACGATTAAACGATTTCAAATGTACATACCTACTTTGTACTGTCATCTCTCATTCTGTCAAAATTACATTCTTCTTCTTCTTCTTCCTTTTTTGTGGCGGTTTTGATCATTCGCCAATGTCAGCGTGAAAGCGTTTATTGAGTAGAAGCTCAGTAGTTACAAATACTATGCCCATATACAAGGGAAGATTGTGATAGTACAAGTATCTTTTTTCCTTTAAACCAATTTTTTCCCCTTTTATCTTGTAGTACTAATGGTTGTACTGTTGAATTACCTAGAACAAATGACGAACACAGTTGCTATAACTACATTAGTATGTTAGTATTGACAAACATTAAACTTTTATACCATTAGTGTTAATAAAATCACACAGAATATATACATAAGGAGTGTTTGTGTAGGTTAAAAGTGAATCAAAATTTATAGGACGAGGGATGCCAGGAGGGAGATAATCATAGAGTGAACAAGATAATTTAGGACAGTTAAAAAAAATATGGTCGGAGGTTCCCTCATCCAACCCACATTCGCAGAGGGAACTATCCCTAATCCTCAGTTTGGCCAAATGTACTGGTGTACAAGCGTGGCCAATTCTAAGTCTACAAATAGTTGATGTAGAATGTTTATTAGCTTTATTGAATTTGAAAAACCATGGTTTTGGAGGGATGGCACATTGTATAGCAGCATAGTGTTTACCTTTTATATTTTGAGTGGCTTTCCATAATGTATTCCAATTATTATTTAACTTCTTCTTTGCAAGTAACACTATGTCTGAGGAGTAAGTTAAATTACATGGCAAACCATTTCGACTGGCATTTTTAGCCATCAGGTCAGCTGTTTCATTGCCCTTGATGCCACTATGACCTGGAATCCAAGCTAAGGAAACCTGTATGCCCTTGAGATGACATCTATACAATGTGTGTTTAATTTTGAGGATCAAGGGTATCTTATATTTACTTTGGAATTGGTTTGACAAAATTGCTAACAAACAACTTTTGGAGTCGGTAAGAATAACTGACTTATTTAAGTTGTGTGCTTCTATATACATTAAAGCTTCATGAATTGCCGTGGCCTCGCCAGTAAAAGTGGAAGAAATAGAAGGGCATTTAAAATTAAGCATTATTTTGAATCTGGGAATCCAAACTGCTGCTCCAGTACAACTTTCATCTGACTTTTTGGAGGCATCAGTGTATATAATAAGCCAGCCTTTCCATAAATTATCTATGACTCTACTTACTTTACTATTTGCTATAGGGCAATCTTTCTCAATACCAAGGTCGAGGTGGATATTTGGTTGCAAAATTATTGCATCATATGGGATATCAAATATGGGACAGGACTTGAATTGTGATACTGGGTGTGGTAGGTGGAGTAATGTTACCAAACTGTTGGATAAGCAGGGAGATTCTTTATGAGTCCAGTAATGTTTTGACGAAATATATTCCAAAAGGAGGTGTAATTTAGAAATGAGAGGGTGGGAAGAGAGTTGGTAGATTTTAAAAAAGAATCGGTCCGAAAGATATTGCCTTCTTAGGTAAAGGGGAGGGTCCACACATTCAACTTGGAGAGCATTTATTGGGGAAGATTTCATTGCCCCGATGATTATACGAAGGCTTTTGGACTGAATCCTGTCTAGGATCTTTAGGGAAGACTTATTGCACGGTTCCAAAACAAAACATCCATAATCCAAATGACTACGAATAAGGGCGTTGTACAATATTTTTTGGGAGAATGGGTGGGAGCCCCACCAGACACCCGATAAAGCGCGAAGAATGTTTATATTTTTTTCACATTTTTTTGAGACATAGTTGATGTGATGAGAAAAGGCTAGTTTGGAGTCAAGAATAACTCCTAAAAATTTTACATTCTCCCTAATTGGGATAGGTTCATTATTATAGAGAATGTTGATTTCAGGGACTTGCCTATGGCGAGAGAAGATTACAACACTGCTTTTGGGAACAGGCAAAGACAAACCATGATCAGTTAACCAATCCTGTAAATAAGACATTGATATATTCAAGCGAGAACATGCTGCAAGGAGGTTATCTAGGGAAATATATATAGCTATATCGTCTGCATATTGGAGGATGTTACAGAAGGAGTTAACAGAAAGTTCTAAATCATAAGTATAGATAGAATAGAGTAAAGGACTAAGTACTGAGCCTTGTGGGAGACCCTTCCATACAATTCTTGGCGGGAGTAGAGAATTTTGACTATCAATGTAAATGGATCTAGAAGAGAGAAAGTTAGAGACAAAATTTACTATCCTCACTGGAATACCCAGATTAAGCATTTTTTGCCTGAGCACAGGAAGAAGTACATTGTCATATGCAGACGAGATATCTAGGAAGACTCCAATAAGGTATTCGTGTTTAGAGAAAGCTATACGAATATCAGTAACTAGAGTACTAATGCTATCCATGGTGCTTAAGCCCTTTCGGAATCCAAATTGGCTTTTTGCTAAAAGATTTTTGCTTTCAAGAAACCATTCTAAACGATTTTTTATTAGGTGTTCAAGGATTTTGGCCATGGTGCAAGAAAGAGCAATAGGGCGGTAGCTTGCGGGATCAGTGTAGGGCTTACCTGGTTTGTGAATAGGTAAGATAACTTGGGATTTCCACTCTTCAGGAGGAATACCGGACATGTAAATATAATTCAAAATAGAAAGAAGATGGGCTTTAGTAGATTCACTGCTATTAGTAATAAAAGAATAAGGGATTCCATCGATTCCTGGTGAAGAGTCTTTAAGGACATTAAGAACAGCATACTCCTCATAAGAGAAAGGAGAATCAAAACTGTGTTGATAGTGCAGGGACTGTGATTGGAATACCATACATTCATTGTAAGATGGTACTGAAGGAGGAGCAAGTTTACTAGCAAAATTTTCTAGCCAATAAAACTGATCATTAGAATTTGTGTTTTCAGGGGCCGAAACTGAACATCGGAATTTTTTATATTTTTCCAGACCAGTGATGGATGAGTCCTAGGCGACAGTGACTCACAGAATTTAAGCCATCCAGCCTTTTTCTTTTCAGACAGTAATTTTAATGTTTCAGCAGCAGTTTTTTTTATAAAAAATATAGTTGTCAAAATTCATTGAGCGGGAGTATCTTAGTTCAGCTTCCTTTCTCTTCTTGCATGCTACAGAACAATCTTGATCCCACCAAGGCGGTGAAGGAGCATTATTTTTATAAGGTTTTTTAATGGGAATTGTCTTATTGGCAGCAGATAAAATAGCATTTTTGAAAGTAGAATACACCTGAAGAACATTCTCTTTCTGAACCGTAGGAAGGGATGAAAGTTCTTCCTTTAGAACTGAGGAATACAGATGCCAATTTGCTTTGGATGTGTTATATTTTAACCTAGGTTTGAATGGAACATTGACTGTATAGGAGTTAGGAGGATTGATAACAATAGGAAAGTGATCACTGCCATGGGAAATGGGTAATATTCTCCAAGAAAGAAGGGATGACAGAGCAGGAGAACAGAGTGACAGATCTACTGCACTTTTAGGATTTTGGAGGGGGGAAACTCTACGTGTAGGTGAACCATCGTTCAGGAGGCAGAGATCTAAATCATCCATGATGTCTAAGAATGTAGAAGACCAGGGATCACAAAAATGGGAACCCCATAAAGTATGGTGCATATTAAAATCACCAAGAATTACCATAGGAGGAGGGATGGAGGATATAATCCTCGTAAGTTCCGATAAGATATTTAGATTAGGTTCAGGAATGTAAATAGAAAGAAAATAAGTGTTATGAGCTCTAACTGCTACAGCATTAATTGAAGGACTATGAGAAGGAGGGGAAATTAATGTATAAGTAATTGATTTTGAGATAAGAATGAAAGAGCCAGCATGACCATCACTTCTATCATCCCTGAGACATGAATAGCCTGAGACCCTAAAATGGGAGCCAGGCTTTAGCCATGTCTCCTGGATGGCTAGGATAAGGGGATGGTATTTATTAATAAGATATGTTAGTTCGTTTTTCTTATTTTTAATGCTCCGGCAGTTCCACTGAAGTATTGGAGGGAAGGTTATTTGTTAAGGAAATGAGCTCAGTAAGTTTTTGGCGGAGGGCAAGTGGGAGATCCATGTCGCTGAAACGGGAAAGCATACTTATAAGCATGGAGACCATCAATTCGCAGAGATTGTCATTAGGGGAAATACTTCGCCCTATTATAGCACAACCATTAGTAGATGAAGAAGAAGGGGTATCTATTATTGCCTCATGGGCAGATTTATCATATCCATGACTAGATGCTGGATTTGGCGGAAGTCTTGGAGTGAATGTAGTCTTCCTGTAAGAATGAGATTGTGAAGGGACAACTGAAGGTAAAGGAGGGTTTGAAATAGGATAGGAAGTCTGATGCTCATATGAAGGAAGGGTTCTAGCAGTATCTGCATAGGATCTACGGACTTGAGGGAAACGAGCAGATGCTTCTAGATAGGAAATATTTTCCTGTGACATTGTGAGTTTGATAGATCGCTGCCTAGAGTGTTCAGGGCAGGAAGGATCTTTAGCTGTATGAGATCCTGAACAAAAAAGGCAAGTGGGAGATTGTCTTGTGCATGATATACCCTCATGATTTTGAGCACACACAAAACAACGGGAAGATGACCTACACTGTGAGGTAACATGTCCAAAACGGCAACATTTGTGACATTGAATAAGTGGTAAAATGTAGGGCTCAACGGGCATTGAGTTGTAAAAACAATAAATATTAGAAGGGAGTTTCTGGCCGGAAAAAGTTAAAAGGACTGTTTGAGAGGGAATCCACACAGTACTTTGGTTTTCATTAAGTGATTTTCTATTAAATCGGCGAGCTTTAATGATTGAGCCAAAACCAGCTGGGACCTCGATTGATGAAATGAGTTCCTCTAATGTCCATTCTACAGGGACCTGCCTCACTATTCCCATGCGAGTGATACTATAAGAAGGGATTACAGCATCATATTTAGCACCTGCAAGGGCTGGGTTCTCAATAAAGCAATTTGCATCTGCTGCACTTTTCAATTCGACTGAGATTCTATTGCGCCCTACTCGCTTAACACCGTCGCTAACAACATTTTTAATATTATTATGGTAGAGAAAATGACCAAACTTTATCGGTTTTAAAACTACTCCAGATGATAAATCATCTACTATCTTACTTACATGTACAATAAAGGGCGCACTGTCGTTATTAGAGTATTTATGTTTTTTTTCTATGTAGTCAGGATGGGTATAAGAGGTCTGAATAGATGGTACAGGTTGAGATGGAACTGTAATTAATCTTTTCTGTGGATGCACTGAGTTATTGGTTGCTTGCGATCTTTTACGATTCGACTGATCGATCTCGACAAGCATATTTTTCTTTTTGGTACCCGCATGGGAGTCACATGTAACCCCGTCGGGATCGGGAGGATCTTCCTCCATTTTGTTTTAACTAATTACATATATATACAACAACACAATTACTAAATACTTACGGATTTATAACTACTAAAACCAACATCAACAGAAATAGTAAACAAAAAGGTAAATCAACAGCTCTCAGAAGTACGAAATAGCCTAAAACAGAACGACACTTGTACACCTCACACCATCCGAGCACAAAGTCCCAAAATTACATTGGTTGGCGTCGTTTGCAATAATTGTAATTGTATCGGTGTTGTGGTGACTTTTGGGACTATATATTGAATATATATTGAACTTGGCTATTTTAACGGACTCTGATTGCTTTCAAGAACGACTTACCTTGCTGTGTTTTTTGGAACTGTGTACCGCTCAAACGATAACCTAGCATTGATAAACGGTCTTACGCATACGCAATGGAAAGTGTATTTTGTGGAAATTGCGGCTCTGCCGGTGGTACAATATTGTTGAAAGATGAACAGAGAAGCAATCGTGCAATATTGCTGTAATTGCATCGTTGTACGCAGAACCATCCGTTGCTGCGCCCATTATGACCATTATTTGGTACTTGAGCTTTACGAGACATCAGAATAATATCGACATCCCTGCACAGTTTTTAGACAATATTGTAATTACCTATGTAGAAGATGAACAATAAACATGAAATTACTCGTAATCTGTGTTTTATTTCTAATTCAAACATAATAAGTTAATGTAGGTGTAAAAAATCAAAAAAAATCAATCAAACATAATAAGTTAATGTAGGTGTAATGTAGGTGTAGGGGGTCACTGTAGAAGCGTGCTCGTCGCGACCCCTGCCAGCCCTTTTCAGGGCTGCAATTCTACTTAGCTGCGCACCCATGTCAACGAGGGTTAGGGCGTCCCCCCAAGGCGACGCACACTAGCTCGTCCCCGTTGGTGTGGAATGCAGCGTGCAAAGCGGCGATGGGGACCGCCACCCGTCACGCACAGCCCGACACGGCGGAAGGTGGAGGACAGAGTGCAGAGTTGGCACGTGGAATGTTAGAGGAGGCATGAGAGATAAGACGAATGAGTTGATCGAAATAATGAAAGAAAGAGGAGAATTAGATGTCGTGTGTATGTCGGAGACCAAACGGAAGGGCAGTGGTACTGAAGAGCTCCCTGGCGGGGCGTTAGCTCTATGGTCCGGAGTCCCGGAGAGCGAGAGCGCCCGCCAGGGAGTGGGGGTGCTGCTGTCGTCTCGGTTGGTCGATGTTATGACTGAATATAAGGTTGTGAACTCAAGACTTCTCTGGGTTCGCTTTAAATTGGGACTGACGAAGTTATTCCTTTTGGCTGTTTATGCGCCGGTAGCTTCGTCGTCCAGGGCTGAACTGGAGGAGTTTTGGGAGAATGTAAGAGAAGTTCTAGATTTGGCTAGGGGAAACGAAAGAATTGTTGTATGTGGTGATTTGAATGGATGGGTTGGTACCGCTCGACCAGGGTACGAGTCGGTGCTTGGAAAGTTTGGCGATAAAAAGGTTAATGATGCTGGCAAGCTTATACTGGCGGTATGCAAGGAAAAGGGTCTTCTTGTGACAAACACTATGTTTAATCACAAGAAGATCCATATGTATACTAGAGAAAGTAAGAATGAGAGAAGTATGATCGATTTGTTCCTGGTGGATGACCGACTGCGAAAACAGGTGATGGATACGCGAGTGTTCAGGGGTGCTGACCTGGGAACGGATCACTATCTAGTGATTACTAGATTTAGGGGTCTGTTCGCGGGCTGGCGCTACCGGACGGCAGTAACAGAACCACAGTCGGTCTGTCGCATCCGAAGCTGGAAGCTTCAGGAAGCGGATACTAGGGACAAATATCATGCGAGGGTAGCCGAAAAGCTTGACAACATCGATGGCAGAAAAGAATGTGTTGAAAGAACATGGCAGAACCTTAGGGATGGAATGGTAAGTGCAGCGGAAGAAGTGTGTGGAACGATTAAAAGAGGCAGTAGTAAAAGAAGAGATGCATGGTGGAATGATGAAGTGAAAGAAGCTGTAAAGAAGAAGAAGAAAACATGGTTAGACTACTTGGCCTCTAGTAATGATAAGGATATGAGAGAGAAGATGAAAGAAAGATATAAGCTGCAGAAAGTTCACACGAAAGCATTGATTGAGGAAGTGCGTGAAAGGTGTAGAATGGAAGCGGACGAAAGGTTGTCGCACAACTTTAAGGAGAACTCCAAACTCTTCTGGAAAGAGGTTGGAAGGACCCGAAGTGGTGCGACGGCCTTAAGAATGAACAAAGTGCTTTCGAGAACTAATGACGTCCTCTCAGAAAAATCGGACGTCATGCAGCGATGGAGCGAATTTTATAGAGAAATGTATGCGTGTGATGATCTTAGTGAGGGATCCGGGGATGACGTCGAGACTGGTACGCCAGACCCGGACCTCGATGACACTGAGGTCATCAGTATGAAAGAGATTGAACGTGCGATTCGAAGTTTGAAATGTGGTAAGGCTGCGGGACTAGACAGAGTTACTGCTGAAATGGTCAAGTATGGTGGGCCTCGCGTCTGGGACAGCTTTCATCTGCTGTGCAATTTGTGCTGGCGGACGGGGGATGTCCCGGATGATTGGCGATCCGCAGTCATTGTGCCTTTATATAAAGGTAAAGGTTCACATTTTGACTGCGGGTGCTATCGGGCGATCAGCTTGACCAGTTTAGCAAGTAAAGTTTACTCGAAGGTTTTGACACGTAGGATGCAAGAGAAATCGGAAAGATTTCTATGGGAGGCACAATGCGGATTTAGACCTGGAAGAGGATGCACGGATCAAATGTTTTCTCTCCGCATGATCACGGAAAAGCTTCTGGCTGCTAACCAGAAGATTTTCTGTGCTTTTGTGGATCTTGAGAAAGCATTTGATAAGGTTGTAAGGAAGAAAATGTGGGAACTGTTGCCGGGGTATGGTGTGGATGGTCGATTGCTAAGGGCTGTGCAGTCACTTTACTGTGACTGTAAAGCCTGTGTGCGGGTAGGGCATGACCTGTCACCCATGTTTAGCGTCCAAACGGGCGTAAAACAGGGTTGTGTCATGTCTTCCTGGCTGTTCATACTGTATCTCGACAGCTGTTTACAGAAACTGAAAGATAGCTGTTTGGGTGTGAAATTGGGTGACATTAAAGTAAATTGTCTGCTGTATGCTGATGATGCAGTGCTTATTGCACCATCAGAGGCAGAACTGCAGGCATTAGTCACGTGTATGAAAGAGGAATGTGAAATTAAAGGTCTCCGCTTGAATGCTAATAAAACTAAGGTTCTGGTATTTGAAAGGGACGAAGAGAGAACGAAGTGTGAAATATGGGTAAATCAGGAATGTCTAGAACAGGTAAATGAAATTGTATACTTGGGGAGTGCTTTTAGCCGGGATGGAAGATGTGATTTAGATGTGGACAGGCGTGTCGCTGCCGGGAACAAAGTCAATGGTGCCCTGACTGCGTTAGTCAAAAGGCAAGGCGTAGTGAAGAGTGCACGCCTTGCAATACATAACGCAGTGTTGGTACCGACTTTGTTATATGGCAGCGAAACCTGGGTATGCCAGAAGAAGCATAAAAGCAAGTTGAATGCAGTGGAGATGCGATCTCTTCGTAAAATGTGCGGCGTCACCATGGCTGACCGAAAGCGAAACGAAGAGATTCGCAATATGGCAGGTTTGAAAGATGACCTTATCACAAAAATTGATAAGGGCGTGCTTCGATGGTTTGGGCACGTTGAGCGAATGAGTGAAGATCGAATGGTGAAGAAAATATATAGCGCGAAAGTTAATATTAAAAGGTGTCGAGGTAGACCGAGACTAACTTTCGAAGACCATGTGAGCAAATTGCTCGAAGAGGGGGGGGTCAAGAGTACTCGGATACCTAGACGTGCATGTATGAAGAAGATGATGAATCTGAAAGAAGCGAAAGAGGTATGTAAGGATCGTGACACTTGGCGATCTGTTCTCTCTGGCTACCCCGTCAGGGATTGTGCGTGACGATAAGTAAGTAAGTAAGTAGGTGTAAAAAACAACTTATAGGGTCGTTGCGCTGGTTTTCGGCCTTTTAGTGGAGTTGTTAACTTTAAGGTACTAGAAAAAATAATTGCCATTATGCTGGCCTAGTGCTGTTGGTGTTAATTTGTAGCTTACATAATGTGGTTTTCATTTTTGTAACTCATTGATGCTACAAGAAAAATATCTTTTTTATAATAATTTTTGATGTGAAAAATATGTAAAATGCTAGTTTTCGGCCCCAAATTTTATTTTTCGGCCCACAAGAATTTTAGTTTTCGGCCACCGCATTAGACACAATATAAAAGGTGCCTTAACTTAAACAATACAACAATAAACTTAAAAAATATAATAAAATTTCGTGTCGTTAAATATGGCAATCAAATCTTCTCATTTTTTTTGTACTTCCTCATATTTTAATCATCATCAGCCTTTCCATTACATCCCTTCACAAGTACACTGCTGAACGTAGGCCTCGCCCAAGGAATGCCACAAAACACGGTCCTGAGCCACCTGCATCCATCGACTTCCTGCATGTCTTACCAGGTCGTTACTCCATCTAGTGGGGGGACGCTCCACACTTCGTCTGCCGTTACGAGGCCGCCATTCGAGAACCTTTTTCCACATTGGTTGTCGGTTCTTCGAGCTATATAGCCGGCCCATTGCCACTTCAGCTTACTAACCCGTTGGGCTATGTCGGTCACTCTGGATCTACTACGGATATCCTCATTGCCAAGTTTATCACGCAGAGAAACTCCGAGCATAGCCCTCTCCATAGCTCGCTGAGCAACCTTGAGCTTTCTCATCCGGTCAGCAGTGAAGGACCACGTATCAGATCCATAGTTCATCACTGGCAACACGCACTGGTTGTACAGTCCCGTTTTAAGGTATACCTGACGAGAAGATGTGCTGTAATTTCCCGAACGCCTCATATTTTATTCCAACAAAATCTATAATTCTCAAATCCATTTGTTGCAAAAGTCACATCCAATTTTTTCCATATCTTCTTCTGTATCGCTTATTAAAATTTCATAACACCAGGTATAATTTACTATTACTCTTTCATTTTCCTTCATGGAATTCTTGGATTTTGCGATTTTTCGTTATTGAACTTTAGCATTTTTTAACTTTTCTTTTTATATTCTTTTCTTTTTCAAAGTATCTTATCTTTTTTAACTTAGTTCTAACTTCTCTATTTTAACTTTCTCTTTATCTTTTTAAAGTTTTCGCCACTCTGCATATCAAATTGCTACAGAAGAAGGTGTACGTGTACTGTTAATGGTTGATTTTTTTACGAGTTCCGGTTTAAATAAATGTTTTTTCTATCGCAGCTCTGTATTCTTTATTTAATAGTAGTCAAGCCGATGTTTCACTAGTTTCTAGTAGTGTACTAGTCTGTTTTATTGTAATAATCAACTAGCACATTTTCTAAAGTTTTAAAGGGGTTGTTTGTTATCATCGGTGTTAGTGGTGGTGGTATCATCGTGGCCATTGCACTACTTTGAGTCGTTATTATTGCATTACTGGAATCTATTACCATTTCCGGCATTGTCAGTACTGTTGTCATTGGTAGGCTTACTTGAGTTGGGATTACAAGAACATCATATAACGATACTAAGGAACCGATATCCAAATAACTTCCTGGCAAATGGAATGTTGAAATGTTGTTATCGATAAGCGATTCTAATACATCGGTAGATGAATTCATAGTTACTACAACATCGCCAACCATGTTTTTTTCAGCCAGATTTGATTTTAAATGTTTCAAAATTTTTCTTGTGGAAACTAGGTCTGCGTTAGTTATTTCTTTATTTTTTCTAGTGTCTGAATTTTCACTAATTGGTATTTCCGGGGTATTCCGGACACATTTTGAGTAATCCACTACATGGTGATCAAATTCATAAGTCCACATTTTCTGAAACAATTTACTAATTATATTTCTTTGGAGGATTTTTCTTTGGAGGAGCCATCTGAAGAAAATAATGTCTTATTGAATCTTCTTCCTAAAACGCAACGTGAATGAAATATTTCATGAAATGTCCGTCAACCAAAACAGTATTCAATTTTCGGCTTCCCTATTCTCTCATATAATTTTAAGTAGGCCGAAAACTAAATAGTAATTTTAGAATTTACCTAGTTTTCGGCCACAACTAAAATGGGTATTTTAGTTTCATCAATAATCATTCAAATTGCAATATTTGGTGGCCGAAAACTGAAAGCTAGTGTCTCCGCAAGGATACAATTCATTATAAAAAAGAAAGAAGACTAATAGTGGGTAACCAAATAAATGAAAGAGACAAAGGACTTAGGCTAAACACGGTCTACTTTCCGGCCACATGGCCGATAACCAAATAATAGGAAAATTTTGTGTGTCACTTTCCGGCCACCTAATTTATTAATTTTTCCAATAAAATAATTAAGAAAATTTAAAATTAAGTTATTTATACAGTGAAATATAAGCACAATATTAAATAATCATTGTTAATACAGCGCAAAATTTACTTTTGAGTGAAACGCGCGCCACTATTTTTTTTGCACTATCTTACACTCTTTGACAGCTCCTGTGCCGGCGTCAAACTTAACTATTTATTATAAATCACGTGTTGTGTTTATCCGATGAAGTAATGTTGCAATATATAATGCAACTATTAACAAATGCATTAAACTTGATTTTGGACGATAACATTTATTAAAATAGTTATTAAATCAAATTTACTGCATCACCTCGTGCCAAAGGCCGAAAACTAGACCCGGTCGGCTTACCGGCGCAACGACCCTACTACCAATTAGGTACTGAGTCGGTAAGGCTGGTTTCATAGTCAGTTTGAACAGCGCCGTTCAGATGTACACGCTTGCAAATGCACTAGATAGTAGTGGATAATATTCACGCTGTTCACACGCGCGCTGTTGAAACTTGGTAGAAAAGGTGGTTGATACGCTAGCTATTCGACGGCATGTCTAATGGCGTGACTGACAGTCTAAATCCTTATACATTTAGGTACTAGGTATCTTACCGTACCGTATATGCTAATGACAACATCTGATGGCTAACAGCCATTATAAACATACATTTTTATTTTTACATTAATGCACACAAATATTATCTCTCATTTTAAAACCAATGCTCAGAAACAGGTTTGTTAACTAGATTCTATGCATTTATACGTTGCACTTACATACACTTAGGCTTTAGAACAAAAACTGCATACCTAATCATCTAGATAGGTATAAAATTAGCTAATTGTGTATCAGTTTGTTAAATATCACTCGGAGCTATGAGAAACCGTAATATTCGTGGTTCAATTATAACCTCAAAATCTGATATTTTTTTTGAAATATATCTATTATGCAGCTAGTCCGCTATAAAAATAAAATCAAATAGGGATTTATTAATGATCAGCAATAAAATACATAATTTTCCGATGCTCTTGGTTCCAGGGCGAACAATGTATGGGCGCAGAGCAATGTCCTTTGGTACTTCAAATACTCTCTTCTTTCACATATGAAATAAAACAGTCATAAGTAACTGAAAATGAAATATAAGGTATAAATTATCACCATAAATCATGTAAAAACACAAATTTTCATATTTTACAAAGTCCAATGTGCAAAAATTACGTTTTATGTTAGAATTTCGATATATCGTGAATATTATGGCGAAGTTGTTTTCAACAAAAATGGTGTCATGGTGTCAAAGCGTAATAAACTATGATTGAATATTTTTTTATTAGAGGCTCCTAATGAGTGCATATTATTACGATATCGATATAATTATGTTATATATATATTTCTTTTCTTTATGAAATTTCGAGTGTTTTTTTTTCTACATACTAGTTATTTGAGTATAGTTTGGTATTTCATGATTCTTATTATTTATTCTTATATGTTATATGTACATTTATAAACTTTCTATTAACTCTTTTCGAGCCTCACGAAGACATAAAATGTTGAAATGTGTGTAATGTACTACATCCATTTTCAGAAAAATGGCAGAATTTGACGAGCTATTTCGTGACTCGGACGACGAATATCTCAGCGACAGAGAGGAAGAAATGTTTTCATATTCTGTTGTAAGTAATTTATACTGTTTTCTATAATATAATTTTAAATATGAGTGCATATACTGGATGTATAACGTGACTGCTGATCATGAGGTCCCGGGTTCGAATTCCGGGTCGGGTCAAAAAAATCATTTATTGAGTTTTTCCGTCAAGAAATTCGCAGTAGCACCCCGTACTCAAGAAGTTGGCGGTGATAAATGATAAATTATCTACACCTATCATATAATGTTAACATGTGTCTATGAAAAGGGTCTCCGGATTTTCTCACTTCTAAAATAAAAGACAGCAGCACTATCCTGGTCAATTCAATTCATAACCATAAAAATATGTCATATGCATATCTAAAATGTCTTATTATCATACATGTTTTTCAGGAGCATGATATGCATCAGGGGGATTTAGGTAACTCCAATGAGGTTATCCTACTGGCCATGTTTGATGAAAATGGCCAGCAGTTGGAGTGTCTAAATCTCCCTTTAGGACCCGCATCTTCCACCGAGCCAGAACAAGTAGTTCCGCCGTTGGCATCGTCACCACCTTTTCCGTAAGTAAATTTTGTTATTATGTTTGTATTAAAGGTTTTTCAAAAATTTATGCAATTAGAAGCTACCACAGTTTTTAAAATTCTGTCTATACAATATGTATCGTAATTAACGCACACCCTCAGACACCCCAATTAGTATATTATGTTATAATGATTATACATACACTGACTTTTTAATTAAACATGTTTATGCATTGATTATTTATTAAATTAGTTATACTAATTCCGTAACAATGTTGTGGTCACAGTATAAATCCACGAACGCACGCACCACGCAGTCGCTCACGTAGGTATAGGTTTTGAGGCTCTTTCTATCACAGTAGGTACCACCTATTCGCTCGCGTTCACGTTCGTCGCTCGTGTTTAAAAGATGTGAATCAAGATTACAATGATTTTAAGAATCAAATATTTAACTTACTGATAGCCTAAACTCTCATGCAACGTTGTATTTTAATACATTTTCAAAATGTCCACCACGGCTCCGTGGCGCAGTGGCTTAGCAATTGAGTTGCAGCGCTAAGGACCGCGGGTTCGAACCCGCACGGAACAATATTTGTATGGCCTACAAATAATTGTTCTGGGTCTGGATGTTTGTCCTTGTGAAATTTTTGATTGTACACTGCCCCCACAATACAAGAGAAAATCCTAGTGTGGAGGTTACGTTTTAAAAAAAGAAAAAGAAAGAAAATAATTTAGAAAGCAATTCAGTGTCATTTTTCACTATTCTAAAATCGTTCACTCATAGAATTAATTTGTCTCACTAAAATAAACTAATGATTTAATACGTATTAATATTTAATACGTACGTAATCAGGTGATCTGGGAGGTCAATGGCCCGGCCGCCGCGACCTTTATAACGTACTCCAAACTCTGCATTTGTAAGGAATTTAAAATACTTGAAATAAGGTTCAATTTTCTTTATTTTATATTTATTGACGGAATTTGTATTAATACAAATAAAAACTGCACTTTTAAGTCTTATTGCCTTGAGTTACGGTCCATTTCCGTGTGTATTAACTTTACAGGTTTAGTGTGACTGTAAATTACGTAGTTTCAATTATTTTTGGATAAAAAAATTACCTATATTAAAAATGATAGAAATCGATTCAGTAAACGATTCTGAACAAACTACTTTCTCAAAGTGCGTTAGTTATGTTACATGTTGTATACAATTGAAATTCTTCACTCTCATAAATTAGAGATATGAAAAAGTCTGTGTCTGACCAGCAAGAAATTCAGCAGGATTTTTTTTAAATAGAATTAATTCACAAAATAATAACTTTTATAGAATAAAATTACTATGAAAACTGTCTGTATATTGTCTGGGACTTTCTTATAAATATATATACCTATGTTGCCCTATAAAGGCATTATACTGACTCTGGGAGTCTAGTAAATGGTATAACTAACTTGTTACTACTTTCATGTTTGATTCTATCTAATTCATTTGTATATAATTATTCTTCTATTGTCTAGTTACACTATTTGTCTATACTTATTGCACATTTATGTTATATGCATGTTAACTTGTTTAAATTAGTACGATTTATTGTGTGTAGATGGCGTTGAGCGATATATAGATTGCGGTATAAAGATGTCATTTGATTTAACATAAGTGTGAATTGTAATTTTTTTTGTTTGCTAATAAACCAGATCAAGTATAAAACTTGTGAGCACCTCTGGTTTTTTTTGATATACAGTCCATACCCAAGTTGTTCATGGTCCTTCGAGCCGGATGTGGTTCATATCTGAACAGGTGCTTTTAGGAACGAAATTAGACCTTAAAGTTATCACCCTCGTATTCCGGTGAAGTGATACCTCTGGTTACACTGTGAGGCAGTAAATATACACAGGAATCAGACGCGAGAGTACGGCGGGAGGAAAGGAGATAGTGAACCACATTAGCAAACGGAAGCAGCCATATAAGAAGTGTAGCAGTTGATACAGACGGAAATTTCAACCCTATTGGCGTAAGGAAAGTGCGGTGCATAAGTGAGTGGTAATCATCAAAAAAAAAAAACTGAGTACATTTTAAAATTCATTATTGTGGAAAAGTGAACCTTATATACCATCATCATTACAGCCCTTCACAAGTCCACTGCTGAACATAGGCCTCCCCCAAAGAATGGCACAAAGCACGGTCCTGAGCCACCTGCATCCATCGACTTCCTGCATGTCTTACCAGGTCGTCACTCTATCTTGTGGGGGGATGCCCTACACTTCGCCTACCGGTACGAAGCTGCCACTCGAGAACCTTTCTTCCCCATCGGTTGTCGGTTCTTCGAGCTATATGGCCGGCCCACTGCCACTTCAGCTTACTAATCCGTTGGGCTATGTCGGTTACTCTGGTTCTACTGCGGATATCCTCATTCCTAAGTTTATCACGCAGTGAAACTCCGAGCATAGCCCTCTCCATAGCTCGCTGAGCGACCTTGAGCTTCCTCATACGGCCAGCAGTGAAGGACCACGTCTCAGTTCCGTAAGTCATCACTGGCAACACGCACTGGTTGTACAATTTTGTTTTAAGGTTTTGAGGTATTTCTGACGAGAAGATGTGTCGTAGCTTCCCGAACGCTGCCCAGCCGAGTTGAATCCGTCGATTGACCTCTCGGTCGAAGTTGGACTTACCTAGTCGGACTATTTGTCCCAGGTAAACATACTCGTCAACAACTTCGAGCTTAGGGCTCCCAACAACTACCGGCATAGGTGTGACATGGACATTAAACATAATCTTTGTTTTGTCCATGTTCATCTTAAAACCTATCCGTTGGGAGACACTATTGAGGTCATTGAGCATAGTGCTTAGCTCCTCCAGCGATTCTGCCATGAGGACTATATCGTCGGCAAATCGAAGGTGAGTGATGTACTCGCCATTGATGTTAATTCCGTATCCTTTCCAGTCCAGAAGCTTGAAAACGTCTTCCAATGCAGCGGTGAAGAGTTTCGGGGATATAACGTCACCCTGTCTTACACCTCTCTGCAATTGGATAGGTTTCGTACTCTGGTTCTGTACTCGGATAGCCATCGTAGCTCTACTGTACAAACACTTCAGCACTTCGATATACCGACAGTCAACTTGGCACCGCTGAAGGGACTGCAGCACCGCCCAAATTTCGACGGAATCAAAGGCTTTCTCATAGTCCACATACGCCAGACATAGTGGCAAATTGTACTCTTCGGACTTCTGTACAATTTGCCGTAGGGTATGTATGTGGTCTATGGTGCTAAAGCCCTTTCGGAAACCGGCTTGTTCGGGAGGCTGGAAGTCGTCAAGTCTGCGCGCGAGACGATTCGTAATGACTCTCGAAAACAGCACGTAGATGCGGCTCAGAAGGGAAATCGGTCTGTAGTTCTTCAAGAGAGCGTTGTCACCTTTCTTGAAGAACAAGACCACCGCACTTCTGCTCCACGCCTCCGGTGTAATGCCACCATGGAGGACGGAATTAAAGAGCTTCTGAAGGACTTCAAGTACCGGTCTTCCACCCGCTTTCAGAAGCTCCGCTGTAATTCCATCCTCGCCTGGGCCTTGCCGTTTTTAAGGTCCTGGAGAGCCATTCTAATCTCGCTCAGACTGACGTCCGGGATATCTTCGGAATAGTGTCGGATAAGACTCGCTCTTGGATCGTTACTCACACTTGCGTGTGGCTCCAACGATGACGTGTACAGCTGCCCATAGAACCTCTCAATCTCACTCAAAATCTCAGGTACCCCGGAAACGATGCTGCCACATTCGGTCTTCAGCTTTGACAGTTGGCTCTTTCTGGCAGACAGATCTCTGGCAAAAACTTTGGAACCTTGGTTCCGCTCGATCGCTTCTTCAATACGAGCTATATTGAAGTTGCGTAAGTCTTGCCGCATGCATTTAGAGATCTGTCTGTTCAGTTGCCTGTATGCTGTCAAATCTGTTGAAGAATGTAGCCTCATCTCCCGTCTAACAGCCATGAGATTAAGAGTGTGATCGGAGAGTTTTTGTGTTCTTCTGCGGCGGGTCTTGCAGAACTTAGCTCCGACCGCATGGACAGTTTCCACGAGCTTGTCATTCATATCGTCCACTTCATTGCAGTCTTCTAGGCACTGAAAACGGTTTTGTAACTCGAGCTGAAAGGTTTCGGGACTTTGGATTAGAGCACGAGGGGGACGGAGCGTTGACTTCATCAGACGAGACCTCTCCAACTTAACATTTAGGTTCAGTGTGCCTCTAACCATTCGGTGATCGCTGCCGGTTTTCACCCTCACGATCACTGAGACATCACTGAACAGTTGTCGTCTCTTATATACCAAGCAAGATTAAATTTCAACTTTTAAAGTATTTCATTTATTTTGTCGAAATCTGAACCTTATTTATTAGAAAAATTAAACATAGAAAAAGTACTATAGTGATTATAAAGACTTTACAACTTAGAAAAATAATTCGAATGTAAATTGTAGACTTAGTTAATTTTAAGTGAATTTTGGTTAAGACGGGGAACCTATGCCCGATTTTTTCCTCAGATTTAAGTTGTTAAAACACTTGTAAAAATTTTTGAATCATTTCGGACTTGTAATTTATTTCAGTTGGATGTGAGTTCTAAAAACAGTTAATAGAATTGTGAGAAAGGTATTCTAATATACCTTCTGAACTTTTGTTATTTTCTAAATTATTGTAACGTCTTTTATCAAAGGTGTCTTCTTTACAAGCACTTATTAAGATTCAAGAAGATATTTATAATAGATTGTCTAAGGCGAAAAGAAACTTTAAAAAATCGCCCAAAGATAAGATTACTATACAATATGTTGAAACTAGATTGGAGAATATACAAGAATTGTGGTCTCAGTTTACATCTACACATATTCTTATTATAAAAGATGATTCTAAAGATTTAAACTCCACTTCATATGTTAGGAATGATGTGTACGATAATACCGATACTGTTTATTTAGACTTAAAGTGCGAACTAAAGACTGTTTTATCTAGTTTAGAAGGCGATATCCATCAACAATCTAACAAGTCAATTTCAAGTGAGTTAGGCATTAGCAATATGGGTATTAAATTACCTTAGATAGTTGTACCTACCTTTTCGGGAAAGTACACTGAATGGCCGACATTTAGAGATCTAATTATTTCTTTAATTGACAAAAATATTTCGCTTGCTAAAGTACAGAAACTTCATTATTTAAAAAGCTATCAGACGGGGGAAGCCGAGCAATTGCTGAGGCATATTCCTATATCGGAATGCAATTATGACAAATGTTGGTCACAGCTTGAAACACGGTACAACAACAAAAAGTATTTGTCACATTGTATATTAAAAAGATTATTTAGTCAAAAGAATATTTAAATTGAGTCATCTGAAGCGCTTAAGGAGTTGATGGATACTACCTCTGATTGTTTGGGTGCCTTATCAAACTTGGGCATTGACATAAGTTCGTGGGACATAATTATAATTCATATCCTTACACTAAATTAGATACTAATACTAGAAAAGATTGGGAGATAAATGTCACTAGCAATGTCGAGTCTGATAAGTTGCCTACATTTGCACAATTTAAAGAATTCTTGACGGGTTGATACAGAGCTTTTGAGTTTTTAGAACCTGATTCAACGCAAAAGGTAACTAAAAATAATCTTAATAGAAGTAAATCTTTACATGTTATGAATACTATTATATCGTGTCAATTTTACAAGGAAGATTTGAATTTTGCCGTGTAGTGGCGGTTAAGAATATCCACTACCCCATATCTTCCCGTGGGTGTCGTAAAAGGCGACAAAGGGACACAGGCAGGAGATGGGCAGCAGCATCTTCCTGGTAACGGCAAAATACAATAAAAAACTGCGGTTGCCAACCCGCTCGCCAAGCGTGGCAACTATGGCAATATACCCCCCATAATGAAAGTTACGAAGAGACGGCCCCCAGTCCCCGGCGGCCCCGCTATTCCTGGCTACGGTCGCGACCATGGTAACGGCGGGGCAGGGGGTGCTAAGAATCTCCGGTGGAGGTTCGGTTGCCACCTACAACGACTCGACCTGGCAACATACAACGCACGCACCCTGAGGACTGACGAGAAGATTGTGGAGCTGGAAGAAGAGATAGACAAGTTACGCTGGCATATTATAGGATTATCCGAAGTCCGAAGAGAGGGGGAGGACACGGTAATCCTCGAATCCGGCAACTTGCTCTATTACCGGGAGGGCGACCATCTGTCCCAAGGAGGTGTCGGATTTATCGTCCACAAGTCTCTCGTTAACAACGTTGTAAAGATTGAGAGTGTGTCGAGGAGGGTTGCGTACCTTATACTCAGAATCACCAAACGGTATTCGCTGAAGGTCATACAGGTTTACGCACCAACTTCGGCACACCCCGACGAGGAGGTGGAGGAAATGTATGAGGATATCTCTAGAGCCATGCATTCCTCCAAAACCCAATATACGGTGTTAATGGGAGACTTCAATGCAAAACTAGGCACAAGAGAGAACGGCGAGCTGAAAGTGGGGAAATTTGGAATAGGGCAACGGAACCCAAGGGGCCAGCAGCTGGCCGACTTCATGGAGAAAGAGGGACTCTTTCTTCCAGAAGCGGCCCCACAGGAAGTGGACCTGGTCGAGCCCCGACGGTTCGACAAAAAATGAGATTGACTTCATTATGACGACCAAACGACAACTGTTCAGTGATGTCTCAGTGATCGCGAGGGTGAAAACCGGCAGCGATCACCGAATGGTTAGAGGCACACTGAACCTAAACGTTAAGTTGGAGAGGTCTCGTCTAATGAAGTCAACGCTCCGTCCCCCTTTTCCCGTTTTCAGTGCCTAGAAGACTGCAATGAAGTGGACGATTTGAATGACAAGCTCGTGGAAACTGTCCATGCGGTCGGAGCTAAGTTCTGCAAGACTCGCCGCAGAAGAACACAAAAACTCTCCGATCACACTCTTAATCTCATGGCTGTTAGACGGGAGATGAAGCTACATTCTTCAACAGATTTGACAGCATACAGGCAACTGAACAGACAGATCTCCAAATGCATGCGGCGGGACTTACGCAACTTCAATACAGCTCGTATTGAAGAAGCGATCGAGCGGAACCAAGGCTCCAAAGTCTTTGCCAGAGATCTGTCTGCCAGAAAGAGCCAACTGTCAAGGCTGAAGACAGAATGTGGCAGCATCGTTTCCGGGGCACCTGAGATTTTGAGTGAGATTGAGAGGTTCTATGGGCAGCTGTACACGTCATCGTTGGAGCCACACGCAAGTGTGAGTAACGATCCAAGAGCGAGTCTTATCCGACATTATTCCGATGATATCCCGGACGTCAGTATGAGCGAGATTAGAATGGCTCTCCAGCACCTTAAAAACGGCAAGGCCCCAGGCGAGGATGGAATTACAGCGGAGCTTCTGAAATCGGGTGGAAAACCGGTACTTGAAGTCCTTCAGAAGCTCTTTAATTCCGTCCTCCATGGTGGCATTACACCGGAGGCGTGGAGCAGAAGTGCGGTGGTCTTGTAGTTCTTACAGACTGATTTCCCTTCTGAGCCGCGTCTACGTGCTGTTTTCGAGAGTCATTACGAATCGTCTCGCGCGCAGACTTGACGACTTCCAGCCTCCCGAACAAGCCGGTTTCCGAAAAGGCTTTAGCACCATAGACCACATACATACCCTACGGCAAATTGTACAGAAGTCCGAGGAGTACAATTTGCCACTATGTCTGGCGTATGTGGACTATGAGAAAGCCTTTGATTCCGTCGAAATTTGGGCGGTGCTGCAGTCCCTTCAGCGGTGCCAAGTTGACTGTCGGTATATCGAAGTGTTGAAGTGCTTGTACAGTAGGGCTACGATGGCTATCCGAGTACAGAACCAGAGTACGAAACCTATCCAATTGCAGAGAGGTGTAAGACAGGGTGACGTCATATCCCCGAAACTCTTCACCGCTGCATTGGAAGACGTTTTCAAGCTTCTGGACTGGAAAGGATACGGTATCAACATCAATGGCGAGTACATCACTCACCTTCGATTTGCCGACGATATAGTCCTTATGGCAGAATCGCTGGAGGACCTAAGCACTATGCTCAATGACCTCAATAGTGTTTCCCAACGGATAGGTCTTAAGATGAACATGGACAAAACAAAGATCATGTTTAATGTCCATGTCACACCTATGCCGGTAGTTGTTGGGAACACTAAGCTCGAAGTTGTTGACGAGTATGTTTACCTGGGACAAATAGTCCGACTAGGTAAGTCCAACTTCGACCGAGAGGTCAATCGACGGATTCAACTCGGTTCGGCAGCGTTCGGGAAATTACGGCACATCTTCTCGTCAGGTATACCTCAAAACTTGAAAACGAGACTGTACACCCAGTGCGTGTTGCCAGTGATGACATACGGAACTGAAACGTGGTCCTTCACTGCTGGCCGGATAAGGAAGCTCAAGGTCGCTCAGCGAGCTATGGAGAGGGCTATGCTCGGAGTTTCTCTGCGTGATAAACTCAGAAATGAGGATATTCGCAGTAGAACCAGAGTGACCGACATAGCCCAACGGATTAGTAAGCTGAAGTGGCAATGGGCCGGCCATATAGCTCGAAGAACCGACAACCGATGGGGAAGAAAGGTTCTCGAGTGGCAGCCTCGTACCGGCAAGCGAAGTGTAGGGCGTCCCCCCACTAGATGGAGTGACGACCTGGTAAGAATTGCAGGAAGTCGATGGATGCAGGTGGCTCAGGACCGTGCTTTGTGGCATTTTTTGGGGGAGGCCTATGTTCAGCAGTGGACTTGTGAAGGGCTGTAATGATGATGAAACAATTTTCGAAACAAGATGTTGACACTCGGCGTAAGTTTGTTCAGGACAATAATTTGTGTTTTAATTGCTTGGGCCAGAATCACGCTGCCAGGTATTGCCGCAATGCAATAACATGTAGGATTTGCAAACGCAGACATCATTCTTTGTTGCACCCAAAAATCACAGATGAGTCCGTTCATCATACAAAGGTTCAAGCGCATGATGATACTAATGCAGAACTATCATATGATGCAGTTGAAGAACAAGATGATATGGTTGCCTGTTTTTCGAAAGGGCACGCTAGCCAAGTGTTGTTAGCTACAGCTCTGGTCACAGCAGTGTTTAAAAACGGAGCTGAGTTCACAATTCGGGCGCTACTAGATCAGGGCTCTCAAACTTCTTTCGTAACTGAAAGGATAGTGCAATATTTAGGTTTAAAGAAACAACCCACCAAGGGAATTATTTCCGGAGTTGGCGGTGATAATAGTTTAATTTCAAAATCAATTGTTTACATAAAAATTTAATCAAAATATGATCCGACTGTTGAGTTTGTAGTTAAGGCTTACGTCTTAAAGTCAATTACATCCTTCCTCCTTCCTGCAAGAAAAATATCTGAATTAAAATGGGTGGAAATAAACAATATAAAACTAGCAGATCCTCAATATCATACACCTCATAAAGTCGATATGCTATTGGGAGCAGAGATTTATTCTAAAATACTACAAGATGGGGTAAAAAGGGATCCTGGGGGTACAATTATAGCACAAAAAACAAGTTTAGGTTGGATTCTGTCAGGAGCAATTCGATCAAGTGATGTTGGAACGTGGTATCTTAAAATTTTGCATGTTCACATGAATGAAGATCAGGCATTAAGAAAATTCTGGGAATTGGAAGCAGAGCCAAATAATAATAAAAAGATACTCACAAAAGAAGAATCTTGGTGTGAAGATCTGTTTCGTCAAACTACAATAAGAAATGCAGATGGTAGATACGTAGTTCGTTTACCTTTTCGGAACGACGATCCAGATTGTAAATATGGCCAGTCGAGGGATATTGCACTACTACGATTTAAGTCCTTAGAGGCGAAATTGAATAAAAATATAAAATTAAAAAATGAGTATGTAAACGTAATTAATGAATATATTGAACTCGGACACATGGAAAAAGTAGATCAATCCCAATTGAAAAATAAGATGGCTGTATACTTGCCACATCATGCCGTTGTGCGTAATGATAAGGACACCACGAGAGTTCGAGTTGTATTCGATGCTTCTTGCAAGGGAAAGAATGGAGTGTCTCTTAATGACGATTTATTGATAGGACCTCCTCTTCAATTTGAATTAAGGCACGTCTTGATGCGATGGAGAAGGCATCCCATTTGTTTGGTTGCGGATGTCGTAAAGATGTATAGGCAAGTAAGAGTGACTAATGAAGACACAGAATTCCAAAGATTATTATGGAGAGAAGACGTTAATTCTAGTATACAGGATTACAAATTACTTACAGTTACATTTGGTACGGCATCAGCTCCATACTTAGCAGTAAAGGCAATGCAACAAGTAGCTCATGATGAAGGTGACGAATTCCCACTTGCAGCTGAAAGAGTCCTGACTGATTATTACATGGATGATCTCATGACAGGGTGTGAAAATGTGGATACAGGTCTAAAAATTTACAATGAAATGAATTCCCTTTTAGCGAAAGGCGGTTTTCAGTTGCAAAAATGGTCAAGCAATAGCGGTGATCTGCTAAAAATAATAGAAAAGGATTACTTGGATAATGATAGGAGTGAAACATTTAATATTAAACAAGACAAAATAATTAAAACACTGGGACTTACCTGGAACCGAAGCGTTGACTCTTTCCAGTACGCAGTGAAACTTCTTCCTTTGACTGAACCTGTAACAAAAAGAAAGGTTATTTCGGATATTTGTAGACTCTTTGATCCCTTGGGCTGGGTCGCTCCTTGCATAATATTAGCAAAAATTGTTATTCAAAAGCTCTGGATTGCAGGAATTGGATGGAATGACCTAGTACCAGTAAACATAAAAGATGAATGGATGACTTACCGAAACGACTTACTCAGATTGACTGAATGTTCTGTACCTAGGTGGATGGGAATGAAAAAATCTAATAAAAGAATTGACTTACATGGCTCCTGTGACGCGTCAAAACAAGCATATGCGGCCGTCGTGTATGTCAGAATAGTGGACTCTAAGGACAAAATACATGTTCATTTAGTAACCGCAAAGACAAGGGTCGCCCCTATCAAAACAATCTCAGTTCCGAGATTAGAATTATGTGGCGCAGTCTTGCTAGCAAAATTAATAATTGAAATTGCAGAAGTACTAAAGATAGATAAAACTAACCTCTTTGCTTGGACTGACTCTGAAATAGTGTTAGCGTGGATAAACAATCACCCAAGCAGATGGAAAACTTTCATTGCAAACAGTGTTTCCGAAATTTTAAGCATAATAGAGCCACAGCAATGGGGTCATGTTCAATCTAAGCAAAATCCAGCTGATTGTGCCTCTAGAGGTATTTCTCCATCCGAACTTCTGCAAACAAGGCTATGGTTTCGTGGTCCAGATTTCTTATATCAGTCAAAAGTGAAACCTGTAAAACCAAAAAAATATCAACTTCATTAGAGCAAGTACAGGTATATAATACAATAACAGAAAGTAATAATGAAAACGAAGAAAATGAATTTATTTTGCAGAATTGGTCAACACTTACCAAACTTATTAGAGTTGTAGCATATTGTAGGCGATTTTTAGAATTAAGGAAAATAAAGGCAAATAGAAATATAAAAAAATACTTAACCGCTCTGGAACTGAAACAAGCACTGAATACTTGCATAAGGATTTGTCAAAATAAAAAATTTAAGAAAAAAATTCATAAATTGAAATTAAAAGAATATATTACTCATGGTCCATTAAAACCAATCAACCCATTTTTGGACGATGAAAGTATATTAAGAGTGGAGGGAAGGTTAGAAAACGCCGAAATCCTTTGGGACAGAAAGCATCCTATTATATTACCAAAGCCCTCAAGTCTTACTAACCTAATAATTGACGACGCTCACTATAGAACACTTCACGGAGGCCCACAACTAATGTTGAATTTTTTAAGGTCTTCATATTATATAATAGGAGTCAAACAATTAGTCAAGGCTTTTTATCGTAAGTGTATAACGTGTATTAGATTTGCAGCTGCAACAAAAACTCAACTGATGGGTCAACTACCTGCCATAAGCGTCACCCCTACTAGACCTTTCAAACGAAGTGGAGTAGATTACGCGGGCCCTATCAGTCTAAGGACCTCAAAGGGACGTGGACACCATGCGTACAAGGGATATATTTGCTTGTTTGTATGCCTGGTTACTCGTGCTGTGCACCTTGAAGTTGTCAGTGATCTCTCCACTCAAGGGTTTCTTGCAGCCTTTAAACGATTCGTCGCACGACGTGGTAATTGCAGTGAACTATGGAGTGATAATGGGACCAATTTTTTGGGAGCTTCAAGGGATTTACAGAAACTATTTAAATCTGAGCAGTCTAGAATCGCCAAGGATATAGCCGAAGCTTTAGCCAACAACGGAACCAGTTGGCATTTTATTCCACCACATACACCCAACTTTGGGGGACTTTGGGAAGCTGGCATTAAGTCGTGTAAGCATCATTTAAAAATAATTATAAGACAGTCAACTTTAACTTTTGAAGAAATTTCAACGCTACTGAGTCAAATTGAAGCTTGTCTAAACTCACGGCCAATTTCAAGATATAATGATGACGATGAAACAGTAGAGGCTTTGACACCAGGTCATTTTCTAATTGGTGAGCCAATTTTAACAGCCCCTGATTACAATTTCGATTCATCTTACATTACATATTTGAAAAGATGGCAATAGGTTCAAAAAATGACCCAGGACTTTTGGAAACGCTGGTCCCAGGAATATTTATCTCATTGCCTGAAACGATATAAATGGACAAACCAAATTGCTGAACCCAATATAGGCGATATTGTTATTGTAAAGGAGGACGATCTGCCTCCCTGTCGTTGGCTTCTTGGTAGGGTGATTCAAAAACATCCGGGCCCAGACAATCTTACACGAGTAGTCACATTACGTACAAAGGCCTCTGTGATTAAAAGACCTACGTCTAAATTGTGTATTTTACCTTTAATGTAAAATGAAATTTGTGTGTTACTGTAATATTTATAAGTTGTATCTTTATATTTAACGTGGATTTTTAGGTTCTTAGATTTTTAAATTATGTTAGTTGTTAGGTTTTTAAATGATGTTAGTTATAAAATAAGATTTATTTATATATTAATAAGTGAATGTTTTGTCATAATATGTAGTAAAATAAAGGACATTTGGTCAATGTCTCCTTGGGGGCCGGTATGTTAACTTGTTTAAATTAGTACGATTTATTGTGTGTAGATGGCGTTGAGCGATATATAGATTGCGGTATAAAGATGTCATTTGATTTAACATAAGTGTGAATTGTAATTTTTTTTGTTTGCTAATAAACCAGATCAAGTATAAAACTTGTGAGCACCTCTGGTTTTTTTTTTGATATACAGTCCATACCCAAATTGTTCAGTGCAATAGTTTTAAAATATATATTTGTACATATATATATATATATATATATATATATATATATATATATATATATATATATATATATATATATATATTAACTTTATGCATCTTTATTACTATTTTATGGTTTATAATTAAAAAATGCCAATTTTGTATCTATCTGATAACACATTATTGTGCGCCAAAAATCTATTTATGCTTGTTCCTAGTATTTACAGAATGTAAATCGCTATTTTTAATAAAACTATTTTTGTTTTGTGTTTGTATATTGTATTTTATAAAAAATGTATGCACTAAATTATATTATATTATTTTTATATATGTCTTGTAGTCCAGAAGTGGTCGTTGTCGTTGAGCGGTTGCACGGCGACGTGTACTTGTTCGCGGACGAACACGAACTTTTCCACGAGGAGGTGGCGGCGAGTTCGAGTGGTGGTGCTGAGCGGGGCGTGCGGGTAACAGCAGGCCGACGACGGGCACGAGGCGGTCGATGCGCCCGTGGTGCTCGCTCCTCCGTCTCCTCGTCGTGGCGGCGCGGTGACCAACTAGTACAAGTATATTTGACAGATGATGATGTGCCTGAGGATTTTGAGACTGGTGGCTAATAGGGAAGCTCGGGAGATTTTTCCCTCACGACTAGGGTTACCATATGTAAATAGAGGGATGCCTGTCTATGGTACATAAAATGCCTGAATTTTCAGAAAAATGCCTGTCTAAAGCAAAACGCTGTAAGTAATAAGTAAAAGCCAACAGATAATAATGAAGAAGGATATTTATTACTGATATCTGTCAGAGGACATTATTTTTTTTAACAGTTCTTTCTTTTCTAATACGTAAACGTAAAAATCTTCACAAGATACAGTTTTGTAATTTTCCTGAGTAATCTATATTGCTTTTACCGATTCAATTGTCAGCCGATTTCTTTCTTTACTCCACTGGGCGTTGACGAGAGAAAACGTACGTTCTACGAGTACGTTCGCATTGTATGCCCAAATTGAGAACACAAACTGGCAGATTTTCATGAATTCTGTAATGTCACCATTCACTTCTCTACTTTTGAGAAAATTGCACCACTGTGTAGTTAATCTTTCAGAAAAAAAATGTTATCTGAATTTCTACAATATTCTTTTAGAACTTCGTATTCGTCAAACAGTTTCACGTCGTCAACACTGATATTCAGCTTAGAGAGAAATTCTACAGATGAAGCTAAATCAGGATTTGAGAAACTTTTCATTTCTTTTTGTAAAATCATCCACCGGAATGAAGAGAATTCATCGATATTTTTCATTCATTTTTTCAAATAAGCTGTTAAATCCACATACAGGCCCGGAATCTCGGTTTTAAAATTATCGGTACTTATTCCATTGTTTTCCAAAGTGTTCAGTAATCGAATAACTGTCAATGATTTAAAATTTTCATCTTTATGAGATTTGAGTGCATTTAAAGTTGCGTTTAATATACAGTTAATTTCTACAATAGTAACATCTTCTTTCTCAATAGCTTGAATTTTAGATTGAAACAGAGGCATTAATGAGTGAATATGCCATAAATAAATATCTGATAATGGGTTCTTAAAAAAAATCGTTTGATCACTGTTGGAGTTCCTTCGACAGATAAAAAATACTCTTTTAATGCTGGGATTAATTTCAGGATCCTTTCTATTGCTGGAAATAAACACAGCCATCGTGTTTTACTGTGGTATAGCAGTAACTGATATTGTATTTCAACAGCATCACAAAATGATTTTAACTTCTCTGTGCGAACTGTGTAGACTGAGAAATAATTATCAATTTTCATCACCGTGGACTCGATGTCTATTTCCAATTTATCTGCACCGTGTCTAATACAATTATGCAGTATATGGGCAGGACATCCAACGCCTACAATTTGCTATTGGAGTTCTTGTTTCAAAAATACAAAAACGTTTTGTCTGCCTGTTGGCCTATTAATGCCACCAAAATTAACGCTGCTCACCGCCGCGCCGCCCGCTGGTGTCATTCAAATTTCGCGCCCGCTTGCATGTATGCAAGCGCGATGCGCGCGTGGGTGCGAAATTTAAAAATGCCTGTCTCAGACCAATGCCGGCCGCACGCGCCTGTCTAAACCGTTAAATGCCTGTCAAATGCGGCAAACGCCTGACATATGGTAACCCTACTCACGACCCCTTCTGACGTAGTGTAGACGGCCTTGGTGGCTATAAGGAACCGAGATGGAATAATATCCATCTCCCTCGCACTTTTTCTTATCTTGGCATGAAAGAAATATTATTTTATTTTAAATGACACTTCATTTTAATAGACGCTAGTAATTTATTTATTTGTATTTGTTAATCAATAATATAATACGTTTATCAATATTAATATACTACGAAAGGAACTTCGTTCCAACCGAGTGTTCCACGACACTCACAAATGTTTTTTTAATTTTAGTAATAGCATTTTTTAATTCATGTAAAGCATATAAGTATTAAATGTAAAAACTTGCGTTCGTTTGAAAATAGCTTAACCGACATTTTCATCTGGCTTTTATAATATTTCCTACTTTAATTGTAATATTTTTAATAATACAGGGTATTTTTGGAACGCTCCCGAAAACTAAGACAGGCGACAGCACCAAGTATACCTTTGATCATGGGTCACAAATAAATTTGATCCTGATGAAAAAAAAATCATATTTTTACAACGTTTTATTAGCGTTATTCACGCGCCATCATGTTAGTACAGCTAAATGAAACGATAATTTCATAAAAAAAATCATGAAAATACTGAAACATAAAACCAGCAGTGAAAACTGAATTGATATCACCTGACTAATGGAGGTTAATGTACGCGCGAACGGTGAAAAAAGAACGCTGGCCTTGAACTTGGCCACTGAGCGATTTATCACATATTGGTACGAAGGGGGCGCGACGGGGGAACAATCCGCCAGTATAACTGTGCCTGCATGCTATTGGTTCCCGCGCTTTGTCCGCTCCAAAAATACAGTCGCATACACAGCTTACTTTGCGACTCGCGCGATGTTTTAAAAAGGAAGGAAAGAAAAATTATTTATATCTATTGTTTTATGACTAAACTAGTGAACGAAAAGGTAAATATGATAGGAGAAGGTGAATGGGGAAAATTGTGCAGTAAATTTAAAAGTGTTGAGGAAGAATACCGAAAAAATTACCATGTGATCGACCTGATGACGGAAGCTCAAGCGAAGATGAAAGTGATGATGAAGTAGCATCCAGTAACACCAACACACCTTCAACATCTGGCTTCCATGTGACCCAAGACGACATAATGGACGGCGTGCCACCCTTACCTTAAGTTTTCTTGTTACAAACTACTTTATATTTTACGATAGAAATAACAAATAATGCTCAAGTAAACATTATCCATTTTTAATTCCAAGTAAGGCACCTATTATGATTCTACAATAAAACAATTAATTACTTACTATAATATTATAAAACAATATCCCAATACCATGTAGTACTTTAGAACGCGACTGTAACCTCCCTCCACTCGACCGCATCGCATCACGCTGTGACGCAGTAGGTTTCAGTTTAATTGTAGTTTTTGAAACAGTTCCGTGTTGATTTTGTTACTTGTTGTTACGTTTTTTGTTTTAATAATGCTTAACGCGTACGTTTATAGTGATTGTGAATACGACAACATGTTATGTATCCGAACCTAGGTACACGAAGTATCGCTAAATAAATTGTTAAGACGTCGGGATGGAACAAGTGTGTCATACTGTGCAGAGCACAAAGTGTTGAAGCGTAACCGAATGCGCCCATACAAATTGCACAAAGTGCAAGCTTTAGTTCCCGGCGATCACGACCGCCGACGAGTTTTCTGCCGTTGGTTATTATACCAGCAACAACGTGTGGCTGGTTCCATTGAGCACATTATCTGAACGGATGAGTCGACATTTACCAGAAACGGCCTGTGGAACCGAAGAAATACACACGTGTATTCAGAGGTTAACCCGCTCGCTGTTCGACAAACCGGGCACCAAACCCGATGGTCGGTTAACGTATGGGCAGGTTTATTTAAGGATCGCATACTGGGACCAGTGTTTCTGCCACAGCGACTGAACGAACAGCGATACCTAAACTTTATAAAAGAACAGTTGACAGACATTTTAGACGACCTACCGTTGGCTGAATATCGCCGCACATGGTTCCAGTATAATGGTGAGCGCCTCAATGAGCTATTTGATGATCGCTGGATTTGGCGGACTAGGACCACACGCTTGGCCACCTCGCGCACCAGATCTGACTCCGTTAGACTTCTTTCTGTGGGGTATGTGAAAGAAAGGGTTTTTAATCGTGAGTGTGATAGTGCTGACGAAACTACAAAAGGATCGTGGATGTTTTCGACAAACTACGTACGGACTGTGTCGAAGATCACACGATGATGCCCCGCCTCCATGAGGAGACGCAACACCGAGCCCAAATCTGCCTTGAAATGAATGGAGCACAATTTGAGCCGCATCTCATAAGACCACGGAGGATTTAGAGCGGTAAGCTGTTTCATAACTAATTCTTTTAAATAACTTAGTACTGAACTAATCTGAATACATACATAACTGAATACATGAGAATAATAAACATACCTACACGATGAATAAAAACGCATGACTCTAACCTTGGTTACATTTCATTTATGTATTTTGTTATTAGCGGGAAATCGAACCAGTTATTTGGGTTATTTAACCTGTAAATTCGGATTAAAATGGCTACGTGGAGACAAGTACAGTGGCAAAATAGTATGTTAAGTAGATAAGTTAGGTATTTAGACAAGTGTTGTAAATTATTAGGTATTGTGGTATAGCCCGCTAGTTGCGGACCGCGCGAATTTGCGTTCGCGCGTACATTGACCTTTAATCAGCTGATATGAATTCAGTTATTCCACTGCTGGTTTTAGGTTTCAGTATTTTCATGATTTTTTTTATGAAATTATCGTTTCATTTAGCTGTACTAACATGATGGCGCGTGAATAAATCTAATAAAACGTTGTAAAAATATGATTTTTTTTTCATCAGGATCAAATTTATTTGTGACCCATGATCAAAGGTATACTTGGTGCTGTCGCCTGTCTTAGTTTTCGGGAGCGTTCCAAAAATACCCTGTATATAATACATTTTTATTAAATACAGAAAACACTTATTGAAAATCATTCTGTGTTTTTATCACAGGTTATTAAAAAAAAACCTGTAGTTTTTAGTTGTTATTAAGATGCTGCTCCCCATTTCCTGTTTCAGTTTCCCTCCGACGCCTCTTACGACACCCAGGATACTAGACGAAACTAGGCTAGTTTATACATATTATTAATCCGTCACCACATTGTTTGTTTTTAATGTAACCTTTTTTATTTACTTGGCTACTTCAGAAGACGGGTAATGTTTTTCGAGTACGCATGTGTGGATGTCTTTTTCTTTTGCACGCTCTGTAGCCTAAACTGCTTGATGGATTTTAACATATGGGTTGTTGTTCGATTTGCTTTAGTTGTGAAAGTGACATAATATTTGAATTTTTTTTTTCAGTAAACTTTTGGTTTTGTTATTTATTACTGTTTTAACCATTGGACTTGTTTACGCAACTTGTTTAATAAATTGTTTGATGTTGATGTTTGATGACTTTTTTTACACACAAATACTTTTTCAAATAATAAAATTACCTCCCTTCCTCCCCTTTTAGTTTCCTTACAATTCTTTCTTTATCATAAGGTTGTAACAATCCACTACTGCCATGGGTCATAGAAATAAAGAGGAGCTCAAGATTTTACTGCTGCAAATGTCGCCCAGCACGACAACGCTGTTATAAATATAGCACGGAACACCCGCGTTCCGCCGAGATTAAGTTAAAAAAATGTTCGTGCTTTTTAGTCTATTAAAGTCCACTACAGATCATAGGCCTCCCCCATATATTGCCGGGATATTTACCATAGTTGTCACGTTTGGTATGCAGTTTTGTCTAATGAGTTGGTAACCGCAGTTTTGTCTAATGAGTAATGGGCGTGGCAAAGTAAGTGATATTTTACTGTTATTTTTATGAACAGAATAGAATAGAATGATATTTTATTCAATATTGATTATTACATAATACTTATTGAAAGTCATTTTTTATTTACCACGGGTTCTGCTGAGATGGTTTGGCCATGTCGAGAGAATGAATGAAGAACGATTGACGAAAAAAGTGTAAAAGACGAGTGCGAATGAAAGTGTTGGAAGGGGTAGACCTAGGCGGACGTTTCTAGACCAAATCAGGGAAGTCTTGAAAAAAGGCCAGGTCAAGAGTACCCTAAACCGAAGAGCATGTATGAATAATGAAAGTAGACGAAGCGAAACAAGTATGTAAGGATCGTAGCAAGTGAAAAGAAGTGGTCTCTGCCTACCCCTACGGGAAAGAGGCGTGATTATATGTATATGTATGTAAAATATGGAACTAGAGCATCCTTCACGGTTATTAAAAATAACACCTCTCAGTCTAGTCGCCTATTACGACACCACAGTATGATATGAATATTCATACACCACACAGTATGATATGAATATTCATACACCACACACACGGTAATTGATAATTTCTCAAAACATTTTATTTATCGACAACTTAGAGCATCCTTCACGGTTATTAAAAATAACACCTCTCAGTCTAGTCGCCTATTACGACACCACAGTATGATATGAATATTCATACACCACACAGTATGATATGAATATTCATACACCACACACACGGTAATTGATAATTTCTCAAAACATTTTATTTATCGACAACTTAGAGCATCCTTCACGGTTATTAAAAATAACACCTCTCAGTCTAGTCGCCTATTACGACACCACAGTATGATATGAATATTCATACACCGCCACTACACAGTAATTGATAATTTCTCGAAACATTTCATTTATCGATAAATCGTCGTGCAATCGTCGTTACTCTAGCGCTCACTTGACCTTCATACAAATAATTCGATATTTCAATTGTTGATATTTTTTTTATTTTTGGATAAGAACATAGTAATGACTAAGTTATATTTACCATCATTTACAAAAAAAATGTTGTCTGGCCTGACCTACTATACTCTTTGGTTTGACCATAGGTCTTACTAAGTTGGCCCAATAAAATGTCAAGGTCTGAAAGGCCAAAATAGATAAGGGAATCTTTACCGACTTTAAAGATAATTCCAAACACTCAGCTCATTATTTATTTGAATTGATATAACTACACAAGATTTTTGCATATTTAACAGTAGGTATGGTCACAGTATAAATATATATATTTATTTACTGTGGCATGGTTTTGCTACAAATTATTTTTCGTTTTAAATTCAAATTTAAAATATTTAATGTGAATTAAGCGTCATATATTTATTTCTAATTTATAATATTACGTGTCTTTACAACTTAATAACCACCCATTTCAGATATTACAATATTTATTATATTTTATAGGCCTGTGCCTAGCATATGTCTGATACTGTATTAAAGTCATCAAATCGTGGTTTGTCATATTAAATAAAATTATTAATTAAAATTATAAAGAAATATTTTTAAATTATTTAATAAAACAATAATGAAATATAGAAATAGGGAACGAAGAAACCTGGGCTTCAACCAAATGTTACTACATAACAACATTTCCTTCAATATTTACTGAAAATCCACACAAATTAAGCTTCAACCCAACAAAGAACAGTACGGGTACACAAAACTAACGTCGCAAAACCCAGAAACCCTTTAAAATTATTTTTTTATAGTTACGCGAAGACATTTATATAAAGCTAGTTTCAGTGGATTTTATCGCATATATTAACTTATTTTATATCCCGACGTTTTGATCACTTTACAGCACCCATGGCCACAGGGTGACTGAGATGTTTGACATCCCAATGTCATAGTTAACCACGGCTATCTCCAGATTAAAATTATTAATTTTTGTTCCGATCTACGCACTATTAACTTATAGTGTGTTGAAGTCTTGCAGTTGTATAGTTGGGTTGGGATTTAATTTAATTTATTATAGGATCCTAAGCACACGGTAGCATCGAACCATCTTCTCTATTGAAATTAGGATGTTTTTTGATTTCAATAGCCTCGCGAGTCATCGTTGGAAGGAATCGGTGTTCTTTTGTGAGGATTTGTGGTTTATTAAATATAATGTAGTGACGGTGGCAATTTTGTACGTGTTCACAGACTGCAGACTTGCCGGAGCGTCGATTCTTCACATCAGCTACGTGTTTTTAAAGGGGTTTTCTTCTAAGGGTAAAATTATTTTATGTAAAATTTTTGGAAGAAGTTACCTTGAAATAACCAGTGTCATCTGGAATCCATCTTTAAGTGTGCCCCCCCAACGCGTTGAAAGTTCACTGCGTGCCTTTACTCGACATCTTGACTTTCATGTCAGTAGCACCTTACATAGGCAGACTTACAGTCAGCTACTGACTGAGTTCTAACTCATATTTCTCCAAAATAGACAAGACATTTTTGATCTGTGGTTTCTACAGAATTTAGTACACAATAAAGTAAAGTGCAGTAAATTTTTGACCTTCTTTTCATTTTGAAAACATTTCATATTCCTTTCGCGAAAACTCATCTACTAGAAATCATGCTACTATTGTTTAGATATGTGGCAAAATTTACGAGTTAACGAACTGTCTAAATACATAATATCTCGCGACATGGTTCACGACTCTAGCGTTGCTTTTAAAATAAAAGTTACCGATCATTTATTGTCGAGTTCCTCGTTAAAATAATATTTTGTCTATTCAGTCGGAAGATATTTCATTTTATAGTTTATTTAAAAATGTGTATAATTCTGAAGAGAGTTTGAAATAAAATACTTGTTATATTATTCACCAAGTTCTCTTTTTATATCAGACATACATATTATGTTGTTGCTTTATTTGTTGAAGGAGAAATTCTTATTTTTGTGCTATCAACGGGCACTACCTATAATAGAACTTTTAATACCTATATAATAGAACTAATTACCATGCTGTAATGACAGCCTATCAAAAATATTTTAGTCAACGTGGCCTACGTTCGCTTACGTTCACCTACGTTTACGTCCCTCATAAATCTATAATATAGGCGATTGCCTCATAAGAGTGATATTTGCTATAGGTTAAGATACCTTTACGATTTTTTGATTAGTTTACGAGTTATTCTGCACATGAATAATATAAAGATCAACAACCATTATGAAGACACAATCTAATCTAAACAAAATAAAAACGCAACCTGCCTTTTTGCACATTTGGATAAAGGTTGGGTAAAAAAAATTTAACATTAATGTATAGATACCTTTTCTATATTAGTAGTATAGTTGTAGCACTAATGGGTCGGCTCGACCGAGGAAGGACCACGCTCTCACAGAATACCAGCGTAAAATAGCAGTTTAACACTGCTGTGTTTCGTATGGTGAGTGTAGAGAACCGGAGACCCTTTTTACTGGAAAAGAGGTATTCCATCTTAGTCCTCACAGGGTGACAACGCATCTGCATTTTGATTCGCAAACGAGGATAAATGTAGATGTTTATGGGTCACAGCAACCACTTACCATCAGGTGGACTGTGTGCTCGTTTGTCACCCTATTCCTAAAAAAAGACACCTACATTTTTCAAAATTATGTACATTATGTATCCTTACTGCCTACTGCCCAGCTCCTATAATAAATAGCGTGATGATGTATATTTATTCTAATGGTTCGGTCTCAAAGGTTTTTGTGTGATGCGCGTACAGACAGACAGAGATAGTGTATTCCAATAGTTTCAAAAAAATATTCAATGTACAGAAATCTTCTGTCCTCTTAGTTTTATTATAGTATAGATAAGTGTACGTACGTCAGTAAAGGGACATTAAGTACACGACCATTATCATAACGTAGGAGCAATTGTGTGGTGAGCCTCGGCCCCTCGTGTCCCTACACAATGGCCCGTGCAATTTACGCCGGTCTAGTTTAGGATTACACTAATATTATGATTTGAGATTTAAAAATGTGTGATATTTCGTAATAAGAAGATACTTTATTGCAATTCTAAGTTTTCTGTCTCGCACAACTTTATGTATGGTGTTCTTATGTGGACAGTCTGGAGGATCCTTCATTGCAGTTTAAGATCGCCCCGCAAGACTTCTATCTTAGAAGTAAGAATAAGGAAGAAGTTGTAAGGGTAAACACCTGATGGTAAGCGAATGCTGTTAAAGTACCTGATGTTGATAACTTAACAGCATTTTATCTATGCTCGAATTATGCAGATACCTGCGTTTTCATATTTGAAGATTAAGATGTACTCATTACGAGTAAAAAGGGGATCGATCTCTTAACCCATTTTGTCACCCTTATTCTTTAAAAACACTGTAAAAGTTAAGGATTATTTTTATAGAAGACAATTTCAGTTTTTTGTATGTATGTTTACGTAATATCTTTGTCAATTTTAAACCGATTTTGATGATTTTTTTATGAAATAAATTATAAATATTACTTCAGGAGCGGTCGTGTATTAAGTTTTGAGAAAAAAAAATGTACTCCAACGCGTGGCTAATAAATAATAATAATAATTTAATGCAAATGTTTAAAAAATATGGAGATTGTAATATTATTTAGTGGACTTAAAAGGTAAAATATCTTGTAATAAAAATGCCATCAAGAACATAGCTTGTAAAAAAAACCAAGTCTCGCAACTCAGTTCTTCTACCGTAAAAATTTGTGAGATACATGTAATACCAAGTCGGTTAATTTATTCAATCCCTACTTAAGGCTTAAGGGTCCTTCTGTCTTAAGTTATTACGGAATTAGCTAACCTAACAACATCTTATAGTGACTACATCAATAGTAAACATCTTTTATGTTTTAAATAAATAAATTGACTTGACAATCGCACTAAACAATCTAATTTAATATAATATGTATTACTTGAGAGATACAGTGTGTTTTCATGCATATTTTATTTCATACACATTTGCATTACCAAAACAAAACAAAATCAGAACACATTTTTTATAGAATAAGGGTGACAAACGGGCACACAGTTCACCTGATGGTAAGTGGTTGCTGTGGCCTATAGACATCTACATCTATCTTCGTTTGTGAATTAAAATGTAGATGAGTTGTCAGCCGTGAGGAATATTATAGAATACCTCTTTTCCAGTAAAAAAGGTATCCGGTTCTCCACACTCACCATACGAAACACAGCAGCATTAAGCTGCTATTTTACTATTTAACCTAACCTAACCTAACCCGGTTGAGCCGCCCACTCGTGCTACAAGTATACTATTAATATAGCTGCAACATGGCTCTACCACGTATAAGTACATATAGTCTCTGTTTTAATAAACTACAAAGGTTTTTCTTATAGAATAGGAGTGACACAGCATCCTTGATGCTAAGTGGATGCTGTATCCCATAGACATATAAATTTATTCTCGATTTAGAATGAAAATGCAGATGCATTATCAGTATCACCCCTAAGTAATAATATGGAATGCCTCGTTGCCAGTAAAAAGGGTATTCGGTTCTCTACACTCACCATATGAAACACAGCAGCATTAAGCTGCTGTGTTTAGTATGGTGGTAATACGCTGGTATTCTGTAAGAGGTTATGCGAGAAATAGAGAAATATAGTTTTAGCATTCACAAACTATGTTACATATTTGCATTACAAAAAAAAAACGAAGTACCCATAGTTTCTGTTTTATAAAACACTAAAAATGTTACAGTAAACTCGCGCCGTTTTCACTTCATTTAAAACCACACACAGACAATAACATGGTCGATTGCGCAAAGCATGCAGCTTGGCTCACCGCGGAACCGGACCTAGGCATTTGTAATTAACTTTTGTCATGGTGCAGTTTCATATAACAAAATAATGTGTTGACTAAGTATTTTTTTTATAAATATAAGGTTCCCCCAGAAGGTAAGTGGTGTCAATGGTCCATAGACAGCCTATATCCACTTACAAATTGTTGTGTTGTTCCCCCTGAGGACAAAGGTGAAATGCTTCGTTACTTGTAATAATTTAAAATTAAAAATTTTATATAGTCGACTTCAACATAAGTTATTAAGAATAACTCAAAAACTATTCAGGTCTGACCTTGATCAAATTCATATTTCCAGCTTTCAAATTAAAAAAGAATCATTGAAATCGGTTCACCCAGTAAAAAGTTATGAGGTAACAGATATAAAAAACATACAGTCGAATTGAGTAGCGTCTCCTTTTTGAAGTCGGTAGAAAAGGGTTTCTGGTTCTTGTCACATAAAATACGAAACACAGCAGAGTTATACTGCTATTTTACACAAACATTCTGTGAGCGCTATGTGACGCAAACATCCTTCCGATCGGGATGACCCATTCATGCTGCTGCGGTAATACATCTGCAGCGTGGCTCTTTCTTATAAATATAAGGGTGATAATTGCTTACACAGTCCACCTAATTGTACTGTAACTGACTCCGGAATAAAAAGGAGGAAAAAGGAAAAAGGAAAAGGAAGGAAAAAGGATCTCGGGTTCTCTACACTCACATATATCATACAAATCACAGCAGTGTCAAGCTACTATCGAAGTGCTTACTGTATACGACGGACCACCTTTAGTATGGGTAACGACGTGGAAACTATATCTACCGGATTAAGGTCATCAGAAAAAATATAATCAAATACAAGTATAACTTGTCTAATCTAACATCTGACGTTGATAAAGTGTTTGGTGTTTACAAATCCTGACATTAATTCGACAATAACGATAAACCAACTCAGAGTCAAGAGAGCTTTGTTTCATCGTGAGCATCATTAATCGTAAGAACCCAATTTAAGCAGCATTGACGTAAGCACCTTGCGGAATACGTGTTAAATTGATTCCTTTAGAATTTTGTAACTGCATCGAGAACAATATTCTTATTTTCTTACGTTTTTAGTTGTCGTATGAGTATAATACTTTACAGAAATTTACAACCTTTTAGCCGATATCAAAATAGGAGATTCTTAATTTAAAAATTCAAAATTTAATTTTTCTTTTTCTTTTTTATTTGTATCTATATTAAGCGAACATTTCGTCACTTTTGAACTGACTTTAAAGGATTTTTTTTTTCATACTTCATGGGTTACCGTTACAGTGTATTAAGGTCCACTGCTGAATAGGCCTTCCCTCATAAATTGCCTTATAGAGAGAATATTTATCGTAGTTCCCACGCTTGACAAACGAGTTGGAAGCCGCAGTTTATTTTTATTTTTAGTCGTTGTTAGGAAGACACCCGTCTCCTGATTTGTTTCCCTACGTCGCTTCTTACGACTCCAACGGGACGATATGGGGTAGTAGATAGGTATTCTTACACCACCACTACTCGGTGATAAATACTTCATGGGTGGTCCGACACAAGGCATTTTCTCCTGTGTATTGGAGGCAGTTTACGGACATAAATTTCACAAGGACAAACATCCAGTCCTGGAACAATTATTTGTAGGCCATACAAATACTTGTTCCGTGCGGATTTCGAACGCATGGCTAAGCCACTGCGCTACGGAGCGGTCGCCAGTATAAACATCATGATTATTGATTTCTTATATTTACGCGAACAATACACATTTAAATAAAAAAATCGATGCTCCGAGAAGTCTTCATTCTGTGAACACGTACAGGATCGCCCCCGTTACTACATTAGATTTGATAGACCACAAATCCTCGCTAAAGAACATCGATTCCTTCCAAGGATGATTCGCGAGGCTATTGAAATCAAAAAACATCCTAATTTCTATAGAGAAGATGGCTGGGTGCTACCATCTGCTTGGGATCCCATAATTAATAAAATTAAATCCCAACTCAAGCATACAACTACATGACTTCAAAATACTGTAAGTTCATACTGCGTAGATCGGAACAAAAATAAATCATTTTTAATCTGGAGGCATACACCTCAGTCCCCTCCGTGACCATGGGTGCTGTAAAGTGCTCGAAACGTCGGGAATATAAAATAAGTTAATATACGCGATAAAATCCTTAAAACTAGTTTTATTTTAATTATGATTATTATCACGGTCCTCATAATTATATCCTGCTCAACACAGGCGTCCTTCAAGGAATGGCAAAAAACACGGCCCCGAGACACCTCTGCCGTCCTTACGATAAGTGCAATAACTCGGTTTTTTGGGCGTACTGACTTAAATACATATCCGTAATCAGAAAAATGAGCTCTACATTTTCTCCTTAGACGTCTTTTTTGTATTTACAGTAGATTCGGTTCTTTTGATAATCATAACTGCAATATTTAATTTTACAATATGTATGTTGCATATCATTAACGAAATAACTTGAGTTATGGCATGGTTAGCTATAATATTAAGAGCTCTTCATACTAGGTAAGACAAATCATTTTATTTTATAACGCGGATATTTGCAAAAGATTTTATGTTGCAATTATGTTAAGGAATCTTATTATTTAAAATTTTAAACTAACAAAATCTAATAATAACAAGTAAAGTTAGTGCAATTATTTGAAGGAAAAACAGACAAGATTTGAATGACCATACGTACTAAATGGCAATTTGTCTTCGAGTTATTGCGGTTATGAGTAATAAAGAGCGCGAGGGCTGTGACTTGAGGAGAAGTGATATTGCTTCGCACGTAAGAGGTTCGTCGCGGCGCACTAAGCGAGCGATATCCCATCGAACGATAGCATTTCATTCATCACCAGTTAAATCTTCAATCTCAATTCAATATTCTGACGCTGATATAGTAACGTTGCCTGCTATTCAAAGTAATAATAATCTGTAGATTTAAATCAATTCTGGTCGCGTCCTCCAGATTACAACGATTTTAAAACAGTTTTTAAAATCATTGTAATCTGGTTATTTTAATATTGTTTGAAATATTGATCTGAATATTCTTGTTTCTAAAACTCAACAAAGAGAAACAGCCTGTTCCTCCTTCCTTCATTCATCCTTTCATGACAATCAAAACATCTTTGTCGAACTATGGAAGGCCATTGTCCGACAAAGATTATTGTGACAATAGTAAAGTTAACATGTTTAAGGACTCCGACGATAGCGTTAAAGAACTTACCAAATGCGAGAATGTACCAAACAGAAGAAAAAAGCGCTGATGCAAAGTTAGCATTAATGATAAACGTAGCATGTGATGATAAACGTAGAAAAAAGTGTATGAAAAAGTTTACAGAATAAATTTGAACAGGTATCTACGATCAGTGCGTAAATTTAAGTTGGGAGTCAAGAGGGTTGTTTATAAAAGCCATATACCGTAAAAACATCAACAAAAAACATGCGAGAGTGTCGTGGAACACTAGGTTGGAAGAAAGTTCCTTTCGTAGTATATTATTATTGATAAACGTATTATATTGTTGATTAATAAATACAAATAAATCAATTACTAGCATCTATTAAAATGAAGAGTCATTTAAAATAAAATAATATTTCTTTCATGGCAAGATAAGAAAAAGTGCGAGGGAGATTTCATTATTAAATTAGACAAAAACATAATTAAAGAACATATTCAAAGTTTAAATCCAACAGTATCACATTATCGCCGCGAACATGCCCTCAATTAGTTTTATTTACCCGGTGACTTAAATATTACGATGATCCGCCAATATTTTATAGAGAAATATACTTATAAGCAGATATCTGTCGAGAGATATCGCAAGATTGTAAACGTAATAAACGTTTCCTTTGGTCATCTCGGTTATGAGGAATGCAAGGAGTGTGCTCTACATAATTCTCGTAATGAATGGTCTCAAGAAAGTTGTGAACTGTGTATTCAATATGAAAAACCAAGTTGCGCTACACACAAACTAGAGAAAAATACCAAACCGACAAGGAAGCATTTTCTACCGACAACGATTATATTTACTTTCCTAAAGGTGTGAAGCTGTGATATGATTCGAGTAAAAGAAAACACTTCAAGTGGTCTGAAAAGATTTATTTTTTATTTTTAGGGAGTAAAGTGATGTTTTTGTAACATTTTTCTCAACAGATTCTTTTATAAATCAATATTTTCATATGTAGCAATTTTGTTTCAATCATTTTTCATATAAATTTTTAATATTATTTCAATCAATGCAGGGGTAGCCCTGCATTGTGTCTGATTAAAATATTTTACTAATGAAAACCGCAATAACTAAGACATTTATTGCATTTATGGTTGGAAGAAACTACAGGACATACAGTTTATGCTCTAATCTAAAGAGCAGTTTGTCGGTTTACTAACGATATCTGCAACAAGTAGTCTACTTTTGCGGTTATGATTAGTCACGCTCTGTCAAAACATTTAACAGTCCTAAAGATAAATACGTTATTGTGTTTTAATGCATATATAAATGTGTATAAAAATATAATATACTATATAAAAATCTGCATTATTTTATCTGTCGTATAGTAAAAGTTTCAAGTCAGTAGCTATCATAGTTACGAAGATACACACAAAACAAAAATAAAATCTTTAACTGCGATTATCTCGAAAGTAGCCAAAACCTAGTTATTGCACTCTTCGTAAGAACGGCAGACCTGCATCCGTGGACTTCCCTAGTGAGCCGCAGCCCTACACTTTGTTTATCGGTTCGTGGCTACCACCCGAAAATATTTTTTCCCCATCGGTTTTGGGTTCTTCGAGCTAAATGACAAGTAGGTTCAAACATAAATGTTAAAATAAGCTCACGTCATTGCAAAGTCGTTCTTAACTTACAATTCATTATCATCATTTAATGATAATGCCGAAGGTAGTTTAAAAGTATAAACATAATAATTGGTAATACTCGTAACACCGAAAAATTGTGATATGCTGATTTTTTGTTTAGTAAAATATGAATAATTTTCAACCAATAAATTACGTAAAACGTATAAAGCTAATTTAATGAAAAATGTAATGAATAACGTTCTTATTTTTATGCAAGTAGATAGATGTCATAATACCATTTAATGTCTATTAATAAATTTTTAGCATATCGTCACAATTTTAAGAACTTTGATATCCATGTTTTTTCAATTTTACTCAAAAGTAGTATTTGCCGTAAAATCGCCGTTTTAATTAGCAGGGCAGATTACAGCCCTTCACATTTCCACGACTGAACATAAACCTTCCCTAAGGAATGCCTCAATTAGTCCTGAGACACCTTCATCCATCGACTTCCTGCTTCTTTTACTAGGTTGTCGCTCCATCTCGTTATATCTAACTTATAATTAATGTTTGAACAATTCTAAATGAAATTGCAAGCGTACGTTTTTGTAGCGCCCTTGAATACAATGTCTGATGTAAGTAACAAAATGGAATTCAAATTACTTAAACATTTCACCCGCTGTATGAACTTCAAGTACATATTACGTATATTAAAAATTCCTTTGCTGTACCATACGTAGTGCTACATGCAGACTTAAATTAAATGTTGTCGAGTGACAGCTTCGTATCGAGACCAAGTGTAGGGCGTTTCCACCCCTCCACCCCACTAGATGAGAGACTTATATTCACTCAATTTGATGTTTTTTAGGGTTTCGTACCCAAAAGGTAACCAACGGGACCCTATTACTAAGCCTCCGCGTTCCGTCCATCCTTCCGTCTGTCTGTCAGGATGTATCTCATGATCCGTAATACGAGGCTGACAGTTGAAATTTTCACAGAATGTGTATTTCTATTGCCGCTATGACAATAAATAAAAATAAAAAATAGATTTAAAATTAAAGGGGGCTCCTCTACTAGAAACGTATTTTATGATGGTACGGAACCCTTCATTCGCGAGTCCGACTCGCACTTGGCCGTCTTTTCTGCCGATACGATGGTTCATAGTTGACTCCAAATAATTAGTAATTCTTTCAATGGGCACTGTATATGCTTTTACAACAAAGTCCCAAAAAGATTGAAATTGTTTTCTAAATGTTTTCTTATATAATTGTGTACCATATTATATTGTAAATTAATGTTTAAAACAAACGTCCCGCTAATTTTCTACCGACTTCAAAAAGGAGCCGGTACTCAATTCCACTGCATGTTTTTTTTTGTGTGTTACCTCATAACTCTTTACTGGGTGAACCGATTTCGACGATTCTTTTTTTATTTGAATGCTGGTGCTTCACATGTGATCCCGTATAAATTCAGATCAGATCTGACGAATAGTTTTTAAGTTATTTTTAATAATTTATATTGAAGTCGGTTGTACAAAATTTTAATGTTTTCTTATTTAATTGTATACCCATTGAACTATTATGTGCCAAGTACGTTAGTACATAATATCTCAATGTGTACAACATATTATATTGTTTAAAACAAAAGTCCCGCTAATTTTCTTGCTGGTTCTTCCCAGGACAGAGGTTTTTTCGTACCAGTAGTAAAATTATAACTGATATTAAATAAGTATTCTTATTTATCATCATCATCATCGTCATCATAGCAGCTCTTCAAGTCCACTGCTGAACATAGGCATTGTTATCTATATTGAATAAAAATGATTCTGTTGTAATCATAGCTACATACGCTGGGAGCCTCTGATGGGTGGTGTCGTAGTCAAGTTTTTAACAAATTCTGTTTATGCACTAAAATCACTCATATCTGACATATATTTTGGTTTAGTGCCAAAAAAGGAAATCGCAAAATCTCGACCCGATAGTGGCGCTATGATCGAATTAGTAAAAAAATATTTATACTGTGAAAAGTCTAGAGTGAAGCTCTTCGTGTCACCTACCGGAAAGGGCAGAACGTCTGCACTCTTCTTCATCACCATCAACTGGGCTGGTCGTAGCGATTTCCATGGAGGCTGAGGTGGCTGAATCAGTCCGTGAAAGTCCGCTACAGGACATAGGTTTGTCGCATGTAGGTCTTGTAGATAGGTTTTGACTTCATCCCGCACCTTTGACGCTTCGTCGGTCTTGGTATGTTCCGTCTGACATAAGAGAGTTTTACCGCCATCTATCGGAAGCAATAACACTTTTCTGGCATACTCATCATTATCTCTTATCTTACGATACACAATAATGATTCTTACACCGTCACAAAAATAGCTAGACTCGGCTATTGCATTCAGATGACTGAAATCCAAAATACATTTAACATACATGGTTGCCCTAATAATGGCAACATGATGTTCATTTTTGTTTAAAAAAAATCAAAATGGTTGGTTCTTCTTTGTCAATTAGAATGAAACATTATTTAAAAAAAATGTTTACTTAATTATTTATTTTTTATTTTACGCTAAAATACTAAAAATACTGTCAAACATCATCAATTAAAGATTAGTTATCGGTAATTATTTTTAAACCAAAACAACAAAAAGTCGAGCATACATACATGTCAGGTGTGGGGTTCGAACCCACGCTCCCTCTCGGGAACCAGAGCTTAAATCTGGCGCCTTAGACCACTCGGCCAACCTGACGTACTGCAGGAGGCGTAAAATAGGATGTAGTTACGGTAAAGAGATCCAACCCATAGAGTTAATTTGCATAATATGAATTATAATAACTTCTTTCATTCATATGATTTTATCGACTTTCGCTCTAATTGTTTCACTATATGAAACAATATGCTCTGATGATATTAGCACATAATATGTAAGTCACAGTCAACCCATCAAAGTCTACTGTTGAACATAGGCTCCCTCTCAATTGTTTGCCACATAAGTGGAATCTTTACCATAGTTGCCACGCTCGGAAGGCGGTTTGGCAACCGCAGTATTTTTAATTTCTATTTGTTATTATTAGACACTGCTGCCCATCTCCCAGTTTGTTTCCCTCTTTCACATCTAACGACACCCTCGGGACGTAATGGGGTAATTGATATTCATGCACCGCCCCTACAAGTTAAATATATTATAAGCATGTACTAATAACTTCTAATCCTTTTTAAGTAACTTAGTCAAATTATTAGTTTCCAACCGAAACAGGATTTTCAACCGAAACCGAAACAGAAAACGAACCTTCGGTCTGAGTCTCAGTTTCGGCCGAAACCGAAACCGAAACCGAAACTTATTTAGAAATGTTATTTTTTTATTGTATACTGAAAACTGGTATAAGTATTTTTTATACATATACAGATAAGTAATGCATGTTAATGAAAAACAGTAATTGTAATTGTCATGTAGCAATATATTTATTTATTTTAAAGTAAAAATTAACAATTTAAGGTTAAGAAATACTTTTTAAGTCAATTTTGTAAAAAAAAATCAACACTTACACCCATAAAAAGTTACTCGCTAATTGAGAACATATTTTATTGTGTTCACAATATTGTTAATATAATTAATAGAATCAGGCGTTACTTTGCGGAAATCCATTATATAAAAGATTTTAGAAAAATTTTAACTTTGCAAATATCCGCGTTATAAAATAAAATGATGTCTTATGTCTTATGTCTTACCTAGTTTGAAGAGCACCTCCCGCCCTCCCTCAATTGCGTGCACTATCTCCGTCACCACTAATCCCAACACCGCTACTCCCAACACCACTACACTAGGCAAGACACACCACTGACGATAATACGACACGTGTTTCGCCTCTACACGAGGCATCCTCAGGTGTTATTGACTCTACGGCGACTAACCGCTAAGTGAGCGGCGAGTCTTTTTTTTTTTTTTTTTTTTTTTGCGCCCGAAGCAATTGGAAAAGGGCTACCACGGAGGGAGGCGGAAAATGCATTACGCATACCACGACAGCCGGTCTGTCCTGGTTATGCGGGACTCACTGCCTACCGGGGGACCTAAGTGATACCCGCTAAAAACCGCCTTTGGGGAGTGGCAACTTAGCTGTTTAAAGCTTCTTATGCCGAATCGGAAGCGACCCTCTTTTGGGAAAAGAGGGCGCAGGCGGCTACGAGCCGCTGAGGGAGTGCCTACGAAGGCAAATTAATTATGAATAATTTAATTAGAGTTGGCCTGAGCCGCCATGAGGCAGTTCAGGTCGTTTGACAGTTTATTAGGCGGGTCCGAGAGAGAGTTTCTCGGCCTGCGGACTCGATAGCGAGAGGGGAGTGGGGCTGCATAAGTAGCTGCCTCACGAATAAGATGATTGGAGTGCGACTCTGAGGCTTTAAAGAAGTTCTCAGAGAGTTTTTTAAGAAATTGTTGAATTGTAGGGAGCTCTAGGTCCCGATGAAGGTCGGCATTACGGACGTACCAAGGTGCGTTCGCAGCTCGACGACAGAAAAGGTTTTGAACTACTTGGAGTTCATTAATAATTTTAGGGTTAGCGTGGGCAAAAATGGGGCCCGCATAGGACATGACTGGTCGTATACAGACCTTATAAAGGGTACGCTTGTTTCTGAGGGACATTTTACTGTGTCGGCCCAACATACTGTTGAGCCTATTCAGGTAAAAACGTGCGTGACGGGTTACTCTCTTGACGTGGGGCCTGAAAGTTAGCCCTGTGTCTAGAGTGACACCTAAATATTTGGCAGACGTATGCCAGGGGACAGGGGTCCCTAGCATACGTATTGGTGGAGTGTTTTTGATACGGCGTCGTTTATAATCGAAGTGAACGGCGGAGCTCTTCTCCGGGTTCACATCGATGCGCCATTTTTTGAACCAAGCTCCTAGGTCATCAACTGACTTTTGGACCTTGTTCCGTATGAAAGGTAGCGAGATACCTTTACAGTAGAGAGCAGTGTCGTCTGCGAAGAGGGAGAGCTGAACACCTTTCGGCGGAATGGGAATATCGTTGGTGAACAGGATGTACAGCAGAGGAGCAAGTACTGAGCCCTGAGGGACACCAGCTTTGATGGGGCGCTGTGAAGATAGCGTGCCTTCGTGTCTAAAACGAAAGGTACGATGATTTAGATAAGAGGCCACGAGACGTACTAGACGATCGGGGAGACCTATTTTGTATAGTTTGTAGATAAGGCCTGTATGCCAGACTCTATCAAAGGCTTTGGCAATGTCGAAAAAGACCGCGATAGTCTTATGACGACGGGGATAAAAACCGCTGAGGATATATTCCACAATACGGTGAACTTGTTGGGGGCAGGAGTGTTTCGCTCGGAAACCGAATTGATGGGGAATGATAAGAGGGTCACCGTCTGTGGGAAACAGATGGCGCCTCATGCGATTTTGGATGACTCTTTCAAAGAGCTTGCCCATTGCCTTGAGGAGGCTAATGGGGCGATGACTGGAGGGGAGGTTGAGAGGCTTGCCTGGCTTGGGAATACCAATCACAGTTGCCTCTTTCCACGTAGTGGGAAAGTAACTAAGGTTGAAGCAGGCGTTGAAGATAATAGATAAAAAGGTTAACACCTGCTCAGGAAAGTGTTTAAGGGCTTGGTTGGAGATGCCATCCGCGCCCGGAGCCTTTTTGGGTTTAAGTCCTTTGATGAGGGATGAAATCTCATCATTGGACACAGAGATAGGTTCAGAGGCTGTAGGGGGTGAGTTCCGGCGGCGGACCTCATCTTCCACTGCCTGGACGTGTGAAGGGTCAACGGGTTGAGAGCTAGGAGAGCATTGAGCGGCAATGCTGTCTGCAAAGCACTCAGCCTTTTCCTCGTCCTCGAAGGCTACCGTACCGTCGGGACGGGAGAGAGGGGGAGTGTGGGTGATAGCGTCTATGCGGAGGGCTCTTGCCATCCTATAGTACGCTGTATGAGAGGGAGAGATATTCTCCATGAGTTTACTCTTTTCGAGGTCTCGAAATTCAGAGAGGCGGAAACGGAGTTCTCGTTGAAGACGATTAGCCGTGTGCCTATATTCGGGCGTGGGGTATTTTGCTGCTCTCCGGAAAGCAGCTTTCTTGGCTTTTAATAGGTTGCTAATATGTAGGGGAAGCCCACTATTATTAGCAACCGGGACTACCCTTTCATTCTCCTTAAGGGAGGTTTTAATAAGGGTGGAGAGTGAATCGACCGCGGTGTCGATTTTTTCGGGACTGTCTAAGTCCGACGATAGGGAGATGGGAGAGTCCTGTGAGTCCAGAGCATTCGCTAGGGACTCCTTGAAGCCCTTCCAATTTGTGAAGGTTTTAGTCGAGGGTGTTGATGGGGGTGGCTGATGGCCAAGAATGAGGGAGACCGGTCGGTGGTCGGATCCTAGATCGTCTAGTGTCTCGATTGCCCTGAGGTTGAGGGAAACACTTTTGAGTAGTGCAAAATCTAGCACGTCGGGAGCGTGGTCGGTGACATCGGGATAGTGAGTAGCACCTAGGGGACTGTGAACGGTGAGGTCAAGAGACTGCGTGATATCGAGCAGTACCTTGCCACTAGGGGAGGTAGTACGGCATGTCCATTCAGTATGCTTGGAGTTAAAATCTCCAAACATAATGACTGAATTGCCTAAAGATAAAATAGACTCAAAATCTTTTTTGAGGGGATGGGTTCCTGAAGGGATGTAACAGGAGGCTATGAAGATGGACTGATGTCCAGTCATAGCTAGCCTGCATACCGTGGCTTCCATATTGGTAAGCTGTGGAGTAGAAATGGGAGAGCAGTGAAGTGACTTCTTGTAATAAATGGCCGTACCGCCACCTCGGCGGTCGTGCCTGTCATTACGAAGAAGAGAAAAGTTTTTAATAGAAAGGCCTTTAGTGTCCTTAGTTTTGAGATTAGTTTCCTGTAGGAGGAGAAAATCGGCTTCACGATTTTGAAGAAAGAGCTTAAGTTCTGGGAGGTTATTTCGCAAACCGCGAATATTAAAGGATACAAGCGATAAACCCTTAGGTTTGATACGACCGTGAGACTTTGGTAGAGCAACCTGCTCTGTCATCGTAAGTTAAGTTAATTAAGTTAACTTAACTTACAACGAGCACAAAAGATTATGATGCTCTGCAAGAGCGAGGAGACGGTCCTGAGGGGACCTCGCAGCGCGCAATTTGCGTGCTAACACAGCGATTTCCCCAACGTCGATGTTCCTAATAGCGGAATACACCGTTTTTAGGTCATCAGCCATTGAGGACTGTGATTGTTGTGGGGCGGAGGTAGTCCGCGGTGGGTCTGCCTTTTTGGGGCCCCAGGGAAAGACTGGAGGCTCCATAGGCTTAGAGAAGCCCGGAGGGGGCCGAATAATGCCCTGAGGGGGCCTAAGGGGACCTTGAGAGGGTCGAGAGAAGCCCTGGATGGGCTGTGAAAGGCCCTGACGGGGCAACCGTTGGTAGAGAGCCGGGAATGAGCGGTCATTGACCGGCGGTGGAGCTTGCCTACTGGGGCGAGGATGAGGTGCGCAAGGGCAGCCTCTGTAGTTAGCCGGGTGGCCTGTTTGCTTACACAGGACGCACGCGGGTGGGGATTCGGCGTCTTTGGGCCGAGGACAATCCTTAGTATTATGGGGTTCAAGGCACTTAACGCACCTGGGTGGGGCAGAGCAGTTGGCCGCCGCATGACCATATAGCTGGCAGCGGTGGCACTGCGCCGGGAACCCGCGCCTATGTGGGGGCTCAACCTTCACTCTCGACAGGCCACACACTGTGCGTACCTGCCGGAAGATGGCTTTTGCCTCCGGCACGTTGGTTAAGATGACTAGGACCAGGTTGAACCTCTGGCCCGTTCTACTGTGCATCTTGTGCACGGCTTCTACAGGGAAACCTTGGGACTTAAGGTCCGCAAGGATTTCCTCGTTGGAGAATTCAAATGGCACGCCGCGGATGACGGCCCTGATTTTACGCTCTTCCGGAAGAGCGTAAGTATGGTAGGAGGCTTGTTCGGCTGTGAATAGCCTGGTGATACTACGGAAGGCATCGATTGAGTTGGGAATGATTTTAATAGTCTCCCCGAGGTTAATCGCATGGTCATATTTAATGCCTGCGTCGTATAATGATTTCGACAACTTGGTGAATCTGGCCTTGTCTCTTAGGAAGACAGGGGGCGGGACTTGCTTCTTTGCAAGTACTGGGGCACAGCGGGAAGCTGGCTTGGATGGCGGGGCGATGTCCATTGACAATAGGGGAGCCGTAGCAGCAACGGGGGCTGCGGGGGCAGGGACGGCAGCGGGAGCTGCGGGGTTTGAGGCAGCAACGGGGGCTGCGGAGGTTGAAGGAGCGGCAGGGGCCGCTGAAACGGGAGGTGTGCGGTTTTTCGCGGTGCGTTTACCGCCGCGTTTTGAGGAGACGGTCGTGAAGGATGACTCGTCGGAGTCACAGGACTCCGAGGAATCGGTGCCAGAATAGGTGGCGGGCCTCTTCCGGGGGGCCGACGCAGTGGATTCAGACTCGGAGCATGCGTACTCCATATCTAAGGGGGCGAAAGAGTTCTTGGACTCTAGGTAGGCCGCTATAACGGGCGGCGGTTGAGGTGCCTGAGGGGCATACGAGGCAATAGTTGCCACGATTGCGGCGAGAGCCGAATTATCCAGCCTATTAAGGCCTGAGACGATGGACCCTATAAGGTCTTGTTTCGACATGATGCTAGAATGAATGGGGCTGGTGGGGGATGCTGTTCTGAAAAGAACAGAGACGTTCTGGACCTAACAGTAGGGGCGGGATCACCGTTCTCAGAAGAACGGGACGTTTTTTATTCAAGGAGAAATGCCCTTACTCTTAAAAGAGCAGGGCCTTGCTCTGAAAAGAGCAAGTAACTCCCAAGAAACAGTATACACGTACACGTTATACAAATAAATAACGAAAACAAAAATAGAAATAGTTAACAAAAAAGATAACAAAAAATATAACAGGTAACAAGCGGAGGTCAGTCAAACCTCCCCGCCCGAAGACAGGGGGGCAAGAACTGATAGCAGAAATGACTCACCAAGGCGACGACGCTGTACAGCGCGAGCAGGACAGCGGAGGCGCGAGAGCGAGAGAGCACTACCGTACGGGGACGGCTGCGCGGACTACCTGAGACGACCGCACGAGAGCGGTGCCAGAGGCGGAATGTGAGCGGCGAGTCAAAAACAAGTGCCTTTTATACAGACCGATGACGCAGCCGTTATCCGCTTAAGAAGCTAGCGACCGCGTCATGCGATAAAACATGCAACCAATCACCGCCGGACTTACGCAACTCGCAATTTCGGGACACGTTATAAAGAGCATTTAGCCGCGTACAGGAATTGCAATCCCGATAAATCCCATTTTGCCAAACATCTCTTGGACACTGGACACAATCTAGCCAACGACCACTCCTTTAAAGTCTTACATACGTGTAATAAAGGGCTACGGCTGTGTGTGCTGGAACAGTTAGAGATATTAAAAAGTAATAATAATACCGTTGCATTGCTGAATGAACAAACAAATGTTACTAACTCACCTCTCTTAAATATCTTTAAGCCTGCTCTCTAATAATAGAGAGCCTCGCAATATGGTCGTTTTTCACCCTCACGGTGATCGGCGATTGGTTGCGTGGTTGGAGAGTAGGCGTTGCGCGGTGGTTTGTTTTTATTTTTACAAACGGCTGCGTAAGTCCGGCGGTGATTGGTTGCATGTTTTATCGCATGACGCGGTCGCTAGCTTCTTAAGCGGATAACGGCTGCGTCATCGGTCTGTATAAAAGGCACTTGTTTTTGACTCGCCGCTCACTTAGCGGTTAGTCGCCGTAGAGTCAATATCACCTGAGGATGCCTCGTGTAGAGGCGAAACACGTGTCGTATTATCGTCAGTGGTGTGTCTTGCCTAGTGTAGTGGTGTTGGGAGTAGCGGTGTTGGGATTAGTGGTGACGGAGATAGTGCACGCAATTGAGGGAGGGCGGGAGGTGCTCTTCAAACTAGGTAAGACATAAGACATCATTTTATTTTATAACGCGGATATTTGCAAAGTTAAAATTTTTCTAAAATCTTTTAAATATTGTTAATATTATTCAATGAGAGCACTAACTTAATATATCACACTCACACACTTACACACAATATACACTTACAATACAACTTAACAAAATCCCAGAAAGTATACAAAATCTGCTCAAAGTTCTAAAACTCTAATAAACTAAGTTTATATAAAAAGGGTTATTATAATATAAGGAATTTATGGATGATAATAACCCTTGGGAATGAGGTGATCAGTAACAAGCCATTTCTAATTTGTTTTGTGTTGTAAATTATTACATAATGATTGTAAGCTGTGGCGTAGCTGCTGGCTTCTTGCTGGTTCTTCTAGCGATAGAGGGTTTTTTTCGAACTAGTGGTAATTAAATAAAAGAGAAATTAAATATATAATTTAAATAAGTATTATTTATAATCTATATTGAATAAAAAAGTTTCTGTTTCTGTTTCTATATAATTATGAATAATACACGTGTCACGAATTCATCCGAACGATGCACGATAATCCACGAACACTGAGTTTCGGCGCCGCCGAAGATTCGGCAGATTTTTTCAGATTTTTTGCAGAAACTGAAACTATTACCGAAACTAGATTTTTTTGCCGAAACGAAAAAATATTACATGATAAATACCGATAGACTGACTATCACTGCAATTTTTTTATCGTTCACGCTTGTTTCCTTAAGAGCTAGACACATCAACGCATGTAATTAGTTAAAATTGATTCAATAATATACCCAATAAAATCCGTAAAACTATTTCTTTTTTTATATAGAAGGAAGAGCGACAAACGAGTACACGGTCTACCTGATGCTCAGTGCATGTATTATATGTATGTATATGTATGTATTATATGTGCATGTATTATATGTATGTATATATATATATATATTATTTTTTTTTCGATAAAAAATCGTAACGCAGATACGTTGTCATCCCTGAAAACTAAGATCTTGTTTGTACGTGGTAGAGCCATGCTGCAGCTATATTAATAGTATAGTTGTAGCACGAATGGGTCGGCTCGATCGGGGAAGGACCACGCTCTCACAGAATACCAGCGTAAAATAGCAGCTCAACAATGCTGTGTTTCGTATGGTGAGTGTAGAGAACTGGCAACCCTTTTTTACTGGAAAAGAGGCATTCCATCTTAGTCCTCACGGGTGACAACGCATCTGCATTTAGATTCATTATTGAGGATAGATGTGGATATTTATGGGTCACAGCAACCACTTACCATCAGGTGGACTGTGTGCTCGTTTGTCACCCTATCATATAAAAAAATATATATATACCAATAAAACGGTCACCGATTCTTTTTATCATATAAAACACAGCAGCATTAATGGCTTTTATACGCTTGTGCTCTGAGCGAGTGAGATCCTTCCCTAATCTAGCTGACACATTAGCGGTGCAACTATTGTGGTGGCACTGTAGTAAACGAAAACTTTAAGGCTAAATAGGCTAAATAAATAATAACAATGGATGAAGTCTAAATCACGCTACCGAAGTTTCCGAATCAATCTGTTTATAGAATAAGCTCTGGGCTATCATACTGAACACTGGCCGTTCCCCGAGCCGACCGGTGGAAAATCTTCTCTCATCTCCTCATGCTGCAGCGTGACTCATGACGTAAAAATTCGATATTCCTTTTACAATTACTTTTATACGCATGTAAATCAGCTGTGTGTGTTTGAATTAATGTTTTACTTACAATCAATTAAATAAAATTACTTAAAATAAATGATTGTTAAAGAAATACTTCACCAATTGCCGTGGTAGCTCAGATGGTTAGCGCTTGCTGTAAGCTTCAGAGTATTCGAGCAACCCGGGTTCGATCGGCACCGGCACCAATGAAATTGTTAATTGCAATTTTAAGTGCTAATTTACCACGTGCTCGGCGGTGAAGGAAAACATCGTGAGGAAACCTGCATGTCTAAAAAAAGAAGAAAAAAAATATTTCGAAGACATGTGACGTTCGCCAACACACATTGGGGCAGCGCGGCGGACATTTCCTTACCCTAAAACACTCTCATAAATGACGGGAGGCCTGTGCCCAGCAGTGGGACGTGTATAGGCTGTGACTTTATCATACTAAGCATTGGCTGTTCCCCGGGCTGACCGGCGGTACATCTCCTCTCTCCTTCGATGATCATAGTGGATCGCTGCAGCATGCTGTACTCATGACGTAAAAATTCGATATTTCTTTTACAATTACTTTTATACGCATGTAAATCAGCTGTGTGTTTTTGATTTAATGTTTTTACTTAAAATTTATATTTATTAAAAAAATATGTCACCAATTGTAATTATTTATATTTTTTTATTTTACTTATAAATATACTTATAAATATAATCCTTTGTCGCAAATGTATATTGTAGCTTTATTGACATAAAAAGGGTTCATAAACAATTTAATATGCAAAGCGTCAAAGTTTAACATCAAAATCTACTTTAGTTTAACTGGAAGCGTAATACCCTTTTACTTTTACCTTTGCTGTAAGCGCTAAAGCCAATTTAAATATTGACCGAACTAAGCGGAGTACGACATAAAAGTTTGTACAGTTTAATGCGTAAGCCCCTTTATACAAAAGGAATTAATATAATCCAATTTATAATTCCTTTTTAAAACGTTAGTATTTGTTTATTACGTATTTAGCCCGTGTAGTGGTGATATGGAGATATCCACTACCTCATATCTTCCTGTGGGTATTTGAGGCGAGAGAGGGTAACAAACCAGCAAAAGGGGCAGCAGCGTATTCCTAATAAACACTATATAATTAGAAACAGTGGTTTCCAATCGGCCAGCCAGATGTGGCACTATATGCGGCAGGTACATTTATAACAGTGATAGAGCCATGCGGCAGCTTTTGCTGTCGCACGGATGGGCCGGCTCGAACCGGGGTGGTACCACGACCTCACAGAAAACCAGCGTGAAGTAGAGGTTTACCTCTGCGTTTCGCTTGATGAGTGCAGGTGGCCGGAGGCCCTTTTTACTGGAAATGAGGCATTCCATCTTAGTCCTCACGGGTGATAACGCATCTGCATTTTGATTTGTAATAGAGGATAGATGTAGATGTCTATGGGCCGCATCAAGCACTTACCATCAGGTGGACTGTGTCCTCGTTTGCCCTTATCCTATAAAAAAAAGTAAATTAAACAAAAGAGAATCTTTCCATAAATATTATTTATAATCAAATATATATTGAATAAAAAAGTTTCTGTTTCTGTTACGCTGCTATTTTATGTTGGGATTCTGTGCGAACGTAGGTAGTCCTTCACTGGACGAACCGACCCAGTCGTGCTTCAGCCATAATACCCCGCAGCATTGCTCTACCACGTACTTGTAAGTTCAATATTGTTCGCCCTTGACTGTCTCGTCTATCTAGTAGTAGTAAGCGAGATTACTCATCATCTGGTACCGAGATTTGAATCTTGAGTCACGCCAAATAATCAATTATTTGGGTTTTCTATCAAGAAGTACAAAGTAGCAACCCGGAGTCAGGAATTTGGCGGTATTTCACAAAGCACTTAAAGCCGGTAGTCCTGTACTTGATCTCTCTCTCCAGTCGTATCGGAGTGCCACCTCTATGCACTATGAATGTGAGAGAATAAAGAATACGTGGCAGAGCCATACGGCAGCTATATTAGTAGTATAGTTGTAGCACGAATGGGTCGGCTAAACTGGGGAAGGACCACGCTCTCAAAGAACACCAGCGTTAAATAGCAGCTTAACACTGCTGTGTTTTGTATGGTGAGTGTAGAGAACCAGAGACCCTTTTTACTGGAAATGGTGATAACGCATTTGCATTTTGATTTTTTATTGAGGATAGATGTGGATGTCTATGGGTCACAGCAACCACTTACCATCAGTTGGACTATGAGTTCGTTTATTACCCTATCCTATAAGAAAATAAAGAGGGCACCAGTGCTTGCGCACACACTCGTGCTATAACCACTACGATTAGCCACCGTAGAGTCTATATCACCTGAGGATGCCTCGTGTAGAGGCGAAACACGTGTCGTATTATCGTCAGTGGTGTGTCTTGCCTAGTGTAGTGGTGTTGGGAGCAGCTGTGCTGGGATTAGTGGTGACGGGGATAGTGCACGCAATTGAGGGAGGGCGGGAGGTGCTCTTCATACTAGGTAAGAAACATCATTTTATTTTATAACGCGGATATTTGCGAAGTAAATTTTTCTAAAAGCTTTTATATAATGGATTTCCGCAAAGTAACGCCTGATTCTATTAATTATCTTGTATATGTTCATCTCATATACAATGACACTAAACAAGGCGGTTATAAATAATCTACTACATTCAAACGCTGACTACTAATGACTTGCTTTTTTTGCGCCCAGAAGCAATGGAAAGAGGTACCCTCCAGAAAGCAAGGAAGGGAGGTGGTGAATGCTCTAATAATACCACGATAGCCGGCTGCCGTGGTTATGTGGGACTCGCTGCGAAACCTAAGTGCCTCCCCACTAAACACCACCTGTGCGACTGGCATTGGCTTGTGTGGCCTTTCTGCCGAATCGGAAGCGACCCTCTTTAGGGAAAATGGGGCGCAGGCGGCGAGGAGCCGCTGAGAGGGGAGATGATTACTTGTACTTGCGCCTGCTACTTTATATCGTTTGCAACAGGTATTAGCGACGAAATAACTGTAATAGTAAGAAAAAACTTTAACGAGTTCCTCTTAAAACTGGTTTCCAGGCGCAATAAACATTTATTTTAATTTAAGTAAGGGGAATCAAGTACGAAAAAGTCTGGTCTTGAGGCCGCGGAGACCGCGTAAGAGAATCTATTACCCTGTTTCGTCTCGTAAGTATCGTAGAAGGTGAATATGGAAAATACCAAATAAATCTAATGGCTTCTGATAGGTGGCGGTGTAACCATCTCGTTTCACCAAACGTAAAATATCCATAAGGTTGACGAAGAGCAGCGTCAAAGATGCTCTGGTCTGGTACTGCAATCCTCAGTTCACCTGCCAGGCGTGACGATGAAGTCAAATAGTCCCTACAATGGAGGCTCATATCCAGCATTACATTTTAAGTCAAGTGCGAAGGATGATACGCTCTATTGGCATTGTTGACGAGCACAGAACACCAGCAAAGGATATAGTAGTTAGATTGAACCAATCAAAATATAAACCAAGTTATGCATACCCGTTGGTGCTCTCTTCAATGTCTGTTGGTTTTTTAGACAGCCTCGTTGGTCTGGTGGTCGTAGCCGCGACTGCTGCTCATGAGGTCCCGGGTTCAAATTAGGGGTCGGGCTAAAAATTTGTTATTGGGTTTTTGTATAAAGAAGTTCTCAGTAGCAGCTAGGACCCAGGAAGTAATTTAAAGCCATGTTGGATTGCCGTCCTATCAGACTATTAGAATAAGAGAATAGTGAGTGCACCTGAGTTTGCCCACACACTAGTGCACTATAATCCTGAACGCGCAGATGGACAGTCTTCGTTAAGATTGACCGTCGTAACTGAAATTTGGTCTAGAGGACATCATTATGTCAATTGATCTTCGCTCACCAATCCGACTACCTGATGTGGTGAGTTTAGACAACTCCTTTTAAGATTGCGTACCGATTTCTTCAGCTAAAATGGACGAAAAAACTTTGGATCACCATTTTTCGCCGTGAGAAAAAAATAGTTTGGAAAATCCAAATCCGCCTCATGAGCGTTTCATTTAATATTGATGAAAAAAAAATGTATTCCTGACTTTTAAAATATACACATATTATTTACGTGTATTAAATTTAGCGTTCTATTATTTTAACAGGTAGTGTCACCTACAGGGAAAAAATTTATAACGTTTATTAAAATAAATCGATTACACAATGTTTTGTACTTCTATCGATATATGAAATATATCTAAATTAGTAAATTGGTTTAATGTTAATAATTTTGATTTCAATGACACTAAAACGAAATGTATAAAATTCATGACTCCAAAAGTCAAACATTTAAATACTAATGTAATTTTAAATGGGGGGGGGGGGGGGACTGAGTCTTGTCGATACCACAATTTTTCTTAGAATCACACTACGTGCGAAGCTTCGATGGGGCCCACATATTAAAACTAGCAAGCAGACTAAGTTCTGCAGCATGTGCTGTAAAAAATATTAGAAATCTTACCAGTGTTGAAACTGCTATACTTGTTTACTATTTAAGTAAGCTACGAATAAACCTATAATCATTGCTTGTGATTAAAGGCACTATTATAGCATTTAAGTTACTTAAATTTAGTATGCCATGAATATGAAGGTATGGCACAACTTGTATAAAATAGAATTATCTTATTTATTTTTAACTATTATATCGCTTGACAGTTTTTACGTCCAATTTTGAGACACGTCTCTAGTAATTAAAAAAACCGGCCAAGTGCGAGTCGGACTCGCGCAACGAGGGTTCCGAACAAATCCGTAGGTATCATCATTACAGCCTTTCATAAGTCCACTGCTGAACATAGGCCTCCCCCAAGGAATGCCACAAAGCATGGTCCTGAGCCACCTGCATCCATCGACTTCCTGCATGTTTTACCAGGTCGTCACATACACATCCGTAGGTATATAAGTTTAAAATTATTAAAAATATTTTTATTATATGATGTAACTAAAAATGTATGCTTCTCGCAATTTTTCCTTTATCTGTGCTATAATACGTTGCTTCGTACCAAATGCTAAGATTCTGAGTTCACGGGAAGTACCCTGTAGGTTTGATTCCCTTGCGAATGTCAAAAATTTGCGGCATAAACGGCTTAGAAGTTTGATTTTTTCACAGCTCCAAGGGACAGTAGACTTGATTATTTGATATGAATTTCAGCTTGATTCCTCCACGCGTTCCTGAGAAAAAGGGTCTTGACAAACAGACAGACGGACAACAAAGTGATCCATCCTATAAGGGTTCCGTTTTTTCCTTTTGAGGTACGGAACCGTAAAAAATACCGCTAGTGTGCATAACATGTAAAATAAATTAAACTTATAATTTTATTAAAAAAATATACCATATTAGGTGAGATTTTTTAAGTTAATGTTAATTTAATATTTTTTTTTATTTTCTTCTTTTTTATATTCCATAGCTGTGACCAATAGACATCTACATTTATTTTCAATAAACAATTAAAATGCAGCTGCGTCGTCACCTGTGAGGACTAAGATAGAATGCCTCTTTTCCAGTAAAAGGGTCTCCGGTTCTCTACACTCACCATACGAAACACAGCAGTGTCAAGCTGCCATTTTACGCTGGTATTCTGTGAGAGCGTGGTCGTACCCCGGTCGAGCAGACTAATTCTTGCTACAACTATACTACTAATATAGCTGCAGCATATTACATGTCTTTACAACTTAATAACCACTCTTTTGGATGATGCTATATTTGTTATATTTTATAGGCTTGTGCCTAACATATATAAGTTACATACTGAATTTAAATAATGTTCCTAACAAAAGCAAGTTGTTAATAAAACCGTACAACTCTAAGAATTTATTCCGACACAAAGGGGTATCCTTCTAGGACTAAAATTATTTTATTAATGACCTTTGCAAAAAGTAATCTTGAATAATCCATCTTCAAGTGTACCTTCCTAACGCATTGATTTACAATGCGCGCAATGTACAGCGTGCCTTTACTCGCTGTCTTGCTTTTTACGCAATGTTTCTTTAAAAATATGTATACTCCTGAAGAGAGTATGAAAAAAAATAGTTCTTATATTATTCATCAAGTTCTCTTTTTATATCAGACATACATATTATGCTGTTGCTTTCAATTTTAGTTGAAGGCGAACTTTTTACTTTTTGTGCTATAAACATGCACAACCTAATTACTATACTGTAATGGCAGCTTATCAAAACAAAATTGCTCAACGTAGGCCTCCCTCATAGATTGCTTCATAGGGGGGATATTTGCTATAGTTGCCGCGCTTGGCAAGCGGTTTGCTAACCGCAGTTTTTTATTTTAAAAGAACGTACTCGTATAAGTGAAATCTATAAGTTAAACATTACAGTTTCTTCCGTTAAGATATCTTAAGGGATACCTAATAAAATTAACATTAGTATACGAGTTATTCTGCATATTAACGCAATGCATATTAATTATTAATTTAACGGTGGTAGAGCCACGCGGTAGTTTTTGCTGTTGCACGTATGGGCCGTCTCAAGCCGGGTTGGTACCACGACCTCACAGAATACCGGCGTGAAGTAGAAGCGCTGCTTCTGCGTTTCGTCTGGTGAGTGCAGGTGGCCGGAGGCCCAATTCCCCCCTTCAATATGGTAGCGGAATTACACCAAAAACTACCCTTGGAGGTACGAGGGTGGATTGAAAAGTACTCGGCCTAACCAAGAAAATAAACACATACTAAATCAGTTATATTTTTATTTTTCTACATAATCACCATCAAGTTCAATACACTTTTGCCACCTCCCCTTCCAAGCATTTAGACCGTTGAAAAAAAATGATTCTTCCTTAGAGTCAAAATATGCGTCTACAGCTGCTTTGACCTCGTCGTTTGTCGAAAATCTTTGACCTCCCAAGTGCTTTTTTAGGTTAGGGAACAGAAAGAAGTCTGATGGTGCCAGATCAGGTGAATACGGCGGATGCGGTAACAGTTCAAAGCCACAGTTGTGAATTTCAGCCATTGACTGTACTGACGTGTGAACACGGGCGCTATCTTGATGAAACAGGACTTTTCTTCTGAGCATTCCTCGACGTTTTTCTTTTAATTCCTCTCGTAAACGACGTAGTAAGGTGCAGTAGTAATCAGAGTTTATAGTCTGACCCCTTTCAAGATAATCAATCATAATTACACCTTTCGAGTCCCAGAATACTGAAGCCATCACCTTATTTGCCGACAAAATCAACTTTGCCTTTTTAGGGGGTGGTGAACCAGGTCTTCTCGACTGTTTTGATTGTTGTTTTGTTTCCGGTGTACAGTAATGAACCCATGTTTCGTCTATAGTAACAAAACGATTCAAAAAATCATCTGCATCGGCTTCAAATAACTCCAAACAGTCGCGTGAAATAGTCAATCGCGTCCTTTTTTGTTCAACTGAAAGCAGTCGCGGAACCCACCTCGCAGACACCTTGTGGAAACCCAACTCGTTGACAATGATGTTTTGAGTTCGTTCATAAGAGATGCCTATAATCTCGGCTATCTCTCTAATTTTTAATCTGCGGTCTCCCATTATTAAATCAAGTACTTTTTAAATATTTTCGTCAGTAGTTGACGTCGAAGGCCTTCCAGAGCGGGGTTCATCTTTCACACTCTCTCTACCACGCTTAAATTCTGCTATCCATTTTTTGACAGATGAATATTACAGAGCACAATCGCCTAATGTACTGACCATGTCATCATGGATGGCTTTTGATGATAGCCCCTTCTTATGGAGGTACTTAAAGACGGCACGCTGCTCGATTTGCTCCATTCGCGGAAATTATGTCCGATTACTTTGTTAATAAATTTATAAAATCACAACTAATTATCGCACACGTTTCGAACTTCACACAATGAACTAGTCTGAACTGAACTAAATAATGTGGGTAGATTTGATTTTTAGAATTGAATGGATCTGTGTTAGGCCGAGTACTTTTCAATCCACCCTCGTACCAGCACCCCTGGAGAATCCCTCGCTGAGCATCCACGACCAAACTACTAAACAAATAAGATCAAGGCGACCCCTGTCACGCTATCCGTGAATTTTTTGCAACATCAGGGGACTTCATTTTATATATTCCATAACACTGTCCATTGCCACCTCGAGACGGCGAAGCCAGCCTTGCTCTTTCTGACCGAGATACAGGTGTCCTCTCCGGCTGATACTTCGTATCTCTCCTACCCGGGGTACAAATTGGAGCTCTCTTTTGTGCCTCGCGCTGGAGTTTACGTATATGTCAGAGAGAATATCTGTTCTCGACGCCTCGGCAGTCTTGAAGGTTCGGACCTGTCCATCCTTTGGCTACGCGTAGACAGCGACGACCATCCGCGCGTCTACGGGTGCCTCTATAGGTCCCATAGGGGTAATGCCGAAACAGACCGACTCATCGACCACGTCCAAATGGCTACAGATTCCTTGCTACAACAGGTCCCAACCGCAGAGATCGTAATCCTTGGCAATTTTAACGCCCACCACGCCGAATAGCTCGGTTCACGTTTACCCGATCATGCGGGGAGATCTGTTTATGACTTTGCCTTGGCATATGGTCTGACACTACTGGTTACTTCGCCTACGCGGATTCCAGATGTGGAGGATCATACACCTTCCCTGTTGGACCTTCTGCTGACCTCTCATCCGGACGGATATCAGGTTTCCGTCGATGCCCCTCTCGGCTCTTCGGACCATTGTCTGATCCGGAGTGTGGTGCTACTCACACTCCCCTCACGGTTGCGTTCTGCAGGTTGCCGCCGTGTTTGACATTACAGATCGGCGGATTGGGACTGAATGCGGTCTTATTTTGCATCCTTCCAATGGGGTCGGGTTTGCTTCTCGCCGGATTTATCCCAGCGCTGTTGCTGACTCTGTCACTGATGTGGTGCTACAGGGGATGGAACTATTTATTCCATCATCTGTGGTACCCATCGGAGGCAGATCTCAGCCTTGGTTTGGTCGCTCCTGTAAAACTGCATTACGCAGTAAGCAGGAGTGTTATCAAGCCTGTGCTGCGGCTTCGGCGACTCGGGATTTAAACACCAGAATACTTAAAAAGAAGTATAACTTCGCCTCCAGATCCTTCAAAAGAGTTATTGCCAAGGCAATATCAGAGCAAAGTCAGAGCACATAGGCAGAATTGGCGAAAAACTAGTTCACCTTCCTTCTGGAACCCGTGCATTCTGGTCTGTCGCCAAGGCTGTCCAAGGGAATTTCTGTAAGCCATCACTACCATCTCTGCACAGGGAGGACGACTCACTGGCCCCCGCCGCAAAAGACAAAGTCGACCTTTTAGGCTCCTTTTTTGCGCTGCGGGCTGTTCGAAAGAGATACCGCGGCTCCGGAACGTAAGGGCACTGAAGGAACACGGATGGTTTTTAGTCAGTAAAAGTCTGACACTCCCTTCCGCTCCACCCACAGCAAAAGGCGTCATTAGATGATTTTCCATCCGCAAAAAAAAAAGGCTCCTTTTTTGCGTCCAACTCGACTCTTGATGACGGAGGGAAAACACCGCCGACCATCCCGCTGTGTGAGTGCTTCATGCCGGATGTGCGGTTTTCGCTGCGCTCGGTTCGCAAAGCACTCCTCTCCCTGGAAATCCAGAAGTCGAGTGGGCCTGACGGAATCTCCCCAGTTGTGCTGAGGGAGGGTGCTCCGGAGTTGGCACCGGTCTTAACGCGTCTTTTCCGGTACTCTGTCCGGTAAGTCTGTGTGTTCCGGTAAGCTGTCTTCTATGACTTCTGGACTACGTCTAGGGAGTAGTCCCTAGATGTACTCCCGAAGTCATAGAAGGCAGCTTTTGTCCCTAAAAAAGGCGACCGCTCAGATCCGTCCAACTATAGGCATATCGCCATCACCTCCTTATTCTCCAAAATAATGGAATCCATTATGAACTGCCAGCTCATGCGGTAGCTTGAGGATCATCAGCTGATTAGTGACCGCCAATACGGTTTTCGTCGGGGTCGATCAGCTGGTGATCTTCTTGTCTACCTGACTCATCGATAGGCGGAGGCAGTAGAGTCCAAGGGGGAGTCATTGGCCATTAGTTTGGACATTGCGAAGGCCTTCGATCGGGTTTGGCACAAAGCGCTTCTTTCGAAGCTCCCTTCCTATGGGCTTCCCGACAAATTGTGCGATTGGATCACCAGCTTCCTTGCAGATCGAAGCATCAAGGACGTTGTAGACGGTGCAAGCTCCGACTACAAGCATATTAACGCTAGTGTTCCACAAGGCTGTGTGCTATCACCAACGCTGTTCCTTCTGCATATCAATGATATGTTGCTAACTGGTAACATTCATTGCTATGCGGATGACAGCACTGGTGATGCTCTATACACCTGCCGTGCCAACATGCCGGGAAAACGTTGCCGAGTACCGGAACAAACTTGTGTCTGAAGTCGAATTTTTGCTGAACAAAGTCTCGTATTGGGAGCGACTTAATCTAGTCTAGTTTAATCCTCAGAAGACACAAGTTTGCGCGTCTACCGCTAAAAAGAACCCCTTTGTCGTATCTTCTCAGTTTGAAGGCACCCCCCTTCTTGCCTCAGCCAGTATCGGAATTCTCGGAGTCGACATATCGAGTGACGTGCAGTTTCGTGGTCACTTGGAAGAGAAGGCCAAAATTGGCCCCTAAAAAGCTTGGCGTGTTCAGCAGTGCGGGACAGTATTTCATGCCGGCACACCGCCTGCAACTTTACAAGGCGCAGGTTCGGCCTCACATGGAATACTGTTCCCATCTCTGGACAGGGGCTCCCCAGTGCCAGCTCCTTCCACTTGACCGCATCCAGCGCAGCGCGTCTCGAATCGTCGACGACCGAGTCCTTTCCGATCGGATCGATTCAATGGCACTGTGAAAAGATGTTGCTTCCCTTTGCATTTTGTTTCACATTTACCACGGGGAGTGCTCTGAGAAATTGTTCGGATTAATCCCAGCTGCCATTTTTCACGAACGCACATCGCGATAGAACTCCCGATACCATCCACACCATCTGGATGATTGGCGGTCCACCACTGTGCGATTTAAAAGATGTTTTCTTCCTCGCACGACTTCCTTGTGGAATCGATTACCATCAGCGATTTTTCCGGACCGATACGACTAAGGGACCTTCAATAAAAGAGCCTACTCCCTTTTAAAAGGCCGGCAACGCATCTGCAATTCCCCTGGTGTTGCGGTTGTTCATGGGCGGCGGTTATTACTTACCATCAGGTGAGCCGCATGCTTGTTTTTTGTTTTTTTCATTTTTCATTGTCTCCAAAAAAAACAAATATTAATCATATAATGATCAACAACAATTATAAGACACCATCTAATCTACAGAAAATAAAAACAAAATAACAACCTGCAATAACCTGCTTTTTTTCAAAGTTGAATAAAGGTAATTATGCCGACTGAATTACTAAAGAAAATGTAACATTTATATAAAAATACATTTTAAAAGGTATATAAATATGTATTCAGACAATTAGACTTACTGCCCAACTCCTATAATAGATAGCGTGATAATTGTTCGGACTCACAGGTTTTTGTGTCATGCGCTTACAGACAGACCGACATAGTTTACTCCAATAGTTTAAAAAAAATACCCGCCAAGTCGAGCAAAAAAGCGGCACGGCCGTACCATCCATTTCTTGAAACAATTCAGGCCATTTTCGACCCAATATAACTTCGTTGTGGATAAAACTAAAAGGCTGAATTTTCAGTAACCAAGCATGCATTGTATACACACGGTATATTTTAAATTTCATTCAATTTAAACCAGTAGTTTAAGATTTATAACTAGTCAAAGTTTCTTAATTTTGTCACTCACTGACTGACCGATCATCAAAACTCTAAGGCACTTCTGGCAAATGTAGAATTTTCAAATTTAGAATACAATTAATGTTTAGTATATAAATCAAGGAAAAACTAAAATATTTTGTAATTTCGGTCCAGTTTTCTAGATACACCAACTGCATAAATAACTTTGTAATCCTATATAAATATATAGGATTACAAAGTTACATTTGCAGTGAATGAATCAGTGTACCTGTATATGTTTAACATAATGGAATAATAGATGTAGATAGGTACCTAGATATAATTGTGTTCAAAGGTAACTTGTAAAATGGTTAACGGAATGAAAAAGCAAGAATGGGAGATATCTTATGAAGTTGTACCAAAATCCCGCAAAGTAGACTAAATTGCCCAAAAATCCGTAGTTGGTGTTTAAGAAGTAGATGTTACCGGAAAGGAAAAAAGTAGGACTATCTACAAAAAGAAATGAAATGCCATCAAAAAACATAACTTGTAAAAAAAACCAAGTCTCGCAACTCAGTTCTTCTACCGTAAAAAGTCGTGAGATGCATGTAAATACCAAGTCGGTTAATTTATTCAGTCCCTACTTAAGGGTCCTTCTGTCTCAAGTTATTACGTAATTACCTAACCTAACAACATCTTATAGTAACCATATCAATATTAAAAATCTTTTATGTTTTAAATACATAGATTGACTTGGCAATCGCACTAAACAATATAATTTAATATAATATGTATTCCTTGTGAGATACATTGTGTTTTCATGCAATAGCAAAGTCAAAAAAAGATTTTTAATATCGTTAGGTTAGCTAATTACGTAATAACTTGAGACAGAAGGATACATGGATCTCACAACTTTTTACGGTAGAAGAACTGAGTTGCGAGACTTGGTTTTTTTTACAAGTTATGTTTTTGATTGCATTCAATATACAGAAATCCTCTGTCCTCTTAGTTTTATTATAGTATAGATAAGTGTACGTACGTCAGTAAAGGGACATTAAGTACACGACCATTATCATAACGTAGGAGCAATTGTGTGGTGAGCCTCGGCCCCTCGTGTCCCTACACAATGGCTCGTGCAATTTACGTCAGCGTTGGGGAATACGAATGGATCCGATATTCGGTTTAGAATTTCAGTAATAATAAGATTTGAGATTTAAAAAGGTATGTGTAAGGATCCTTCATTGCAAGTTTCAGTATTATGTCTCGCTCGAATTTATGTATGGTGTTCTTATGTGGACACTCTGAAGGGTCTTTTATTGCAGTTTTAAGATCGCCACGCAAGATTTCTTTCTTTTTAGAAGTAAGAATAAGGAAGAAGTTGTAAGGGTGAACACCTGATGATAAGCGAATGCTGTTAAAGTACCTGATGTAGATAACTTAACAGCATTTTCCCTATGCCCAAATGTTTTTTTTTAAATTACTAGTAATAAACATTACTAATATTCCCTTTAATAACTTTTGGTACGCTTAAAATGCTTGTGTTGGAAGTGGTTAACGACAGTAGTCGAATGGTGGATTCGAACCCACGACCTTTCGAGTTCACGGTCCGCACATTGCCTTGGCTACTGACGCTTCTATATTATATAGTATAATTAAAATGAAGATAATGGAAAAGTCAGGAATAAGTAACGAAAGGTGTATAGTATACCTAGATAATTTAATAGTTTTTGGGAGAAATCTAATAATTTAAAATAAAAACTTGCAGGATATATTTGAAAGATTGCAAGTACTAAACTTAAAGTTAAATCCAGCAAAATAATTAAGGAAAGAAATTTTGTATCTCGGGCATATTATTTCAAATAATGGAATTAGACCCGACCCTAAAAAGTAAATCAGGTAAATATTATCCATGTCCTGAAAATAGCGATGAAGTAACAAGATTTGTAGCTTTCACCAATTATTATAGGAAATTTATAACTAATTTCGCGGAAATCGCATATCCTATAAATAAATTAACAAGATAGGTTGTAACTTTTGATTGGGACTATCGAAATATTAAAACAGCGATTAATTACCCCACCAATTTTAAAATATTCAGATTTTTTTAAAATAAATTTGTGGTACAAACGGATGCGTCAAACAATGCTTGCTATAGGAGCAATTTTGGCAAATGGAAATAGACGACCAATAGTTTATGCGAGTCGCACTTGCAAGCAAAGTTGAAAACAATAACTTAAAATTAAAAATTTTGTACAGCCGACTTCAATATAAGTTATTTAAGAATAACTCAAAAACTATTGGGTCTGACCTTGATCAAATTCATATGGGACCACACGAGAAGTATCAGCTTTCATATAAAAAAAAAATCATCGAAATCGGTTCACCCAGTACAAAGTTATGAGGTAACACACATAAAAAAACATACAGTCGAATTGAGTACCGTCTCCTTTTTGGAAGTCGGCAGAAAACCGGTCAAATGCGAGTCGGACTCGCGCACCGAGGGTTCCTAAGAAATCCGTAGGTATATAAGTTTAAAAGTATTAAAAATATTTTAATTACAAGATGTAACTAAAAATATAGGCTTTTCGCAATTTTTCATTTATCTGTGCTATATAATATAATACGTAGCTTCGTACCAAATTTTAAGATTCTGAGTTCACGGGAAATACACTGTAGGTTTTAATTCCCTTGCGAATGTCGAAAATTTGCGGCATAAACGGCTGTATCTTTTGATTGCGTTGAGTTAGAAGTTTGATTTTTTCACAGCACCAAGGGACATTACACTTAAGTATTTGATATGAATTTCAGCTTGATACCTCTACGCGTTCCTGAGGAAAAACGGACGGACAACATAGTGATCCTATAAGGGTTCCGTTTTTTCCTTTTGAAGTACGGAACCCTAAAAACTATCCAGTTATGAGAAAGAACTATTAGCGATAGTTTGGGAAGTAAAATCTTTTCGAATAAACTTATATGGCCGATCATTTAAAATACTTATGGAACACAAAGCACTAGTTAAATTATTTAATACGAAAGATCCGTCAAGTCAACTTAGTCAATGTTGGAAAGTGTTCAAAACAAGTTTGCTAGGTTTTTATATCTCAAATTATATGGAGTGTATCTGGGTTATCCGTTACTGTATCCTACTCTGTTGTCCTCGGTATGGTGGGATACAGTAAACTGGAAGTAAGAAGGGAAGTATCGCTGGCCACATACTTGTTTAAAGTGTTACGGGGTGTAGTTAACAACCCAGCTAACCTACAGGAGATGAAGTTGTGCGTGCCGTCATTTTTTATTTACCACTGGTTCGAAAAATACCTCTGTCCTGGGAAGAACCAGCAAGAAACCCAGCGGGAGTTTTTTTTTTCAAACATATTTCACTTAACAATAATTTCATTTATACAATTTTTAAATGATTTTTAATAGAACCAGGATGGTGGCGATCACCTTATTCCCAGGGGTTATTTTCATTCATGTATTCCTTGATATTATAATAAGCCTTTTTGTACAGTTTTTCTTTAATAAAACTTTTAAACTTGTTTATTGATAAACTTTGAATATGTTCTGGGATTTTGTTGTAAAAGCGTTTACATTGCCCCATAAATGAATTACTGATTCTGTGGAGTCTAGTAACTGGTATTACAAGCTTATGTTTGTTCCTAGTGTTTAAAGTATGCACATCCTTATTCTTATTAAAGCTATATATGTTTTTATGTACATACATTACATTTTTATAAATATATTGCGATGCCAAAGTTAATATGTCTATTTCTTTAAATTTTTGTCTGAGGGACTCTTTACAATTTAGGTTATAAATCGCCCGAACGGCTCTCTTTTGCAAAACAAATATAGCTTCAATATCAGTCGCATTACCCCATAGCAAAATTCCATAAGACATTACGCTATGAAAGTAACTAAAATACACTAATCTATCTGTCTCAACATCTGTGAGACTTCTAATCTTTCTTACAGCATATGCTGCAGAACTAAGTCTGCTTGCTAATTTAGATATATGGGGGCCCCATTGAAGTTTCGCGTCAATAGTAATGCCGAGAAAAATAGTGGTATCCACAAGACTCAACTCCTCCCCATTTAATAGCACATTGGTATTCGAATGTTTTACATTAGGTATTGTAAATTTAATACACTTTGTCTTATTGCCGTTTAAGAGCATATTGTTGGCGTTAAACCAATGTACTAATTTCGATAGAGCATTATTTACATCGTCATAATTAATTAACTGCCGTTTGATTTTGAAAATTAAAGAGGTATCGTCAGCAAATAATACTATATCGTGATTGTCCCCTACAAGATAAGGTAAATCATTAATATAGATTAAAAACAGGAATGGGCCAAGAATCGAGCCCTGAGGAACGCCCATTGATACTACCGATCCGGAGGAAGCTTTACCATTGATCACGACTTTTTGAGTTCTGTTACTTAAATATGAAGTAATAAGTCTAAGCGCCAAATTTTTTACACCGTAATATTGTAGTTTCCTGATTAATGTTTCATTTTTTTTATATGAATAAGTCATATAAAAAAAAAACATTAATCATAACCCTTAGGTAACAAACGAGCACACAGTCCACCTGATGGTAAGTGGTTGCTGTGGCCCATAGACATCTACATATATCCTCGTTTACGAATCAATATGCAGATGCGTTGTCACCCGTGAGAACTAAGATGGAATGCCTCTTTTCCAGTAAAAAGGGTCTCCGGTTCTCTACACTCACCATACGAAACACAGCAGTGTTAAGCTGCTATTTTACGCTGGTATTCTGTGAGAGCGTGGTCCTACCCCGGACGAGCCGAACCATTCATGCTACAACTATACTACTAATATAGCTGCAGCATGGCTCTTCTACGTAGAAACTTTGTACGCAAATACCACGTAGAAATTTCGTACATAATGGCGATTAAAATCTTTAATTCTTTACCCGACGAGTTAAAAAATCTCTCAATGACAAAGTTAAAAAACAAACTTCACGAATGGCTCTTACTTAATTGTTTTTATATCGTTAATGAGTATCTTGATCATAAAAATCAAAATAAATTACATATTTAATATCTGTATCTAAATTGCTTGAATTTTTTGCTGTGACTTAATAAAATAAGACTTCGATAGAATAGTTATTGGTTGGTTGATTTTACTGTTTTTACATGTGAACATTTGTATTTTGACATTTTAGTAAACGATTGTGTGATATTGTACTTCGTAATTATTTTTTGACATTTTTTTTTTATTATTAATTGGACATTTTATTAGTACTATTAGGACATATTTATATTAGACTAAAATTCATCAATAATTATTGCAAAGAAAATGTATTGCAACTCTATTCAGTCAAAATTTCCACGCCTTGGTAAGGCAGAATGTATCGGAACTTTTTGCTTTATTAATTCTTTTGTAACATCTACCAACATTCTAAGCAAATAAATAATTATGAATTATGAATAAAAGTAAATCCAAACCCAAACATACCACTGCCAGACTTCAAGATACTGTAAGCTCATTCTGCGTACATCGGACCAAAAATTAATATTCAAAAACTGAAGGGCCGGGGTAAATATGACATCGGGACGCCAAACACTTCAGTCCTCCCCGTGACTATGGGTGTTGTGAAGCACCCGAAACGTCGGAAATTAAAAAGTTAGTCTGTAAAAATTAGTTTCTTTAGTGCTGGGGCCACAGTAACGAGAAACGTCAAACGCCATAACCGTAACAATTATTGCCTTAATTTTAGCGCGGTAAACTGAGTGGCCACACTTGACAACGGTCAGCGTCATTTCAATTTCAATGCCGTTGAACGTCGTTAAACGGCGTTAAAGTTGACGTTAATGTTCCTTGAATATATTTTATTATATGAATATATTTTATCATATTATATTTTTTTAAATGGGTTCTATAATAACCCATTATTAGGCTTTCCTTCCTGTTTTTAATTTCTTCGATAGTTATTTAAAAAGGTAATAATTGCATTATTCACCGCCAAGCATCATTTTGCGATGTTACGATTCTTAAAACTTTTGAGTCTCAGATCCCACAAACATAGCTATGTTTGCAGAATCTCGAGAAACGTAAGAATTTTTTCATTGTTCCACTCCTTAGCCATACGTGCGATCCCGTTGCGCTCATCATGCGCAATGAGACAAACGTAGTGTGGCCGCTTCAACGCGTTAATTGATGTACCGCCACTCGAGTTATCGCCCGACGGCAAACGGCATTGTTTATGCCGTTGAAAAATTGTCGCGTTAAGTGGTGGCCACACCTACATTCAACGCCTACCAACGCGATAATTAACGGAATTTCTCGTTAGTGTAGCCCGGGCATTAATGTGTAGTCTTCGCGTAAAAGTAAGAAAGCATGAAGCTTGCCATGATTACTGGCTGTGAGCCATCCCATCTTAGTCCTCAAAGATGACAATGCACCTGTAGACTTCTTTACTTGAATTTGGCTGCAGGTGGTCATGGACTGGAGCAGCCACTTACCATTAGGTGGATTGTACGTTCGTTCGTCTGTTCAGTTTTATGAAAAATAAAAAATCAACTGCTGAACGTAGGCCTACCCCAAAAATGGCCCCATAATCGGATATTTGTCTTGCCACACTTGGAAACAAACCAGAGAGGCAGGCAGCAGCGTCTTCCTAACTACAAATAAAAAAATAAAAAACTTGCCATATTTGCAATTAGCAATGGCAAATATCCGCCCAATGAGACAATCTGTGGGGGAGGTCTTAGTTTAGCTGTGGCGTCATTCACCTAATTTTTTTTCTTTAAGACGAAACAGGTGATCAAGAATATTTTTCCGCCCATTTTAGCCGAAGAAATTGATATGCAATCTGAAGAGGATTTGTCTAAACTCACCATATCAGTTAGTCGGATTGGTAAGTGAAGAGCCTTCGCACCTCATCATCTTCAATGGACATAATAATGTCCTCTAGACACAGCGACCAATCTCAACGAAGACTAGCCATCTGCATACTTCAGGATTATACTGCACGAGTGTGTGCGCAAACTCTCTCAATATGCTCTTACTCTTATAGTCCGACGGGACGGCAATCCGAGACCTTTACGTGGTTTCATAGTCACGGGTGTGAAACACCACCAACATCCTGACTTCTAGCTGATACTGAGAACTTCTTTGTATAAAAACCCAATAACTAATTTTGAAACCGACCCGGGATTCGAACCCGGGACCTCATGATGATCAGTCGCATTTACGACCACTAGATCAACGAGGTTATTAATGAAACCAACAAACATTGAAGAAAGCACCGGCTGGTATGCATAACTTGGTAAATATTCATAGGTCCAATCTAACTATGATATTTTGTACACCAGACTTTTTCATCCTCTTTATGGATGAAATTTATGGATGATAATAACCCCTTTTTTTTTTGCGGATGGAAATTCATCAAATGACGCCTTTCGCTCTGGGTGGAGCGGAAGGGAGTGTCAGACTTTTACTGACTAAAAACCATCCGTGTTCCTTCAGTGCCCTTACGTTCCGGAGCCGCGGTATCTCTTTCGAACAGCCCGCAGCCCCGGCAGGCGTCGACCCTTGCGGGCCCCTTCACGATGCTGACAGCTCTTTGAGGCGCGCGTGGAACAAAACGCGCCGTCGACACGGCCTGTCGTCGTTAGACGGACGGACGGCGAGCTACCCATTGCTCGCCATCCACAGGCCCGCGCCTACGGTGGCCGGGGGCCACGACGTAGCCCCCGACGCCCGGGGCGTCTCCCGCGGCGGCCGGGAAGGAAAGCTGCTGCTCTCTCCTTCTCCCGCTCCGCCACCTCCTTCGCTAGCATCACTGCTTCGCAGAAGGTGGTGACGGCATCCCATTCCGTCTCGCTCCGGACCATGGCTTCGACCAGGGCCGGACGCGAGAGGTCGCCGCCGCCTATCGCCGCTACGAGGACACGGCGGTGCTCCGCCCAAGCAGGGCACACCTCCACGGTGTGCTCCACCGTGTCCTCCGGTCGATCCTCGCAGTGGGAGCACCCGGGCGTTTCCTCCCGCCCGATTCGGTGCAGGAACCTCCCGAACACACCGTGTCCGGTGAGGACCTGCGTCATGCGGAAGGTGAGGACGCCGTGGCGTCTCTCAAGCCACTCCTCAAAGAGGGGTCTTATCGCCGCTATAGTGGCGTGCCCAGCACGGGGTTGCGACAGTCGCTCTCTCCATGTCGCCATGAGATCACGCCGGAAGTCTGTCCGCTGCACGACAACTTGCCGCGGCAGCGGGGTTTCCCCCCGGCATAGTGCCTCCGTGCGCCATTCGTGCAGGCGCGCGAGGACTATCGCCTCCAGATCCCATGGCGGCAATCCGGCAAGGAGGCACGCCACCTCGCGGGAGATCGTGCGGTAGCCGCGAACCATTCTCACGGCGACCACCCTTTGGGGCGCGTTCAGGTGGTGGACGGCAAGCCGCGCCAAACCACGCGCCCTCACCGGGGCCCCGTAAAGGGCCATGGACCGCACAATCCCCGCGTAGAGCCTCCGGCAGGAGGCGTTTGGCCCCCCCAGGTTCGGCAGGAGCCGCCTGAAGGCAGCCCCGGTCCGTTCCAGTTTGGGAGCTAAACGTCGGAAGTGCTCAACGAAGATCCATCGGCCGTCGAGGACGAGTCCTAGGTACTTCAACGTCAACTCGACGCCGACGGATACCCCTCCTACCATCACTGAGGATCCCGGTGGTGGCCTGTTCCGAGGACCATAGAAGTGCATGGCCTCGGACTTGTGCAGAGCCACCTCAAGACCCAGCTGCCGGATCCTCTCAACGACTATCGCAACCCCGCGTGTCATATTTTCCGCCGCCGCCTCGTACGACCCCCCCTGTGCCAGTACCAGCGTGTCGTCAGCGTAGCAAACTACGCTGACGCCGGTAGGGAGATCGGCGCGCAGCACCCAGTCGTAACCGATGTTCCACAGGGGCGGCCCCAGAACCGAACCCTGTGGGACACCGCACGACATCTCTCGCCGGTTCCACTCACCGTTGCGACCGGGGTAGATGACGGCCCTGTCCGTCAGATAGTCCCCGACTATACGACGGAGATAGGTCGGCACCCGGTGATACCGGAGTGCCTCCCTAATGCAGCTCCAGGGCATGGAGTTGAAGGCGTTGGCGATGTCGAGAGACACCGCCAAAACAACCCCCCCCCCCCCCTGGCCACTGCATCCCCCGTCGTGAGGGCTCTCACGCGCATGATGGCGTCCACCGTAGAGCGCCTCTTGCGGAAACCAAACTGGTGTTCCGCAAGATCCGGCCCCGTCCCCGCAAGGTGCTCGGTGAGGCGGTTTGCAATGACTCTTTCAAAGAGCTTGCCCACCTCGTCGAGCAGCACCACGGGCCGGTATGCGGACGGAGAGTCCGCAGGGCGCCCCGGCTTCCAAATGAGGACCAGCTTCCCCGTCTTCCAACGAAGCGGGAATTGGCCTCTCTCCAAGCATGCGCTTAGGAGCCCCTCCAGTCGGGGCCCGAGAGCCTCCGAGGCCAGGACCCAGGCTTTGCCAGGCAAGCCATCGGGTCCTGGGGCGGTATTCCGGCCTTGAGCCTACGTACCGCCACTCTCAGGTCTACCCCGGTCCCTTCCGGGATGTCGTCGTCGTCGTCCTGGTGGTCCGCTTCCGGCACCGCAGGTGGCGGAGCCATAGGCGGGGGCGAATGTTCCCCTCGCGCAGGGAACAGAGCGCTCACCACGTCCTCCACGAGCTCAGGCCGGAGACTCTGCGTCAGCGGGGGGGCCCAGGTGCGGAGTTTATCCCGCACCATCTTGTAAGGGCGCCCCCACGGATCTCTGTCGAGAGTCTCCAGCATCTCCTCACGGGCCCGATCCCGGGCTCGCATTACAGCCTCCCGGAGGGCGGTCTTCGCCGCTCTGTATCCCTCGTACAGCTCCGCCTCAATGGCTGCCGCATTCGGTGGACGAATGCGGAGCCTGCGATGCCTGGCGTACAGGTGCCGCGCGGCGACACAAGCCTCGCGCATACACGTCAGCTCACGCGACCACCAATACACCTGACGCCGGGCGCTTCCTGGCCGGACGCGGGGCATTGCCACGTCACATATCTCGGACATGGCCTCCTGGAACCACCCTGCCTCATCATTGACGTCGGCAGGCCTATCCGGTGATGACACCCAGGCCTGCACGATCGAGGCTTCCAGGAGGAGCTCCCGGTCCAGCTGCTTCAGCGCCCAACGCGGACCACTCGGGGCCTGTTGGACTGGCGCGCTCGAGGGCTGGGTGGAGACGTCAAACCGGATGTACCGGTGGTCGGAGTAGGTCTCCACCCCCTCCATGACTCGCCAGTCAATGGCACGCGGCGACAGAGCGGAGCTAGCGAATGAAATGTCCACCACCGACTCGCCCCGCATCCGCACACACGTGGGGACAGAACCCCGATTTAGGACGACCAGGCCTGTCTCCAGAGCCCAGTCTTCCACCATCCTACCCCGCACATCTGTACGACGAGAACCCCAAGCCAAGTTCTTGGCATTGAAGTCCCCGAGGACAAGTACGGGGAGGGGATAGCTTCCGACGACGACTGCTCTCAGCTCTGCAAGAGAGTTATGGAGCTCGGCGAGAGATCGGTTCGGGGAGAAGTACACCCCCACAACGACGAACTCCCCGAACCGTGCTGCTACGCACCCCTGACCCCTCCTGACACCTTCAAGGGTCGGGGTACCGGCGGCGGCCGAAGAAATGATGGCCACTGAGCCGTTAAGGTCCGCCACCCAGTCATCCCTAGGCCAGACAAAATACGGCTCAGCGACCACAGCGATGTTAATCGACCACTGCGCCATGCTCTGGAGCAACAGATCCTGAGCGCAGGCGCGGTGGTTGATATTCGCCTGGAGGAAGCTTAATGGGGCCGTTATAGGCATTCCATTTCAGCTTTCTCCACGGGGCGCCCCTCTGCGGGCGTCGGTGTCGCGGCGACGGCGGCGGCAACAGTGACAGCGGCGGCGGCGGCAGTTGCGGCTGTGGCGGTGGCCATAGAGGCGGTGGCGGCGGAGGAGGGCCCTCCCCTACCCGCGGCCTTGGCCTTGGCGGGTGGCACGCAGGCCCTGCTTCCGGCCCAGTGATCGGCTGGCTTGCCGGTCGCCGCACATGCATCACAGTGCGGCGTGGCGCAGCAGGTCGCCGATTTGTGTCCGGTCTGACAGCAGCGGAAGCAAAGGCCACTGCGGTCAACCTCCGAGGCGCATTTCACTGACACGTGATGTCCCACGAGACAGCGGTAGCACCTCAGAGGTCTGGGCTCCAGCAGCTTAACCTGCGCTGAGACCCAGCCCACCAGAAGCCTTCGGCCCTCCACTATGGCTTTGGCCGCCGTAACAGGGCAGCACACCGTGGCGGCATGCATACCCTGTTGGTCCGGGCGTATAGCGCCTGACCTGACCTGGTCAGTAGTGCACCCCCCGGACCTGGCGACGGCGGCCACCAACTCCTCCTCCGATACCGAGTCGTCCAGACCCATGATGCGCAGGTCTGCGCATCTGACGGGCCTGGACACTCGGGCCTCGTCCGCGTTCAGGGACGCTCTGAGCTTCGCAGCCAGAGCGTCCGCGGTCGCGCCACTGGATTCCCCGGGAATCTCCAGCATACGGGCCCCCGTCTGGGTGACTTTGAGCCGGAGGCCCCCGGTGATCCCGAGCTCCCCGAGATCCACCGCCTCTTTCGCCTTCGCGAGCAGATCGCGGTAGGTAACGCCCTTCTTTTCCGCGTCCGGCTGTAGTGTAATCACTACAGCTGCGGTCTTCGGGGCGCGGAGCCTAGCCGCGATCTTGCGCGCCCTGAACTGGCGCTGCCGCTCCTGCTCTTTGCCCTTTTTGGCTGCCTTCTTCCCCTTTTTTTTTTGTCCCCGACAACCTGCCAACCGGCTTCAGCCGCGGGAGGTGTAGGGAGCTGGGGGGGCGGTGGCGGCGGCGGCAGCTGGCTTGCCGCTGGCGCTGGCCCATTCGCCGTAGGCACTGGGGCTGGCGCAGCCACCACCTGTGCTGCCGCCTTGCCCTTTTTCGCCTTCGCCTTGCCTCTCTTTCCCGTCGCCGGCTTAGCCGGAGCCGGTTCAGCCGGTATCGGTTTTGCCGGAACCGGCTTTTCAGGAGGGGGAGGGGCAACTGCAGCCCCGTCCGAGGGCTGGCTGGACGGCCCCGGCCTGGATGCTGCAGCCGTGGCCGCCGCGTACGAGACCGTTGCCGGCCTCGCCGCCGTCTTGTTTGCCCCTAGGGGAGGGCGCAGGACGATGCCCTGCAGCATGGAGAACCGGTGCTGGAAGGCAGCCAGCTCCTGCCGGACCAGGTTCAGAACCTGGTTCTCCACCGGCACGGGCTGGCTTGGGCAGTGCGTCTGGGGCGCCGCGCGAGAGGCAGGCTCATGTAGACTGGCCAGGTCTGCGCGGAGCTTCTCATTCTCCTTCTGGAGAATCTCCATAGCGGATGTCAGGCGGGCCACGTCCGCCCGCAGCTTCGCCACCTCGTCCGCATTAGGCCCGGACCCAACAAAGTTGGCCTCCGCAGCCGCCATGATGAAGGCGGAGGCCGCGGGAATGGCCTTTAACTTCGAGGAGGCCTTTTGCTTGTTGGCCACGACCTTGATCGCGGCCTCCACCTTCTTTACAAATCTGGCCTTACGCTCCACCTCGGAGCCGCCAGTTGCATCCATCTCTCCGCCTGAGACCCGAGCCGTATCGTCCGGGTGGTGCCCCTCCTCGGCAAGCTTTGCCGCTCGTTCGGCCCTCTGATTGGCAGAGAGCTCCCTCCCCTTGGCTCTCAGCCCGCCCCGCCTGTTGGTGGGGATTTTCCGGGCCGAAACCTCCTCTTCACCGGATGCCGACCCCTGGTCGCCATCCCGCCTGGACCGCTTGCGGAAGAACTTGCTGGTCTCCGCGGTCCTAGGTCCCACGTGTCGGGAGCTCTCTGAGCCTCCCACGCTGTTCGATGCGGCGTCGGACTCTGTCCCCGCATCGTTCCTCCTCTCCTCTTCGTTGCCGTTGCCGGCGGTTTTGTTTTTTTGTTTTTGTTTTTGTTCCATTTTTTGTACCCACGAGTATGGGAGTAATTAAAGGTCCACCTTGGCAGTGACCCCTTACCAAGGTAAGCAGATTTAGAGGATTTATTACTCGCCAGGGGGTCTGCAGGTACCCTGGCGAGGAGCGCACTAGCGACTGATTTGTTCATAGAACCCCGTCAGCCATCCATCCCCTCGCGGTGCGTCGCCGCTTGAGATTCGGGGTAACATTTTATAGAGGTTTTCTCCCTCGCGGTCCGGGCGGTTAAGCCAAGACCCTCGGTCCCAATCAAAGCCGCGAGACATGATCCACGACACTTCGATACTGGGATTACGAGACCGGCGGTGACAGCAAAGGATGAATCCTTCACTGTCTGCCCGGAGGCAGGGTAAGTGAACACCGAGCCCGCCCTCACTCCTCTGCTATGCCCTCTGCTGATCAGAGGGTCACGCAGTGGAACGCACCGTTGGTCCGGGACGGACCCCACCCATGTCAGAATAATTAGCCGCGGCAGTAACCTTCCCCACGGAGTAAGAATTTCTTCTCATTTCTCGAGGAAGATTACTGCCGCGCCCAGGGTGCACCGGCCCAGTAGCTGCTCTTCCCTCCAGACGTATCGAGAGGGACCCGCAACTACTAGGCACACGTGGAGGACTTCTGACTTCGCACCCCATGATAATAACCCCTAGGAATGAGGTGATCGCTACCAAGCTATTTCTAATTTGTTTTTTGTGATTAAATGTGTAACATACATGATTGTAAGCTGTTATTTAAAAAAAAATGTCCCGTTGGATTTCTTGCTAGTTCTTCCTAGGACAGAGGTTTTTTTTCGAACCAGTGGTAATTAAACAAAAGAGTGACCTTCAGTAAGTATTATTTATAATCTATATTGAATAAAAAGTTTCTGTTTCTTACTTAATTTAAAATAAATGTTTATTGTGCCTGGGAACCTGCTTAAAGAGGAACTCGTTAAAGTTTTTTCTTACTATTACTGTTATCTCGGCCCTAATGTCTGTTGAAAACGATACAAAGTAGCTGGCGTAAGTACAAGTCATTAGTATTTGCGTTCCCGTCTTGTATAGTGTTATTGTATAGGAGACGGCCAAGAGTTTAGCTTACAAAAACCCTGGCGAAAAATAATTTTCTCAACCTGGGTCAAACCTGGTGTAATCTGGGATTCAAATCCTAGATCATATCTAGGATTTATTAATTACTACTACTAGATCAACGAGGCAGTCAAGGACAAACAATGTTGAACTTACAAGTACGTGGTAGAGCAGTTCTGCGGGGTATTACGGCTGAAGCACGAATGGATCGGTTTGACCAGGCAGGGACTACGTGCGCACAAAACACCAGCGTAAAATAGCAGCACAATACTGAAGTTTCGTATAGTGAGTGATAATTAAAACACGAAACCCCTTATTACTATTCAAGGGTAAAACACGTCTACATTTTCATTCTTTATTTTATCTATATTTATTTTTTATTAGAACAACCCAGAAGACATACACGAAAACAATGTAAATACTGAAAATAACACGAAACACCACAACAAAAAAACCACGTAAAGGTCTCGGATTGCCGTCCCGTCGGACTATATAAGAGTAAGAGCATATTGAGAGAGTTTGCGCACACACTCGTGCAGTATTATTATTAAAAAAAAAAAGATTATTATTAAAAAAAGTTAATTGAAATAATTTCACTTGGACGTCAGTTGGTCGGTATGGATGTAAACTATAAAGTTTAATGTTTATGAAAGTTTATTGTTTCCAACATATTCTTAAATTAGTATAAGTCTTTTAAGTATAAAAATACTTGTGGTAGAAGGTCCTCGCCCTCCCTTAACTAAATACATTCAATAAAAAAAGAAACAGGGTGTGTGTATGTGTACGTACGTGCACGCGCCCGAGCCCGCGCGTGGGTGCATGTGTGTGCGTGTGTGTGCGTGCGTGTGTGTGCGTGCATGTGTGTGTGTGTGTGTGTGTGTGTGTGTGTGTGTGTGTGTGTGTGTGTGTGTGTGTGTGTGTGTGTACGTGTGTGCATGTGTGCGTGTGTGTATGTATGAAAAAAGACAGTGAGTGAATGTGTTATAAGCTTATAAGATAAATTGTAATAAAGCTTCAGTTTGATCGTAATTAAGTGTCTTAAGCCACTGCATTATTTTTTTCTTACAGTCATATGTCTTTAATGGATATATTTGCAATATTTTATTAATCTGATTGTATAAATGTTCTGATTGTTTGTCATATTGATGTTTCGCAAAGTTGGTTTTCGTTCTCCAAATAGGAGCTACGCTATAATTTCTTCTTTTACTACTGTAATTAGGATTAAAAGCCAAAGATTTATGTTTTTTCAATACAGTGTGTAATATGTACAACTGCCTCACCGAAATCAGCCCACTTGATCCATACAAAAAGCTATTGGAGTACCTGTACGGTTTAAAATGCATAACCTTTAGTAGACATCTCTGAGCTCTTTCAATTTCAATAAATTTACTTTTGTAAGTACCCCCCCAAATTGGTATACAATATATTATAATAGATTGAGCTAGGGCTACATATATTTGATTCAAAAGATGTAAACTGGCAATATGTCTTAAAGTTTTAAATATGCACGTGAGCTTTCGAATTCTATTAGATACTAATTCAACATGTCTGTACCAGGAAAGTCGCTGATACACCATAACGCCCAGATACTTCGTATATGAAACTTTTTCTATAGATAAACATGTACAGTTACCGCTGGAAGGATTGTTACATTTATGTATTTTGATTCTAAAATCATCCTTTGGCTGTGATCGACTAGTCATAGCAAAACAAATGAATTGAGTTTTAGTAACATTCAAAGTAAGTAAGTTGTTGTCAAGCCAACGAGCAACTTTAGCTAATTGTTTTCCCGCTATTAACTGCACTTCTTCCCACGTGTCTCCCCAAAACAACATCGCAGTGTCATCTGCGTATGAGAAAACTCTCCCCATGGTCACACTCATATTACATAGATTATTAATATATACTAAGAATAGCGTAGGGCCCAAGACGCTTCCCTGCGGTACTCCATAATTTACATTCATATAACTACTAGTGTATTGACCTATTCTTACCGTCTGCGTCCTATCAGAGAGGTAGTCTTTTAATAGTTTTAGAGGTATACCTCTGATTCCAATCCGTTCTAATTTATTAATAAGTATAGGGATTGATACAGTATCAAAGGCTTTTTTTAAATCCAGGAAGACAGCACGACATTTGTTACCGTTATCTAAAGTATTAACAATTTGAGAACTCAACGCAGCAACTGCATCTTCCGTAGAGCATCCCTTTCTAAAGCCAAATTGAGAGTCTGCTAATATGTCAAATTTAGAGAGATACTGTATTAATCTGTTATTAATTAAATTTTCCAAAATCTTTGAGAACACAGGTAGCAAGGAGATTGGTCGATAATTACACGCTTCTTTCTTATCTCCACTTTTGTAAATTGGAATTACAATAGATCGCTTCAGTAACTTCGGAAATACACACTTTTCAAAACAGGTATTAGCAAAAGGCAGAAGATGGGGACAAGTAATTGTTTAGCCATCTTGAGAAAACCCATTGAAATATTGTCCCATCCAGGGGCGGAATCTGATTTGAGACCTGAAATAATACTATTTATCTCTTCCGGATAGGTTTCCATCATTACAAAGGAAGAATGTCTTTACAGATACAGTTTCATATACTTGATCAATATGGCAAAAAGATGAACAAATATTAGGATTGTTAGTATTTATGTTCTCGGCAAGATTTTTACCAACACTAGCAAAGTACTCGTTTACTTTATCAATCGAATCACCCGGTGAGGATTTCGTTCTTAATAAGTCGAAACTATTAACACGTGATTGTTTTGTATAAGTTATGTCCTTTATGTGCTTCCAGAGAGATTTAGTTGATTTAGTTGATATTGCTAGAAGTTTCCTTTCATATTCTCGTTTAAGTTTCTTAATTAATTTAGTAACATAGTTACGATACGTTTTATATGTAATTTTTAATACTTCATTATAAGGATCCGATCTTAGCTTTTTTTGCATACAATTCCTATTTCGTATACATTTTAAAATACCTGTAGTTATCCATGGTTTAATTTTTCGCTTTTTAATAGGAATATTTACTATTTTTGTATTTTCTTCAATTGATTCTTTTATTTTCTAAATTAATTCATTTATGATATAGTCGGGATTATCACTAAAAAGAAGGTTCGATAGGTTTTTTTGAGCTAGACTGGAAAGTGCTTTATGAAAGTCAGTGTTATATTTAAATTTAACATTAATTGCGTTTTGTTTAATATTACTTAATTTTAGTAATATCATAGCATGATCTGTGATAGTAGTGTTTAATACAGCAATCTGAGCAAAAATAGTTTGTTGATTAAATTTTAGTATAAAATGATCCAAGCAGCTGTTCTCTCTTGTAGGGATATGATGTCCCGGTAAAAGCCCATACGGAGAAAGCATATTTAAGTAGTTAGCCCTATTCGTTATTTCATATGTTTGTTCTGTAAGTCTAGGTGTTATATTTATATTAATATCTCCCGTTATTACAATATTTGAATGTTTTTTTAACGAGTCCAGATGTTCACTAAGAGAACTGATGAATTGCTCTGCATTGGTAATATATATATAATCCTGAAGTATGCAGATGGCTAGTCTTCGTTGAGATTGGTCGCTGTGTCTAGGGGACATTATTATGTCCATTGAAGATGATGAGGTGCGAAGGCTCTTCACTTACCAATCCGACTAACTGATGTGGTGAGTTTAGACAAATCCTCTTCAGATTGCATATCAATTTCTTCGGCTAAAATGGGCGGAAAAATATTCTGGATCACCTGTTTCGTCTTAAAGAAAAAAAATTAAGTGAATGACGCCACAACTAAACTAAGACCTCCCCCACAGATTGTCTCATTGGGCGGATATTTGCCATTGCTAATTGCAAATATGGCAAGTTTTTTATTTTTTTATTTGTTGTTAGGAAGATGCTGCCCGCCTCTCTGGTATGTTTCCAAGTGTGGCAAGACAAATATCCGATTATGTGGCCATTTCTGGGGTAGGCCTACGTTCAGCAGTTGATTTTTTACTTTTTCATAAAACTGAACAGACGAACGAACGTATAATCCACCTAATGGTAAGTGGCTGCTCCAGTCCATGACCACCTACAGCCAACTTCGAGTAAAGAAGTCTACAGGTGCATTGTCATCTTTGAGGACTAAGATGGAATGGCTCACAGCCATGGCAATATACCCCCATGAAAGTAACGAAGAGACGGCCCCCAGTCCCCGGCGGCCCCGCTATTCCTGGCTACGGTGGCGACTATGGTAACGGCGGGGCAGGGGGTGCTAAGAATCTCCGGTGGAGGTTCGGACGCCACCTACGACGACTCAACCTGGCAACATATAACAAACGCACCTTGAGGACTGACGAGAAGATCCCTGAGCTGGAAGAAGAGATAGACAAGTTGCGCTGGAATGTAATAGGAATATCCGAAGTCCGAAGAGAGGGGGAGGACATGGTAATCCTCGAATCCGGCAATGTGTTCAATCACCAGAAGGGCGACCATCTGTTCCAAGGAGGTGTCGGATTTATCATCCACAAGTCTCTCGTTAACAACGTTGTAAAGATTGGGAGTGTGCCGACGAGGGTTGCGTACCTTATACTCAGAATCACCAAACGGTATTCGCCGAAGGTCATACAGGTTTACGCACCAATCTCGGCACACCCCGATGAGGAGGTGGAGAAAATGTATGAGGATATCTCTAGAGCCATGCATTCCTCCAAAACCCACTATACGGTGTTAATGGGAGTCTTCAACGCAAAACTAGGCACAAGAAAGAACGGTGGGCAGAGAGTAGGGAAATTCGAAATAGGGCAACGGAACCCAAGGCGCCAGCATCTGGCCGACTTCATGGAGAAAGAGGGACTCTTTATGATGAACTCTTTCTTCCAGAAGCGGCCCCACAGGAAGTGGACCTGGTCGAGCCCCGACGGTTCGACAAAAAATGAGATTGACTTCATTATGACGACCAGATGACAACTGTTCAGTGATGTCTCAGTGATCGCCAGGGTGAAAACCGGCAGTGATCACCGAATGGTGAGGGGCACACTGAACCTAAACGTTAAGTGGAAAAGGTCACATCTAATGAAATCAACGCTCCGTCCCCCTCGTGCTCTAATCCAAATTCCCGAAACCTTTCAGCTCGAACTACAAAACCGTTTTCAGTACCTGGAAGATTGCAATGCAGTGGACGATATGAATGGCAAGCTCGTCAACTGTCCATGCGGTCGGAGCTAAGTATTGCAAGACCCAGAAGACAGAAGAACTCAAAAACTCTCCGATAACACTCTTAATCTCATGGCTGTTAGACGGGATATGAAGCTGCAGTCTACAGTAGATTTGACAGCATACAGGCAACTGAACAGACAGATCTCCAAATGCATACGGCGGGACTTACGCAACTTTAAAACTGCTCATATTAAAGAAGCGATCGAGCGGAACCAGGGCTCCAAAGTCTTTGCTAGAGATCTGTCTACCAGAAAGAGCCAACTGTCGAAGCTGAAGACCGAGTGTGGCAGCGTCGTTTCCGGGACACCTGAGATTTTGAGTGACATTGAGAGGTTCTATGGGCAGCTGTGCTCATCATCGTTGGAGCCACACGTAAGTGTGATTAACGATCCAAGAGCGAGTATTCGACACCATTCCGATGATATCCCGGACGGCAGTCTGAGCGAGATTAGAATGGCTCTCCAGCACCTTAAAAACGGCAAGGCCCCAGGCGAGGATTGAATTACAGCAAAGCTTCTGAAAGCGGGTGAAAAACCGGTACTTGAATTCCTTTAGAAGCTCTTTAATTCCGTCCTCCATGGTGGTACTACCACCGGAGGCTTGGAGCAGAAGTGCGGTGGTCTTATTCTTCAAGAAAGGTGACAACGCTCTCTTGAAGAACTACAGGCCGATTTCCCTTCTGAGCCGCGTCTACGTGCTGTTTTCGAGAGTCATTACGAATCGTCTCGCGCGCAGACTTGACGACTTCCAGCCTCCCGAACAAGCCCATTTACGAACAGGCTTTAGCACCATAGACCACATACACACCCTTCGGCAAATTATACAGAAGTCCGAGGAATACAATTTGTCACTATGTCTGGCGTATGTGGACTATGAGAAAGCTTTTGATTCCGTCGAAATTTGGGCGGTGCTGCAGTCCCTTCAGCAATGCCAAGTTGACTGTCGGTATATCGAAGTCCTAAAGTGCTTGTACAGTAGAGCTACGATGGCTATCCGAGTACAGAAGCAGAGTACGAAACCTATCCAATTGCAGAGAGGTGTAAGACAGGGTGACGTTAAATCCCCGAAACTCTTCACCGCTGCATTGGAAGACGTTTTCAAGCTTCTGGACTGGAAAGGATACGGTATTAACATCAATGGCGAGTACATCACTCACCTTCGATTTGCCGACGATATAGTCCTTATGGCAGAATCGCTGGAGGACCTAAGTACTATGCTCAATGACCTCAATAGTGTTTCCCAACGGATAGGTCTTAAGATGAACATGGACAAAACAAAGATCATGTTTAACGTCCATGTCACACCTATGCCGGTAGATGTTGGGGACACTAAGCTCGAAGTTGTTGACGAGTATGTTTACCTGGTACAAATAGTCCGACTAGGTAATCGGCGGATTTAACTCGGTTGGGCAGCGTTCGGGAAATTACGACACATCTTCTCGTCAGGTATACCTCAAAACATGAAAACAAGACTGTACAACCAGTGCATGTTGCCAGTGATGACCTATGGTACTGAGACGTGCTCCTTCACTGCTGGCCGGATGAGGAAGCTCAAGGTCGCTCAGCGAGCTATGGAGAGGGCTATGCTTGGAGTTTCTCTGCGTGATAAACTTAGAAATGAGGATATCCGCAGTAGAACCAGAGTGACCGACATAGCCTAACGGATTAGTAAGCTGAAGTGGCAATGGGCTGGCCATATAGCTCGAAGGACCGACAACCGTTGGGGAAAAAAGTTCTCAAGTGGCGGCCTCGTACCGGCGACGAAGTGTAGGGCGTCCCCCCACTAGATGGAGTGACGACCTGGTAAGATATGCATGAAATCGATGGATGCAGGTGGCTCAGGACCGTGCTTTGTGGCATTCTTTGCGGGAGGCCTATGTTCAGCAGTGGACTTGTGAAGGGCTGTAATGATGATGATGATATATATATTAAACTTGGTCCAAATGTTCGCTTAAAGCAAAGGATTACAAAATTTTACGCCTGAATTTTTAGATCTATCAGCAAAGATATCGACGTCACAAGCCTTTGCAGAGCTTGTTATTTTTTAATGCTTCTCCAACCTGTTTATGGTGGCGTGGTGACCGAAATCTGGGGGCACGGCAGTGCCCCCGCCAAGTCGAGCAAAAAAGTGGCACGGCCGTACCATCCTTTTCTCGAAGCAGTTCAGGCCATTTCCGAAACCCTATAACTTCGTTATGGATAAAATTAGAAGACTGATTTTTTACTAATTATGTAGGCATTGTATACACTCGGTATATTTCAAATTTCATTAAATTTTAACCAGTAGTTTAAGAATTATAACTACAAAGTTTCTTAATTTTGTCACTCACTGACTGACCGATCATCAAAACTCTAAGGCACTTCTAGCAGACATAGAAACTTCAAATTTGGAATACGATTATTGTTTAATATACAAATCAAGGAAAAATTAAAATATTTCACAATTTCGGTTCAGTTTTCGAGATACACTAACTGCATAAATAACTTTGTAATCCCATATAATCATATAGTATTACAAAGTTACATTTGCAGTGAATGAATCAGTGTACCTATATATTATGTATAATGGAATAATAGGTGTAAATAGCTACCTAGATATAACTATCTACAAAAAGAAATGAAATGCCATCAAAAACATAACTTGTAAAAAAAGCCAAATCTCGCAACTCAGTTCTTCAACCGTAAAAAGTTGTGAGATCCATGTAATAACCAAGTCGGTTAATTTATTCAGTCCATAGATTGATACATAGATTGACTTGGCAATCGCACTAAACAATCTAATTTAATATAACATGTATTACTTGTGAGATATTTTGTGTTTTCATGCGATTGCGATTTTAATAAATTCGTCCGCACATTGGGCTGAACCGAAGCAAACTAAACGAACTTCCAACGTGAGGACGCCATCTCAAACTCTTGGCTAATACCTTTGGCAACACATTCACTACTATGTTGGCCGACGTGAAAAGCCGCCATAATATTGATTTAATATAATGCCCAATTGATCAGCAAAGTTTCGTCAAAGATATACGAGTAACGAGTAATTAAAATAAAATAAAAACAGCACAAGTTTTCACTTGATATTGTAGGAATATTGAAATATTTGTAGCAATAAACGAGAAGGAGAAGGAAATATAATTATAAATAAATAACATTTTATTTCGGATTTGACATCCACAGTGAATTGAAATAATTTAAAAACTACATTTTAAATTTAATTAAATTATTCCACTGTTATAATTAACTGGCGGTCAATTAATTACACAACTTTTCAATTAATTTGCCACCCAGTGGGACTGATAGGGGCAGTCACATCGGATCCCATACCTTTTCACGATAATAAAATTAATGTTTGTTTTCTTAACAAGTTACAAAGGTTTAAATTCTTGTAATTGAAGGCCTTGTAAGCAAATAATGATTGTGCTAGGAGGCACCAATGTATTATCAGGTATAAGATTTTATTAAATAAAAAAATATCAATAATTTATTCAATAATATTGACAACGTAATGAAGAACCCTACACTTTGACACTGTTATACATTTGTAAGTTTTCCGATTTAAATCTATAAACACCATTAACATTAAAAAATAAACCGATAGATGATGATGGAAGATGTGATTTAGATGTGGACAGGCGTGTCGCTGCCGGGAACAAAGTCAATGGTGTCCTGACTGCGTTAGTCAAAAGGCAAGGCGTAGTGAAGAGTGCACGCCTTGCAATACATAACGCAGTGTTGGTACCGACTTTGTTATATGGCAGCGAAACCTGGGTATGCCAGAAGAAGCATAAAAGCAAGTTGAATGCAGTGGAGATGCGATCTCTTCGTAAAATGTGCGGCGTTACCATGGCCGACCGGAAGCGAAACGAAGAGATTCGCAATATGGCAGGTTTGAAAGATGACCTTATCACAAAAATTGATAAGGGCGTGCTTCGATGGTTTGGGCACGTTGAGCGAATGAGTGAAGACCGAATGGTGAAGAAAATATATAGCGCGAAAGTTAATATTAAAAGGTGACGAGGTAGACCGAGACTAACTTTCGAAGACCATGTGAGCAAACTGCTCGAAGAAGGGAGGGTCAAGAGTACTCGGATACCTAGACGTGCATGTATGAAGAAGTTAATGAATCTGAAAGAAGCGAAAGAGGTATGTAAGGATCGTGACACTTGGCAATCTGTTCTCTCTGGCTACCCCGTCAGGGATTGTGCGTGACGATAAGTAAGTAAGTAAGTAAGATACGATTACGCAAGGCACTGTCTACATATTAACAACTGCGCAGTAAAGTGCAACACAAAATATTTAAAAATTTTGTCACTGGCAGTCGGATAACTAGTTGAAGATGTGTAATGAAATCGAAGGATGTTTTTTTATAATTATTTTAACAAGTTTTTAAATAGCAGCGGAGCTTATGAACAAGAAATAAAAAATGCACGACTTAACCTTTTCAAAAAGACTTCCCGTACCGGGAATCGAACCCGAGCCTCCTGGGTGAAAGCCAGGTATCCTAGCCACTAGACCATACGGGAGATGACATTGTTAGCAAAAATATCAATATTATGTTGCTGTTTTCCGTATAGAGAATGCAAAAAAAAACAGTTTTTTGTTGGTAACGGCATTCGAACTTAGTCCTCGGAGGTTACAAGTTATTACATTACAAAAATTAGATAACGACGTAGTATGCAATTAATATAGAATTTACTTCTGTCTTTATCCTACATTTATGTGATACTTTATCTTCATGTCAAGGTTTTTAGCCGACATAGAAAAATGAGGAGGTTCTCAATTCGAATGTACTTTTTGTATATATCTTACGTGATATCATAAAGCCAGCTACTCAGTTTTGAGATTTCGTTAAGTCTCGTGGTGGCACAGTCACTTTGACTTAAAGTGATAGAGACAGCACGAGATTTAACAGCATCTTAAAATTTGATAGCGTTTGAGTATTTAAACATTAGTCTTGTTACTAGTAAGTAGGGTCTTTCTTTAAATTCGAATTCACAATTTCATTGGTCCCCGGGGATCGAAACACCGATCATACGCAAGACAATTTAATATTATCTTTAGGTTTCTTTTTTACGCTGGTATTCTTTGCCTTGCTCAGTCGAGTCGACACATTATTATTAGATATATTATAGTGTGGTTATGATGTATACTGATTAAGACCATTTTTTTATAGAATAAGCTGACAAACGAGCGCAGAGTGCACTTGGTGGTAAGTGGATGTAGTGGCCCATAGCCATCTTCATCTATCCTCGCTTAAGAATCGAAATGCAGATGCTCTTTGTTGCTTATAGATGTATGAACGATTTATTCGTTTAATAGCTTTATTTAGTTCATTGGTGGTAGACCCTTTTCAAGAACGCACTAAATGGAATGCATTACACGTAAAATTTGTCTATATCACCTGATATCTCCACTGTCTTGGCGGGTTGGTGAGTGACGAGCTGACGATCTCGAATTGTTATGTCGTACACCACTCTTCTGAAAGAGTCTCTTAGATGTGTCATTTTCAAATGGATACCTGTATCTCAATTGTACCAACGGCGTGTAGTAGCGACGGAAGAGTGTCCACTGTCCCATATTGTCTCATAGGTGTCTTAAGATAGAGGCAATCGAACAGGAGACGGGCAACAACATCTTCCTAAAAGCAATCCAAGACTGCGGATGCCAGCCGTCTATCTAAGAAAACTATTAATCTATGAGAAATATTCTCCCCATGAAGCAATCTACGGGAGAGGGAGGAGGAGTAGTGGACTTCGGTGATGTACGTTAATCTAAACTATGTTTCAATGTGGTTTGAAAAGAATGAATGAGGAAAGAGTGACAAAGCAGATTTATAATGCTGAAGTAAGTGGCTGAGTCGCCAATGATCGCTCTAAACGGAAGTTTATCGACCAAATTGGCTAATTATTGAGATGAGTATGCGTAGATTTATGGATGTGAAGGAGACGAAAGAGGTGTGTCAAGATCGTGCCAAGTAGAGGTCGTGTACAGGCGTGAGTTTATGTATTTATTTATGTATGTTTTACAACGAAAATTTAAAAATTTCAAAAATTAAACTTTTCAGTATTAGAAAATTAATTTTAATTTCTAATAAAATTAATATGTACCTATATGTATTTTTTATTATTTTTTCTTTTTCTATTACTAATAAAAATGTACTATACATGCCGAAACCCGGGATTGAACCAGGGACCTTTAGATCTTCAGTCTAACGCTCTCCCAACTGAGCTATTTCGGCTACGGTAATCAATACCAAATATAAAATCTTATACAATAATGGCCAAAATTACTGTATTGACTTTTATTTATGATAATGCCATCAAAAACATAACTTGTAAAAAAAGGCCAAGTCTCGCAACTCAGTTCTTTTACCGTAAAAAGTTGTGAGATCCATGTAATATCAAGTCGGTTAATTTATTCAGTCCATAGATTGATACATAGATTGACATGGCAATCGCATGAAAACTCAATATATCTCATAAGTAATACATATAATATTAAATTAGATTGTTTAGTGCGATTGCCAAGTCAATCTATGTATCAATCTATGGACTGAATAAATTAACCGACTTGGTATTACATGGATCTCACAACTTTTTACGGTAAAAGAACTGAGTTGCGAGACTTGGCCTTTTTTTACAAGTTATGTTTTTGATGGCATTAGTTTTACTGCCCGTAAATGAAAAAGGGACTTATCGGATGACAAGCGCTAGCTTGGATGGCACATTGAAATTTATTTAACTTAGTAGATATGGACAGTCTACGGTTCCTTTGAAGATTTCGTGTAGTAACATGAAATCCATCAAAAGCCTCCTCTCTCGCAGGTTACTTAATTTAGCATACGTCAGTCGATCTTCATAAGAGAGCGGATCCTTTATTTTGTAGGTTTGGTACGGAAGATGCCACAAGAAACGCTTTTTGATATGCTCTATACGTTTCTTGATAGACGATAGAAGTAATTGTCTACGGGCCACAACAACCAATAATCATGACGGCGTACTCGTTTGTCTATTTAACTTCTACTTAAAAAAATTAAATGGCATCAGTACCTTTGTTGATGAACATCCAAGCACAAAATAACGATTGTGCACCGACAGCTAAACAACTTGCACTATTAGCATTTTAATATTATTTATTTCCTTTTCTTTTGATACAAAGAATTTATTTTTTATTTTAAAGAATTATTTTTTTAAGTAAAATGAAAAGTGTTTAAAATTTACATGATAAAGTAGACACAATAAGCACTTGCGCGAGCTAACGCACCGTCTGCAACAGGCATTACGGATGCGCTAACACTTTAAAGTGCTTTGAGGCTAGTTCAGATAAACAACAATTGTTGGCTTACTACTCTTTGTTTCATCGTCTTTTTCTTGACTTAATTCAATCCTCTACATTTAAAATGTTTTACAAAAAAAAACGAAAAAGTAAAATAATAATCTAAAGAAGCATGAAGCCTTTCTAATCTTTTAAAAGTAATTCACAACGCCTCAATCTTATCTCATTATCTCTTATTAATATCGTAACAACATAAGATTATAACGTATTACATTTTCTCGCAATATATATCTAATATTTTATATAAGCAAGCATGATATGAGCATACAGCCCACCTGACGTAGACGCTGGGGCTCCAAGACACCTACATTTCTATCCTCGATTAAGAATCAAAATGGAGCTGCGTTTTCATTACTAAGAACTGTTATAATGTTTGACGTCTTGCTGGTTCTATTAAATAAATAAAATAAAATAATTAAAAAAACACACTTGCTTTTATAAGAATGTTTTAAACAGCTGAAATAAACCAATCGGGAACCTACAGCTGAAGTCCGGGTTAACTATGACATGAAGACGACCTCAGTCCATATCTTTATAAGTACATATTATTCTTCTGTCTGACTGAACTCCAAAACGGCTGGACCGATTTTGATGAAATTTTGTGTGTGTGTGTGATTGAGTTGGTTCGAGAATAGTTTAGATTCACAATTGAACCCGGTAGGTGGCGCTGTTGTCAAGATCCATAAAAAACCCATACGAAGCCGGGTGTACCGCTAGTATATTTATAAGTAAGATCAAACGCAGTTAAATTTGTAACGCAGTAGAACTAAGTTTCCTTGACAATGCTTATTATAAGGAATTCATTGTCGGCGAGTCTATTAGTGATACCGAGAGAATTTATGGTATCTGCTTTTTTATAGAATAAAGGTGACAAACAAACACACAGTCCATCTGCTAGTAAATGGATACTATGGCCAATAGACATATATAATGCAGATGCGATGTCAGTATTTAGGAATAAAATGGAAAGTTTCCAAATATTATAAATCTGTTGGAAAGTCGTGTCTATAATTTTTAACAGTGGTAGAGCCAGGCGGCAGCTTTTGCTGTCGCATGGATGGGCCGGCTCGAACCGGGGTGGTACCACGACCTCACAGAATACCAGCGTGAAATAGAGATTTACCTCTGCGTTTCGCTTGGTGAGTGAAGGTGGCCGGAGGCCTTTTTTACTGGAAATGAGGCATTCCATCCTAGTCCTCACGGGTGAAAACGCATCTGCATTTTGATCTGTAACAGAGGATAGATGTAGATGTCTATGGGCCGCAGCAACCACTTACCATCATGTGGCCTGTGTGCTCGTTTTTCACCCTTATCCTATAAAAAAAAGTAATTAAGTAATTCTAATACAAGTATATAAGTAATTCTAATATTTCCAGAAAAAACCAAGTCCAGGGGACTAAGTAAAGGACACTGAAGCAAAATTAGTGGTTTTTGGAATTTTTGTTCGTTTGTGCATGTTTGGCTATCGAAGGGTTGAGTATTTTACTTTTTTAGATATTATTTTTCTGTATATGATTCTGTTACGGTGCGTATATATTATATAACATAACATGTTACAGACACATTGTTATACTATAACATGTTTTATTAATGTGGAGTGTGAATGTTATAAAACGTGTTATATAACCTTCGGCCATTTGGTCTCCCCTGCCGAGGGCATCCATCTGATTGGGATTATATTTATTTATTTATGTTAGTATACAGCAATATTTTGTACTTACCAAAAAAAAGTGCTCTCAGTGTCTGTTACTGGTCACATTTAGGTAAAAAAAAACTTAAAAAAATAATTAAATAAATATCTCAAAAAATGATAATATTTAGTCACTCATTTTTTTATATATTATACGTAATTACTGAATCGTGAATCCAATTCGATCCATTCATAAACGGCCCTGTTGCGCTACGCTAAAAACGTTAAGAATTTCTTTGAAAAAGACGTGATGCAAGCCACTGATCGAGCTATAAGGTGATTATAGTGATGTTATTTTTGAGTTATCTTTGTATTTGTGTGTTGTCTTAAAACTATATGTAGCACAGATAACTGTCGAACTGAATGAACTTCGCTAATTTTGTACAAATCAAAAGTTGGATATAGGTATAAGTGTTGTAAACAGATTTCCTAGGGGTTTCAGGACGAATAAACTCCAAATAGGTCAAAACCACTCCTGTCGTCGAGCTATGACGCACCCTGGTACGTCCGTAACGACGACCTCCATCGAGACTTAGAGCTCCCCACAGTCCAGCAATTTCTGAAAATATTCTCTGAGAACTTCTTCAATGCCTCAGAGTCTCACTTTAATCACTTCATTTGTGAGGTAACTTCCTATGCAGCCTCACTCCCCTCTCGCTATCCAGTCCAAAGACCGATAAACTCTCTCTCTCGAACTCGCCAAACAAGATTTCGGCCGACCTGAACTCCTCCTCCTCCTTGCGGCTCAGGCCGACTCTTCTTAATTTGTCTTAGTTAGGCTCCCCCTCAGCGGCTCGTCGCCGCCTGCGCCCCCTTTTCCCTAAAGAGGGTCGCTTCCGATTCGGCAGAAAGGCTTCAAAAGCCAATGCCAGTCTCACATGTGGTGTTTAGTGGGTAGGCACTTAGGTTAGGTTAGGTTAGTCGCAGTGAGTCCCACATAATCACGAAAGCCGGCTGTCGTGGTATGCTTAGACAACACAACAAAATATAACACTTTATTTACATACATACATACTTATATGCCTATAATACGAGTTTAATTGTATAATATTATATTATATCTTTATCTATGTCCTATCTTATCGCTTATTTATTGCACTATGATAAGACCTAAAAAGGTAAAGAAAGGAATAAGAACTTAACATTATTTACAACTAGCTGTTCTCCGCGACTTCGCTCGCGTGTTAGAGTTTTTATTTTTTGCGCGCAACCCTAATTCTTTTTCTAAAATAAAATAATAATAAAATATAGCCTAAGTTACTCCTTATGACATCAGCTATCTGCCAGTGAAGTCCCATCAAAATCGGTCCAGCGGTTTCAGAGATTAGCCGAAACATACAGACAGACATACAGACAGACAGAAAGACAGACGGACAGACCGTTTATGTACCGTATTTACTTTCATATGCATTTAGTAAAAAGCTGTTATTTTGACATTACGAACAGACACTTCAATTTTATTTATCTGTATAGATTTTTAAATATCCGATTTTTAAACATTGAAGTATAATGTACTTAAGTACTAGAACAGCTATTTCAAACAAAAACTGTGCGCTACTCTTTGTCATTGCGCATGCGCCGCAAACACTCTTACTGCGCATGCGAGGATTTTTATCATAATAGATTATGCGTACGTAGAATGATCAGTGGGTATTTAATTATTGTTTATTTAGGGTACATATAGAGTTAATTAATTTATTAAAACAAGTTCAATTTTTAATAATTTGTCATTTATTTTGCATGATATGAGGTAAATTAATATGATAATATATAATAGGTGGTAAGTGAGGTGTATGTAAGTAGTATGATCCATACGACAACTTAACAATGCGCCCACGGCGCCAATACAAAGGCAAAGCGTTGGGTTCTTTAACTAACACGATTTCTCCAACCCGAGGAGGATCCATCTTGTCAGACCACTTAACGCGCTGCTGCAATAGATGTAGGTACTCCAGAGACCATTGGTGCCAAAAACTCTGAGGCATCTGTCAAATCTGCTCAACCGCGAAGAATTTATTTCCCTGAATTTTACTCGGGCAGGGCGTTAAGCGGCTGGCGAATCAGGAAGTGGCCCGGGGTTAGAACCTCCAAATCATTCGGATCGGACGAGAGGAGACAGAGGGGCCGGGAGTTGAGTACTGCCTCAATTTTACAGAATACAGTGGCAAGCTCCTCAAATGTCAAAATAGTTTCGCCAATAACGCGACGGAGATGCGTTTTTGCAACTTTAATCACCGCCTTAAAAATACCGCCCCAGTGTGGGCAAGCCGGAGGGTCGAATTTCCACTGGATACCCTTCTTGGACATCGCAGTACCTAAATAAGTCCTGTTGCTGGACAGAAATTTGACGACCTCTTTCAAATATCTATCCGTGCCCTTATAATTCGTTCCGCAACCAGACCGGATCAGGTCCGGCAAACCGCGACGCGATACGAAGCGGCCCAGCGTGGCCACAAAGGTTTCAGTGCTAAGGGCACTTATAAGTTCCAAGTGAATGGCCCTAGTGGAGAGGCACACGAAACCACACAGATAGGCCTTATGTGAACGCGCGTTACGAAGGTTACAGGACTTGACGAGGAAGGGGCCCGCAAAGTCTGTTCCGACTCCAGCGAATGGTCGGATGGCCCTGACACGGTCGGGTGGTAAGTCACCCATCATAGGCTGCGATATGGTGGCCTTCAGTTTATAACAAGGTAGGCACTTAAAGAAGACGCTCCGACGGGTGCGTCGGCCAGCCAAAATCCAAAACTCTCGCTGCAAAATAGCCTATGCTCTTTAGATTAATTATTAGTTTTCTGACTTTTCTATGTACAAATAATTCAAAATACATTAAAAATATCAAAGACCATCATACGTTTCGTAATTAATAATTAACAATTTTTTTGTATATAGTTGTACGAGTATAACATGATATTTTAGTAGATGAGTTAAATGAGTAATATTAAAAAATGCTTGATGTTCCAAAAGTAACGAAGAAACGAGTCAATTGACTTAATTATTTTACACACAATATTAAGTAAAATTTGCCTTACTTGTATGGCCCAAAACAATAACTTAAATCTGACATTTAATTGTAAGAATAATAAAGATAAATTTCATTTAGTTGATATTAATAATTTAACTAAGAAGTTTTTGACAAGGGATAGGTATTACCTATCAAAGTTTAGTTTGAGACTGGTAGCAAATACGCTATCTTATTATTTATAAATTAACCCAGCCAAATTCTTGGCTACCTTAACACCTGCTTTTTTTGAGCAGAAAAATAATTTTACAAATGATTTGGAATTAGTTCCAAGTAATTTAAATTAGATAATAAGACAATAGAGGTAATCTCTAGCAAAGATAATTTATATACCTTAGAATACAATTCAACAATACTTAACTGTGTAATTTCACAAAATAGCAATAATAAAAACTGTATTAACCTGGTGCATCAAAATATACAAGGTATGTTAGTCAAAGAATTAGAAATTGAATTATTTTTAAATAGTAACCCTATTCATATTTTATGTATTACTGAACATTGGTTGAAAGATTACAACTCCATATTTAATTTCAGTAATCACCAGGTGGTCAGTTCGTTCAATAGAGATACTAAATTACGTGGTGGCTCCTTAATATTAGCTAATAAACCCTTATCATGTAAAGAACGTAAAGACATTGTGAGCCTCTCTGTTGAGCGTACTGTAGAAATGGCATGTGTTGAGCTTGAGCACCTTATTGTTGTCAGTGTTTACAGACCCCCATGTTCAAATTATGATACCTTTAAAAAAATTATGGAAGAAGTTTTAGTTAAGCTTAATAAACAGAATAAATCTCTTGTAGTGTGCGGAGACTTTAATATCAATCTCCTGGAAACTTCTTCCATCAGTATTAAATTTTGGCTCTTTGTTCAAATCCTATAATCTTGATAATTTATTCTTTGAAGCTACACGAATTGCAGGGTGTAGTGCAACTTGTATTGATAATATTTTTACAGGTGTTGTACCAATCAACAAATTAATAATTCAAAAACTTAGTTCAGATCACTGTGGACAACTGGTTTCATTACCTTATATGCACAAAGAACAGGAAATTGAGAAAATTGTGTTTGTTCCTATTAATGCAAAACGCCTGGAGAGATTTAGAAGTAACATGGTAAAAAGCCTTCCATCGCTTTCTAATAGGAACAATGCAGACTATTTATATGGAGAATTATTTACCCTTATAAGCAAGGAGTTTAAAAACACATTTACTTCTAAAACATTCTCCAGAAACAGTTGCAAGGCATTTAATGAGTGGGCGACAGTAGGAATTCATAAAAGCAGACAAAGGTTATATGACCTTTACCATGAAAGATCATATAATCCTTCCGATGCTTTTAAAGAATATGTCAAAAATTATTCTAAAATGTTTAAAAGAGTTTGCTCCACAGCCAAATCGTTACATATTAGCAACAAAATTAAGACGGCTAAGAATAAAATGAAAATGACGTGGAGTATAATTAACAGCGAAACCGGTAAAGAGAAACCTCGTAACTCAAACTATCAATTAAAAATTAATAATGAATTGACTCAAATCAAGAAGTCGCAGCGGTGTTTGAGAAATACTTCACTGACATTCCTATCTTGACAACAGAGTAATTGAATACTTCTCCAACTGTCGCCGAGTCATTACTCAAACAGAATGTTAAGACCTGTTTAAAATAATTTAGATTTGAAAAAGTATTACCGCAAGATATTGTAAAATACTTCAAAACAATTGATGTAAAGAAAACCGCAGATTTGTGGGGGATTTCCGTTACAGTTATTGCGTCCATAATAGATTTAATTGCACCTCATCTTGCTATTATTTTTAATACTTGTATCGATTCTGGTGTGTTTCCTGATTTAATGAAGTATAGTAAAGTAATACCTTTATTTAAATCTGGTAGTACATTGGACCCCGCTAATTTTAGACCTATTTCTGTACTACCAACACTCAGTAAAATTTTTGAGAAAATAATTTTGGATCAATTGTTAATTTTTTTTAATACAAATAAATTACTTCATAAAAACCAATTTGGTTTTACAAGGGGTCGCTCGACGTCGGACGCCGGTGTTGAGCGTATGAAATATATTTTTAATGCCTGGGAGAATTCACAAGATGCCTTAGGTATTTTCTGTGATCTTTCCAAGGCTTTCGATTTTGTTCATCATGAGACATTAATCAGGAAACTACAACATTACGGTGTAAAAAATTTAGCACTTAGACTTATTACTTCATATTTAAGTAACAGAACTCAAAAAGTCTTGATCAATGGTAAAGGTTCCTTCGGGTCGGTAGTATCTATAGGCGTTCCTCAGGGCTCGATTCTTGGCCCATTCCTGTTTTAATCTATATTAATAACTTACCTCATCTTGTAGGGGACAATCACGATATAGTAATATTTGCTGACGATACCTCTTTAATTTTCAAACTCAAACGGCAGTTAATTAATTATGACGATGTAAATAATGCTCTATCGAAATTAGTACATTGGTTTAACGCCAACAATATGCTCTTAAACGGCAATAAGACAAAGTGTATTAAATTTACAATACCTAATGTAAAACATTCGAATACCAATGTGCTGTTAAATGGGAAGGAGTTGAGTCTTGTGGATACCACTGTTTTTCTCGGTATTACTATTGACGCGAAACTTCAATGGGGCCTCCATATATCTAAATTAGCAAGCAGACTTAGTTCTGCAGCATATGCTGTAAGAAAGATTAGAAGTCTTACAGATGTTGAGACAGCTAGATTAGTGTATTTTAGTTACTTTCATAGCGTAATGTCTTATGGAATTTTGCTATGGGGTAATGCGACTGATATTGAAGCTATATTTGTTTTGCAAAAGAGAGCCGTTCGGGCGATTTATAATCTAAATTGTAAAGAGTCCCTCAGACAAAAATTTAAAGAAATAAACATATTAACTTTGGCATCGCAATATATTTATGAAAATGTAATGTATGTACATAAAAACATAAATAGCTTTAATAAGAATAAGGATGTGCATACTTTAAACACTAGGAACAAACATAAGCTTGTAATACCAGTTATTAGACTCCACAGAATCAGTAATTCATTTTTGGGGCATTGTATACGCTTTTACAACAAAATCCCAGAACGTATTCAAAGTTTGTCAATAAACAAGTTTAAAAGTTTTATTAAAGAGAAACTGTACAAAAAGGGTTATTATAATATCAAGGAATACATGAATGAAAATAAAACCTGGAAATAAGGTGATCGCCGCCATGCTGGTTCTATGAAAAATCATTTAAAATTGTATAAACGAAATTATTGTTAAGTGATGTTTGAAAAAAAAATCCCGCTGGGTTTCTTGCTGGTTCTTCCCAGGACAGAGGTATTTTCCGAACCAGAGGTAAATATAAAAATGACTTTCAATAAGAATTATGTAATAATCAATATTGAATTAAAAAATATTCTATTCTATTCTATTCTAATGGACATGGCTGACAAGCCACAATCGGGCTGTAGGGCTCGTATCTCGCTCAACAAGGTGAACCCCAGCGTGTCGGCCCCCAGCAACAAATCTATAGGCCCAGGTTGGCACCATCGAGGGTCTGCCGGTCTCAAACCCGACACACAACGAACCGCGCTGTCATTTATACGGACGTTAGGGAGAAAGCCTACAATGTCATCAAGGTCATTTACTTTAACTAGAATGTGAAGGTGTTCGCTGGCAGGGCCAAACACCAACTCCGCCTGTCCCCTAGGAGCAGGAGGCTCGGCACCTCCAATACCTACCATTGGACGTGATTCAGAGCTCCAGGGGAGCCCTCGTCTTCCAACCAACCAAGTGGAGGCCACACTGCGTTGTGAACCCGGATCCAATAGAGAGCGAACCGTTAAACAGTCTCCACTCGGGTTGCACGCGTTCACTGTGGCCGTCGGCAATAGAACAGTTTGACAAGTGGACTGTTGACGGCTCAAAGTCTCAATGGAGGCGGCCGTGGTGGGAGCTAGGGCGGCAGCTACCTAGCTGGAGCTGCCTCCATCGGACCGGCACTCTAACCGGGGTTCCCGAAAGCGGCATTCCGGCGGCATCTCAACGACCCGTAGTTGCAAATCATTAAATGGGCCGAACTGGGGAAATTCGGGGAATCTCGGCCTTGAGGCCCGGGACAGTCTTGAGGTTGCAGGAACCTGGTAGTACCGGTACTGACCAAAGGGGGGGAGGGTGGTACTCCAGTCGCGGCCGTTTAGCTAACGGGGTTGAGACGGGTCTAGCTGACCGCTGAGTGGCCGTGAAGTTCCTCTCAACACGCTGAGTGGGGTGACGACCCCCCGCCCCTGGGGGAACGACCCCCGACTAGTCGGGGGAGGGACCCCTTTCAAAATGAGGGGCACGGTGGTCGGCAGACGAGCGCCGAGCGTCGCCCAACAGGGGGCGTAGCTACGCGCCCCCGCCCGTGGGAACTGAGCCCGGCAGAGCCCCGAGAGGAAACGCCGTTCGCACCCAGGCACAAAACGGCATGGTAGTTGCCCTGGCAGTGCGGACAAGGCCGCTGGTGCGGGCAGTCTCATTGGAGATGCCTTTCCAAGCACGAGTAGCACCAACGGCGCTCCTTGGCTATGGTTCGCCTCGCTGGGACCGGCTTACCCAACAACTTCGCCTCGACGTCACCCGGTGAGCGCATGCTCGACAATAGGAGCAGGGGGGCGTCTCCTAGGCCGCTAGGCCGCTACAGGATGGTAGGGGGCGGCGCCCTCCCACGGGAACTCCGCTCGGCCTTAGAGGGGTTGGCGAAGACTTACCCGGCGAATTCCGCCTCTCCCTGGGCAAGGCTCGGTTCGCAACCCGTAGGTCGTCGACGGTGCCCGCGGACTGATTAAAGTGCGGTGACATTGCCGCAGTTGAATGGAACAGCGTAACTTAGTGCAGTGTCGCCTCTAGTACGTAGTACATAATAACTCAATGTTTTTAAACAATAACTTACTAAATGCTAAATATAAAGTATATAATATAAAGGAGACGGTCCATTTCTGGCCAAGTCTATGTACAGTATACCGTAAAAAAGAGAAAAATTCAGTGATTATGTTAAAAATAAAATAAGAGAATAAATCAAACTATAACTTGCTAAAAATAAAAATGTAATCCCAAGTTTTTGATGGTTTTACAAGATGGTGCCCTTCCAGTCTGTAAAAAGTAAAAAAGATACGGTTATTTGTCAAATGTCATTTCTGTCAAACGATATTTTTATTTATTCCGATTCCGAGCTTGGTTATGTAGTTCTGAACTCGTGAATGTGTTTAATTGTGGATTTCTTTGGCGATTTGGTTTTTTGTTTGGACTTTGGATTAGTTACTACTTGTTTGACTCTGCCTTTGTTTTATGGACTTAATGATTTACGTCAGATTTTGATTTCGTTGATATCGGACATCTGTGTTCTATAGAATCACATTTTGAATCAACAAGAAGGTATGTACTAAAGAAAGATGTTTCCTTAAGCTATTAAACGCATTTGAATGACATGCTTCTATCTGTAGTCTGTTAATAATTATTAATTTCTACATAAGTTCATAATAGCTGCAAAATCTTAATATGATGTAATTATCTTTCAGTTCACCTGTCAAAACATGTTGCACTGTTTAAAATGCGTTTCTGCTATATAGATAGTTTATTAAAATAAGATTGTTTTGTTCTAGATGGATGAAAATGCACCAATATGTCCACAATGTTTTGCAAGCGTATTACAAGAATTATCTGTGGACACAATTCTTGAAAATGAGCTCCAACGCCCTAATGCCAAAACTATTAGTACATTGTATGTTTGGTGTCAACGAAGACTGGGTAGCAGATAAGTTGTGACCCAATTAATATCATCCCAACAAGACTCTGTTTAATAAGAGGCCGTATAAAATATCGCCATCACTCGGGCAGAGCTTATTATACATATATAATGTTGGCGAGACAAGGGACATGTTGGAATGAGATGATTGCAGGTTATTTTTGCCATTGCTCTGCTGAACAACAGACAGTGGGTTGCTGTGCCCACATAATGACCGTTGTCTGGTATTTGGGTTGGGCTCGGTATCAAAATTCCATATCCGCACCGGCCTCAATTCTGGATAGCATTTTTGAAGTAGGATAAATAATAAAAAAAATGAAGCGGTTTTTTTTTATATTACCTTAAGTATCCAAAACATGATTGACCTAGTGTTTCACTTTCTATAATTCATAGGACTGTTAACCTTTGTTATGACATTATCCAGGCTTTAGATGGCTGTCAAGGCTCAAGGCATACTCTGACAAGCTGAGGACCTGTTATATGGAAATATTTGTACGCCGGAAACGGCAGAATATTTAGGATGCGAATTCTTTTGTAACAACTGTAATGTACCACATTATAACAAATAAATTATATTATCTATGATTGTACCCTAGCACTTCAGCAGCCCAGATAGACACATATAGCTAAAGAGAAATTAGTATTCAGGATAATTCTGTTTATCCTATATATATATATTCTATTTAAGAGTGGTAGAGGCACGCGGCAGCTTTTGCTGTCGCACGGATGGGCCGGCTCGAACCGAGGTGGTACCACGACCTCACAGAAAACCAGCGTGAACCAGTGTTTACCTCTGCGTTTTGCTTGGTGAGTGCAGGTGGCCGGAGGCCCTTTTTACTGGAAATGAGGCATTCGATCTTAGTCCTTACAGGTGACAACGCATCTACATTTTGATTTGTAATAGAGGATAGATGTAGATGTCTATGGGCCGCAGCAACCACTTACCATCAATTGGACTGTGTGCTCGTTTGTCACCCTTATCATATAAAAAAAATCCACCTTAAAACAGCCACTCTAAGGTAAATAAGTTAAATATATTCCTTATTATTAGTGCAATAAAGTAGTATCTCAGGGTGGATTTTTAACACGTTCGCGTGAGCAACCTCATCTCTAAATGTTTGTACTGCGGCGGTGTAATGTTTGTACTTTTTTCCCATCCAGAGTTAAGCAACGTCTCAAGACGTCCCGCCGTAATACGTATGTCTTAGAACTGTGTTATGTGGCGCAACGTTTCTTCACGTTCGACGTTTATAAACGTTGCCGCCACCACGCAGGTCAGATATACCACAATAAACGACACAACGTTCATCAGCGGACATAAATATGACAATCTAGGGGACGTCCTATAATTTCGCGCCATTTCATAATTCTATCAACACGACGTTGTAAGACGTTGCTCACGCGAACGTGTTAAGGTAAAGAAACGGAGTTACCCGCTATTCACATATAATCTCGGCTTTGAGCTATCTGGCACAAAATTTTTGTAAAATCTAGCAAAACACCTATGCTTCATTGCCCCATGTAAAACAAAAAAGTCCTGGATGCCTCTGGCACTGAAGTGTGCATTAGTACACACTAATGAATGCAATGAAATAATTTTGTGCGTAGGCACCGTTGATTTATCTCAACAATCTTCTTGTCTGGAATTAAGTAGTACTTTTTACATTTGTTCCCTCCTGAACTGCATTTATGATAAGCAAATATCAACAAGAACGTTAGTTGTTTTAAGACCAAAAAATCACATACACAATCTATAATACACTTTATTCGTGTTTTGATCAAAAAATACAACTTTTTTGCCCTACTTTCCTACTAGTTTTGAGACGTTTTAGCTATTTTACATAATAAATCTACTTGATAGGCTATAGGTGATATGAGTAAGTTAGTTGACAGCTAACGTCAAATCAAAACGACATCAATCCGCCATTAGTGTTGCATTTTTTGGTAAGAATAAAATATTAATACCACTGAAATTATGCAAATTCGTGGATTTGAATGATCAAAAGTGGTGTAATATTTTATTTTAATTTATTTCCATACTAGTACAAAACTAGGCCTACGCTTCATACACTTTTGAACCGTCTCCTTTAAGTATTTGTTAGAAATTAAAGTAATTAGTAAACTTTAAACTAATAAAAAAATTGACGCTAATAATCATAAAGTTAATTTACCAAGATATATGATGAAATATAATAAAAGAATAGTCGCGTCGTCCATCCTACACCTACACTAGTTGCACCGCACTGCCCGAACGGCCCCCTTAGATGCTGTTGAGCACATTTCACCCACCGTTGCAGCGTGCGATTCCACCGGTAGCACGACGATCTTCTTGTAGGGTCTCCGCAGGACATGCCCGTTGCTCGTAGTGACATCGACGACTCGTGCCTCGTTGTCCTCTCCGAGGTACACTCTTGTTACTTTTCCTCTCGGCCACACGTTCCTTGGTAAGTTCGAGTCACAGATGACGATCAGGTCATCGACCTTTGGGGAGGTACCAGTGGTGCGAGGCTCCTGTCGGTGTTGGAGTAAGGAGAGATACTCTTTCACCCAGCGTCCCCAGAACTCGTTGGCCTGTTGTTGTGCGCGTCTCCATAGCTGGTGCGCAGACTGATCTTCTTCGGTGAAACTGCGTGTTGCTAGAACATGACTATTGGGGCCTAGCATGATTTGATTTGGGGTCAACGCTTCTGGTTCTTCCGGTGTCACAGCCACATGCATGAGCGGCCGCAAGTTAATGATATTCTCGACTTCGACGAGGAGTGTGTGCAGAGTTTCGTCGCTTGGGTACTTCTCGTGTAGCGTGATTTGTAGTGCTTCTTTCACTCTACACACTAGGCGTTCCCACGCGCCGCCCGTGAAATGTGAGGCGGGAGGAATATAGCGCCAGTTAATGTGGCGCGCGTTGGTCTCATCTTTCGTTGCTTCCTAAACTTCTTGTCCCGCTTCTTTTAGCTCCTTGTCTGCCGCCTTGAAGCACGTCGCGTTGTCCGTCCACAGTTCAGTTGGCTGGCCTCTTGATCTTGTCCTCTGGCCTTGCGATGAATCTTCTCAGTGCAGCTATAGCAAAGTCCGCACTTAATGATGTGACTACCTCGAGATGAACCGCTTTTATCATAAAAGATTATTTTGTGTGAGCGGTTTGACCTACTTAGCCCAGGAGGCCTAAGTAGTTCAAACTGCTCACATATCGACAAACACTTTGAGGTTGAACCGTCTATAGAGAGTTGCAAACAACATGCTTTTATTTCTTTTAATTAAATTGTTAATGAGATTTTTTCAAAAACCGTTAGAGACCGCTATTTGATAAATTACATTAAGCTATTTTAAATAATTTTCTTTACTTAATCGTACAGTGAACAAACGATTAATGTAACAATAAAAAGCGGCAAATTTATGTTGCCACGGATGACACGATGACGCGGGGTTGACCGTGTCGGTATGAGTTGGCTTTCGATAAATTTGGAAAACATGTGACGATTCTTTTCTTGTTATTGTTAAGTCGAGGAAATTAAGGGAACGATTTTGTTCCAATTCAAGTTTAAATTTAATTTTGTCGTGGACTCGCTTTATTTTATTGAGGAAAACATCCATTTGTTTCCTTGTGCCAGTCCAGCAAATAATTATGTCGTCTACATATCGATAGTAATATAAGATATTTTGATTGACAACTATATGTTGGTTTTCGAAATTATCCATGAAAATGTCCGCAATAAGGGGACTTAGAGAGGACCCCATAGCTAACCCTTCTTTTTGTAGATGGAAACGATTATTAAACCGGAAATAGTTTTGTTTCATACAGAGAGAGCTTAAGTTAAGAAGATCATTTGTTTCTCAGCGATGTAGACGACGTTTATCAAAGAGATTTGCGAGTATACGTAAACATTTGAGAAAAAACTATCAACGTCTAAAGATAACAATATGAATTTAGGTAGAATATGAATATCATTAATTTTGAAAATGAGATCTAAGCTAATTTTTGGGCTGTTAGTGGGGCTGAATCCAGATTTCTCTCGAAGGAGGAAGTTTAATTTTTTAGCTGGTGCACCTACATCTGACACAACTGAACAAATAAGAACATGTTCTTTATTTATTTTTGGTAACCCATATAAAATGGGTGCTTGAGGATTCATTGGAATAAGACTGCTCCTAGACAAGTTGTCATCGGGAAAAACATATTGTTACGAGCTTAAGGTTCAAGACAATTAAAACTACCGATTGAATTACCAAAATTGACACTTTAATTACACAACACTAATTACAATCTAAAACCACACTAATAATAAAACACAATCACTTTAGTTCGCAGTTATTTCGCTTCGAAGTATTCTCTAGTATCGCCAATTCAATACTGCCTTGTTCGTGGCCTATACCGGCCTTATATAGGGCCTCAGATAGTTTCCAGAACATTCTACTGTAGCGACATCTAGAATGTTCGAGTACATATCGGTCCCGAAATATCTGGAAGGATCTTGACTCTCCTAGTTCTGCTACTCGACACTAGAGGGCGCTAGTGTAACTAGTGTTGCCATGTACAAGATATTAATAGTGGCGCGCGACAATATAATGACATATGATGAAACATATGATTTTGTACGTGGTAGAGCCATATTGCGGCTATCTTAGTTGCATAGTTGTAGCACAAATGGTTCGGCTCGACCGGGGAATGACCACGCTTTCACAGAATACCAGCGTAAAATAGCAGCTTAATGCTGTTGTGTTTCGTATGGTGAGTGTAGAGAACCGGAGACCCTTTTTACAGGAAACGAGGCATTCAACAACAACAATGACACCGCATCTTCACCTTGATTCGTAATCGAGGATAGATGTAGATGTCTATGGGCCACAGCAACCACTTACCATTAAGTGGACTGTGTGCTCGATTGTCACTTTTATTCTATAAAAAAAAATACTATTGTATACATAGCTTAATTTCCGAATTAAGCTTTTTGGTTGGGTCAGAGTCCAATAGCTCAAAGTCATCACCTTGGATAACATCGTTAACCTTCTGGCCGCACCCGCTACTCTCCATAATGACAACAGTATTGCCGTCGTTTAAAAGTGTTTTTTCCTTATTCTCTGCTTTAGTGACTTAAAAACAGGGACCTCAGAATTGAAATGGGAAGACGCGAGCACAGCTCGAATTTCATTAGGTATCAAACTTTTAACGATGTTATCTTCTTTCCGATCACAACAGCCATCTCCGCGTCCACAGCCACAGTCTCTAACGATTGGGAGACCGAAGGTGTTAAATTATCCTTTAGGCCTTTATGTAAAAGGGATAACTCATCTGTTGGAAACTGGATATCGGAAAGATTTTTAACTCGGGGATAAAATTGGTGATATTCTGTATGTATGTCGTTATTACGATTACGGGATGAAGAAGATACAAGGCGTTGTAATTCACGGGACTGAATTTGATATTTCTCGTAAACAACCATTGAAGCAAGTTCTCTGGCTTTGCCATGCAAAATATCAAACTCATTATTATGTAATTTATATGAAAGTTCAGAATATAATACTTTAAGGTGGATATTTAAATCATCTAATACATCATCAATCATAGAGATGATTTAACAAAATATGATATAAAAAATTTTGAAAAATTCGAACTCCTCATTAAGCCAAATGTTCTGAGCTTTAGAAATAGCAATATTGGCCGCTCGACTATTTGTACCGGAACGGATTTGAATATAATTGGGAATAACATGAAGTTGTTAGCACTGCTGATTGAACCAAACATTATGTGCAGCAATTTTGACCTGGTCGGACTTGTTAGCCTTTTTAAGATAATTAATAGAATCAGGCGTCACTTTGCGGAAATCCATTATATTAAAGTTGGTAAAAATTAAATAAAATGATGTGTCTTACCTAGTTTGAAGAGTACCTCACACCCTCCCTCAAATGCTTATTTTGTTATTCCCAGTTATGTTCAAATAAGTTCCGGCACAAATAGTCCAAATCTTATTTCAGGTCTTCTACCATGGCTCCTGAATCCGGTGTGCTGAAAAGAAAACTGCTGACTGCCTCCATAGATGCCCTTCTTCTTAATCAAGTTTAATCTCAAAGACTGGAAACGTATCAAGATACATCTTCAGTCTTTAAGAACAAAGCTTCAGTTTCATAGTAGGCGGCGCGAAATGCGAGCCAGCTGTTGCACTGCCCATTGAATATAGGTAGTTCCTATACATACTTCGGGGCGTCTCTTGTCATTCGTACTCATGATCATCATCATCATTATAGCCTTTCACAAGTCTACTACTGAACATAGGCCTCCCTCTAGTTATGCCACAAAGCAGTGTTCTGAGCCACCTGCATCCATCAACTGCCTGCATGTCTTACCAGGTCGTCACTCCATCTAGTGGGGGTCGCCCTATATTTCGCCTACCGGTACGAGGCTGCCACTCGAGAACCTTTTTCCCCATCGGTTGTCGGTTCTTCGAGCTATATGGCCATCCCATTGCCACTTTAGCTTACTATTCTTATAGAATCTGCTACCAGATCGTAAGGCATTCCTGAATTAATATTCGAGTACGGAAACCTCCACCACAGAATTAACGATGTCTACAGGAACCACTGCAAGTACGAAGACTGATGTCACCACTGCTACTACACAACAAGTTTAGAATTCCGACAACACACTCAAGACATCGAACCGCGCCAATTTACGGCCATCTGACTCGCATCGAAGAAGGTTATTAGAGTTGGAAGCGCAAGAAAAAATAACCGAATTGAAGCTAGAGGAAATACGCGCATCACTCGCACTCGCTCAAGCCAAGTTATACAGTCAGCGCGCTGCCGAAGAAAAGGAAGCACCTTTTGCATCCGAAGACGAAGAGGAACAGCCAAGCCAAGTTCAAGAATGGTTAGAAGAACAATCTCAGAACCCTTCAACATAAGGGAAGAGCACAGGGAAAAGGACAGGGAGCTCACAAGGAAAAGGTTAGTGAGCACTGTGAAAACGTTTTAACAGTGGTAGAGCCACGTGGCAACTTTTGCTGTCGCACGGATGGGCCGGCTCGAACTGGGGTGGTAATACGACTTTTTTGATTGATAGATTGATTTTTAGATTTTGATGGATAGATGTGGATGTCTATGGGCCGCAGCAGCCACTTACCATCAGGTGGACTGTGTGCTCGTTTGTCACCCTTATCCTATAAAAAAAACGATGAAGAATCCCAGCCTGCGCGTCAGCCACAGAACGTGGACATCACCTCACTGGCAGCTGTTTTCACTCAAGCAGTACGAATGATCAGTGCGTGTTGGCAGTGATGACTTATGGATCTGAGACGTGGTCCTTCACTGCTGGCCGTATGAGGAAGCTCAAGGTTGCTCAGCAAGCTAAGGAGAGGGCTATGCTCAGGATTTCTCTGCATGATAAACTTAGAAATGAGGATACCCGCAGTAGAATCAGAGTAACCGACATAGCCCAACGGATTAGTAAGCTGAAGTGGCAATGGGCCATCCATATAGCTCGAAGAACTGACAACCGATGGGGGAAAAGGTTCTAGAGTGGAAGCCTAGTACCGGTAGGCGAAGTATAGGGCGACTTCCCACTAGTAACTAACCTGGTAAGACATACAGGAAGTCGATGGATGCAGGTGGCTTAGGACCGTACTTTGTGACATTCCTTGGGGGAGGCCTATGTTCAGCAGTGGACTTGTGAAGGGCTGTAATGATGATGACTATGAACCAAAAGATGCCGCTGCCCATCTCCTGTTTTAGTTTCCCACGCATTTTCTACAGTCGCACGCTAGCAACATATTAGTTCCCAACGTATTTTCTATAGTCGCACGCTACCAACACATTAATTAAAAGTTTAGTTATATCATTACATATATTATTTTTATTAACATTTCGTTACAATTTACGTTACAATTTTATCGCAATGTTGATTCTAATGTTGTGTACGTGGAGTAAATAAATTTGTTGATTGACATAAAACAAGCGAGATTCAGTGTGACAACACCACCTGCCGACATTGTCAAAGTTTTTTGTGATATTGTGTACACCAGATATATTGTTTTCATATTAGATTTGTCAAAGTTCTCCCATTTCGAATCGTAGACAGAGTTCACAAAAACATCGCACGCGTTCACGACCCTTTGTCCAGTCCAACAGTCCGTTGCTACCAGCACTAGAGCAAATGGTACTTCCATATATGTATTCTTTAGACCACAGAGCAATTCGGCTACCAGTGCCAAAACTAATAACAAAAATTCTACTGCAATCGCTCCACGAAATATATGATCCACTTTGTTATGAAGATCAATGTTTATTATATGTCGTTTTATGATCTCTTTCAGTCGTTTCTTCACTGATTTGTTTACTACATAGTGTTTATTTCTATTATCATTTGGTAAACCTTGATGCTCTTTCTTGATATCTTCCCACAAATAAATAAGCTCATCGCTCAGCGCAAGTAATTGAGCTTCTGTATAACCCGTTATCATGATATGGAATGCGGTTATGTTCGTCGTCAAATGTCCCAAGAAGAGTGTAGCCCCAGTGAGGGTGAACCTGGCCACTTGGTAGTTGGGAGTTTCAAACATTGGATCCAAACCTACGGAGTTATAAATTAGCATTATTAAAATTTGCCATACTTGCCATACAGACAAATTGGTAAAGGCAGAGTTGACACATTCGCATTGGTAATGCTTCTATCACCTTTCTTTATAGCTGAGTATATGTCTCTTAATAAAACTTAGCTTATAATACTATCACTGTATACTTTTTTGAATTTATATAACGGATTAATAAGCTGAAGAACGATATGGAAGCAATAGTGGGAGACCTGTGGACACGTACAAATAGCACGAGATGGATGAGGCCTTCATTTAACAGTGGATCATTCCTGCTTGGAAGATGGTAACCACATATTGAATTCAACATATTAAGTTCAAGTTTCAAAGAGCCGCCAAATCTAGATAGAAAGACAACTTAGAAAAGCATGCAAAAAGTCAATAGATTAAAATTACATACGACCGTGGTTTGTGGCATCCCTTGGGAGAGGCGTATTAACAGATGTGGGTTTATTATAACTTGATGTTGATGATGTTTAAAACTCTTCACACCGGAATACAACGAGTGAACCGAACCGTTTATCGGCGGATTTAACTAATTCATTAATTTGTTACAATCTATCTTAGTCCATAGGCCTTCCCCATAGAAAGTCTCATAGGAGGGATATTGGCCATAGTTGCCACGTATTGTAGGCTGATTGTCCGCCGCTTTTTTAAATTTTAAGTTGTTGACATGAAAATGCTGCCCATATCCGCCATATTCCGCCTCTTACGTAACTCACGGAACGATATGGATAATTATTCTTCTACACCACTACTTCAATACGGCGAATTATCTATAGCCTGTTCGCCTAGATACGGTCACCTTTGTGTCGCGCCGTCTTGGCACGCGCCGTATTTTGTCAAAGGCACTGCCGCGATATCGATGCTTGCCGCGTGCGGCGAAGATCCGAAGAAACATTTGATATTTTACAACGATTATTAACAGTGGTAGAGCCACGCGGCACTTGTGTTGTCGCACGGATGGGCCGGCTCGAACCGGGGTGGTACCACGACCTCACAGAATACCAGCGTGAAGTAGAGGTTTACCTCTGCGTTTCGCTTGGTGAGTGCAGGTGGCCGGAGGCCCTTTTTACTGGAAATGAGGCATTCCATCTTAGTCCTCACGGGTGACAACGCATCTACATTTTGATTCGCAAACGAGGATAGATGTAGATGTCTATGGGCCGCAGCAACCACTTACCATCAGGTGGACTGTGTGCTCGTTTGTCACCCTTATCCTATAAAAAAAACGAAGCACCAAAAAGAAGGGTTTTTTATTTTTTTTATTCGTATTTTAATACAATAACCATAAAAATTATATACTCGTAGTATTCTATTTTATTATTCGAAGAGAAAAACCTTTATTTAACTAAGACAGTATTAATAATAAAATAAAAGCAAAATAATAAGTACGCCTCCAAGTGTACCGACACTATCTTAGCAAACAGGCTATAATGAAAACTATGATATATTATATTGATCTTACCATAAAGAATAAAGAAATCCTCCATAACGTGACGTCCCGGCATCAGTATTGGCTTCAATAGGTATATAAAACAATTGCCGTAAATAACAAACCAGAATGTAAGTGCTCGCTTTTTTATTTGTTTTAGAGTGCGAGCCAAGTTGGCAGTAAATCTAGAGCTTAGCGCGGGGAGGTTGTCACAAGCCAAATAGCTTTCTACAATGTTTCTCACTTCACCACTAAAATTTAAATAAACATTAGTTATCTGTAATTATTGCAAAAATGTAAGGTGCATTTTTATTGAAAAGCCGTTTACAAAAGTAAATAAACTAAGAAACACTGCTGAACAATGGCCTCTGTCATAGATTACCTCATATAGGCATATGTGCCATGGTTGCCACGCTTGGCAAGCAGGTGGCCAACAGCAGTTTTATTTTTTATTTTTAGTCGTTATTAAGAAGATGGTGGTACCCATCTTCTGATTTGTTTCTCTCTATTGCCTCATACGACACCCATACACGACACCCGGGATGATATTTGGTAATAGATATACTTACAACGCCACTACACAAGACGTAAGGTTATTCATAGGATCATCACCATCATCATCATACAACCCTCCGCAAGTTCACTGCTGAGCATAGACCTCCCCCAAGGAATACCACAAAACACAGTCCCAAGCCACCTGCAGCCATTGACTTCCTGCATGTCTTTCCAGGACGTCACCCTATGTAAGGGAGACCCTACGCTTCGCCCTACACTTCGCCTGCCGGTACGAGGCTGCCACTCAAGAACCTTTGTTCCCTAGCGGTTGCAGGTTCTTCGAGCTGTATGGCCGGCCCATTGCCACTTCAGCATAGTAATTCTTTGAGCTACGTCGTTTCCTCTGGTTCCGTTTCTTCTGGTTGCGGATATCTTCGTTTTTAAGTCTATTACGTAGAGAAACGCCGAGCATAGCCTTCTCCATAGCTCGCTGAGCGACTTTGAGATTCCTCATGCGGCCAGCAGTGAAGGATCATGTCTCAGTTCCATAGATCATCAATGGCAATATCTACTGGTGGTACAGTCTCGTTTTCAAGTTTTGAGGTATACCTGACGAGAAGATGTGCCGTAATTTCCCGAACGCCGCCCAGCGGAGTTGAATCCGTCGATTGACCTCTCGGTGAAAGTTGAACTTACCTAGTCGGACTATTTGTCCCAGGTAAACATATTCGTCAACAACTTCGAGTTTTGTGCTCTAACAACTACCGGCATAGGTGTGACATAGACGTTAAACATGATCTTTGTTTTGTCCGTGTTCATCTTAAGATCTATTCGTTGGGAGACACTATTGAGATCATTGAGCATAGTGCTTAGTTCCTCCAGCGATTTTGCCATAAGGACTATATCGTCGGCAAATCGAAGGTGAGTGATGTACTCGCCATTGATGTTAATACCGTATCCTTTCCAGTTTAGAAGCTTGAAAACTTGAGTTTCGGGGATATAAAATCACCCTGTCTTACACCTCTCTGCAATTGGATAGGTTTCGTACTCTAGTTCTGTATTCGGATAGTCATCGTAGCTCTACTGTACAAACACTTCAGCACTTCGATATACCGATAGTTAACTTGGCACCGCTGAAGGGACTGCAGCACCGCCCAAATTTCGACGGAATCAAAGGCTTTCTCATAGTCCACATACGCAAGACAAAGTGGCAGATTGTACTCTTCGGACAATCTGTACAATTTGCTAAAGGGTATGTATGTAGTCTATAGTGCTAAAGCATTTTCGGAAACCGGCTTGTTCAGAAGGCTGGAAGTCGTCGAGTCTGCATGCGAGACGATTAGTAATGACTCTCGAAAACAGCACGTAGACCCGGCTCAGAAGGGAAATCGGTCTATAATTCTTCAGGAGAGCGTTGTCGCCTTTCTTGAACAACAATTCCACCGTAATTCTGCTCGACGCCTCCGGAGTTGTGCCACCATGGAGGAGGAAATTAAAGAGCTTCTGAAGAACTTCAAGTAAAGGTTGTTCCCCCGCTTTCAAAAGCTCCGCTATAATTCCATCCTCGATCGGGGACTTGCCGTTTTTAAGGTGCTGGAGAGCCATTCTAATCTCGCTCAGACTGACGTCCGAGATATTATCGCAATATTGTCGGATAAGACTTGCACTTGGATCGTTATTCACACTTGTGTGTTGCTCCAACGATGACGTGTAGAGCTGTCCAAAGAACCTCTTCATTCTCACTCAAAATCTCAGGTGTCCCGGTTGGCTCTTTCTGGCAGATAGATCTCTGGCAAAGACTTTGGAGCCCTGGTTTCGCCCGATCACTTCTTCAATACGAACTGTTGTATGCTATCAAATCTACTGAAGACTGCAGATTCATTTCCTGTCTAACAGCCATAAGATTAAGAGTGTGATCGGAGACTTTTTGTATTCTTCTGCGGCGGTTCTCGCAAAACTTAGTTCCGATCGCATGGACAGTTTTGACTAGCTTGTCATTCATATCGTCGACTGCATTGCAATCTTCTAGGCACTGAAAACGGTTTTGTAACTCGAGCTGAAAGTTTTCGAGACTTTGGATTAGAGCACCAGGGGGACGGAGCTTTGACTTAATTAGAAGAGACTTCTCCAACTTAACGTTTGGATTTAGTGTGCCTTTAACTATTCGGTGATCGCTACCAGTTTTCACCCCCGCGATCACTCAGACATCACTGAACAGTTGTCGTCTGGTCATTATAATGAAGTCAATCTCAATTTTTGTCGAACCATCGAGGCTCGACTAGGTACAATTCCTGTAGGGCTGCTTCTGAAAGAAAGAGTTCATCATAAAGAGTCCCTCTTTCTCCATGAAGTCGGCCAGCTGCTGGCCCCTTGGGTTCTGTTGACCTAATCCGAATTTCCCTACTTTCAACTCACCGTTTTCTATTGAAAACGGTGAGCTGAAAGTAGCTTCTCTTCTGGATTTGCGTTGAAGTCTCCCATTAACACCGTATAGTGGGTTTTGGAGGAATGCATGGTTGCATGGCTCTAGAAATATCCTCATACATTTCCTCCAACTCCTCATCAGGATGTGCCAAGGTTGGTGCGTAAGCCTGTAGACCTTCAGCAAATACCGTTTGGTGATTCTGAGTATAAGGTACGCAGCCCTCGTCGACGCACTCCCAATCTTTACAAAGTTGTTAACGAGAGACTTGTGGACGATAAATCCGACACCTGCTTGAGACACCTGCGGCAGATGGTCGCCCTCCCGGTGATAGGACAAGTTGGTGGATTAGAGGATTACTGTGTCCTCCCCCTCTCTTCAGACCTCGGATAATCCTATAAATAAGTTGCCAGGTCGAGTCGTCGTAGGTGGCAACCGAACCTCTACCGGAGATTCTTAGCACCCCCTGCCCCATCGTTACGCTGGTCGCCACCGTAGCCAGGAATGGCGGGGCCGCCGGGGACTGGGGGCCATTTATTAGTTTCGTTGCTCATGGGGGTATACTGCCATAGTTGCCACGCTTGGCGAGTGGGTTGGCAACCGCAGTTTTTTATTGCTTTTTACTTTCATCAGAAAGATGCTGCTGCCCATCTTCTGCCTCAGTTTCCCTCTTTCACCTCTTACGACACCCACGGGAAGATATGGGGTAGTGGATATTCTAACCCACCACTACACGGGGGAATATAAAGTACAATATAAATAAATTAAATATAACAGGTGTTTAAAAAAATAGTTCAATTGTTGCAGTTGTAGTTTTATATTCCGCCAGGTAAAATTTTATCTGTTGTATAAATTTTATCTGACGATTGTAAAATCGACCCTTAGTAGAATAACAGTAACGTTAATAGTAAAAAAGTTAATAGTAGTTAGTAGTAGAAAAACTTGGTTAGTAGTTAGTAGAATGTTATTAATAAAATGTTAGTAGTAAAAAAGCTGCAGTACTAACCTATTAACAAGGATAAATGCATACTTGCTTACTGCTATTTCACTGGCCACTGCCAGTGAGAACACTATTAGTGCAGAATACAAGTCTCCTGTCACCTGGCACCTCACGAATACGAACCACACCATGGAAATCAAGTAAACGTAAAAGTAGCAGGCCGCCAGTACAGTTGTTAGTAGGTACGAAGACTTCGCGATTGCTAAAATTGTTTAGAATTATTAATTCATATATACACACACATGCACGCAAACACCCACGCACACACAATAACACACACACACACAGAGAGAAAGAGAGAGAGAGATATATATATCTAATAAACAGACACGACTGAGACACTAATATATTTAGGAGAAGTACCATCAGTTGTCCCATCAATTGGTATACTGCAGCGTTTATAAATAAACTCCCAGAAAACATGCAGGTCCATTCTATCAAGAAAATTAAATAAATTATATAACTGTTTAGAAATTATTTTGAGAAATATTAGTACTTTAGACGTGACACATTCATAAATAACAATTTCTAAAAATTATAAGAATGTATTTAATTACTTATTTTTAGTATATCTCACTCGTTTTATCGTAAAAGTATAAAATGTACAGATATCTGAAATTCACAATTTATAGAAGATTCTTGTAACATAATAATGATTTTCCATAGTCGCCTCTAACGATATCCATGGGACGAATTGAAGTGATACATTCTCTTATCCATGATCATGATTATATTGATTTTCCCATAGAATTATGGATTTTCCATAGTCCCCTCTAACGACTTCCATGGAACGAATTGAAGTGATACATTATCGTATCCGTCATCACGATTATAATTATTTTCTATAGTCGCCTCTTACGATATCCATTTGACGAATTGAAGTGATAAATTCACTTATCTGTCATCAAGATTATAATGATATTCCATAGTCCCCTCTAACGGCATTCATGAAACGAATTTAAGTAATACATTCTCTAACACCGTCATCACCATGGTAATAATTGAAGAAATAAATTAGTACATACGTTTCTTAAATCTTGGATCAATGTCGAGTGCAACGAGTCTCAGCATCACGGCTACGTTCCACAGCATCGTAGGCAGATCGCAGTGTTGCAGTCCAAACTTGCCTAAGGTTATTGGCATTTTCATCCTTAATTAGTTTAAAATGTAACAAATTCTGTAATATTACAGGTGGCTTAGTTATGTGACTGAGATCGCGTAGTAAAATCTTGCAATATCACTACCTGCTCCAACCACAGAAACAGAAACAGATTTTTTTTATTCAATATAGAATATAGATAGTACTTAGTGAAAGTCACTCTTTTGTTTAATTTACCACTAATTCGTAAAAAAATCTCTGTCCTGGGAAGAAACTCCAAGAAACTCAGAGGTACTTTTTTCTGAGAAAAAAAAACAGCTTACAAACCTAATTGATACACAGTTAACAAAACAAATTAGAACTAGCTTGGTCGCGATCACCTCATTCCCAGTGGTTATTATCATCCATATATTCCTTAAAAGCTGTTCGTCTGTATGTCCAGCCTTTTCTCCATGATCACCCACTACCACCTACTTGTATTTTTGCAGTGGTAGGAGGCCCCACGTGTGCGCTTGCAAGTAAGGAAATTTGGTTGTTGTGGATGGAAGTGGGTGGATGTGGGTGGTGAGATACTTTTATCATTTTTAACACATTGTACGACTCATATAAGCTCAAGAATGTGCTGAATGGCGTGAATTAGGTTTGTGGGTGATTATATCGAAAACTATATTCTAGGATATTTTACAATTTTTTAAAGGAACTATGAAAACGAAAGATTGTAGTTGATCCAGAATGTCCTAAATTATTCTCCAAATTCCACGAATGATCCAAGAAATTCCATCATATATGAAAAAACGGAAAATTATTAATTAAGAATAATTGTCATCGATCTAGAATATTCTAAATATTTCTAGATTGATCAGGAAAGCTCTAAAATATATTTAAATGTTCAATATTATTTAAAATAATTTTATTTTAAATATAAATTTCTAAAACATGCTAAAGATTAATAGTGGCGGGTGAGAATACCCACTAACCCATATCTTCCTGTGTGTGTCGTAAGAGGCGACAGAGGGAAACTGAGGCAGAAGGTGGGCAGTAACATCTTTCTGATAACAGCAAAACAACAATAAAAAAACTGCGGTTGCCAACCCGCTTGCCAAGCGTGGCAACTATGGCAATATGTTGACCATTCTAACCATGATAAAAGTTACGAAGAGACGGACCCCAGTCCCCGGCGGCCTCGCTATTCCTGGTTACGGTTGCGACCATGGTAACGGCGGGGCAGGGGGTGCTAAGAAACTCCGGTGGAGGTTCGTTTGCCACCTACGACGACCCGATCTGGTAACATATAACGCACGCACCCTGAGGACTGACCAGAAGATCCTGAAGCTGAATGAAGATATAGACAAGTTGCGTTGGGATATTATAGGATTATCTGAGGTACCAAAAGAGAGGGAGGACACGGTAAACCTGGTATCCGGCAACTTGTTCTATCACCGGGAAGGCGACCATCTGTCACAAGGAGGTGTCGGATTTATCGTCCACAAGTCTCTCGTTAACAACGTTGTAAAGATTGAGAGTATGTCGATGAGGGTTGCATACCTTATACTCAGAATCACCAAACGGTATTCGCTGAAGGTCATACAGGTTTATGCACCAACCTCGGCACATTTCGATGAGGAGGTGAAGGAAATGTATGAGGATATATCGAAAGCCATGCATTTTTTCAAAACCCACAATACGGTGTTAATGGGAGACATCAACGCAAAACTAGGCACAAGAGAGAACGATGAGCTGAAGGTGGGGTAATTTGGAATATGGCGACGGAACCCAAGGGGCCAGCAGCAGGCTGACTTCATGGAGAGAGAGGGACCCTATGATGAATTATTTCTTTCAGAAGCGGCCCCACAGAAAGTAGACCTGGTCATGCCCCGACGGTTCGACAAAAAATGATATTGACTTCATTATAACGACCAGACTACAATTGTGCATTGATGTCTCAGTGTTCGCAAGGGTAAAAACACACACACTGAACCTTAAGTTGGAGAGGTCTTGTCTAATGAAATCAACGCTTCTTCCCCCACGTGCTCTAATCCAGAGTCTCGAAGCCTTTCAGCTTGAACTACAAAACCGTTTTAAGTGTCTAGAAAGCAGTGGACGATATGAATAACAAGCTCGTGGAAATTGTCCATGCGGTCGGAGCTATGTTGCAAGACCCGCCGCAGAACAACGCAAAAACTCTTCGATCACACTCTTAATGTCATGGCTGTTAGACGGATAATGAAGCTGCAGTCTACAGCAAATTTGACAGCGTACAGTCAACTGAACAGACAGATCTCCAAATGCATGCGGCGGGACTTACGCAACTTCAATACTGCACGTATTGACGAAGCGATCGAGCGGAACAAGGGCTCCAAAATCTTTGCTAGAGATCTGTCTAATGGGGTTGCTATAAATTAGTTTGCTTAATTCCACGTAAAGAAAGAAAATGATATGTACTGCCCAGTTTTAAGGGGATCTCCCACCCTCCCTCAATCGCGCGCACTATACCCGTCGCCGTCAATCCCAGCACTACCATCCCCAGCACCACCACACTAGGCACGACACACCACTCTCGAAAATACGACACGTGTTTCGCCTGTACACGAGGCATCCTCAGGTTAAGTAGACCAGCTGGTCAGCCTCTGCAGAAACTTGGAATCCTACCGTTATCGTACCTGTATATAAAACAAATTTGTATTTTTGTACGAGAGCACTCATTATTTTGTCACTAGAGAGCAATACAAACATAAACCTACCAGACATCGTAGTATATAACGGGAAGAGGTGTAATGATAATCATCATTATTGTAATGCTATTCATCATTTCCTTTATAATATTGAAGCGACAAACGAACTTACACTCAACCTGATGGAAAATGGTTACTTGCTGGGGGCCGCGGTTTCAAATCCCGCACGCAAAAAGTATTTGTATGGCCTATAAAATAATTGTTCAGGGTCTGGATGTTTGTCCTTGTGCAATTTATGTTTGTAAACTACCTCCACCATACAGGAGAAAATCCTAGTGTGGGAGTAACGTTTTAAAAAAATAGAAAAAAAGTGTAGGGTGTGGCCCCCGCTAGGTATTGTGACGAATTGGTAAAACTTGCAGGAAGTTGATGTATGCATGTATCTTAAGAGGCTTATGTTCAGCAGTGAACTTGTGAAAGGTTGTAACGACGATGATGATGACCTGTGTGACAAACGAACCATTGCGTGCTGCGTTGTTCAAATTGTGCGTACGTGCATGTGTGTATTTTTTGCATATCCCGCTTAGTCAGGTTGTATATAAAGAGACAAGAATTTATTTTATTGTATACTTCCATAACCGAGAATGCAGTTTTGAGCTTGGATTGAGGACAACTGCATCTATTCTACGCTTGTTGTTCAATGTTGGATCGTATTGAAGTTTAGATTACTTGCGAAGAATTGTTGGTTTAATAAAGAGATGGCGTACTCTCCAAATTTAACATCCATCGGTAGTTGGATACAGAAAGGGTAGGCACCTACTTTAAGCTCGTTGAGCTCTTTCCACTTTAATTATGTGTTTCGGTTACACCCCAGGAAGTTGTACAGTAATTCCGTATTGACTGGCAAAGAGCATGATAGACCGACGTTATATTTTCTCGTTCAGCAACATATCAAAGTTAAAAATGTAGATTAATATAGCTTTCGGCCGCCGCTTGCTAACAAAAGAATATGTGACTGAAATTAAAGTGAACTGTCAGTCTTTAATTACTCTTAATAATTTTAATAAATCAACGGCCTTTAGTATTGAGAGCCACTTTGACATAATATACATTAGTAAGAATTGGATAAAAAGAAAACCAGTCGAAAATGTTGTCTATTTTCAAGGTCAGAGGTTAAAAAACAAATAGACACCACATCTTGACCAGATTAAGAGCGTCACAAAATTTCTTATCAAGAGTTCTTGTCAATTAAAGCAATAGGACAGTATCGTCGATAAAAGTTATAATTTTATCATTTTGTTTCATTTGACACAGATAGTAGATGTAGATTAAAAATATAAAAGGTCCAAGGATACTGCCCTTAGGAATGCCGAAAGACACCGGTGATTCCTTGCTCGTCAAGTCTCCTTTCGATCAAAAATCAATTTGTGAGCGATTAGATGAGTAATTAGCAAAAAGTCTGTGAGATACATACCTACTTGCTTTAAAATAAATTACGCGTATTCTGATTACAAAATGTATTACAATTGGAGGGAAATATATTCGTTCACTCGGCTACAGTTACTAATTGCAGAATTTTGCACTTTTCGCCTTTACGATTGACGTTTAAATATAATATTTGATCGGGCACCATAGATTACCACGAATTGAAGAGTAGCCAGCGGCACGTAGGTATTTTTAATTTGTGCCGGACACGCGAAGTAGGTACATTAGCGTTATCTATTCAGATATATGTCTGGCGTATTCAACTATACATTTTGCTATAAAAGTAACAGTAAAGGAAACGCTGTTGTTTGGTCACTTCCTGTTTTTATAAGTATGAATTGTATTGATTCTAATGAATCCAAAATGTAAAATATATCTTATAATATATGTATCATAGTAAGGTTTTTTCTTAATTTTATTTTAATTCTCCTAAACTTCCGACTGTCACTGGCAATTAGCGTTGTGATTTCATCATAATATAGGCTGAGTGAAGTCCTATTTTGACATACCTTTTACGTATAAAGTCAAACTTATTCAATCTACGTATTTTGAATTTATAAAGTATATTGTTGTGTGTGTCAATAGTTTGTGTCGAGATAAAGTTTCTTTCCTTGTTGTTCTTTTTCTTCTCATTTATTTAAACGACCCACTCAGATAAGGGAGAAGGCCTGTGTCCAGCGATGGCGGGTAAATATACCTCCGATCGCTCGTCGCTGGACATTGGTAAAGTTACATAATATAATACTTTACCTAGATATTAAATTAGTACACCGTGTGGTAGCGACGTAAAAGACCCCATTACGTCCCGTGGGTGTTGCGAGAGGCGTCTATAGGTTATGCCAGATGGAGAGTTTTCTGCAGACTTCAAAAAGGAGCCGGTACTCAATTCGACTGTATGTTTTTTAAGTGTGCTACATCATAACTTTTTACTGGGGGAACCAATTTCGATGATTCTTTTTTTATTTGAAAGCTCGGACTTCACATGCAGTTCCATATTAATTTGATCAAGGTCTGACCAATATTTTTTGAGTTATTCTTAATAATTCATATTGAAGTCGGTTGTACAAAATTTTAAATTTTAAATTATTAACAATAGTCTATATCTAATGGGGTTGTTATAAATTAATTTGCTTAATTCCGCGTAAAGAAAGAAAATGATGTGTGATGTGTCAGCGGCCAGCCTCCGCAGAGTCTACTTCACCTGAGGATGCCTCGTGTAGAGGCGAAACACGTGTCGTATTTTCGAGAGTGGTGTGTCCTGTCTAGTGTGGTGGTGCTGAGGATGGTAGTGCTGGGATTGACGGCGACGGGTATAGTGCGCGCGATTGAGGGAGGGTGGGAGGTCCCCCTTAAAGCTGGGCAGGACACATCATTTTCTTTCTTTACGCGGAATGAAGCAAATTAATTTATAACAACCCCATTTTAATTGATTTCCGCAAAGTAACGCCTGATTCTATCAATAATCTATATCTATACAAATAAAGAAAATTGAAATGATTGTTTGTAATGTCAAAATTATAGTTTTTTACTAAATGCATGTACGAGCAAGTACATGATATTTCAACAGTTTAGAAAATAATGCTGATATCGCGCCTGCGCGCGCGACACGTTCACTATAATTACATTTTTTATTCATAAGTATTTTCAGTACAATAAACGCTCTCTACGGAAACGGACACAGTTTTAATTACCACATCCCGTAACGTAGAAGATACAACCTACATTAATATACTACATATCAATTATATGTAGAGGGTCACAAATCACAAAATACCCCCTACATTTTGGTCCTTCGAGCTTTCGACGTGAACTAAGACTTGCATATTACGTCTACAATAGTTCAACAGTAAAGTGTATTTGTAAAAAAAAAAAAAAAAAAAAAGTGTAATTCGTGATTCTATCTGTAGTGTCACTTTGGTTGCTGGCCTCCCACAAGCGGGTCTCACCAGCTTGATTGAGGTGCATACTGCGGTAAGAGTCGCAGTCACACGTATCTGAAACCAACTATTTACAACATCGTTCTTAAACCATGGAGAACCTACTTCAACAACAGAGAACAATCATTGAATCTATCCTTAAAATTGAGGCTAACTTCAAAAAGGATTCTGATTCACGTAAGTCAGGAACATACATACAGAAAAGGTTGGATGCTTTGAATGCTCAATGGGAGGTGTTCAACATGAATCATGGTGTTCTAAAAAAAACAGACAGTGACTTGGATGACGACTATTTCATCAATGATACCTACACCACCACAAAGAAGCGGTACGAAGCGAGGTGAAAACTGCGGAAACTGGAGTACCATCAAGGTCTGATGAGTTCATTAGCCAACAACGCACTAATTTCCGGGCGCTCTCTAGGGTGATTAAAAACATCAACACCAAAGAGTTGACAGAAAAGTGGGAAATTTGTGACAAACTGAATTCGCTGCAGTCTCGCTGGAAACTGATGGACAAGCTCCACTGGCAAATCGATAACCTGACTTCTGGCGGTGATGTAGGCTACGAAGAAGAGTTTTCTGCATACGAAACCTTGTACGAAACTACAAAAAGGGATTTGAATCGTAAGCTTAACTCAGTATCTCAACAGCATCAGCAAGTGCCTACAATTGAGATTCCTTCTTTTTCTGGTAATTATACCCAGTGGCCTACATTCATGGACCTCTACTGTGAAGCCATCCACAACAATGTCATGTTGACAAAAACGCAAAAGATGCAGCACCTCAAGGGCAAACTTAAAGGCGAGGCGGAGCGCATCGTACAGCATCTTACAGTATCAGCTGATAATTACGACACCTGTTGGGAGATACTCACCCATAGGTACAACAACCGACAACTTTTGTTTACAAAACATATACAAACCCTTATGGGACAACCGGCGTTGCAAACACAGAATGCATACGAGCTGAAGAAGCTACATGACACAAGTGTCGAGACCATACATGCTATTCACAATCTGGGCATCGACACAACGACTTGGGATCCGATCCTGGTGCACATTCTCACTGGCAAATTGGACTCCGACACGTATGCAGCCTACATGGAGATCAGAAAGGCTCCGAGAGAGCTACCTTCCTTGGATGAGCTGATAAACTTCTTGGAAAACAAGTTTACTGCGCTTGAACCTGTTCAAAAGAAGAGACAGACACCTAACAAGTCAAACAATTCGACCAACAAGGAGGCAACAGCTCAATTTAAGAAGGACTTTAACAACACCAACAGGCGTAGTTTTCTTCGAGCATATCATACAAGCACAGACAAAAATTGCCCGCTGTGTAAAAACAATCATATTTTACTCTACTGCAAGTCGTTTCAAGACATGTCACCGGAAGACAAAATGAGGTCAATTTCGCAACTACATATTTGTCGCAATTGCCTGTACTTACACAACGACAATAAATGCAACTCCAACAAAAGATGCCGCGTGTGCAAAGAAGCACACCACACAACATTGCACGATATTTACCGCAAAGTTGAAATCGCGGTCTCAAATAACGTTATACCTAGCAACAAGCCACATACGTCACAGCAAAAGGCAAACCACGTGTCTGGAAATTATAACGAAGTCCTACTAGCGACCGTTCAATTAAAGGTGATGGCAGCTGATGGATCGACTGTTCAATTGCGATGCCTTCTCGACCAAGGATCACAGATAAATCTAATAACTGAAGATGCTGCGCAACGGCTGGGACTGCAAAGACAAAATCGAAACGCCACAGTCTCAGGCATAGGGACGTCAGCACATCATAGCAACGGAACCGTACGGTTAGACTGTGAGTCTTTGTACGGAGGCCATTCATTTACAATCGAAGCCATGGTAATGGCCAACATGCTCAGCAACCTGCCTAATTACACCTTCGAAAAACAAGACTGGCCACATATTCAGAACATGCAACTGGCGGATCCCGACTTCAACATCTCGAGACCAGTGGACGTTCTGTTAGACGCTGGAGTGTATGCTGACATAGTAATGAGTGGTATGCTACGAGGACCCTCACACGCACCCATAGCTCAACAGACAAAAGTGGGCTGGGTACTGCTGGGCAATATCAAAACCTTCAACTGCCACGTGCTCATTAATCTTGACGATGTATCTCGATTTTGGGAGATGGAGGAGATAACCGAAACCAATCACAATCTAACATCAGAGGAAGAATACTGTGAATCTATTTATTCAACCACAACAACAAGAAAAGAAGACGGACGATATGCAGTCAGACTTCCAATGAAAATAAACTACGAACAAACCTTGGGCACTTCTAAGCCACAGGCAATCGCACAATTTCGGCAGTTAGAAAAACGATTGGCCAAACAGGAAACATTTTCTACGTCATACAAGAAGTTTATTGACGAATATCTACAACTCGGCCACATGAAGCCATGCACTGAACACCATAAGCCAAGCTACTTCTTACCTCATCACGGCGTACAAAAGCTGGACTCAACAACTACAAAATTGCGCGTAGTCTTTAATGCCTCTGCCAAGACAAGTACAGGACAAAGCTTGAACGATCTCATGGAGTGCGGGCCTAACCTCCAACAAGACCTACAATCTATGATTCTACGTTGGCGAGCCTTTCAATACGTCTACACTGCAGACATTGAGAAGTTTTACCGTCAAGTACTGATACACGATGAAGATCAACACCTGCAAAAAATTGTATGGCGTGACTCTGCTACAGATCTCATCAAAGAATACCAACTGTGCACTGTAACATATGGTACCAAAGCTGCACCATTTTTGGCAATGCGCACCATAATACAACTCGTAATGGACGATGGACACCGCTATCCTCTCGCGGCAGAGATCCTTACTCACCAGCTGTATGTGGATGACCTACTTGGTGGCAGCAACGACATGTTAGAAGCACAAGACGCTCAAAACCAATTGATTGACCTGTTAAAAGGCGGTGGGTTCAATCTTCGCAAATGGGCTAGTAACCACCCCAGATTGCTTCAAACTTTACCTGAACATCTCATAAGCCAGAATATGTTTGACTTCAAGGACGCAGAGAGTAACAAAACACTCGGCTTAACCTGGAATCCGCACACTGATCAGTTTACATTCAAGGCGCCACTTAGTAACACACGTGACGTCACAACGAAGCGGACATTGCTCTCTGATCTATCAAAATTATATGACCCACTTGGTTGGCTGTCTCCGGTAACAATGAAGGCAAAACTCATATTTCAACAAGCTTGGCTTGCTTCAACAAATTGGGATGAACCTCTTCCGGAAGACATACAACAAGAGTGGACAACCTTTCAACAAGAATTGCCCACTATCAATACCATCGCTTTACAACGCTGGATTGGTAACACTAAACAACCCATCGAGTTACACGGATTCAGTGACGCCTCCGAGAAAGCCTACGGCTGCGTTATCTACTGTAAATCTATTAGTGAAGAAGGGCAACAAATTATCACGCTGGTGGCGGGAAAAACTAAGCTCGCACCATTAAGAAAACCCCCGTCTTTACCACGGCTTGAACTATGCGGTGCCCTACTACTGTCTCGACTTATAAAAAAGGTCATAGAGTCAATAAACTCACAGATTGTAACAATACATGGTTGGACAGATTCTATGATCGTGATGGGTTGGTTACAAGAGGGGCCTTCAAGATGGACTACATTTGTGGCTAATCGCGTAACACAGATCACTGTCATCATGCCATCGGGATGCTGGAGGCACGTCAAGTCTGAATATAACCCAGCAGATTGTGCCAGCAGAGGCCTAACTCCACTACAACTGGCGAATCATCATTTATGGTGGGGACCTATTTGGCTAAAAGACAACGATCTCCCACTTCAAGACCAATTCCACACAACTGTTGAAGAGAAAAAGGTCAAACAAGTTTGCGTGTCACAAAGGTCGATGCCATTAATCGGAGAACTTTTAAACAAACACAGCTGTATGGCACGCGTAACTCGAATCCTAAGTTGGATACTTCGGTTCATAAACAATGCACGTGACGTCAACAATGCCATGCGGTCATCGTACTTAGCAACGAGTGACCTGCAGAACGCACATAATGCAATTATCAAGGCTATACAAACTAATCATTTCGCCGACGACATTGCACAACTCAATAAACATCATAAAGTGCGAATAACAAGCAGCATTTTAAACTTAAATCCATTCCTGGACAAACACGAAATCTTACGTGTAGGAGGACGTCTGGAAAATGCCAACTTAAGTCAAGAACAAAAACATCCAATTATCTTACCTTACAATGACAGGTTAACGGAGTTACTGATCGACCAAGCGCACAAGAGGACCCTGCATGGTGGAGCCAGACTAACTCTATCATATCTACGCAACAGATATTGGATTATCAGCGGTTTGAGAGCAGTGAAAAAACGACTTATACGGTGCATCACGTGTCATCGCTTCAAAACTATCAACAACAACCAACTTATGGGTGATTTACCTCCTCCACGCGTCACACCATCAAGGCCTTTCACACACACCGGTGTAGATTTCACTGGGCATGTGGAGGTAAAGGCTAACAAGGGCAGAGGAATAAAGACAATGAAGGCCTACGTAGCTGTATTTGTGTGTCTGTGCACAAAAGCTCTTCACCTCGAACTTGTCTCCGATCTCAGCACAGTGGCTTTTCTGAACGCCTTGAAACGAATGTGTGCCCGCCGAGGAAAGCCTCGTCACATCTACAGCGACAACGGCACCAACTTCGTGGGCGCAGCAAGAGCATTGGAAAAACAACGAAAGGAGGCATTACAATGCTACATAAACAATGACGTCATAACTAACATGTCAGAGTGGGGCATTGAATGGCATTTTAACGCTCCTTCCTGGCCTACTGCTGGTGGACTCTACGAAGCTGCAGTAAAAAGCCTGAAACATCACCTCAAACGAGTACTTGGGGATCAAAAACTTACGTTCGAGGAATTTTCTACACTGTTGGCGCAGATTGAAGGATGTCTCAACTCTCGCCCCCTGGTGGCGTTGTCAGAGAATATCGAAGACCTTGACTGCTTGACACCAGCTCACTTCCTAATCGGCGAGCCTTCTCTAGAATCACCACTATCCGCTGAGGGTAATGACATGACCTTCTCTACAAGATGGCAACTTACGGAGAAAATGTACAAGGACTTCTGGAGAAGGTGGTCTACTGACTATCTTCAAACTCTACAAACTCGAAGCAAATGGCACTTCCCTACTAAAAACTTAGAAGTTGGGGACGTCGTTATCGTCAGAGAAGACAACATTCCTCCTGCCAAATGGATCCTGGGACGGGTGTTGGAGACTCACCCAGGTGCGGACGGCCGGGTACGAGTCGTCACACTGAAAACTAAAACAAGTAATATGAAGCGACCGATTACAAAATTGTCACGCCTTCCGTTGGATCCGTCATCTTATACAACTGCATCTTCTGACGTTGACACTACGAAGCCTGCAATAAATACACAAAGAAAACGAAGAAACAACAACGGCAAAAAACACTTCAACAACCTTTTTTGTACGTTACTACTTATATTTTCGATGTGTGTTGGACCTACTACGCAACAAATGATCAACATAACAAGGCTTAGCAGTTCAAGAGTCGTTTATTTTGACAAGGTGTCTGATGTGCAGATTATTCAAGATAAGTGGAAAATGGTTGTATACTACAACATGACGACATATTGGCGGAGTTTGGACAACATACAAAACTATGTCAACCATTTGAACACATTATGCAAGAATGAAGCAGCCTATCTTACAATTTCATCCCAGTTTCAACACGAACTTAACGAAATTCAACACTATAACGATATCTTACGATCAGAACATGGACCGTCTCGAAGAAAAAGAGGACTAGTGAATGGAATAGGATACCTAGCAAACTCCCTTTTTGGTACTCTGGATGAGAGATTTGCCAATCAGTACGTGAAGGATATCAACATAATCCAGTCAAACGAAAATCATCTATTGAATCTCTACAAAAATCACACATCGATCATCGAAAGTGAATATAATCTTCTAAAAAGAAACGAGGAAGTAATGAACACACAATTTCGTATCATCGACAATCATCTCGCTGAAACGGAAAAACGCATACAAATCAGCCATGACAATGCTATGTACATAACAGCTACCGCTCTGGCCGTGAACTTGATCATTTCAAACATACGACAAATACAACAGCAACTCCTAGACCTAGTAACTGACGTGAAGGACGGGAGAGTTGACACCCATCTCATCAAGCCCAACCAATTTGAAGATCAGCTCAACATCATCTCCGGTCATTTACCAAGCGAGTTATCGCTACCCTGTGTGAACACACGCCATTGCACGCGAAGCCTATACAAGCTGGCGCGAGTGCACGTGCGCTTAACAAGTGCATACATAATATTCGAAGTGAAGCTACCGCTAATAAACAACGAACAATATGAACTTAACCGCATCATTCCTATTCCGCAAATAACTGGACACACAGAGAAAACTATAGTACTCACATCTGAATACCTTGCTGTAAACCTAAAAGGGGACATGATAATACCCTTAGAAAACCGAGATGTATCATCATGCTTAAATCTGCAAGAAAACAAAATGTTATGTGCTATCAATCAACCTATTTACAACATTAAGGTAGCCGATACATTATGTGAAGCGCAAATATTAAACAATGGCGACTCATCAACATGCCGCACAAGAGTATTGGATTGCAACGACAGGTGGGTGCGATTACACAATCGTGGCGCGTGGCTGTTCTCCTGTTGCGAAGACTGCACGATGCGCATTTTCTGCCCAGCTGGAGTGACGTCACAGCACTTACACGGCACGGGGATTATGTTACTCGGACTTGGGTGTATGCTCAAGGGAGAAAGCTTCATCATTCATGCTCGCAACGACTATCACAGCGAGTTGAAACTAACAGGCAGTGAAGAAAGAATGTACATGCGTGAATCAAGCCTGAACCACATACTGACAGACTTTAATCATACATTTGGACCTGAAGATCATAAAGACGCCTTACAAGAGCTGAAAAACAACATTGATAAGGTCAAGGAACAGCAACAAACACTGAGTGTACAATCACTCACACATGACACACACAACTATGTGTTGTACACCGTAGTCGGATTTATTATTGTAGCCTTCATTGCATGGGGGACATTCCGGCTGAAAAGAAGATGTCAAGGCTGCAGCGTGAATCTTCGCGACAAGCCAGACCCCAACAATGTCGAGCAGCCAACCCAAGGACATTCATCGGAGCATGGGGTCTCGGACATCGATAGTGTGGATGCGGTGATCGCAACGGCTGCCCGTAAACTCAATAGGGGTTCATCGCCTTAAACTTTCTTCTTGTTTATAAAATTGGCAAGATGTACGAGCAAGTACATGATATTTCAACAGTTTAGAAAATAATGCTGATATCGCGCCTGCGCGCGCGACACGTTCACTATAATTACATTTTTTATTCATAAGTATTTTCAGTACAATAAACGCTCTCTACGGAAACGGACACAGTTTTAATTACCACATCCCGTAACGTAGAAGATACAACCTACATTAATATACTACATATCAATTATATGTAGAGGGTCACAAATCACAAAATACCCCCTACAATGCATATGAAAGTAAATACGGTACTTATAACTAAAACACAATTTTTAAAATTTTTGTCTGTCTGTCTGTCTGTCTTTCTGTTTGTTCCGGCTAATCTCCGAAACGGCTAAACCGATTTCGACGGAATTTTCACTGGTAGATAGTAAATTTCATAAGGAGTAACTTAGGCTACTTTTATTTTAGATAAAGAATTAGGGTTCCGCGCAAAAAAATAAAAAGTCGCGGGGAACAGCTAGTATCAAATATTGTTGAAATTACGGTTTCAAGTGGATTCGGTGCCAGTATCTCAGCAAACCCAGAACACTACCAGGGACATTGGAGTCATGCTTTTTCCCCATAACCTATACTAATGAATGAAGAGACAGTTTTTTTGTTTTAAGTAACTGAAAAAAAATATAAAACAGACAGACATGAAACTTATACAATAAGATGCAGCTTGTTTCGGAGAAGGTTTTAGTAAGTTTTACATTTAATTTTTTTTCAATTGCTATCCATTAGTCTCGCTTAAACTCATATACTAATAAATGAAGGTTTTTTTTTATTTCTAACTGAAAAAACTACAAAACAGACAGACTAAACTTAAAAAAGGAACTAAAATAAAAACGAAAAAACTAAACTTAAAAGCAGCTGGACCGATTTTGATGATTTTTTTTTATGTATGTTTGAATGGGTCCCTAGATGGTTTAAATTCAAATTTGGACCCGTTAAGTGGCGCTGTTGTCGAGACGTCCAGAAATCACCCGTGCGAAGCCGGGCTGATAGCTAGAATGTTCCAGAGACCTGATGAGAGAACTGCTCTTCGATGACTGATCAAAAAAAAATGCTTACCAGATAATTATGCAACGTGTAACAAACGAGAAAGGCGGACATTTTTGCTTCGATGCACCAGGAGGAACAGGCAAAACATTCCTCATCAAACTTATTTTTTTTATATAAGAGGGAGCAAACGAGCATACGGCTCACCTGATGGTAAGTGACTACCGCCGCCCATGAACAACCGCAACACTAGGCGAATTGCAGGTGGACATTTCCTTGCCCTAAAACCCTTCCAGAAATGAGAGGAGGCCTGTGCCCAGGGGATGGGCACAGGCCTCCTCTCATTTCTCTTTCCTCTGTGACTGGGATGTATATAGGTTGTAACTTTAACTTTTCAACCAAAATTTATTTAGTTACCATAGTTGCAATCAATTTATAAATAAACATAGATCAGAATATATAAATATAAAAAAGTAACATTAAATACTGAATCATGTCATATTTTGTGTTGATAATAAAAATATGGAAAAATATATATTTACAATTACCAATATTAAAGTAATAATTAAAAAAAAAACTAAAACTAGAAACTTAAATTTCATATAGTCCTACTCCCCGCGGTATCGTGCCAAGAACGCTGACTGCGTTTCCCCGCTGAATGGCTATACTTAGCCTTTGAGCAAGGAAAGAACCAGCCCTCTTATCACCAGCAGCAACGACCAGCCGCGGATGGAGTTCCTTTAGGAACTTCACCGCACGTGGACCCCACAGACCGATAGTCTCTACTATATTAAAGTAGTTTACTATTGTATATATGTATATTTTCGATCAAATAGTTACAAATAAATGGCAGCAGCAGGACCAATTTACAAACTCTTTACTCTCTTACCGGTAAGTTGGAATTAATTTGTAATGTACAGTTCAACAATAAATTATTTAATAAAAATTAAATTAAATAAATAACACTGAGAATTAAATATTGGTATCTGTTAATTATAATTAAACATTAATTAATTGTTTTAATCATTTGAATAAGATTTGCTGACGTAATTTCAAGTACGAGTATAATATGCTTAAGAACATTTGCTAATACAAGATATTTTATGTTTACTGTTGAGTGAGATCATATTAACTATTTAATGATGTTGAGTGAGTATTCTGCACTCTTCGTTTTAAAATTACATGAACATCAGGTAAAATATGAGTTAACACTTATAAAATATTAATTGTAATTTATTAAATAGATCGTAAATTCATTTACCATCCATTTTCGTAATCAAAATTAACAATTTCAAAATAATATTTTATTTTTCTCTTATTAATACGTTTTTAGGCTATTCACGTTTATAATGCTCAGGCTTTACATCGAACTTTCAACGACAACATCAGATGAGTCCTATTTGTTTTTGTATTTATCATAAAGAAGATATTATGTTGAGTAATATGTTTATGAGTGTGGGGGATAATCTTCAACCACTAGAAATAAAAGAAGAAGAAATGAGATCGATGATGAAAATTAATGTGAATTCGGATTTTATGGTTTCATTCCTAGAATTATTTTTCTTGATTAATTATGTTATTATGTGTATACACAACTCAAGTCCAGAAAACAGGCGTATATAGACGTACTAAATCTTTTATAATAGTTTACAATGTGTTTAACTGACAGTAACGAGGCTGAGTCTGCAGAAACGCCGGGAAAACCAAAGTGAGCATTGCTTATAATAATATTTTACACAAGTTCTGGTTGTAGAAGTCATTCAAATACTTTACCAGCTATCGTGCCCACAGAGATAGGTCGGTAATTTGAGATATTAGAGAGGTCACTGATTTTGTTCTTAATGACATGTACCACAATCATCTATAACATTTTGTCAGGAAAATATGTATGTTAAATACATGGGTTATAAATTAATGCTTGAGAATCGAATAATTTTTCACCGGCATTGAGAATGTGCTCCACACTCAACGCATCGTGTTCCGGGGCCTTTCCTTGCTTCATATTATGACCTTTATGATATCACTAGCGCAGAAGGTCAAAACCTCCGCATTAGAGCTTGTCATCAGCGATTATTCCGGACCGATACGACTTAGGGACCTTCAAGAAAAGAGCCTACTCCTTTTTAAAAGACCGGCAACGCATCTGCAATTCCCCTGGTTCCCCTGGTGTTGCAGTTGTTCATGGGCGGCGGTAGTCACTTACCATCAGGTGAGCCGCATGCTCGTTTGCCGCCTCTACTATAAAAAAAACTGAGTAAGAGGAATATTCTCTACGTGCATTCTTTTTACGTGAGAATTAATTAGCAAACATAGTTGCTACGTCATTTTTGTCATTAATCTAATTTAAAGTAACTAGCAAACTACTACGCATATAGCAGGCTTTTGTCGCTTTCCAAAATTTTACAAATTTTTTATTTGCTCTATAAGTGCAAAGATCATCTTTTGATTATTTTGGCATCATTTTAACCCTTTCGCTGTCCCGTGCACTACATATAGGTCATTGCTATTGTCTTACTATTGTGTTTTAAAACCGGACAGTGAACGTGTTAATTTATTTTTAAATGCGCCACGCGCTGTTACCATATCGTCGTAAATTTTTCTTTTAAACGGTTTTCCAGCATTTATCGATTCCTTAAAATATAATTCTGCTATTGAGTGTAATTCTCGCACATGATAGTTCTAGTCAGTGCCACCTGCCTCTTACCCTTTCGGCGATTTTTCGAAGCATCAAACGCATTTAATTGACTATTCTTAGTACTACTAGACTGTGACACTTGTAAAATAGCAATATTATCATTATATAACATATCAATAAAATTTCGTGTTCATTTTTTGTTGCAATTAAAATTATCACAATGTTCACACACACTAGATTTTGGTAAACTACTTAATTTCTCATACAAATTAATGAATATTTTTTTAATTTTATCAGGAGTTTTGTGAACCCTTCTAAGTTTACTATCGATTAATTGCTAAATTGGTAAAAGTTTTATTACATACTAAATTTGTCACAGTCAATGTAAAGGGGAAAATTTTCAGACCAACTTACACTGTTGTCCACTCAAACATTTAATATATTTTTTCTTGCTGTTGAAGTATCCAGGCAGTGATAAAAAAGTGAAGTCTTGGAGTTAATATGTTCAATTTTGCTCTACAGTTTCAAGCTTGCTCTACACAATAAGCTAACATTTCAGCCCCGAATCTAGCCGTACCATGTGCATTACAATACCCAACCATAAATATAGCCTCGACACCACACTCATGCTGCTCAAAATATTTGTAAACACTGTCAAATCATTTATGTTTCTAAACCTTTGCCATCATACAGAAGAAAAAAAATGATAATCTTTATGTCTCAATTAATATACCTAAATAGTGTTTGTGTTCTTTAAAATTTTAATATTAATAAAAATGTACATTTAAGCATATTGTTGTTAAATTTATTTTTGGTGATACATTTATATACATATCTGTGAAGTGAAATATAAATAGAGGAAAGTTGTTTGTTCCACACAAATGAATAATGGCGTCAACAATGAAAGGTGATTGATTGCAGTGCGACATGTTTTTCAACTTTGTTTACAAAAACGCCGGGCAACGAAACAAATGTGTTATTTAAAAAAAAATAGTTTTTTTATAGAATAAGGGTAACAAACGACCACATGACACTTCATGAGCGAATGTTGTGGCTCATAGACATCTTACATATATCTATCCCAGATTAAGAACAAAGATGCATGTGCGTTATCATCGAGAAATAAAATGAAACCTGCAACTTTTTTTTATAGGATAAAGGTGACAAACGAGCACACAGTCCACCTGATGGTAAGTGTTTGCTGCGGCCCATAGACATCTACATCTATCCTCGTTTGCGAATCAAAATGCAGATGCGTTGTCACCCGTGAGGACTAAGATGGAATGCCTCATTTCCAGTAAAAAGGGCCTCCGGCCACCTGCACTCACCAAGCGAAACGCAGAGATAAACCTGTACTTCACGCTGGTATTCTGTGAGGTCGTGGTACCACCCCGGTTCGAGCCGGCCCATCCGTGCGACAGCAAATGCTGCCGCGTGGCTCTACCACTGTTAAAAATTCTTCTAATAAAGAAGCTATAGATGTGTTCTATCGCCTTCTTTACTAAGACCGAATCTAAGAACTAAGACGGAATACCTCATACCCACGGCCTGATATTATACTGGCTCTCTAGTCCTTCAGAATGGAACACAAAATACATTATACTGGCTCTCTAGTCCTTCAGAATGGAACACAAAATACATTATACTGGCTCACTAGTCCTTCAGAATGGAACACAAAACACATTATACTGGCTCTCTAGTCCTTCAGAATGGAACACAAAACACATATTTGGCTATTTTAATAAATGAATATTGAAAAAGTAGTAATAAAATGTATTTTTCAAATAATGTAACAACAATAGTAAGGCATTACACTAATAAAAAAATCAAAATGTTTCTTGGTTAAAACACAAAGCTTCTGTAAATTGAAAGGGAAGGAATCGGCGCTAACGGAATTTAATACACGTTAACGCGACGCGACGTCCAAATAGAAGGAACTGTCGACGTCGGTATAGCCGAATTATTACAATTCCATTTGTACCGGAGACAGCAGATAAGTTTGAGAGTAATTCAATGTGGATTTTGAACTTCATTAAGACTTCTTTTGTAAATGTGTTTTGTCATTGACTTTACTAATAAAATTGGTTAATTACAGCCTATACTCGTATACGCTCCACTGCTGGTGTATCCAGCTGCCTTTTATTTTCAATTAGTCCGCCGCGTTGCTCCAGTGCGTGTTATCATGTTTTAATTACTAAGATATTTAAAATTGGCATTAAAAATCGCATTGGAGCTGGCGGAAACCTAACTTTAACCGATTGAATCGCAAAATTTAACCCCTTTCACATATTTTTGCCGCCAAATAGCAATGCTTACACTTGTAGGGGACATGCTGATATTACAATAGACAGTTGCGCTTATGACTCTATAGAAAACAGTTGTATCATTGCCCTTCTGCACGCTAACCTACGTACACACACACACACATATAAAATTATATATGGTGACCCCGATAGAATACGCGTTGCTCGCGGCTGTGCTCGGACGCCTTGCGGAAACATATACGCGTTGAACTATCTAGACTCAACGATGCCACCGCCGGCAAGTACACCAGCTCAGGAGCCATCAGAAAACACACCTGACGTCTCTGCAGTGTCGATCGCAGACAATATTCCAGATTTCTGGAATATTGTCCACGCCTGTGGTTCGTACAAGTGGAGGCCATCTTAACACCTCAAAAAACATCGGATATTAATAAATATTATATGGTCGTTTCGAAACTGAACAAGGAGGCCATACAGCAAGTGGCAGATATATTGTCAAAACCGCCGGAGCAGAATAAATTTGAAACTTTGAAAAATAGACTACTGCAAATATACGAATAGTCGAAGACGAGACAAAAAGTCTAGTCAACTATTAAGAAGAATGAAGGAGTTGGCTAGAGAAAAAATGAAGGACACCCTGAAGATACTTTGGCAAGGTCACTTACAGTCCTCAGTGAAAGCTATCCTCACAGTAACATCGTCCAAGGACCAGGATAATTTAGCGAGCGTAGCAGTGAGGTTTAAGGGAGTCGACAAGAACCTATAACAGCATACGATGTAGCAGCAATCATGGCGGATATAACAAAAATAAACCTGAAAATGGCAGAAATTAATCAGGACAGGGAAAGATACAAACGCAGGAGTAGGAGCAGGAGCAGGAACAGGATTTTTTCTCGGTTAACTACCAGGAGCAGCAGAACGCCTGACAGTCCGAACTGGTTGTATTCGTACCATTACAGATTCAGAGCCCGAGCCAGGAAGTGTGTGCCGCCGTGCAACTGAAAGAACTCCACAGCACCATCGCAAACGCCACCACCAACGTTATTGGGAAACTATATGAGGTGCAGCAGACGGAGGGAGGCTGCACGATCAAGGACTATCGCCTGACTGTAAGTGACAAAATTTCTCGCATAAGATTTTTAAACGATCCAGGTGTCCATGTATCCGTTTTGCCCAGATCAGTAATTAAACATATACAGGAACTATGTCATAACTCAAACATTAAATTGTTCGAAGCAACAGCTCTGAAATAAAATCTTACGGAACCAAGACGCTCACGCTTGACCTAAATTTGAGGAGACAGAGAAAATTCCGCTCGCGACTAATACTGTTCGGGGCAAGCGGAGCAACTGATACCATCTAGAGACGGCGAAGCCGGCCTTGCTCTTTTTAACCGAGAAATCAGGTGTCCTCTCCGGCTGATACTTCATATCTCTCCTACCCGGGGTACAAATTAGAACACTCCTTTGTGCCCTGGGTTGAAGTTTGCGTATACGTCAGAGAGGACATCTGGTTTCGACGCCTCGGCATTTTTGAAGTTATGGACCTGTCCATCCTATGGCTGCGCGTCGACAGTGACGACCATCCCCGCGTTTACGGGTGCCCCTATAGGTCCCATAGCGGTAATGCCGACACAGACCGACTCATCGACCACGTCCAAATGGCTGCAGACTCCGTGCTACAACAAGTCCCATCCGCAGAGATACGCAGACCATGTACAAGGCATAGTGGACCGCGTACGGGAATACCTTTCAAACCCGGCGCTGCCCTTGCGGGGCGACGACTTTATTTCACCAGCGGAGGTAAGGCGCACCATCATGCGCCTACTCACCCGCAAAGCGCCGGGATATGACGGCATTACCACCACAGCCATCAAGCAGCTGCCCAGAAGGGTAATAGTGGCACTCACCAGGTTATACAACGGCATCCTGAGAACTGGCCACTTCCCGACCATCTGGAAGCAGGGCAAAATCATCGTGCTGCCGAAGCCGGAAAAAGACAGGATGTTCCCGGCCAGCTACCGCCCCGTAACGCTATTGCAGCACATACCAAAACTGTTCGAGAAACTTACCCTGAGTAGGGTTCTTCCACATGTCACCCTGCGAGAGGAGCAATTCGGCTTCCGCAGGGGGCATTCCACCACTTCACAGCTGGCCCGCGTGCTGCCCATACTCGGTGATTTTAACGCCCACCACTCTGAATGGATTGGTTCTCATTTAACCGATCATGCGGGTAGATCTGTCTATGACTTTGCCTTGGCATATGGTCTAACACAACTGGTTACTTCACCTACGCGGATCCCAGATGTGGAGGACCATGTACCTTCCCTGTTGGATCTTCTGCTGACCTCTCATCCGGACGGATATCAGGTCTCCGTCGATGCCCCTCTGGGCTCTTCGGACCATTGTCTGATCCAGAGTACGATGCCTCTCACGCTCCAATCGCCGTTGCGATCTGCAGCTTGCAGCCGTATTTGGGACTATTGGTCGGCCGATTTGGACGGGTTGCTGCCAATTCTGTTGCTGATGTGGTACTTCACGGTATGGAAATTTTTATTCCATCCTCTGTGGTGCCCATCGGAGGCAGATTCCAACTATGGTTTGGTCGCTCCTGTAAAATAACATCACGCTATAAGCAGGAGTGCTACCGGGCCTGGACTGACGCATCAACGTCTCGGGATGTAAACACCAGCGCTCTTAAAAAGAAGTATAATTCCGCCTTCAGGTCCTTCAAAAGCGTCATTGCCAAGCCAAGGTCTGAGCACATCGGCAGAATTGGCGAGAAGCTAGTTTGCCTTCCTTCGGGATAGGGATGGGCAAAGGGAAAAATATATCGATATATATCGAATCTATATTTTTAAACAGTATCGATATACATCGCGTGATAAATATCGATATATTGATATATCGTCATCAATTGAAAATTTTATCTACTGACGGTTGGACAACGAAAAAAACGATACAACATTTGAAAATATATCGAAATTGATACGAATTCGATACTCTAAAATAAATATCGATATGTCGATATATCGCGATTTAAAATATCGGCGATATATATCGATATTTTTATTAAAAAATATCGATATTTCGATATATCGATATATTTTGCCCAAGCCTACTTCGGGAACCCATGCATTCTGGTCTCTCGCCAAGGCTGTCCGATGGAACTTCTATCAGCTATCTCTTCTATCTCTGCACAGAGAGAGCGACTCACTGGCCTATGCCGCAAAGGAGAAAGCCGATCTGTTGAACTCTCTCTTTGCGTCCAACTCGACTCTAGATGACGGGGAAACACACCGACCATCCCGCGATGTGAGTGCTCCATGTCGGATGTGCGGATTACACAGCGCTCGGTTCACAAAGCACTCTTTTCCCTGGACGTCAGCAAGTCGAGTTGGCCCGATGGAGTCCCTCCCATTATGCTGAAGACGTGTGCTCCGGAGTTGGCACCGGTTTTAACGCGTCTTTTCCGGTACTCCTACTCCCAAGGCGTAGTCCGGAATTCATGGAAGACAGCTTTGGTCCACCCTATCTCTTAGTGGTCACGGGGGGGGGGGACTAAAGTGGGGACCACGGGTGCGTAAAGCACCCGAAACGTCGGGAATTAAAAAAAGTTAAATTAAACGCGATAAAATCCGTAAAAATTAGTTTCATTGAATGTGTAGTCTTAGCGTAAATATAAGAAATCATTACTATACTAGAATTATTTTGTCGGTGCAGTTTGAGTCATAAATTATCGGAGTATTTCGCTCTCTCTCACTCACGGGTCATACGGGCGAGCATAGTGATGCGCATTATTGTTGTCGATAAGCGTCATCGATAGTGTATTTAGTTTTGTCATTATGTGGGTTAGTGATAAAAATGAAAAATAAATAGATGAAACAACGTATTCATTATAATAAGAATAATAATGATTTAAAATAAATTATTAATTAGGTATCTATGTATTTAAAAAACTATAAGTACAAATGTTTGGAATGTAACAAGTTATATTAAAAAAACAGCATCCATGGTCACGGGGGACTGAGGTGATTGACGTCCCGTTATTAATTTTGGTCCGTTCTACGCAGAATGAACTTACTGTGTTTTAAAGTCTTGCAATGGTATGCTTGGGTTTAGTTTTAATTTTATTAATCACAAGATTGGGATCTTGCAGCTGGGAGGCTGGGCACTACTCCTTATCATCATTACAGTTATTTACAATTCCACTGCTGAAAATACGTCTCACCCAAAGAATGCAGCCAATCACAGTCCTGAGGTATCTGCACCCATTCACTTCTTGCGTGCCTTACTAGGTCGTCAGTTCATTTATTGGGAGACCACGAGTTTGTCGGTACATATTACAGTAAGATAAATTTGACTTAATCACAACGCTTGATATGCGGAAAGGCAATTGATGTACCTGATGTGTCGCACCTTTAGCTCTGCTGCCGTCGCCGATCTCTAAAGGTTTCATATCTGTTACAAAATACGAGGTCTTCCTATAAGCATCTAACGTCACCTGGTGAAATTGGAACTAGCGAGTATATTACGGATTTAATAACGTACGCTTTTTATAAATTAAACGGGAATTAGGGGACGACATATACTCGACGTGACATTTCAACACAATAACGGTTCAACGTGCGGCAAATGTAACAAATTAATTAAATGTTGCTAATTGTAACACGCAATTGCGGTTACCTGAGTAATGCTTAGTAATTAATTAGGAAACCTTTTAATATTTAACACTTGTACGGCTTTTTAAAATCGTAATTTGCTATAATGTGGTGATGTCAAGGAATTAATACTGCCACTGATACTATTATTTTATTTAATATTTTTTAGGATTAGGGATTAAAAATCCGTTAACCTTTCGGACATATTACTTTGTCTAGTCTTATTACACCAATGTGGTACGTTGGGGTAAAGAGTTCCGTCGCCATCGTCACATAAAACTGTTTTTCAGCCCTAAAACAATTCCTTGCTCTATATAGTTTCATAGTCGGAAGAATTTGTAAAAAAATTACTTGTGGACAAGTCACGCTGCAGCTTTATTAAGGTTGTAGTACACTATGGATTAGCTCGACCGTTGAGGGATCACGCTCTCACAGAATACCATCGTAAAATACCAGTTTGATGCTGTACGGTGCAACCGCACAAATCGCCCGATCAGCATTTTTGCCTCATATACTTATTTTATTGTTCATCGAATCAGTTCACATAGCATCGCCACACAGTGCGTTCGTGTACTCATCATTAACTATTAGCACTTTTTAAATATATTTTCTATTTTACCTCAAGCAGCATATTTTATTTATATTATCAACAGCAGCAGCTTAGGTGTAACGTAAATCTTTATGGTCCTTCGAGCTTACCGTGAGCGGGACCTCTTTCGCCAGACCTATTTTGAATTGCGAAAGCGGTGACGCGCCACGTAAGTCAACCAGCAGGCAGCATTGGTAAGTCTACAGCTCTCTATTATAATCAGAAGCCACAGTAATTGGTCAAAATGGAAGATCTTCTAGCTAGTCAGAATCAAATAATGGGGGCTAGCTCCTAATCAACTTTAAAAAAGACGGTGCGGACCGCAAGACACCGGCTCATATTAATAAGCGACTTAGTACTTTAGAAAGTTATTGGTAGGAGTTTCAAGTTAATCATCTTAAAATATTTGAGTCTGACGATAAATCTCATGAATATTTTACTGGCAATAACTATAAAAGAACGTCCGATTTTTATAATGAAACACGCGATTATATTCTTAGTTATTTACCGAGTGACTCTAAAGAAAAAAGCCTTCTCAGGCCAGCTACCCCATTGCAAAAGAAAAGTCTTTTCAGCTATACCGTCCCGGCAGCGCGCTCCATCCTGAAATTACAGCTGACGCAGAAGCTTCCCGAGCCCAAGGTACTAGCAGCAAGTTAGAGGATATGTTGAGAAAGCAGAGAAGCAACTTCAAAGCTTTTCAGCGGACTATTAACAGCAACGATCTCGACAGAATCTCTGAAAAATGGGAGTATGAAGATATTCTGAAGTCGGTTCAGGCACGCTGGACGATAATAGACGCCTTGCACTGGGAAATAGACAGCGAACTATACGAAGATAATGAAGAGTATGAAGAAATGTTCAGCAGCTATGAGCAAAAGTTCAACAACATAAAGAAAGTCATCAACAGCAGGATGTGGTCTGATCTTTAGCGGGAGAAGACAACCCTAAAAATGAACATACCCACGTTCAGTGGGAGCTACCACCAGTGGTTGTCGTTTAAGGACTTGTTCGTCGAAACCATACATAGCAACAGAGCCTTATCGAACAGTCAGAAAATGCAATTTCTGAAAAGTAAATTAAAAGGAGAAGCAGAGAAAATAGTGCAACATTTACACATAAGCACAGATAACTATCAAGTATGTTGTGATCTTTTAAACCACCGGTATAATAACACGAAGCTTATTTTTAGTTCTTACATGAGTGTCTTACTGAACCAACCTACTATACAACAGCAGTCAGCATTAGCGATTAAGAAGATTCATGATACCACAAACGAATGCCTAAATGTCATCAAAAATCTGGGAGTCAACAAAGAGAACTGGGACCCGATGATAGTTTATTTAATTACTCAGAAATTACACGCAGACACTCATAACGACTACATCGTCGTACAGTCGTTGAAATACCCAAGAGATTTGCCGACTGTAAAAGATTTATTACAATTTCTGGAGGTGAAATTCACAGCCCTAGAGTTGTCAAAACGCAAACAAGACACCCAGAAGTCAAATCAGCATCCGCAACAATCATCTCAGCCATCTAATTTCAAAAAATCATTCGTTTTTAAAACATTCACGAGCAATCAAAATCCGTCATTTCAAATAATTTTAATAATAAAAGTAGGTTAGCGTCCGCACCGAAGCAAAAATGCCCTGTCTGCATTAAAGATCACGCCATTCCGTATTGCGAAACATTTTCAACATATCGACCTGATTTCAAGCGACAAATAATATCCAAGCTATATTTATGCTAAAACTGCCTTTATAATCATAACGGTAATGAATGTTTTTCAAAGAAAAGATGCCATAAGTGTCAAAGCAATCATCATACACTACTTCACGAAGCCTTTGCCGTATCAGCAAACGCTGCAATTCCGAGTACAACGACCGACCGCGCGGTATCAAACTCACACGTGTCTTTGGAGGACAGCCAAGATATTTTATTGGCTACTGCTATTATCAACGTCCAAGCTGTCGATGGTACCCTTCACTCCATGAGGGCTCTTATCGACCAAGTGTCCCAAACTTTAATTATTACCAAAATCGGCGCTCAAAGATTAGGATTACCTCACAAGCATTGCAAAGGAGTGATATTAGGAGTAGGCGCGAAGGAGAACAGCTATAAGGGTGTTATGAACATCACCTTATTTTCTTGTTATAGCACGTATAGCATAAATCTTGATGTCTTTATAATGAATCACGCAGTAAACAACTTACCAAACAAATCATTCGGCCTAGCGGACCCTGAATTTTATAGTAGCAGAACAGTAGATTTGTTACTGGGTGCCGATGTTTACTCTTCGATCATCATGGGGGGAATCATCAGAAAAAAGAACGATATGCCTATTGCGCAGCAAACGCGCCTAGGCTGGATTTTATGCGGAAACGTGAAATCGTACAACTGTAACGTGATTATGGTAGACATTGACAGCATACATAAATTTTGGTCATTCGAAGATATCAATAACAACGAGGAGATGTCATTTGAAGACCATCAATGCCTTCAAAAAGTACCAAGAGACTACTTTTCGCCAACCCGATGGGAGATATATAGTGCTCCTTCCACTACACCCTGATGCTGAGGAGAAGTTAGGATTATTATATTAGCTCGAACGTAAATTTGGTAAAAATCAAAATTTAGCCCATAATTACAAGCAATTTATAAACGAATACATCAATCTACGTCACATGCATACAATAGCGGCGAATTTGAAACCAATATATTACATGTCGCATCACGCTGTCGAACGCCCTGACTCTTTAACTACGTCACTAAGAGTAGTATTTAATGCATCCGGAAAAACATCAACCGGTGTATGTTTAAATAATGTCTTGTATAGAGGCCCAAATCTTCAGCAAGACCTTTTAGTTTTGGTCCTAAAATGAAGACAATACGAATATGCTTTTATAGCTGACTTGGAAAAAATGTTCAGGTAAATAATTGTGCATCCTGATGACCAGCTTTATTAATGCATATTTTGGCGCGAAAATTAAAATCCGCCACTGAGCAAATACCAGCTAAATACCGTGACGTATGGCACAAAATCAGCTCCATTTCTAGCGATGATGACGCTTAAGTAGCTAGCTATAGACGAGCGTCAACGTTATCCTGAAGCATCGAAAGCATTAGAGCAGAATTTCTATATGGATGATGCTTTGTGTGGTAGTTATTACGTCATGTCAGCCAAAAAATTGCAACGGGAGCTAATCGACCTACTTAAAACCGGAGGATTCAACTTTCGCAAATTTTCGTCAAATGAGAAGTCACTACTCGAAGATGTTGACGTCGCACCAAGCTCCCCAAACACTTGTGACTTTAAGCACCAGAAATTTTGGCAGCCCTTCGTCGACTAGCAGCAAGAAAAGGTACCCCACGTCATTTATATAGTGACAACGGGACTAATTTCATCGGAACTAACAACATCCTGTCCAAAGAGTATTTCGATCTTAAATCAATATTATCTAAAGAGTTCTTCACAGAGATCAGCGAAATGAAAATCGACTGGGATTTTAACGCCCCCTCGTGGCCTAAAGCCGGTGGGCTTTAGGAGGCAGCAGTGAAAAGCCTAAAGCACCATCTGCGTAGAGTTCGCGATCAAAAACTGACATATGAAGAATTTTCCAAGTTATTAGCGCAGATAGAAGCCTGTCTCAATTCGAGACCCCTTTTTATATTGTCAGAAGACCCAAACGACATAAATTATTTAACGCCAGCTCACTTCTTGTCCAGCGGACCTATTCTTTGGATCATTGAGACAGAAAAAGACGGGAGGACCAGATGGCAGCTAATGCAAAAGATATTCAGCGACATTTGGAAAAGGTGGCGTGCTGAATATTTGGTAAAGCTTTCAGCACGAAGCAAATGGCGTCAGTCACGGGAAAACATCAAACTTGACGATGTTGTGGTGATACACGACGCTAACCTACCCCCTGGTAAATGGGCTTTAGGTCGCGTGATTGAATTACACCCCGGTACCGATAATCTGGTCCGAGTAGTCTCAGTCAAAACACGAAACAGTTCTGTCATCAAAAGACCTGTAATTAAGTTATCGATCCTACCAGTTAACATAGATCAGTCAAACAAAAGTAGCGAAACAATAATAATGAATGAAACATCAGCAAAAAATAAAAGGACACAAACACCCAAGAAAAGTTTTCATATAAACTTCTTATATATTTTTATGACACTCTGTTCATCACTTCAACTGTGCATGCAAGCTGCAACATCACAAAACTGAGTGATAACAAATACATATTTTTCGAAAAGTTGGGAAGTATGCGATTAGTCCAGGATCATTGGAAATTAGTTATTTACTACGATATGCAACCCTATTGGTACGAAATAATTTAAAATTAAAAATTTTGTGCAACCGACTTCAATATAAGCGACTTCAATATAGGTTATTTAAGAATAACTCAATAACCATTGGTCTGACCTTGATCAAATTCATATGGAACCACGCGAGAACTATCAGCTTTCATATAAAAAAAGAATCATCGAAATCGGTTCGCCCAGTACAAAGTTATGAGGTAACACACATAAAAAAAAACATACACTCTAATTGAGTACCGTCTCCTTTTTGGAAGTCAGCAGAAAAGCATATTTAACACTTATATAGATCATCTTCAAACATTATGCAATAAATCGGAAGGAAATCCGCATTGTGACATAATATTGCAACAGCTGATACACGGACTCACCGAACTAGAGTATTATAACCGTATGTAGCTCAGTCAGCATTTTGATAATCGGAAGCGCGCGCGTCGAGGCCTTATCAATGGTGTCGGCTACGTCGCTAATACATTGTTCGACGTTTTAGACGAGCGGTTTGCGGCCCAGTACGAAAAAGATATCAAATTATTCAGGGCAATCAGAGACATTTAGCACAACTTTGGAGTAATCAAACATCAGTTATAGAAGCGGAAAATAATATTTTGAAAAGAATCGAGAACACAATGAAAAAGCAATATAAGACATTTAATCAGCATTTAAATAATTTAGAAAAAATATCGAAAATAGTGAAAACCGAAATATCTAAGGTAGAAATCACAAACGACTTCATCATGTCGAGCATCATAGCGAATAATGTCCTTTCGAATCTTCGTAATATCCAAGATACCCTCCTGCATACAACCACCAACCTTAAGCATTTTAACGTTCATCTGTTGTCACCCACCCAGCTGGAAGACGAACCAAGCGTAATATCCAGCAAACTATGAAAGGATTTATCATTACTAATACATAGCACCCAGAGTAATTTATCCAACCTATACAAAATTTTAAAGATCAAAGCTAGAATGACGAACCAGTATTTTATTTTCGAAATTCAGATCCCCCTCACTAATAGAGATGACTATGACATTTACAATGCAATACCTCTTTATCATCAAGTTGCTAACTCATCACTCTCTTTGACAAACCTGATACCGATTGCAAATCACGTAGCCATAAACCTGAAGAAAGACACATTCATACCTGTGACATACAACGACTTTCAGAACTGCATAGATATAATAATAATGTTTATTCGGATTATCTTTGCTAGCTTCAAACGCCCGTCTACGAGATACAGACGGACGAGAGCCTTTGTATTATAATAATAATAATAATAATAATAATGGATGATGGAACAAAGAATATTGCGCAAAGGGCCGCTACCTGGAGGTCGCCAGGGCGCGTCTGGAGCTGGCGCTGGACGCGACAGCATGCGAACCGCCAGCCGAGCGCGAGGAGCTGCGCGACCACCCAGCAGCCCCTCGCATCCATCATCCCCACCAGTTGGCTTGGTGTTGGCAGGGCCTTCGCGGGCCCAGCAATCGGCACCCGCCACTGGTGGAGTACGCCGCATGCGTTGGTCAATGAAAATGAATAGCAACGCATTGCGGGCGTATTTTGGGGCGAAAGGGGGAGAAATTGGAGGTTTTGCGTATCGGGCTAGGATGCATCGACTTTTTGCTGAGCTGGAGCCATCTCTAACCGTCACCGAGCAAAACCTGGCAGACCGAGTTCGGTACATCCTACGTTCAAAAATATTTGATGACGCCGAACTCGAACGGCTACGACGTGAGGCTATTCCTTTGTCGAATGAAAATACTACGACAGGAAATGCGGCTCTACGAGTTGCAGAGCAACCGGCACATGTAGATGCCGCCGTAGATCTCCTTGTGGTTGACTCAGGCGACGATGGAATAGTCGCCCAGGAACAAGAGCAAATGAGGAGCATATTGGAAGAGGCGATTAGGGAAACGCGCAGAACGCCTCTCGAGAATCGACCGCGACTTCCCCGTATACCCCTAAGCAAGCGGAATCGGGCTGTCGTAAGGGCTCTCAACCCAATGCTGGTGACCTATTTGGAAGCCAGCCGGGACCTTTGCGATACGGACTCAATTCTTTTTGGCGCCGCACTGGCAGTTTGCCGTATTATTGGCGCCAAACTTCCCACGGCTGGACGCGCTACTAGACAAAGTAGCGCCATCCCAGCCTGGAGAAGAAGGATTGAGGACCGTATCGCAAAGGCAAGGGCCCTCATCGGCAGGCTGATAAGCTTCAGGTCGGGCAATAATAGGCCGAGAATTGTGCGCACCGTCAGGATGGCGTTTGCTGGGACAAACATCAGTTTGTCCCAGCCGGATATAACGCAAAAACTGACGGAGCGCATAGACGACCTGAAGCAGAGAGTCGCTGCTTGGGGGAAGCGGATTCGGCGATATACCGAGAGGTCGACACGGTTCAACCAGAATCATCTCTTCCAGAGTGATCAGAAGAGGCTCTATGAATCATTGGAGCGACCAATGGTACGTGGAACGGGCCCAGCACCGAATCAGGCCGACACTATCGCATTCTGGCGCGGCCTGTGGTCAGAGCCCGTAAACCACAGCGAGGGCCCTTGGACGGAAGTTGTGGCGAGTCAGTGTGCGAATGTTACGCCCATGGACCCCGTCATCATAACGCCGGATGACATAGCTGAGGCGGTCCGTAGGGCCCCGAACTGGAAAAGCCCGGGACTCGACGGACTGCATCACTACTGGCTGAAGGGGTTCGTGGTGTGTCACGCTGTGCTCGCCCGACAGTTTCAAGAGGCTCTCGACCAAAAGTCGCTCCCGAGCCTCTTCACTACTGGGATCACTCATTTGGTTCCTAAAGACCGGGATTCCACAGATCCGAGCAAATACCGCCCCATAACGTGTCTACCAACCATATACAAGACACTTACATCCATTTTGAGCGCGAGAATCACTCGTCACCTGAACTCAAATCAGGTGATGTCGCGCGCTCAAAATGGATGTCGGGGCGGTGGTCGTGGAACCAAGGAACCACTCCTCATTGACGCGGTCATTGGCAAAGTGGTTAAACGCAACCGTCGGAACCTCTCCGCCGCCTGGATAGACTATAAAAAGGCATTCGACTCGGTGCCTCATACATGGCTTAAGAGGGTCCTCGAGCTGTACAGGGTTGACTGTACAGTTCGAGACTTCCTCGGGCAGTGTATGGGGCAGTGGAGTACGATCCTTTGTCATCTAGGCGAGCGGATGATGGCTGCGGAGAACCACATAAGGATAAGAAGGGGTATCTTCCAGGGCGACTGTTTGAGTCCAATATGGTTCTGCCTCTCTCTGAACCCTCTTAGTACATTACTGGACGGTTCCGGGAGGGGATTTCAGCTTCGGAGAGGAGGTACAAAAGTGACCCACCTTTTCTATATGGATGATCTCAAGTTATTCGCCTCCAGGCGCTCTCATCTTATGGAATTGCTAAACATCACTTGTGATTTTAGCAATTCTATTAGAATGGAGCTGGGGACGGATAAGTGTGCAGTCCTCCATGTTGAAAGGGGAAGGGTTGCTAACTCGGAGGGCATAGACTTATCTATGCCCATCAACATAAGGACCCTTTCCGAGACTGAAACATACCGATACCTGGGTATGTCACAGAACATCGGTGTAGATGAGGCGGGTATGAAACAGTCAGTTTGCGATGTGTTTTATGCACGCTTGACCAAAGTGCTTAACAGCCTTTTGTCCGGTGTGAATAAGACGCACGCATATAACGGTTGGGTCATGCCTGTTCTCATGTATACCTTTGGCATGCTCAGGTGGACTCAGACCGAACTAAACGCTCTGGACAGAAAAGTCCGCACTATAATGACGTCCCACAGGATGCATCATCCGAGATCGTCAGTAATGAGGCTGTACTTGCCGCGGAAGCATGGTGGACGCGGCTTTTTAAGCGCGCTTTTAAGCGCGCGCAAAAATAAATTTCGGTAGGCAGGTAGTCATTTGTCTTGAGTTTGGAGCAGTTTCTGTAAATCAGTCTCCGTGTCAATGCGACGGCATGGCGTATCTAATTTGTATAAGGTGTATGTGGTAACCTTGTTCACAAAGAACGTTACAAATTGTGGTAACGAATAATAATTGTACATACCATAAAAAAATAAAATTGTGTAAAAAACTAAGTAAATATACAAAAAATTTAAAATAAGGTATAAAAGTATTTTCAAATATGATAAAGAATTACCAAAGAAAAACTGGAGCAATAAATTTCGGTAGGCAGGTAGTCATTTGTCTTGAGTTTGGAGCAGTTTCTGTAAATCAGTCTCCGTGTCAATGCGACGGCATGGAGCACCCTCCTTCTTACGTAGGAACACCTTCCCATGTGCAGTCCAGCAGTAAGCATAGTTGTGGTTTTTACTAAATTCTCGTGGCATGAAGTAAAGTTTCCTAGCCGACTGGGTGAGACTCTCTGATATAAAAACTGGTTTGGGTTCGCCATCTATTTTAAGGTCGCCAGTATTTAGTTTATTGTCCTTCTTTGACATGTTGTAGGCCTTAACTGAAGTTAATATATTTTCTTTTAGCGTAACTGTTGTGAGGTCCACAATAATTGGCTGATTTTTTTCTTTTTTGGTTTTAAGCCGAAAGACGTCGCGGATCTGTAATTCTTCCACACAGACATTGACAGATTGTCCAACTTTTTTAACTAGTTGCACCAGATCTTGCTTTGATTCTTTTTTATGTATAGGAATGTTTCTTATTTCAATACTGGCTTGCCTTTGCGACCTCTCCAAATTTTCTACCTTTTGTTCTAGACTCTGAATATGAGCTAAATGGGATTTCCTATCTAATTCCATTTTGGCCAATTTGTTTTTCATATCTTCATATTGCTTTGATATGAAGTCCATGGATTCTTTGATGTCAGTGTTTTGCTTCTTAATATCTTTAATGCTTTCCTGTATTGTATCTTGCTGCTTAGTTAAAATTCCAATGGATTTCCTCATTTCCACCATAAAAGAAGCTAATTCGTCATCATACTGACGTTTACGGGGTCGATTTCTATTCCGATTGTTCACATTGGAGCTTTCATTATCTGTATCAGTAGGTGGAGCAGAGCTTTGATTTGCATCAGATTCAAGGACCTGCAGCAGGGATGCTTCCTGTTTCGGAGTAGACGGTGGTGTTCTCTTTAGCGGCATTTTTCTTTTCTTTAAAACGCTTCCGCCTGTGAATCAAGGCAAGCGTCTCTTGTGACGTATACGTTTATTAAAAACAAACAATCAAACACTTCTAAAATTATCAGCAGCACATGTCAGACTACATGGCGAAAGCTTACAAAGCTAAACTCCTATATAATTAATTGTTGCGGCCAATGTACCTTCCGATTCATATGTCAAGATCGAGTTACCGTAGAACAGGTGACGGGAGTAAACATTATAATTCTCGGTATTGACTGCGTCATTCGAGGAAATACTCTAGTAATTACGCCTCATAAACAAATGACAAATGAGATTAATATCGAGCCGGTGATCTTTGCACCACAGATCGCGCCGGTCAATAGTATCATCAACAAATCGATACCCATCAATACGATTAACGCGTCAGAGAATTTCGGGCAAGCTATAGAAAACATTGACCGGCAAATTAAAGAGTTAAGGTCAGCTTCGGATGGCATAGCTAGCGAGGCGAACAGCCTCAACTATCTACTTTACTGTACTGCTTTTATTACTGCACTTTGCATTTTGCTTTATTACTGCACTGTATAACTCTTTAGTGAGGAGCCAATTAGAGTTCAACGCAGTCATCTGGTCTCCACATGAAACTAAATATAGTATCATGTTGGAGAGAGTGCAGAACATATTTATTAGATATTTATATAAAAAAATGTATGGAGTATACCCATTTTACCCAAATAAGTATCCTACCTTATTCACCTTAGGTATGGTAGGATACTACGAGCTAAAAGCTAGAAGGAAATTAGCGCTAGTCTTATATATCTTTAAGGTGAGGAGGGGAAAAATTCAAAATCCAGACGTATTGCGACAAGTGCGCATGTATGTGTGTTCCGGATAGATACGTATGGCGGCGGCGGCGGCCGCGGCTGCTGGCTGTGCCGCGCGCCCGCACTAAGTTGGTGAATGAGGCGCCGTTTACGCGCGCACTCCATATCCTCAACCGTATAGCAGAAGACATTGATCTATTTTGTTGTACTCTAGATGGGTTCATAGCAAGAGCTCTCTTTGAAATAAGTTATGGTCCTACTGTGACATAAATATGGTGTTTGTGATAGAAATAAGTACACATCATCAATATAATAGTTGTGTAATTGTAATTGTACTTTGTAAAAAAATAGTTGTCTACATTATCGCATTAAGTGATAAACCTGTAATGATAATTGTATAGTTGGAAATAAATAAATAAATAAACTATCATGATGTCCATCACTACGCCGTTATCTATTCTCTGGTGGCGGCAGGACTAGCAGTAGCGTGCGTGGCGTGGGTGCACGCGAAGTGGAAACGCACCCGTGCTCCCGCTCACCTAGCTTCAGCCAGCTGTCAGCGTGACATCAGTGTAAAGTGTGTGTGTTTAAAAGATGTGAAGTGTGATAGGGAGTGTGTTAAAGCAGAGCAAAGTGATCATTGTGTAAGTGTGTCCGATCAAGAGAATCAAAGTGAGCCTAATCAGTCGGTGCATAAAAATACTTCCCCAGTTTTATTAAAATGTAATTTTAGGAAAACTCGCTAGAAATTGTCGGATCATCATCTTGTAAATTAGCCGATAAGTGTTATGTCGGTCTCGTCTATGTTTTAGTTTAGCTCATTTCATAATCATCTCGCCCATCTCCTCGCCCGGGAGCATGTACGGTGCAACCGTACTAATCGCCCGATCAGCATTCTTGCCTCATATACTTATTTTATTGTTCATCGAATCAGTTCACACAGCATCGCCACACAGCGCGTTCGTGTACTCATCATTAGCTATTAGCACTTTTTAAATATATTTTCTATTTTACCTCAAGCAGCATATTTTATTTAAATTATCAGCAGCAGCATCTTAAGTGTAACGTACAGATGCTTTTGTTTTGTGTGGTCAGTGTAGATAACCGGTGAACCTTTTAACTAGAAACGAGGCACTCAATGTTAGTCCTTCATTAGTAACAACGCTTCTTCATTTTGATTTAAATCGAAGGCAGATGCAGATGCTGAGATGTTTATGGGCCACACTAAATACCATCAAATGGACTGTGTGTTCCACAAATGATCGCCACTTTTTTATTCACAGTTTGAAATTGCGTTCGCAGTATTAAACGTACCTATAACGCTTCCCTCCGTTGTTGGTCTAGATATTTTAAATCTGGGAACGGGATAAAACTGACATCTGTCAAAATAGAAGAACCATAAGTGTTTTGCATCATTTCCCACAGTCACATCTGAAGACACCCATGGAACGAAATGGGGTGATGAATCCTGCTACATCCTGGTAAAATTAGTTATAAATGACAATATTGCTATTGTAAATTGCTATATTGTTGGCAATGAGGGTAAAAAATAAAAGGAAATACGAACAAATGAAGATAGAACGATAATCTCCCACTTGTTTTAGCAGTATCAAGTATCGCACAGGCGACTAAGAGGCATCAGTCTGTAATTCTAAGAGTCCCACTGTCGTTACTATGCGCGTTGGGGTATTCTTCTAGTGTGCGCAAGGATGGTCGTGTTGCTGAGAGGCTGCCCTGTGTTACATTGAGATGGGTAGTGATGCTGTTGGTTTGCATGCTTCGGTGTTATCATGTAATTAGGGTCTTGATAGTAAGCAGGGTTTCTTATCCAGTAGTGTTCTTTTATTTAAATAATTTTGAGAATAATTTCTAACATCAAAAGTGGGATTTAAGCCTTTTCCTGTAGCTATACATTGTGTGTCCTTACATCAGAAGTGGGATAAGGATCCCTGTTACGGTTCACATATGATTTTTGAATAGTGTGAAGATTATTACGTTTGTGAAGGACTACTATATGACTCGCATATCATATTATCGCCTTTGTTTCCATGTTAAATGTAATGAAATATGCTGTTCTATTTACGACATTCACGTATCATTAAAGTGTAAAGTAAAAGTATAAAGTGAAATTTTCTTTGCCAAAAGTTAATTCTTTTGTTCGATTTATATTAAAAGTACCCGCGAATAGGTACTTTCATTGTTTCTAAACGTACCTATCAAAATATGTTAACAAATGTCGAAAGAAATGTTTGAGATATTCTAGATGAGTTATAGTTTGCATTTAGTGGAAATTTAATTTGTTCGAATTTTGTCATATAACAAAGCTTGCACTGCTATGTTCCGATCTAAAGGGTATTCGATTTTATTTCTAACCTTCTTTGTTAGAATTTGGCTGCAGGTTTCTATGGATTATAGTAGCCCCTTACCATTGGGTGGATTATACGTTTGTTTGTTTCTTCAGTTTTATGAAAAAATAAACGATCAACTGCTTTAAAAAAAAACTACTGCCTCATAATAGGATATTTGCCTTTCCAAACCTGGAAACAAATCAGGAGATGAACAGCAAAGTATTCCTATATAAAAACGTAAAAATAAAAAACTTCCGAAATTTGCAATAGTTGGCAGTGACAAATATCTCCCATATAAGGTAATCTATGGGGAGGCCTTTGTTTATCAGTGGAATTTGATAGGCTGTTATGATGACGATGATGCGGTTTCTCAACCATTCACCAATTTTTTCTCAAGGTAAAAAAGTGATCCAGAATATTTTTCGTCCATTTTAAAAGGATTTGTCTAAACTCAACTCAACCACATCAGGCAGTCGGATTGGTGAGTTAAGAACCTTCGACATCGGACTTAAACGGACTTTTACGTAATAAGGTCCTCTAGACCAAATTTCAGTCACGGCGGTCAATGTCAACGAAGACTGCCTATCTGCGCAGTTCAGCATTATAGTGCGCTGGTGTGTGGGCAAAGTCACGTGCACTTGCTGTTCCCTTATTATGATAGACCGATGGGACTGCAATTCAACATGGCTTTAAGTGACTTTCTGGTTCCTAGCTGCTACTGAGAACTTCCCGAGATTCTAACCTGGAACCTCGTGATCAGCAGTCGCGGCTATGACCACCAGACCAACTGGGATGTCAAAGAAATCAACGGATACTGAAGTGGGGATCAGCTGGTATGCATAACTTGGTTTATATTTTGATTGGTTCAATATAACTACTATATCCTTTGCTGATGTTCTGTGTTCGTCAACACTCCCATCGAGAGTATAACCTTTGCACTTGACTTAAAATCCAGTGCTGGTTATGAGCCTCCCCCACTCTAATAAGGATTTGGCTTCATCGTCACGCTTGGCAGGTGGACTGAGGGCTGCAGTACCAGACATTTTTTTACGTTTGGTGAAACGAGATGGTTATATCGCCGCCTTTTACAAGCCATTAGATTTTTCTGGTATTTTCTATATTCACCTTCTACGATACCTATGGGACGAAACAGAGTAATAGATTCTATTACGCTGCCTCCTCAAGGCCAGGCTTTTTTCGCACTTGACTCTTTTTACTTCATTTAAAATAAATGTTTATTCTAAATAAAACTAGTTTTACGGATTTTATTGCGTATATTAACTTATTTTATATTTTTTTTAAACGTTACCCCACACTAGGATTATCTGCTGTATCGTGGAGGCAGTTTACAAACATAAATTACACAAAGACAAACATCCAGACGCGGAAGAACTATTTGTAGACCATACAAATACTTCTTCCGTGCTGGATTCGAACCCGCAGCTCCCAGCGCTGGAACTCATTGCTAAGCCACTGCGCCACGGAGTTTCGAGACGTTTCGAGTACTTTACAGCACCCATAGTCACGCTGGGGGGGGGGGGGGGGGCTGAGGTGTTTGACGTCCAAATGTCATAGTTAACAACTGCTACCACCAGATTAAAAATTATTATTATTATTTGTTATTAATTTAATTAATAACAAAAAATATTATTGTTTGTTATTAATTTGTGAATACAAAATATGTTAATATACGCGATAAAATCCGTAAAACTAGTTTTATTTAAATGTGCAGTGTTCGCGTAAATATAAGAAACCATTAAATGTTTATTGTGCCTGGGAACATGCTGAAAGAGGAACTCGTTAAAGTTTTTCTTACTATTACAGTTATCTTGCCGCTAATGCCTGTTGCAAACGATAGAAAGCAGATGGCGCAAGTACGATTCATTGGAATTTGCGTCAGCGTTCAAACGTAGTTGATCTTCTATCTCATTAGTATTTGCGTCAGCGTTCGTATGTAGTTGATTGACTAATACCCGTCTTGTATCATACTATTGTATGGTAAGTAGATGGCCCAAGACAAGAGTTTAGTTTACGAATACCTTAGCGAAAAATAACTTATTCAGACCGAATTTTAGAACAACGCGGTCAGTCAGAGAGATCAGGTGCATGACTAACGACTTTAGTTAATTTGTGAAACACTGTCAATTTAATGACTTCAGGCTACTGCTAATAATTAATCTCTTCACAGAAAAACCCAATAATTGATTATTTGGCGCGACCCGGGATTCAAACCCGGAATCACAAGATCAACAATCGCGCTTAACTACTACTGGATCAACAAGTCAGTCAGTCAAGAGCGAATAATATTAAACTTACAAGTATGCGGTAGAACAATGCTCCCATGTAGGCTTAGGCAAAAAATATCGAAATGTCGATATTTTTAATATAAATATCGATACATATCGTCGATATTTAAAATCTCGATATATCGATATTTGTTTTAGAGTATCGAATTCGTATCAATTTCGATATATTTTGAAATGTTGTATCGTTTTTTCGTCGCCCAACCGTCAGTAAATAAACCTTATCCTTATCTTTACATCATGCAAATGATGACGATATATCGATATTTATCACACGATATATATCGATACTGTTTAAAAATATAGATTTGATGTATATCGATATTTTTTCCCTTGCCCATCCCTACTCCGGGGTATTACGGCTGAAGTACGAATGGGTCTGTTCGATCAGGGAAGGAGTACGTTCGCGCAGACTACCAGCGTAAAATAGAAGCATAATACTAACGTTTCGTATAACTAAGACACTTCATCTTATTAACCAGGCATTCTATCTTAGTCCAAGGTAAAACACATCTGCCTTTTTATTCTTAATAGAAGAATAGATCTGAGTGTCTATGGGCCACAACAACCAATTCTCAAAACGGGGTAACTTCTCCTTAAATAAAATGCCATCAGTACTTATGAACATACGAGAAACGTGGCCTCCGAGTCATGATTGTGCACGTACAATCTAAACAACTTACACCGGCATTTTAATTTATTTTATTTCTCCTTATTTTGATACCAAGAATACATAATATAATAAAATATTTTTAATGTGTCTTGTCTGGACTTAATTATATTTTTTTTAAATTAAATGAAAAGTACTTGAAATTTACATGCTAGAGCACGCGCAATAAGTACTTGCACCAGTTAAAACGCACCGTCCGCAACAGGCATTATGGATGTGCTATAACTCTTTAGACGCTGCGCAAATGTAGACACTTTTGTGTCCTGTGTGGGATACAAGCTACCAGTGAATATTTTATTTTCATGTAATCAATATGAAATCAGCCATTCCTTGCGCAGAAGCTGACACTTTTTATGTCCACTTGACACATACCGACCGCCAATCAAAATGTGTTCGGTGTAGGTAACCGGAAACTTTAAGTCGTCAGTTGAAGAAACAAGCAACACAAAGCAAATTTCCTTACAGTTGTACGGCGCTGACATTGACGTGGCTGATTTGCCTGTAAATATTTACGGCGATGACGCCTACAGGTCCCGTCACGTAAAAAGAACGCTGAGCGACAGTGGAGGGGATGTGTCTGCGCATAGGTACAGTCGCGTTCTAAAGTACTAGATGGTACTATGCTATAGTTTTATAATACAAGGGTAATTGTTTTATTGTAGAATCATAATTGGTACTTTACTAGTTACTTAGAACTTTGCAAGAGGTTGGAATTAAAAATAGATAATGTTTACTTGTGCATTATTTTTTATTACTGTCGTAAAATATAAAGTAGGTTGTAACAAGAAAACTTAAGCTAAGGGTGACACGCCGCGCCGTACATTATATCGTTTTGGGTTATCCCAAGCTATTTCTAATTTGTTGTGTTGTTAATTTGTGTAACATACATGATTGTAAGCTGTTATTTAAAAAAACAAGTCCCGCTGGGTTTCTTGCTGGTTCTTCCCAGGACAGAGGTTTTTTTCGAACCAGTGGTAATTATACAAAAGAGTGACTTTCAATAAGTATTATTTATAATCTATATTGAATAAAAAAGTTTCTGTTTCTGTTTCTGTTTCTGTTTCTGTTTCTGTTACATGGAAGCCAGATGTCGATGGTGTGTTGGTGTTACTGAATGTTACTTTATCATCACCATCAACGCGAATGATACATGTTTTCGTTATCAGATAGGCCACACGGTAATTTTTTCGGTATTCTTCCTCAATACTTTTAACTTTACTGTACAATTTTTCGAATTTCACCTTCTCCCACCATATTCATCTTTTACATATTTATTATTTTGTTCACTAGTTGAGTCATAAAACAATAAATATAAAAAAAAATTGTTCCTTCCTTTTTAAAATCATCGTCGCGTGTCGTGCATAGAAAGTTGTGTGCGACTGTATTTTTAGGAGGGAACGAAGCGCGGGAAGCATGGGTCAACTGACGAACCAATAGCGTGCGCGCACAGTGATAGTGGCGAGCATTCCGCCGTCACGCCCCCTTCATACCACCAATTTGATCAAAAAATCACTCAGTGCGCAGGTACAGGCCAGCGTTCTTTTTACGTGACGGGACCTATACGTCAACGTGTAATCAACACAACAAGCAAAGTTAATGTGTCTTCAACAGCATCCATCGTGAAACTGACTGAGAACAAGGAACAAATTGTTACCAATGACCAGAAGTAGCGGGTATCTACAGCAATGATCTCTCACCGGATCTTCAGCTCGGGGAACGCCCAACGCTCAGTATGATAGCACGGAGCTGAAACGGACTATATAAACAGAGTAGTTCGGAAAATTTGATAACATGATTTAGTCTTCCTTAGTGAACACTATTGTGGCGTGATGGCAGCACCATCACAATAGTGATAGCGCGAAAGGGTCACCTAACCGAGGAATGACAGAACACCCGCTCGCATAAAACACCAGCGTAAAAGTGCATGTTAATGCTGCTGTGTTTTATATCGTACGAAAATAACTGATGACCTTGTTACTGGTAAAGATGATATGCCTTTGATTCCATCTTAGCCTTAAGTGAACAGCCTATATCTGCGTTCTGATTGTTTATAGAGGATGAATGGGCCTTTACCACCAGGTAGACTGTGTGTTCGTTTGTCATTCTTCCTTCTATAAAAAAATTTTACGGATTTTATCGCGTATAACTTATGTTTAACCAACGTTTCGCATACGCTATGCCCAGGTAGGATTTATTTGTCGGATATTTATTGATCTATTCGTCAAGTTAAATTACAATCAGTTTAGCTATTTAAAAAATTAGCCCATACTAACAGAGGAAGACAGATTTTTGAAAAAAAAAATGGTTATCTAAGAGGAGACCTGTGTTCTACAGTGGACTTTGATAGGCTGTAATAATAATGACTTACATAATATATTATGTGCAAAAATCTCTGGAGTGTATTGTATCATATACTAAAAACAATTAGATTAATAGTCGATAAAAGCCAAATAATTGATGAAGATATTATGATTCGTTATACAACAAATTACACAACTCTTTTGTGGGTTGGATCTTATTCGCGTAACTACATTTTATTTTTCAACCTTTGCAGTGAGTCAGGTTGGCCGAGTGGTCTAAGGCGCCAGATTTAAGCTCTGGTTCCCGAGAGGGAGCGTGGGTTCGAACCCCACACCTGACATACGCCATGTATTATTTTTCTTACTTTTTATTTTGTTATTTTGTTTTATAAATTATTACCGACAACTAATCTTTAATAAATGATGTTTGACAGTACTTTTAGTATTTTAGAATATGAAATAATTAATTTTAGAAATTAGCCATGGAAGTTAATTTTAATTGACAAAGAAGAAATAAGCATTGTGATTTTTTTAAACCAAAGTGAACATCACGTTGTCAGTATTAGGGTTACCATGTATTTTGAATGTATTATGAATTTAATCATCTGAATACAATAAATGTTTTGCAGCTATAGTTGTGGCGGTGTAAGAAAAATTATTGTGTAATCTTATAATAATTATAACTTTTAATTAAAAGTAAAAATCAACTCATAATTGCTAAAAATCAAGTTATTTATATGTTAATAATTTTGGAGAACAGAATTATATGGGACCACCCTTGATGTTATAACCTATTTAATAAAAAGAATCATCAAAATTGGTTCAAAAATACATACAAAAAACATACCTACGCTCGAAATGAGAACCTCCTCCTTTTTGAAGTCGGTTAAAAATTATGAAGAGAATTATGAGAAAATTATGAGTATGCCAGAAAAATCTTATTGCTTCCGCCAGATGGCAGTAACATAATCTCTCTTATGTCAGACGGAAAATATCTAGGCCGGCGCGGGGAAGCGTCAAAGGTGCGGGGGGACGAAGTCTAAACCTATCTACAAGAGCTACATGCGACTGACCTATGTCGAGCAATGGAGGTTAACGGGTTGGTTCTGCCACCTAAGTCTCACTGTGACCAGCCCAGCTGATGATGATAATGAAGAAGAGTGCAAACGTTGTTCTGTCCTTTCCAGTAGGTGGCGCGATTAACTTCGTTCCGGACTTTTACAGTATTTTTTGTTTTTTTTATAGGATAGGGTGACAAACGAGCACACAGTCCACCTGATGGTAAGTGGTTGTTGTGGCCCATAGACATCTACATTTATCCTAGTTTGTGAATCAAAATGCAGATGCGTTGTCACCCGTGAGGACTAAGATGGAATGCCTCTTTTCCAGTAAAAAGTGTCGCCGGTTCTCTAAACTCACCATACGAAACACAGCAATGTTAAGCTGCCATTTTACGCTGGTATTCGTGGTCCTTCCCCGGTCGAGCCGACTCATTCGTACTACAACTATACTACTAATATAGCTGCAGCATGGCTCTACCATGTATAAAAAATTTGAAAGCTGGTTCTTTTTATGTGGTCCCATATAAATTTGATCAAGGACTGACCAATAGTTTTTAAGTTTTCTTAATAATTTATATTAAAGTCTGTTGAACAAAATTTTAAATTATTTCAACATCAATGTGTTCTGCATATTTTCTGGGACTTTGTTGTAATAGCGTATGCATTGCCCGTGACTCTTTGGAGTCAACTATGAACCATCGTATCCACAACAAAACATCAAATAATGTGAATATATATATCTACCACATAAATATCGATAGCTACTTCTTTATAATTTATCCATTCTGTATCTAATTATGCGCAGAATATTGGCTTCTTGTGAACAAATAATGTTTACATTAGATAATAAATTTTATTTGTTTAATTAAGTCTGCATGTGATACGTAGGGAATAGCAAAGGAATTTAATATACGTAATATGTAGTAGAAGTTCATATAGCGGGCGAAATGTTTAAGTAATTTGAATTCCAATTTGTTACTTACATCAGACATGTATTCGCTACAAAACGCTGTATGTAGACGCTACAAAAACGTACGCTTGGAATTTCATTTAGAAAATTTCAAACATTAACTATAAGTTAGATATAACTAGAGCGACGACCTTTAAAAAGATCCAGGAAGTTGATAGATGCAGGAGGCTCAGCACCGATTGTGGCATTCTTTGAGTGAGTTTTATGTTTAGTCGTAGACATGAGCTATGCTGCAGCTACATTAGTAGTATAGTTGTAGCACGAATGGTTCGGCTCGACCGGGGAATGACCACGCTCTCACAGAATACCAGCGTAAAATGGCAGCTTGACACTGCTGTGTTTCGTATGGTGAGTGTAGAGAACCGGAGACGCATTTTACTGCAAAACAGGCATTCCATCTTAGTCCTCACGGGTGACGACGCATTTGCATTTTGATTCTTTATTGAGGATAAATGTAGATGTCTATGGGTCACAGCAACCACTTACGATCAGGTGGACTGTGTGCTCAATTGTCACCCTATCCTATAAAAAAATTTAAATAGGCGACTTTTCGACAAATACTACTTTTGAGGAATATTGAAAAAAAACGTGGGATATTAAAATTTCTTGAAATTGTGAATAGAAAACAAATAAAATAAAAAAAATTGTAAATAGAATTTATACGGTGTTATAACACCTTGTATAAAAATAAGAACGTTATTCGTTTTACGTAATGTATTAGTTGAACATTTTTCATATTTTCAAAAAGGTTACGTGTTTTACGGTGCCATTATCAATTATTATGTTTATACTTTAAAATTACGTTCGCAAAAATCATTAAATTATAATGATGAATGTAAGTTATGAAGTAATCTAAGTTATGAAGTATTTTGCAATGACAGGAGCTTATTTTAACATGAATGTTTGAACCTACTGGCCATTTAGCTCGAAGAACCGAAAACCGATGGGGAAGAAAGCTTTTCGAGTGGCAGCCTCCCATCTGTAAATAAAGCATGTGGCTGCACCTCACTAAATGGAGTGGTGATCTGGTAATACATGCAGGATGTCGAATGAATGAAATACACTTTATCGTACACCAGAAAAAGATAAGAGAGACAAAAATAAACAATAAATTATTTAAAGGTACAATTGGCGGCCTTATCGCTTAGAAGCTATATCTACGAGGCAACAATATTGCAAAGGATATAATGACTTGAAGAAAGGGATGTAAATAGATATAATTATATACTCGATAAATACATACATAGTAATACAATATATAAATACATTTCAATTACAAAACTACAGAAATATATAGAAATTTATGGTGCATGAGCATAAAGAGCATAAAAGAACAGGAGCATAAAGGAGTAAACAAGTAAGTGAAATAATTTTTGTACGTGGTAGAGCTATATTAATAGTATAGTTTTAGCACGATTGGGTCGGCTCGACCGGGGACGGACCACGCTCTCACAGAATACCAGCGTAAGATAGTAGCTTAATGCTGGTGTTTCGTATGGTGAGTGTAAAGAACCGGAGACCCTTTTTTACTGGAAAAGAGGCATTCTATCTTAGTTCTCACGGCAGACAACGCATCTGCATTTTAATTCGCAAACGAAGATAGATTTAGATGTCTATGGGCCACAGCAACCACTTAGCAACAGGTGGACTGTGTGCTCGTTTGTCACCCTTATTCTATAAAAAAAACCTTAACCTAAGTAAGTTACAAATAACAACTTTGAACACTAATAAATACTATCTAAATTAATTCTAATGAAAATTGATTGCAGTTATGTTCGAGAGTGTTTGGTTATCAATGATTTATTTGGACAGATTCGCATTTAGAAATATTGATTGAATGCACTTTAAAATGTGTTTCGTATTTAAAATAGCAAAAATAGTTGTAATTCCCTCTCTGATGAGTAATTACAACTATTGATTATAAGTGCCGTTTTAGTGTATTTACATAACATAAACATAACATAAACACTCACGCCTGTCACCCAGAGGGGTAGGCAGAGACTACGGACTTCTATTTGGCGCGATCCTGACACACCTCTCTCACCTCCTTTACATCCATATATCTATGCATACACGCTCGTCGGTTAAGGGTACTTCTAATCTGGCCCATTTTCAATGTATCGCCGATTTGGTCGATAAATCTTCGTCTAGGGCGTCCCTTCCCGACTCTGCCATTCACTTCTGAAACATATATTTGCTTTGTCACTCTTTCGTCGTTCATTCTTTCTACATGACCAAACCACCGAAGCATTCCTTTTTTAATCCTGGTCACAACGTCATCTTGCAAACCACACTTTTCTCTTATCACACTATTTCTCACCCTGTCATACAGATTCAGTCCTAGCATACTCCTCAGTGACCGCATTTCTACAGCATTTATTCTACTCTCATGCCTCTTCTGCCAGACCCAACTTTCACTACCATACATTAAAGTAGGGACTGACACAGCATTATGAATTGCCATACGTGCCTTCTTTGACACATTCTGACTCTTTATAATAGCATGTAGGGCCCTATTCACTCTATTTCCTGCGTTCACTCGTCATTCTATATCCTTATCATATCTACCATCCCTGCTAAATAAACATCCCAAATATACAAACCCATCCACTTGCTGAATCAACTCCCCTTCTATTCTTATTTCACATAACGTTTTACTTTCTTCTCTTTCAAAAACCATCACTTTCGCCTTACTTGCGTTCACTTTCATACCCCTTTCTTTTAATGACCAGTTCATTAAAGTAACCATCATTTGTAATTCGGCCGCCGACGATGCAAATATGACTTGATCATCGGCTTACAAAAGGCATTTGACGGTTACCTCACCCTTTCTCAACCCACATTCTTCAACTTTCAAAGTTTGCAAACAACTGTCCATAAATAGGTTAAATAGCCACGGGGAAGCTACACAGCCGTGTCTGACACCTTTTTGAATGCCAAACCAGTCCGAGTAGACCCCGTTGATCCTGACACAAGCACTAGAGTCCCTATAAAGAGACTTTAATGCCTGTATCAAACCAGCGCTCAACCCAAATGAGGTCAGTGTTTGCCATAACACGTTCCTGTCCACTCTGTCATAAGCCTTTTCCAAGTCCATGAACGCACAAAAAACTTTCTGGTTTTTGGCCAAAAATTTCTCCGCAATCATGCGCATGGAAAAGACCTGATCCGTACACCCCATCCCCTTTCTAAATCCAGCTTGCACATCCCAAATGTTTCCATCAGCTTCTTCCATAACTCTTTCAATTAACACCTTAGCATACAGTTTACCCACAATGCTAAGTAAGCTGATGCCACAGTAGTTTTTACAGTCCTGCTGTGACCCCTTTCCCTTATATATTGGGACTATAACCGCTTTGCACCAGTCTTCCGGTACCCGCTTCAGTTCCCAACATAAATTAAACAAGGTGCACAGCAGGCCTACAACCACACCCTCTCCAGCCCTTACCATTTCGAGTGATACTCTATCATATCCGGCTGCCTTAGCTGCTTTCATGCTTTTCATTGCTTTCATTATTTCATCTACACTTATCTCCCTACCTCTCTCCATTTCTCTCGGAATTACGATTTCACTTATTTCAGACGACTCTTCACTCTTAAACACGTTTTCAAAGTATTCCTTCCATCTCTTTAAATTCGAAACTTCATCATTCAGCATGCAGCCTTTCTCGTCTCGTATAGAATTCATTCTAGGCTGTTTTGAATTTCCCCTGGCAGTTCTTACGAACTTCCAGAACATTTTGATATTTGCCTGGAAGTTATCAGATATCCTTCTATTATTCTTATCTATCCTTTCTTGCTTTTTCCTTTCAACAACTTCTTTTACTCTCTTATTTATACGTCTAAACTCTGCCTTTTTTCTTTCAATCTCATCATTAATACCGCCAGAATTACTAGCCTCGGTTACTAGTAAATCTAGCCATGCCCTCTTCTTTGCCTTAAACTTCCATCCGTAACTCATCATCCCACCACAACGTATTACTTTTCCTTTCATTCGTTCTCTTACTTACACCACATAATTCGGTGGCTGCATCCACCTAAACTTTCTTAACATTATTCCATACCTTCTTCAAGTCTAAATCATTCATACCTAAATCATTCATTCCTAATTCATTCAACACACTTATATTTTCTCTCAGTCTGCATTTATACTTCTATTTCACACCTTCATCTTGTAACCTCTCTATTCTTATACGCTGTAACGCAGTGGTAGACACAGATGTCCGATGCCGCCAACGCCTGAATAGACCATTAATTTGGCATAAGACCAAGTAATGATCTGTCCCTACGTTGGACCCACGGTAAACCCTTGTATCTACCACGGCGCTCCTTATACTTTCATCCACAATTGTGAAATCTATCATGCTTCTATCATCCCCTCTTTCCCATGTATACATGTGAATTCTCTTATGGCGAAAGAAAGTGTTCGCCACAAAAAGATTCTTTTCCACACATACGGTGAGGAGGTCTTCACCATTCTCATTTATTCTTTCATCGCCAAACGTTCCTAATATCCTTTCATAACCAGACCTCTTCACCCCAACCCTTGCATTAAAATCTCCTAACATAATAATATTTTCATTTTCCTTACATTTCATCAACACCTGCCTTACCATGTCCCAAAACTGGTCTCGGATATAAGTGGGCTTAGACATACCTGGGGCGTACACCCCAAGCACGAACATCTTCTTTAAGCCCACTTTCATTCGTATCCACAGCAGCCTTGGGCTTACACATTCTGCTTATACAGTGTACTTATATTGCTGAAATTGAGCTCCTTAGTTTAGTCACCGGATCGGTAATTGAACTTGCACCCTATTGCTTATGAAACTAGGATCACTTTTGAAAAACAACTCATAATTTTTTTAACGGGGTAATTTTAACTGATCACTATAGTAAATAGTGATGTGACTCGGGATATATGTTGATAGATATTTTTACACATATTTTTGTATCACATGTTTTTTTCTTATTTATTTATTAAATAATTTTTTTTAATAGGATAAGGGTGACAAACGATCACACAGTCCACCTGATGGTAAGTGGTTGCTGCGGCCCATAGAGATCTACATCTATCCTCGTTTGCGAATCAAAATGCAGATGCGTTGTCACCCGTGAGTACTAGGATGGATTGCCCCATTTCCAGTAAAAAGGGCCTCCGGCCACCTGCACTCACCAAGCGAAACGCAGAGGTAAATCTCTACTTCACACTGGTATTCTGTGAGGTCGTGGTACCACCCGGTTCAAGCCAGCCCATCCGTGCGACAGCAAAAGCTGCCGCCTGGCTCTACCACTGTTAAAAAAAAATTAATAAATTTGAGAAAAACTACGTTTAATGTCATGAAAATGTAACATTTTGAATATCAACACATGAGCTTACATAGCATACAGTCTTACCGTATCCTTTAAAATTCCAAATAACCTTTTACACAATCAAAAATATCAAGTGTAGGAACTTTCATAATATTTGGCACAAAATATCAGTCTTAGACGGAGTTAGTATTCGTATTTAACAAACTTTATTAAACTACAAATACAAAAATATTTATAATTTAAAAATCAATACGTAAATCATAAACAACAACTTCATCATAATCTTCATAATTACAGCCCTTCACAAGTCCACTGCTGAACATAGGCCTCCCCCAAGTAACGTCACAAAGCACGGTCATGAGCCACCTGCATCAATTGACTTACTGCATTAGGTCAGGTAAGTTAGGTCGTCACTCTATGTAGTGGGGAGACGCCCCACACTTTTCATGCCGGTACGAGACTGCCACTCGAGTACCTTTCTTCCCCATCGGTTGTCGGTTCTTCGAGCTATATGGCCCGCCCACTGCCACTTCAGCTTACTATAGTCCATTTGCGTTAAGAAAATAGTGAGTCATCAGTGCAACTACAGGGTAAAGGTGTATGCATTTAATTAAGTTTAATGGAAACAAATTTTCTTAAAATTACTTAAATCACTTATCAGTATCGCTAGATTCTCCAGTTACATTAATTATGAAAGAATTTTATTCTGCAAGTTCCATGATGTCATCGAAATTCCACAAGGTATTTTCTTCGCGTATCACGTGGTCGCAGCACTTCTTTCAACGATTAGCGTCTATTAATGCTATTGCGTCATCTAATAATTTTTTATATCACTCATTTTGAACTTGAAGTTATTGGCACCAACATAATTTTTTATTTGGGCCCAAACCAATTCAATTGGATTAAGTTTGCAATGGTAAGGCGGTAGGCGAAGAATTGTAATGCCATTACTTTTGGCAGTCTCATCTATTAAATATTTATTATATTGTGGGGCTATTTCAGCAACTTTCATTAATAATTCTTTTTTTAAATAAGTCATGTCCATGGATTTGCCTTTGCTTTGCAGCCAATCTATTATTTGCTGCTTGTTCCAGCTGGTTGTTGGTATTTTTTCGACTCTTACCGAATGATAGGGAGCGTTATCCATGACAACCACACTTCCTGGTTCTAGTTTAGGCACTATATTAATTAACCAATTAAGGAATCTTTCACCATCCATCGCTTCATGATAGTCTTTTTTAGACTTAGATTCAAATACTAGTAGACCATCTTCCACAAATTCTTTGTCGCTGCCAATGTGCAATACAATTAACCTTTTACCTTTTCCTGTCGGAGCTTTTGGACCGGCTGATAAGCCATCTAGAAAGGCTTGTCTTTTATGTTTTACCATTGTATCCAACCATGCTTTTGTCTTTACGTGTCCGGCGTTTACCCACGTTTCGTCAAGATAGTAAATAGTTTTATTAGCGGCTCTGTATTATTTTATTTGCCTCAGATATTTACGCCTCCATAAAACAATATCTTCTCTTTCGACTAACAATGTTCTGCTATCATGTTAATTGAAATCGAAACCAAGCGCGTGCATTACTTTATGAAGTGTGGTACGTTTGAAAACAGGAATATCTTCGTCAGCTTCGCAAAGTGTCATAATTTTGTCCAATGTCGGGTAGTCGTTATTTAAATATATTGAGTGAACTTTTCTCCTTATTGCACATTTGTCTAGTTCATCTAATTTATCGACCGTCGTTAGTAGAGCTCTTTTTTTCACGGGTGATTTTAATGTGTTAGTATCCTTTTGTTCTTTAATAATTTTATAAACAGTATTTTCGGACACACCACATGCACTTGCTGTTTTTATTACTGTACTCTCCACAGTCGCATTTAAATCACACAGTTTAAAGTACTTATAAACATTGTAAATTACGCGTCTCTCCGCTATGGATTATTGATCCACTTTTATTCTTTCGAATAAGTGAGGTATTCATTTTCAAAATTTAATGTTGAACAAGTAACACGCAAAATACACAACCGTTTTGTTCGAAGGCCTGACTTCAACTGGTCACTGTAAACTCGACTTTCTAATTTCTTGCATTTTAATTGGCTGCGGGGCGTGGCCAGGCCGGCGGACAACGATGACTCACTATTTTCTTAACGCGAACGGACTATAAGCCTATGTTGGTCTATGTCGGTTATTACTTAATATATCTTAATTATATTCTCAGAGTTATCATTTTGAAATCAATATTGGTAATTTTTTCTCATAACGAAATGATTATATATTTCCAAACGATATTGATATTGAAGATATCAATATCGTTTGGAAATATATAATCAACGCCTTCCACTTCGGGGTCAGGTCAGTCTTATCTCGTCTTTCTCAATGATTGAATGGTCATTTTCAATAACACGACATTGTTTTTTATTATTTTTTAATTAATGAAATTCTTGTACCATAATTTGCCTTGAGTCACATTGGTCATGCGCCATAAATTTAACGTATAATAGAAACATATAGCCCTTCAGAGGGTATTAAAATAAGTATTCATATCGATTAAATATCGAATCACTATTGTTTTTTTTATTTTCATACAAAATCTGGAGAGGTAATTTCAACTGCCAAATAGTTGAAACTAGCCGACATCTCAATTTTAGTGGGGTTACTTAAACTGTCACTAAAAGAAACACAAGCTACAGCAGTTTATTTAAGCTAGTAGTAATATGTAACAGGCTAAAAATATACGACTCGCTTTAAAAAACTTTGAACACAATCACTTTAAAATTAAAATCACTTTATTTATCGAAAATATGAGCAGCCTCAATATTTTCTATAAACAAAGCACGTGCATGTATAAAATATCGCCGAAAACAAAATGGCCGTGTTAATCAAAAGTATTAAGGCTATCGATACCATCTATGGTGTAGTTATGAAAACGCTTTTCTGCTTCCCGGACGATAAATGGCGCTTTAATAAGTTATGTAAAATGCGGAAGTTATTGCGATTAGTTGGAATTTCCCGCAGTCAAGATTGCCCCGCTGCACCATAATGTTAAAAGAACGGTGTCAAGCAGACATAGAAATGACTATTAAAGGAGGAAAGAAGTGCACTTTGACAAATTTTAAAACTTTTCAGTAGATTGTGCATGGAGTGTATGTAAGGAGTTCAATAGTTTAGGCTATTCGCCGATTCTTGCCTTCTAATCCGTTCGCAGCTTCGATTGAAAAGAATTAAGAATACAAGGAAATATTATGGGATGGAATTTTTAAGGTGCAGTTTTTATCAGAGCGAAGTGAGCGACATTGAGTGTTACCTAGAAACTCAAACCGCTCTTTAAGGTAAGCAGGGGAATTGTAATTGAATAGAATACAGTATAAAAGAGAAGGAATGCACGTGTTCCTGCGAAGACGGATCCGAAACCACTTGAGTTTTTCGCGAAATTTGGAAATATGGTCATATTTTCGAAGTCCATATATGAACCTGAGCACATCGGCAGAATTGGCGAGAAGCTAGTTCGCCTTCCTTTGGGAACCCGTGCATTCTGGTCTCTCGCCAAGGCTGCCCAAGGGAACTTCTGTCAGCCATCTCTTCCATCTCTGCACAGAGAGGAAGACTCACTGGCCCATGCCGCAAAGGAGAAAGCCGATCTGTTGAGCTCTCTTTTTGCGTCCAACTCGACTCTAGATGACGGGGGGAACACACCGCCGACCATCCCGCGATGCGAGTGCACCATGCCGGATGTGCGATTTACACAGCGCTCGGTCCGCAAAGCACTCTTCTCCCTGGACGTCAGCAAGTCGAGTGGGCCCGATGGAGTCCCTCCCATTGTGCTGAAAACGTGTGCTCCGGAGTTGGCACCGGTTTTAACGCATCTTTTCCGGTACTCCTACTCCCAAGGCGTAGTCCCGAACTCATGGAAGACAGCTTTGGTGCACCCGATCCCTAAAAAAGGCGACCGCTCAGACCCGTCCAACTACAGGCCTATCGCCATCGCCTCCTTGTTCTCCAAAATAATGGAAGCCATTATTAACTGCCAGCTCATGAGGTACCTTGAGGATCACCAGCTGATTAGTGACCGCCAGTACGGTTTTCGTCGGGGTCTATCAGCTGGTGATCTTCTAGTCTACTTAACTAATAGATGGGCGGAGGCAGTAGAGTCCAAGGGGGAGGCATTAGCCGTTAGTTTGGACGTAGCGAAGGCCTTTGATCGGGTCTGGCACAAAGCGCTTCTTTCGAAGCTTCCTCCCTATGGGCTTCCGAAGAAATTGTGCAAACGGATCACCAGTTTCCTTGCTGATCGGAGCATCAAGGTCGTAGTAGACGGTGAATGCTCTGATTTCAAGCGTATCAACGCTGGTGTTCCACAAGGCTGCGTGCTATGACCAACGCTGTTTCTCCTGCATATCAATGATATGTTGCTAACTGGTAGCATTAATTGCTATGCAGACGACAGCACTGGTGATGCCTTATATACCGGCCGTGCCAATATTTATCGGGAATACGTCGCCGAGTACCGGGACAAACTTGTGTCTGAAGTCGAGTCTTTGCTTAACAAAGTCTCGGATTGGGGCCGATTAAATCTAGTCCAGTTCAATCCCCAGAAGACACAAGTTTGCGCGTTTACCGCTAAAAAGAACCCCTTTGTCATATCTCCTCAGTTTCAAGGCACTCCCCTTGCTGCCTCAGCCAGTATCGGAATCCTTGGCGTCGACATATCGAATAGTGTGCAGTTTCGTGGTCACTTGGAAGGGAAGGCCAAATTGGCCTCTAAAAAGCTTGGCGTGTTCAGCAGAGCGAGACAGTATTTCATGCCGGCACATCACTTGCAACTTTACAAAGCGCAAGTTCGGCCCCACATGGAATACTGTTCTCATTTCTGGGCCGGGACACCCCAGTGCCAGCTCCTTCCACTTGACCGCATCCAGCGCAGAGCGGTTCGAATCGTCGACGACCGAGTTCTTTCTGATCGGCTCGATACACTGGCACTGCGTAGAGATGTTGCATCTCTTTGCGTATTTTATCGCATCTATCACGGGGAGTGCTCTGAGGAATTGTTCGGACTAATTCCAGCCGCTCAATTTCACCATCGCACATCGCGACAAAACTCGCGTTCCCATCCATACCATCTGGATGATTGGCGGTCCACCACTGTGCGATTTAGAAGAAGTTTTCTCCCTCGCACGACTTCCTTGTGGAATCAATTACCACCAGCGAATTTTCTCGACCAATACGACTTAGGAACCTTCAAGAAAAGAGCTTACACCTTTCTAAAAGGTCGGCAACGCATCTGCAATTCCCCTGGTGTTGCAGTTGTTCATGGGCGGCGGTAGTCACTTACCATCAGGTGAGCCGCATGCTCGTTGGCCCCTTATTCTATAAAAAAAAGAAGAACCATATACAGAGATTCTGAATGCCCTCAAGCTTATTAAGCAAATTCTCATTTAAATTGAGATAACACGTGTCAGCATAATTGAGAATCGGTAAAGGGAGTGATTTGCAAGCGCAATTTTAGTTGGTTTGGGTAGGAAATTGCTTAATTTACGGAGAAAAACTCACCTCGCATACCTGCGGAGCCCAAGATGAAAATTTGTCAAAAGTAACACATATTTTTTGAACGGCGACACTATATGGCACGGGTGTCCCATCAGAAACAATACCAGGTAAAGTAGGTGAATCCATAAGAGTAACCAATTTTCGACTGCCTATTATTATCTAGGGGCACGTCAGGGGGCACTGCCAAGTCGAGCAAAAGTACCATCCTTTTCTCGAAGCAGTTCATGCCATGGTCGAGCCCCTATAACTTCGTTGTGGATTAAACTAGAAGCTTGAATTTTAAGTAATCAAGCATGCATTATATAGGCACGATATACTTCAAATTTCATTCTATTTGAAGCAGTAGTTTAAGAATTATAACTAGTCAAACTTTCTTAATTTTCTCACTCACTGACTGACCGATCATCAAAACTCTAAGGCACTTCTAGCAGACGTAGAAGCTTCAAATTTAGAATACAATTGGTGTTTAGTGTATAAATCAAGGAAAGACTAAAATATTTTGTAAATTTGGTCCAGTTTTCTATATACACCAATTGCATAAATAACTTTGTAATCCTATATAAATATATATTATTACAAAGTTACATTTGCAGTGAATGAATCAGTGTACCTGTATATGTATAATATAATGAAAATTATTTCATTTATCTATCTACATCTATTAAGATGTAGAAAGGTACCTAGATATAATTATGTTCAAAAAGTAACTTGTAAAATGGTCAACGGAATTAAAAAGCAAGAATGGGACATGTCGTATGAAGTTGTACCAAATCCCGCAAAGTATTAAGTGGTCTAAATTGTCCGAAAACCCGTAGTTGGTATTCAAAAAGTAGAAGGTACCGGAAAGGAAAAAAGTAGGAATATCTACAAAAAGAAATGAGATGCCATCAAAAACATAATTGACTTGCCAAGTCAATCTATGTATTTAAAACATAAAAGATTTTTAATATTGATATGGTCACTATAAGATGTTGTTAGGTTAGCTAATTACGTAATAACTTGAGACAGAAGGACCCTTAAGTAGGGACTGAATAAATTAACCGACTTGGTATTACATGGATCTCACAACATTTTACGGTAGAAGAACTGAGATACGAGACTTGTTTTTTTCTGCCGACTTCCAAAAAGGAGACTGTACTCAATTCGAGTCTATGCTTTTTTTTATGAGTGTTACCTCATAACTTTGTACTGGGGGAAGCGATTTCGATGATTCTTTTTTTATATGAAAGCTGATAGTTCTCGTGTGGTCCCATATGAATTTGATCAAGGTCAGACCAATGGTTATTGAGTTATTCTTAAATAACTTATATTGAAGTCGCTTATATTGAAGTCGGCTGTACAAAATTTTAATTTTAAATTATATACAAGTTATATTTTTGATGGCATTGCATTTGTTTTCGATGGATTTATTTAATACTATATGACTTAATTCAATCCACAATTAAGTCAATATTTTTCCTTACGAAGCCTATAGTTTTGGGTAAATCCAACAATTTGGCATGTACATATACTTGGGGATCATTTGCATACAGGTAGTAGCGAGAAGTTAATTAAAGCGTAATCGAACTTATGAAGATTTAAAAGAGGAGAGGGGACAAAACGCCACCTTGCGGTACACCGGCATTGATCATACACCAGTCGGAGTCATCAACACGTGTCCGTTGCCGTCGACCAAACAAGTAACTATGAAAAAACCAGTCAATCACTTCAGGAGATATGTTAAGATAAGCTAAGATAGCTAAGAGGAGATCGCAATCGACATTGTTAAATACATTGCTAAATTCAAGTAAGTTCACACAACACTGTTACGTGCTGTTTATCCATACCGAGATGAATATCCTCTGCAATCTTGACTAAGACAATAGTGGTACAATGACCCCCCCCCCCCCCCGAAATGTATCCCGCCTTGTCGTAGCGAGGCAGCTTAGTAGCCGTAGCTTGGTCACTCGCGGTGAACTAAGAGAAACCCACATAGCTGGTCAGATATGTAGGGCCGGCCTGGGGTGGCCACTCTGAGCACTCCGAGCACTTGCTTGATGAGCCCACTTCCCATGTGTGCTAGTGGACTACGGCGAGGGGGGTGTCCTCTCCCCCTACCGCTGCAGCCTAGGTGGAGTCGCGGAGGAGGAAGAGTGTTGTTATGGCGATGCGCCACTCGACCTATCCTCCGCGACTCTGACGGGCCCCCACCGTTGATGCGATGGTGGTGGGGCTGAGTGGGGAGAGGAGTGTTTGTATTGCGAGATGATGCTCTACCTACCCTTCACAGGCGAATCTTGGTTGGCGGCGGGGCCATAGACCAGATCCGCTCCGATAGAGGCTCAATTTTCTATAAACTATATCTACGTTTAAGAAATTTTGAAAGGAATGGAATTATGGATATAGGGTAGTCACAACACGTATAATAATAACAGCAAAAGTCAAGTAACATGGGTCTAAATGAGATAGGGAAAGATGACATGTTAAATTTTAATATTGTTTTTAAAACTCTGCTGAAAAAAGTGGCCCACGAAGTTTATTATTACGTTTGGCAATGTTACAATCAAAATACTAACTTGTTTTACGAAAACCATATTATCGATTCTGCAGTAGGTGTTCAGCAGGGTGACCCACTATTAGGTCCAGCACTTTTCAGTTTGGGAATTCAACCCATTATTTCAAATTTGAAATCCAAGCTGAATGTCTGGAACCTAGACGATGATACATTGGGAGGTTTTTTATAGAAGAGGGGGCAAACGAGCATGCGGTTCACCTGATGGTAAGTGACTACCGCTGCCCATAAACAACCGCAACACCAGGAGAATTTTGAGGGTACATTGCCGGCCTTTTAGAAAGGAGTAAGCTCTTGTCTTTGGCGGATTCAACTCGGTTGGGCAGCGTTCGGGAAATTACGACACATCTTCTAGTCAGGTATACTTCAAAACTTGAAAACGAGACTGCACAACCAGTGTGTGTTGCCCGTGATGACCTATGGAACTGAGACGTGGTCCTTTACTGTTGGCTAGATGAGGAAGCTCAAAGAGGCTCAGCGAAGTTGCTCAGCGAGCTATGAGAGGGCTATGCTCGGCTATTCTCTGCATGTAAAAACATAGAAATGAGGATATCCGCAGTAGAACCAGAGTGACCGACATAGCCCAACGGATTAGTAAGCTGAAGTGGCAATGGGCCGGCCATATAGCTCGAACAACCGACAACCGATGGGAAAAAAGTTTCTCGAGTGGCGGCTTAGTACCAGCGGACGAAGTGTAGGGCGTCCCCCCACTAGATGGAGTGACGACCTGGTAAGACATGCAGGAGGTCGATGGATGCAGGTGGCTCAGGACCGTGTTTTGTGGCATTCCTTGGGGGAGGCCAATGTTCAGCAGTGGACTTGTGAAGGGCTGTAATGATGATGATGATGAAGCTCTTTTCTTAAAGGTCCCAAGGTAAGTCGTATCGATCCGGAAAAATTGCCGGTAGTAAACAATTCCACAGAGACGTAGTACGAGGAAGAAAACTACTAGTAAAATACACAGTAGTGGACCGCCAACCATCCAGTTGTTGAGGATGGTATCGTTAATTTTGACGCGATATGAGTTCATGAAATTTGGCAGCTGGCATTAATCCGAAAAATTCCTCAGTGCGCTCCCGTGGTAGATACGATAGAAAATTCAAAGGAATGCAACATTCCTACGCGGCGCCAGTGAATTGAGGCGATCAGAAAGAACTGTCATTGACGATTCGAACCGCTCTGCGCGGATTGCGGTCAGGTGGAACGAGCTGGCACTGAAGTGCCCCGGCCCAGATATGAGAACAGTATTCCATGTGATGGCGAACTTTTTGTACGTGATAGTGCCACGATGCAGTTATATTAGTAGTATAGTTGTAGTACGAATGGGTGGGCTCGACCGGGGAAGGACCACGCTCTCACAGAATACCAGCGTCAAATAGCAGCTTAACACTGCTGTGTTTCGTATGGTGAGTGTAGAGAACCGGAAACCATTTTTACAGGAAAAGAGACATTCCATCTTAGTCCTCACGAGTGATAATGCATCAACATTTTGATTCGCAAACGAGGATAAATGTAGATGTCTATGAGCTCCAGCAACCACTTACAATCAGGTGGACTGTGTGCTCGTTTGCCACCCTATCCTATAAAAAAAACTTACGCTTTGTAAAGTTGCAAGCAATGTGCCGGCATGAAATACTGTCTCGCTCTGCTGAGCACACCAAGCTGAACAAAGTCCCCAATCCGAGTCTTTGCTGTACAAAATCTCGGACTGGGGGCGACTAAATCTGGTTCAGTTTCATCCCCAGAAGACACAAGTTTGCGCGTTTACCGCTATAAAGAACCCCGTTGTCATATCTCCTTAGTTTCAAGGCACTCCCCTTGCTGTCTCAGCTAGCATCGGAATCCTCTGCGTCGAAATATCGAATAGTGTGCAGTTTCGTGGTCACTTGGAAGGGAAGGCCAAATTGACCTCTAAAAATCCGAGACTTTGTTCAGCAAAGACTCGATTTCAGACACAAGTTTGTCCTGGTACTCGGCGACGCGAATCCGCGCGAAAGAACATATAGCTGACGTGAAGCACCGACACTCTGGAAAGTCTGCAGTCTGTGAACATGTTCAAGATCGTCCGCGCCATTACATCAGATTTGATAGACCACAAATCCTCGCAAGAGAACACCGATTCCTACCAAGGATGATACGCGAGGCTATTGAAATTAAAAAGCATCCTAATTTCAATAGAGAAGATGGATGGGTCCTGCCATCTGCTTGGGATCCTATAATTAACAAAATTAAATCCAAACCCAAGCATACCACTGCAAGACTTTCAAGATACTGTTAGTTCATTCTGTGTAAACCGAACCAAAAATTAATATTTAAAAAACTGAAGGTAGCCGGGCTAACTGTGACATCGGGACGTCAAACATCTCAGACCCCCCGTGACCATGGGTTGCTGTAAAGCACCCGAAACGTCGGGAATTAAAATAGTAAATTAAACGCAATAAAATCCGTAAAAAATTGTTTTATTCAATATCGATGTTAGCTTTAATTTTTGTTAATACAATTATTTAACAGTGGTAGAGCCACGCGGCAGCTTTTGCTGTCGCACGGATGGGCCGGCTCGAACCGGGGTGGCACCACGACCTCACAGAATACCAGCGTGAAGTAGAGGTTTACCTTTTTACTGGAAATGTGGAATAATTCCATCTTAGTCCTCACGGGTGACAACGCATCTGCATTTTGATTCGCAAACGAGGATAGATGTAGATGTCTATGGGCCGCAGGAACCACTTATCATCAAGTGGACTGTGTGCTCGTTTGTCACCTTATCCTATAAAAAAAATCATAAATTTATATCTGTGTAGTGAAATATGAGTGAAGGTAGTAAATAAAGGAAAGCTATTTGTTCAACACATACGAATAATGGCGTCAACAATGAAAGGTGATTGATTGCAGTGCGACATGTTTTTCAACTTTGTTTACAGAAACGCCGGGCTACGAAACAAATGTGTTATTTAAATTTATTTTTTTTATAGGTAACAAACGAGCACATAGACCACTTGATGATTAGTAAATCTATATTTATCCCCGATTAAGAATCAGAATACAGATTCGTTCTCACCCTTAAGGAATAAGATGGAATTCTTCGTTTACAGTAAAAAGTGTTTATTAATTTTATATGACATATTTTAATTTATCTTTAATTCAATGTAATTTTTTTAAATGTAATTTATTGTAACGAGACTTAAACTTTATTATATGATTTTTATGTTTATAATTGAAAGATATAAATATAAATTTTGCATGCTATTTGTAATAGCGAGACATGTGCACCTTTTTAACATGTACCACCTTTATATACCATGTTCTTAAGCAAATAAAAATTCTGATTCTGATTCAGCGAAGAATCAAATTTTCCCTGGTGTCACCTTGCACAAATGTGTGTTCCCATGCTACTAAAATCCTAACACGTAGGCAAACTGTCAGTGGCAACCGATTGTCTCATCTTACCGCCGTTTACTTGTTACAGACAGCATAAATTTTTAGTTGACACTCGATCGGACCTTTTTTGATTTCCATGACGGTTTTGCCGAGGTTACAGCTCTAGCGTTGAATACTACCTTAGTGCAACCAATGGGAGTTAAATGAAAACTTATAGTAACTTAATGTCATATTTAGATTGAGTCTGTGGCTTAGTTTTTAAATTTTGTGGTGTCTGATGTAAGTATTGCGTAATTGGGTCAGATTTTCTGGTCAGATTATTTGTATCTGGTAATTATCTTTAGCCAGTTGCCGTAACAAATGTTTATTACTTTTATTTGTTAATTTGGAAAACCCTTGGCTAACAATAAACAGATTAGATAGAAAGTAATTAAGCTATAGGAAATCAATTATGGGTTTTTGCTAATTGTAAAAATATACAGTAATGTAACAAAAAAAAAAACCCGTTGGTAGTTTCAGGTACGTATTGGTGTACACATAGGCATGGCAAATGTGATAATTATTTTTTTTTTCTTTGCAATAAATTATATTTAAAATTTTTAATCAGATAACTTACTAAATTAATTATTTTTAAAAATATTATTTGCTTCTGAACTTACCAACACATGCCTGCTGCCAACGTATCTACGGCCGTCAAATGTAATTTCAAAAAGGTAAAATTGTAACTTTTGCCGACAATACTGTCCTATTGTTTTAATAGGACTTCTGATAGGATATGTCAAACTAGTTCTCAATTCGCATATCTGAAACTAAAGACCGCTGATTTTTAATAACAGCTTATATACGTCGACGAAGAGCATCCCTCCCCTGGGTTACAACGGCTCAATTTTTCATAACAACTATACTAACAATTTAGGCAATTAACGCCCCGATCGTAATGTAGCAATGAATAAAATATGAACTGTGAACTGCTTACGAATATATTCTAATTAATAGAGTGAAACATAATTTCTGGTATGAAATTTATAAGAAATATAAAACTGTGTTCACAGTAGAGTATTCGACGGCTCCGTAGGGCAGTGGCTAAGCATTTCGTCGCCGTATGCCGAGATTGCCTTTTTTATTTGGGGAAATGCCTACGCATACCCGCCTCGTGGAGGCAAGGACGGGTTATGTCGAACTCGCACCGACTAAAACTCCATGGTGTTCCACCTTCGCCGCATATTGGCAGGGCCAAGGGAACGCTTTCGCACACATCCGCGGCCCCACCAGCACCGGCCGCCCCATGGCAGCCCCTTCTCGGAGAAGGACCTGTCCTCCCCTTTCTCCTTCTCAGGCAAGGCGCACCAGGAACACAAGGCACGCCTCCTCCACGGCCTCCAACTCCACCTGCGTATCGGAAATCGTGGATGACAAAATACTACTGTGGAGGTAGCTATTACTAAAATAAACTTGAAATCAATTATTAGAATAGATTTTTTTATGTGGTATATCCACACTGCAACTACATTATTGCAGCAGCACTATATATCACTCAACGGGGGTAGGATTACGCTTTCAAAATACCAGCCTGAAACAACAGAATAATACTGCTTTGTTTCGTATGGTGAGTGTGGTGAACCCTTTTAGCTGGTAACAAAGCATTCCATCTTAGTGTTAACTAGGGTTTGGGTCCCGGGACGTCTCGTGTCTCGAAGTCCCGGGCCTTTGGTAATTTTAGCTGTCTCGAGTCCCGGAACTTTCGTGTTGAGACTCGAGACGAGACAAGATTGTCGAAATTGTTATGTAATCATTTATATTTTCAAATAATTGAAGGAGCCTAGCAACATGTGTTAGTTTAATGAAAAATTACTTGGTCTACTACGTAACTACTGAGTACGTAACACAATAAATGAAACAAATATGTGATTATGAAAATTAACAATGAGATTATGAACTATGGTTAGATACTAGAGTTACTAGATAATAGTAAAGTTATTAAGAATTAGTATGATTTTTAACTAAGTTCGTTTCATAACTATAAGATTTAACTGTTTAGAAGTGCATCTGTGCATGACTAAAAGAAATGAACAAAGCAATTGTTAAGGCTGAAATTAACGTTAAAGTTATTTAATTTTCTGTTTAATCTAATATGTATATAAAATTCTCGTGTCGCGGTGTTTGTTACCAAACTCCTCCGAAACGGCTGAACCGATTTGTATGAAATTTTGTGTGCATATCGGGTAGGTCTGAGAATCGGCCAACATCTATTTTGCAAACCCCTAAATGATAAGGGTGACCCACCCCTAATTTTTTCTTATTTTTTTAACATTTTTTTAATTTTTATTTTATTATGATTTAGCTGTGAAAAATACATAAACCTCAAATTTGCACCCTTCTACAACCAACCCATGCTTTTTAATCGCGATTTTTAAAAGTAAAAAAGATTTCCTAGAAATAATGTATAAAGCAAAACAACGTTTGTCGGGTCACCTAGTTGTTTAATAAATGTTGGTTTTTACAAAAAATTGCCTCTTTTTAAAACGTTTCACCAGAAATTAACTCAATTATAATTCTTCAAAGTAGGCTTACCCATCTTAACTTAGCTTTTTCTTAAAAGTCTCGAAGTCCCGGGAATTCCCGGGACTTTGAAATTGTCGGGAATTACCAAACTATAGTCTTAACATTACATCTGCATTTGATCCTTACTCGAGGATTGATGTAGATGTCTATGGGTCACAGTATGTCGCTCGCATGTCACCCATAATCTATACAAAAAAGCATGTGACTATCCATAAATTGCTTGACCTTCCGTCTTCACTCGTATAAACACCAATCTGCTATCTAAAGACATAAGCATATCGCAAAAACAGATTAGTTTGCTAGTATTCACTACTTGTAGGGCTGCGAAACCGTGTGATGATGACCGTATTTATCACCGTATTGCGTCATTTATATATCTTTTAAGACCTTTTTTCTCAGGAACAGGTAAAGGTATCAAGTTTTTTTTACTATTCTCAGCCAGCGCTTAACAACTGTCCCACCTGATGGTAAGTGGTGATGTAGCCTAAGATGGTGAAGCGCACTAACTTAACAAAAGCCTATTCACTCTTGCCTTGAAGACACACTGTAATCCTTTGCTGTATACATGACGAATTATGTAGCAAATCGTTTGGTTAGAATGCATGGTAAATCAACAACGAAAGGGTGGAGACTGACCGAACGTCTGGTTATCCTATGGTGGAAGGCCGAGGGAAGAATAAAGTTATACAATTCCTGCGCACACTCTCCGAAATGTATCCTGTAGGAAACCGAAAGGCTGGCTACTTTGCGCCTGTGTTCGAGGTTAATAAGGTTGGTTTTAACCAGATTCGGGTCACCAATAAGCCTCTTAGCAGGCCTTTCCATTGAATCGGATGCTGCTAGGTGATATTTTGCAGCACCGCCTATTTATGCCAGCAATACTCCATGCACAACCGGACTTGCATTTTATATAAAGTAAGCAGCTGTCCCTTCGTCAAGTACCACCGCACTTTTGCAAGGACTCCTAGCTTCATAGTAGCTGCTTCGGCCTTGCACTCAATGGACCACCCGAAGTTCAGGTTTAAGGATATCTCAACCCCCAACAACTGAAAGCGATTGGTGTGTTTTCCAGTGGCAATGGGTATCAGGTTAAAATTAATATTAAGGTCTACGCGTACTTGGAGGTGTAGACATTCAATCTTCTAATCCAACGCAATCAAAAGACACGGCCATGTATGATTTTATTATGTCCACTTGTTCACTCACTCATTCACTCACTAACTCACTAAACTCACACATCAAAATTTATACAAATTTATAATCTTCTTGCTGACCTACGTTCATGAAATTTATCAAGAAGCAAGTTTACACAGACCAAGTATATGAAAAAAATCCAAAAATAATTACATATCATATTCAAAATTTATGCGATTACAAACTTATATTTGCAGTCGTAGCTTCGACTGTGATATAGATCAATGCATGGTAGAAAATTTTTTCCACTTCGAAGTTAAGTTTGTCCATCAATCGAAGTTTTTCTCTGTACTACCCTCTTACCTGTTCCTGCCGCCAAACAGCATGCTGTGTTCGGGTGATATTAAGATGTCAAGGCACCTGTAGCCTTCTTTATTAGAAATTGGTTGCATGTGTCCGTAGCCTGTAGTATCAACTTACCACCAGACGGACTGTTAATTCGTTAGTAACTTAAACTTTATTAGAAATTTATTATCATCATCATCATTACAGCTCTTCACGAATCCACTGCCGACCATAAGCCTCCCACAAGAAATGCCACATAACAGGCTCCAGAGCCTGTTGATGCAGACATCCATCGAATTCCAATCTAACCAGGTCGTCACTCTATATGAGAGGGCCCACGTCTTTCTCGTCGGTCGTCATGCGTATATTCGAATTTAGTAGATTTATCGAACATTTATTACATAATATTCAAAAGAAATCCGATATTCTTTTTAAAATGTTTTTAAAAAGCCATCCTTTACAATTTCTCAACATATTTCTCTCTAACTCAAACACTGTGTAATTACTCTTTATTACGTTGCTTAAACGTAGTTAAGTAATTACTTTATAACCACTTCATTATTTTCTTGAAAGTGGATAGATTACTTTACTACTAATTGTTTATGATTTAGCATTATTTTAAAATTATTGTTACTCTATTTTCTATGGATCTAAATGTCACATGGATTTAATTGAATAACAGGTATAGTACAAGCATTATTATTCGCATTTAAAATGATTAAACAATAAATTATTATTTATTATTAAATTAAAATTAAGAACACCTAATGGTATTGAGTACAGCAGACCACTTCACACTCGCGGCCAACTTTAAACTTTAAATAGTGTCTCCCAATGGATAGGTCTTAAGATGAACCTGGACAAAACAAAAGTCATGTGTAGCGTCCATGTCACACCTATGCCGGTAGTTGTTGGGAGCACTAAACTCGAAGTTGTTGACAAGTATGTTTACCTGGGACAGATAGTCCGACTAAGTAAGTCCAACTTCGACAGAGAGGTCAATCCACGGATTCAACTCGGCAGGGCAGCGTTCGGGAGATTACGACACATCTTCTCGTCAGGCATACCTCAAAACCATAAAACTACATTGTAAAATCAGTGTGTGTTGCCAGTGATGACTTATGGATCTGAGACGTGGTCCTACCGTATAAGGAAGCTCAAAGTCGCTCAGCGAGCTATGGAGAGGGCTATGCTTGGGGTTTCTCCGTGTGATAGTCTTAAAAACGAGGATATCCGCAGTAGAACCAGAGTAACCGACATAGCCTCACGGATTAGTAAGCTGAAATGGCAATGGGCCGGCCATATAGCTCGAAAAACCGACAACCGAACGGGAAGAAAGGTTCTCGAGTAGCAGCCTCGTACCGGCAGGCGAAGTGTAAGGCATCCTCCCACTAGATGGAGTGATGACTTAGTAAGACATGCAGGAAGTCAATGCATGCAGGTGGCTCGGGACCGTGCTATTTTTCTATAGAATAAAGGTGACAAACAAGCACACAGTCCCCGTGATGGCTGCTGTGGCCCATAGACATCTACAACTATCTTCGTTTGCAAATCAAAATGCAGACGCGTTGTCAGCCGTGACGACTAAGATGGAATGCCTCTTTTCCAGTAAAAAGGGTCTGCGGTTCTCTACACACACCATACGAAACACAGCAGCATTAAGCTGCTATTTTACGCTGGTATTCTGTGAGAGCGTGGTCCTTCTTCGGTCGAGCCGACCTATTCGTGCTACAACTATATTAATATAGTTGCAGCATGGCTCTACCACGTATAATAAACTTTGTGGCATTCCTTGGCGGAAGTCTATGTTCAGCAGTGGACTTGTGAAGGACTGTAATGATGGTGATGAATGATTATAAGGTAGTTAATGAGTGCGGTTGGAGTAGTGATATCGCAGAAAGAATCAATTACACCATCTTAGTTAGATAACTAAGCCATTAGAAACATAACACAACAATTTTTTGAAGAATAAGAGTGACAAACGAGCACGTAGTCCACCAGATAGTAGGAGTGGATGTTGTGGACCATAAACATTTACATTTATCCTCAATTAAGAATCAAAATTCAGAAGCGTTGTCATGCCTGGGGGTAAGGAGGAGAATTACAACACCATCTAGTCGGCCCCAACTGCAAACCTCACCAGCTCACGATACCCCCTGCTAGACAACGGACGAGGCTATGGCGACCAACCAATAGCGGTATATCCATCAAACAAGGACAACCGGGTGGAAGAGGCTACAGCGGGCTTGGGTTCCAAATTACTCCCAAAATGTCTGGTGCAGAAGGCAAGGGGAAGAAACCATTGCACTTATTTCCCATGAAATCCGTATGATAGTGATCAATATGAAGAGAGCGAATAAATGTGACCCGGCGTCCCGGCAACCCGGCGCCATGTCGATTTCAGATTGCATGGTGTAAAATATGCTACTGGACACACTGCTATAACTCACCAAGCACAGTGCGGACAAAATGCTACTGGTGACGCATCAAATGGTCAGCGTGTACAGAATCGGAAAAAAATTAGATTAGGAACCTGGAACGACCAGGGAATGATCCAGCGAGGGAAAAAGGAGATAAAGAGCAACAACAATACCATCTACAAATATCAGGCCTAACTTAGACTGAAATGAGAAGCTCCGGTTTCTATACAACCCCAACTGATTGTACTGTCTATTTCTCCGGTCCCGATGATGAAAGTAAGAATGGAGTTGCCGTATCTGTAACACCTGAAATTAATAAATCAGTTCTAGGATACAATCCAGTGAGTGACCATATAATTACTCTGAGAATCAACACAAAACCATGTAGTGTTAATCTTGAGGTCGTGTATGCACCCACAGCAACATCAGCAGAGACTGACATCGAGACCTCCTACAAACGAGTCGCCGACACCCTAAAATTATTGCCATCCAGAGACAAAACACTCCTAATTGGCGATTTAAATACAAAAGTAGGAAATACTGCAAATGATAATCACCTTAGGGAGATAGTCGGAAGATATAGACTTGGAAATAGGAATGAAAGAGGTGAAATGTTGTAACAATGCTTCACTGAAAACTCGCTCACAATCATGAACACCTGTTTTAAAAGCCACCCGAGAGACTGTATACGTGTGTAATACTAGAAGACAGAGCGCGAAATCAGATAGACTACATCGCGATTGCAAAAAGATGGAGATCTTGCATTTCCAATACTAAAACCTACCCCGACGCTGAGTGTGGGAGTGATTACAAATTGCTAGTGGCAGAATTAACACTCAAGCTACAAAAGTTGATACAGAAACCACAAAAGAAGACCCGATCGGGGCGAGCTTTCATTATTTTGCCAAATTGTAGAGGGACGACTCGCTAATTTCACTACAGATTTCAGTATTGACGTTGATCAGGACCTAGAGTTTGTGAGTGAGTTTGTGTACCTCGGAATCGCTACTTTCCAACAGAAAGAAGTTAACATGACATAAGAAGATGAATCCAAATAGTCAAAGGTGCAATGAGCAGATTAAAAAGAATTTGGCAGATCGGGAAAATCTCAAAAAGAGACTTGTCAGAACTTTAAGTGTTCTCCATCTTCCTTTATGGCTCTGAAGCATGAACGATTCGAGCAGCAGACAAGAAAAGGATTGATGCGTTCGAAATGTGGTGTTGGAGAAGGATGCTTAGGATACCATGGACCGCCAAAAGGACCAACGAGTCGATCCTGGGGCAGCTTCGTGTTGACACCAAACCCTCTACTATGTGTTACCAGAGTATTATGAGTTAGTTTGGTCATATTGCCCGACGCCCGCCTAATAACTTGGATAGACTTACAGTCGTAGGCAAAGTGGGATGCAAAAGACCACGTGGCCGATCATCCAGCCGCTGGTCAGACCAGGTCAAATCACTCACTGGCCTTTCAGTTACGACTGCAATGCGAAAAGCCGAGGACTGGACAGTATGGAGGGCTATAGTGAACAGCGCTATGAAAGCACTAAACTACGGACACGACCTGCAATTTTAAAGAACACGACCAAGATGAAGTCATCCCTGAGGACTAATATGGATTGATGGATTGTTTCCAGTAATAAGGGTCTCTTTTACAAAACTCTTTTTCTAAACTTATTTCATTTTAAACTATTTAAGGATGAAAATGCCAATAACCTTAGGCAAGTTTGGACTTGGTCACTGTGATTTGCCAACGATGCTGTGGAATGGAGCCGTAATGTTGAAACTCGTTGCACTCGACATCGATCCGAGGTTTAAAGAACGTATGTGTACCAATTTATTTCTTTAATCATTATCATCGTCATGGTGGCGTAAGAAAATGTTTCACTTCAATTTGTTCCATGGATGTAGTAAGATGCAACGATGAAAAATGCTATTTTTGTTGTTAATAGTATAGTATAGAATTGAATGGAATATTTTATATTCAGTATAGATTAAAAGATAGAAATGGCATTCCTCGGGGGAGAGGCCTACGTTAAGCAGTGGACTTGTGAAGGGCTGTGATGATGATGATTTTGATGATAGATTACAAGAATAATTAATGAAAGTCTTCTTGTTATATCATCATCGTCATTTTTACAACATAAATAGATTTAACACTAGTTCCTTAAAAACATCTGTCCTCAGAAGAACCAACAAGAAACTCAGCGGGACTTTGTTTAAACATAAATTTAATATAATAAATTAACATTTTAATATTATTTAATACAGCAAAGTTTTTTTTTAATAGCATAGGTTATAGTAACCCATATTAAACTACTTTTACTTAACAGAAATTTTTAACTTTTTGGTAGATAGATCCTGCATAATTTCAAGGACTTTGTTGTAAAAGTTGCAGTATAACAACTGATAACAAACAAACCTTCAGGAGCAGCGACTTACAATTCACAAGTACGAGACTATGATATATGTGAGTGTTGACGGCTCCGTACCGCAATGGCTTAGCGATGAATTACAGTGTTGAGAGCCTCGGGTTAGAATCCCGCACGGAACTAGTATTTGTATGGCCTACAAGTAATTGTTCCGGGTCTGGATGTTTGTCCTTGTACAATTTATGTATGTAAACTGCCTCCACGATAGAGGAGAAAATATTTTTTCAAAGTGTACATTCATCAGTACATTTTAACAGTGGTAGAGCCACGCGGCAGAATTGCTGTCGCACGGATGGGCCGGCTCGAACCGGGGTGGTACCACGACCTCACAGAAAACCAGCGTCAAGTAGAGGTTTACCTCTGCGTTTCGCTTGGTGAGTGCAGGTGGCCGGAGGCCCTTTTTACTGGAAATGAGGCATTCGATCTTGGTCCTCACGGGTGACAACGCATCTGCATTTTGATTCGCAAACGAGGATAGATGTAGATGTCTATGGGCCGCAGGACCCACTTACCATCAGGTGGACTGTGTGCTCGTTTGTCACCCTTATCCTATAAAAAAAAAAGGCGTAAGCCCGAATAATAAATAAATGTATAAATAGTGAATAAGTAAATAATAATAATTTATTAACATTTTTTTACAGTTTGATAAACTGCCTCCACGATACAGGAGAAAATATTTTTTTTAAAGTGTACAATCAGGCGTAAGCTCGAGTATTAAATAAATGTATAAATAGTGAATAAGTAAATAATAATAATTTATTGACATTTTTTTACAGTTTGATTACCATACTTTTAACGGTGGTAGAGCCACGCAGCAGTTTTTGCTGTTGCACGTATGGGCTGGCTCGAGCCGGGTTGGTACCACGACCTCACAGAATACCGGCGTGAAGTAGAAGCCCTGCTTCTGCGTTTCGTCTGGTGAGTGCAGGTGGCCGGAGGCCCAACCCCCCCCCCCCCCCCCCCCCATCAACATGGTAGCGGAATTACACATTAGACTACCCTAGGAGGGTACCAGTACCCCTGGAGAATCCCTCGCTGAGCATCCACGACCATGTTATTCCAATCCTGAGCGTGGGTGCTCAGGCTGCCCCGCGTATTCTGGGGGGGGGGGGGGGGGGGCAAAATTCCGCTCAAAAACATAACTGCTCGGGGCAAACTGAGCAACAATACCAAGGCGACCCCTGACACGCTATCCGTGAATTTCTGCAACATCAGGGGACTTCACTCTAACCTAAACGCCGTCTACTACCATCTCGAGACGGCGAAGCCGGCCTTGCTCTTCCTGACCGAGACGCAGGTTTCCTCTCCGGCTGATATTTCGTATCTCTCCTGCCCGGGGTACAAATTGGAGCACTCCTTTGTGCCTCGGGCTGGAGTTTGCGTGCATGTCAGAGAGGACATCTGTTCTCGACGCCTCGGCAGTCTTGAAGGTTCGGACCTGTCCATCCTTTGGCTACGCGTAGACAGCGACGACCATCCGCGCGTCTACGGGTGCCTCTATAGGTCCCATAGCGGTAATGCCGAAACAGACCGACTCATCGACCACGTCCAAATGGCTACAGATTCCTTGCTACAACAGGTCCTATCCGCAGAGATCGTGATCCTTGGCGATTTTAACGCCCACCATGCCGAATGGCTCGGTTCACGTTTAACCGATCATGCGGGGAGATCTGTTTATGACTTTGCCTTGGCATATGGTCTGACACAACTGGTTACTTCGCCTACGCGGATTCCAGATGTGGAGGATCATACACCTTCCCTGTTGGACCTTCTGCTGACCTCTCATCCGGACGGATATCAGGTTTCCGTCGATGCCCCTCACGGCTCTTCGGACCACTGTCTGATCCGGAGTATGGTGCCACTCACGCTCCCTTCGCGGTTGCGTTCTGCAGGTTGCCGCCGTGTTTGGCATTACAGGTCGGCGGATTGGGACGGAATGCGGTCTTTCTTTGCATCCTACCCATGGGGGCGGGTTTGCTTCTCGCCGGATGATCCCAGCGCTGTTGCTGACTCTGTCACTGATGTGGTGCTACAGGGAATGGAACTATTTATTCCATCATCTGTGGTACCCATCGGAGGCAGATCTCAGCCTTGGTTTGGTCGCTCCTGTAAAACTGCATTACGCAGTAAGCAGGAGTGTTATCAAGCCTGGGCTGCGGCTTTGGCGACTCGGGATGTAAACACCAGCATACTTAAAAAGAAGTATAACTTCGCCTCCAGGTCCTTCAAAAGAGTTATTGCCAAGGCAAAGTCAGAGCACATAGGCAGAATTGGCGAGAAACTAGTTCGCCTTCCTTCGGGAACCCGTGCATTCTGGTCTCTCGCCAAGACTGTCCAAGGGAATTTCTGTAAGCCATCACTACCATCTCTGCACAGGGAGAACGACTCACTGGCCCATGACGCAAAAGACAAAGCCGACCTTTTAGGCTCCCTTTTTGCGTCCAACTCGACTCTTGATGACGGGGGGAAAACACCGCCGACCATCCCGCGGTGTGAGTGCTCCATGCCGGATGTGCTGTTCTCACAGCGCTCGGTTCGCAAAGCACTTCTCTCCCTGGACATCCAGAAGTCGAGTGGGCCTGACGGAATCCCCCCAATTGTGCTGAGGACGTGTGCTCCGGAGTTGGCACCGGTCCTAACGCGTCTTTTCCGGTACTCCTACTCCCAAGGCGTAGTCCCGAATTCATGGAAGACAGCTTTTGTCCACCCGAACCCTAAAAAAGGCGACCGCTCAGACCCGTCCAACTATAGGCCTATCGCGATCACCTCCTTGTTCTCCAAAATAATGGAATCCATTATCAACTGCCAGCTCATCCGGTACCTTGAAGATCACCAGCTGATTAGTGACCGCCAATACGGTTTTCGTCGGGGTCGATCAGCTGGTGATCTTCTGGTCTACCTGACCCATAGATGGGCGGAGGCAGTAGAGTCCAAGGGGGAGGCGTTGGCCGTTAGTCTGGACATTGCGAAGGCCTTCGATCGGGTTTGGCACAAAGCGCTTCTTTCGAAGCTCCCTTCCTATGGGCTTCCCGAGAAATTGTGCAATTGGATCACCAGCTTCCTTGCAGATCGGAGCATCAAGGTCGTTGTAGACGGTGCATGTTCTGACTACAAGCCTATTAACGCTGGTGTTCCACAAGGCTGTGTGCTATCACCAACGCTGTTTCTTCTGCATATCAATGATATGTTGCTAACTGGTAACATTCATTGTTATGCGGATGACAGCACTGGTGATGATCTATACATCGGCCGTGCTAATATTTCTCGGGAAAACGTCTCCAAGTACCGGAACAAACTTGTGTCTGAAGTCGAGTCTTTGCTGGACAAAGTCTCGAACTGGGGGCGACTAAATCTAGTCCAGTTTAATCCTCAGAAGACACAAGTTTGCGCGTTTACCGCTAAAAAGAACCCCTTTGTCGTATCTCCTTAGTTTCAAGGCACTCCCCTGGTTGGCTCAGCCAGTATCGGAATCCTCGGCGTCGACATATCGAGTGACGTGCAGTTTCGTGGTCACTTGGAAGAGAAGGCCAAATTGGCCTCTAAAAAGCTTGGCGTGCTCAGCAGAGCGGGACAGTATTTCATGCCGGCACACCGCCTGCAACTTTACAAGGCGCAGGTTCGGCCTCACATGGAATACTGTTCCCATCTCTGGGCAGGGGCTCCCCAGTGCTAGCTCCTTCCACTTGACCGCATCCAGCGCAGAGCGGCTCGAATCGTCGACGACCGAGTCCTTTCCGATCGGCTCGACTCATTGGCGCTGCGAAGAGATGTTGCATCTCTTTGCATTTTCTTTCGCATCTACCATGGGGAGTGCTCTGAGGAATTGTTCGAATTAATCCCAGCCGCCAAATTTCACGAACGCACATCGCGGCAGAACTCCCGATACCATCCACACCATCTGGATGATTGGCGGTCCACCACTGTGCGATTTAGAAGATGTTTTCTTCCTCGCACGACTTCCTTGTGGAATCGATTACCATCAGCGATTTTTCCGGACCGATACGACTTAGGGACCTTCAAGAAAAGAGCGTACTCCTTTTTAAAAGGCCGGCAACGCATCTGCAATTCCCTCCCTGGTATTGCAGTTGTTCATGGGCGGCGGTAGTCACTTACCATCAGGTGAGCCGCATGCTCGTTTGCCCCCTCTCCTATAAAAAAAAATACGGCGATGCAGCTTTATATGATAAATTGCACTGTCTTAGCGTAACAAAAGCCTATTCACTCTTGCCTTGAAGACGCCATGATTGTATTCGGACGGAAATATAGACGCCGGCAAATTATGCCACTCCTTCGCTGTACGCATTACAAAAGACGAAGCAAACCGTTTAGTTCTAATGCGTGAAATATCGACAACAAAGAGGATGTAGACTCACCGATCGCCTGGTTGTCCGATGGTGGAAAGGAGAGGGAGGAATTAGAGCTTGTAATTCCTGCGCACACTCACCGAAATGCATCCTATAGAATATCGAGAGACCGGGTACTCTGCGCCTGTGCTCGAGGCTGACAAGATTGGTTTCAACCAAATCAAGGTCCACTGAGTCCAATGCTGCCAGTTGGCATTTTGCAGCACCAACCCATATGTGACAGCAGTACTCCATGCACGACCGGACTTGCGCTTTCTATAAGGAAAGAAGCTACCTCAGCGTGAAGTACCGCCGCACCCTTGGAAGGACACCAAGTTTTCTTGCGGCTGCTTTGGCTCTGGACTCAATGAACCACCCATAGTTGAGTTTCGGAGAAAATTCAACCCCCTAACAACTGAAGGCGGTCAGTGTACTCCTAGGGTACATTCCGGAAAGTAGGAACCAGGGTCAGCAGGATCATTTTAGCGGTGAAAAGACACGCTTGTATTTTTTCATCTCACAAGATTGGCATCACCCCATCTGGAGACTGCCTGTAGTGTGATCACGCGCTCAACCATAGCTTCTCTTTCGGACTGTATTTAATTCTTACTGGACCGGGTACTTGGTTGGTATCTCTCCACAACCGTGCTGTTTGTATACCCATAAATACAGGGATTGAGCATATCATTTATATCCAGCAGAAAGAGAGTTTCGGAGAGAACGGACCCCTGAGGAACTCCAGCGTTTGTCGCGATAGAACAGGACGAAGAGCCATCGATGATGACTCGGAGAAATCGTTCACTCAGTCAATCAACCCAGGTGACAAGCCGTACGCTGAAAGCTTACCCAATGGGCTAGTGTGCCAAGCCCTGTTAAAGGCCTTCGAAATATCAAGAGAAACAGCAAGTGTTTCACCACTGTTCTCAAGGGCTTCACCCCATATGTGAGTGGCAGGCAGAAGGTCTCTAGTTGATTGATTTCAGCGAAACTCGTACTGGCGGGCAGTCAGTAGATTATTTTGCTCTAGGTATGCCATGAGGTGTGCATTCAATATACGCTCCGGTGTTAACGGCTTTTCAATAAAAATGCACCTTACACCTTTGTTACTCGTATTAGTACCGATAACGAATGTTTATTTGAATTTCAGTGGTGAAGTGAGAAACATCGTAGAGAGCTATTATGCTTGTGACAACCTCCCTGCGCTAAGCTCTAGATTTACTGCCAACTTGGCTCGCACTCTAAATAAAAAGGCGAGCACTTACATTCTGGTTTGTTATCTACGGTAATCGCGTTTTATACATACTGAAGCCAATACTGATGCCGGGACGTCACGTTATGGAGGACTTCTTTATTCTTTATGGTTTGATCAATATATACAAGTGTGGCGGATTGGGATTATTTTGTTAGATATAATGGACTGTATTGAGATTCTTAATCCCCTGAAACGTTCAGTTACCGCAGTCACAACACTACACCAAAAACAGCAACAAACTACTCACGGTCTTACTAGCCAGTCTCCCAAGATCAGCAAACGTTGACAGCTCCTGGTAGCTTCTTCTACACGGTAGAATACACTAGCAATTAGATTGTACACGGTACACTCTGGAGTAGTTCCCTTTTAAAGTTTTTGGAGAGATATTCACATCACGATAACACAAAGAGAATGTAATATGGATTGTCTCACTTCCTACCCTCCTCTTCGTTTTTTTTGCTTCACAGATTATTATAACGCATATTACGTCGCAATGTTGCCATTAGGTGTAACCGGCTCTCAGATCGCAGCAGATCATTGTGCTTCGGTACAAATTTTGTGAGTTGCGGTTTATTACTGAACACACCCCCCACCGAAACCATCTTGATGGTTTCTCCTAACTATATATATGAAAAAAAAATATTAGAGAAAAATTATAACTTAAACTACGGAATATGCAAGATAACGCTGAGACACAGAATGTCCTCAACGAGAAAAAAATATATTAATACACGTAAGACTAATTTGAATAAGGTAGAGGACTCAGTTTATTAACTGGTCTCTGTAGAGTACTCTTTTGAGTGCGAAGCGTGACACAACGAACAATCCCATCTGGACCGGGGTGAAGAGCCTCAATTCTACCCAAAGGCCAATTGCACGGCGGTACGTTATCAGCTTTTATGATTACGAGATCACCTATTTTTATATTAGATCTATCCGAATGCCACTTTGCTTTCTGTTGCAGCGTATTTAAATATTCGTGACTCCATCTACGCCAAAACATTTGTGAACAATTTTGAATATATTGCCAACGTGACAATCGATTTATTGTTATATCCTCTACATTATACTCAGGTACTGCTGTTAACCCTTTTTCCAATTAGAAAGTGTCCCGCAGTCAAAACATTAAACTCATCAGGATTATCACTAGCTGGTAACGGACAAAGCGGCCGCGAGTTGAGAATTGCTTCTACTTTACAAAACACTGTGGTGAGTTCCTCGAACGTCAAACTTTTTTCTCCTACGGCTCGCTTTAATAGATACTTGGCAGATTTAATTCCGGCCTCCCAGAGCCCACCCATATGTGGTGCACCGGGGGGATTAAATCTCCATATAATTTGCCGTTTTGAGCAACCAATATATTGTTTTTCTGTTCGAGCATAAACCTTTGTACTTCGGTTAAATGCTTACTAGCAGCGATGAAATTAGTTCCGCAATCCGAATAAAGGAAGGAGCATACACCGCGTCGCGCTACAAATCTGTCTAAACACGCGAGGAAGCAGTCCGATGACAACGAAGATAAGACTTCAAGGTGTACAGCTTTTGTCGAATAACAAATAAATAATGCTAAATATGACCGTTCAACCCTAGCATTTCGTCGTAAACTTTCTTTTGTAAAGAACGGACCACCGAGGTCCACCCCTACATGCTTAAAAACTTTACAAGGTATCAATCGGGCTGCTGGCAAAGGTGCCATCTCAGGCTGTAAGAGCACTGGGTTGTGTTTAAAACAAATTTTGCATTTGGACAAAACTGACCGAATAATGCGACGGGATGCTAAAATCCAAAAATTTTGATTAATAATGTTTTGTAAGGTGCGTGGACCTACGTGTAAATATTTTTTATGTAAATATTCAATAAGTAATAGGGTAAATCTACTATTTTTAGGTAATAAACGGGGATGCTTCGCGTTATAAGGTAACGCTGAATAATTTATTCGACCCCCCACCCTGAGGTATCCGCGTTCGTCAATAAATGGAGATAATTTTTTCAACGACGTAACGTACTTTGTACCTTTTGACAAACTATTTATTTCATTTGCAAAGTATGCACTCTGTACTAATTTAATTAAAACATCTTGAGCAGTATTTAATTCGTTAGTCGTCAGTATTGAGTGCTTAGAGTGACCGGATTTGAGTCGAAACCATCTCAATATTCGAGCAAACGTACGTTGCAGTTTATAATAAGAAGAGAAATTGGAAAAGATTCGGTCACAGAACTCTAACTTTGTCTCTTCTATCAAATTATTTTCATTAGTGATTAAATTGAAGGAGCCTAATGTATGATTTGATTTCATTTCGGGTGTATTACTTTCATCTTGGTTGATAAATGTTCTCACTGGCCACTGCGAATAGTCGTCGTACAACCAAGATGGGCCCTTCAACCACTGCTCACTGCACTCCACGAGCTGTGACGGAGACGCTCCGCGCGAGCAGATATCTGCCATATTGCGCTCACTACTCACATGACGCCAAAAGTGCGGAGGTAACACTTCACATATCTGAGTAACACGGTTACTAACAAACGGCTTTAATTTGTAAGCTTCTGTCTGAAGCCACGCCAACACGATAGTTGAATCGGTTAACGCAGTAATACGAGTTATTTTTACGCGAGTTAAAATGTCACGGACATATTTCATCAATTTGCTTAACAAAACTGACGCCATTAACTCCAACCTCGGGATAGTTAATGGTTTGACGGGGGCTACTTTAGATTTTGCTGTCACCAGGCGTACTTTAGTCTGCCCTCTATCGTTACGACTGATCACATACACACAACTAGCATAACCGCGAGAGCTTGCATCGCAAAAGGCGACCAATTCACATTCGGTCTGTTCTGGTAGCAGCATGTGTCTATCTATCTTGACTGCCGTTAGTCGCGGGAGATCATCAACGTAATTAAGCCAGCGCTTAGTTACATCGGTTGGCAGCTGCTCATCCCATCCTATGCCCAGCTTCCATAAATCTTGCATTATTTCTTTCGCGATGAAAATGCACGGTGAAATAAAACCTACGGGGTTGTAAATGGAAGCTAATAATTTCAAAACAGAACGTTTAGTTGCTACTTTATCAGTCTTATCTACTGTGAAATAAAAACAGTCAGTCAAAGGGAACCATTTCAGACCTAGCACTTTGACTGAATATTCGTTACCATCTTTCATAAAAGTAACAGGACACTCTCGGTTTTCTAACGGAACGCGTTGTAAAACCTTTGCACTATTACTCGCCCACCTTTTAAGTATAAAGCCACCGGAATTAAACATCTCTAAAAGTTCATTTTGTAACCGAGATATCTGTGACAATGAACTGCAAGAATATAGAATGTCATCCATGTACACGCCCTCGCGCACAACCTTTGCAGCGAGTGGGAAACGTTCTTCCTCGTCATAGGCTAACTGTAAGAGGGTGCGGATAGCTAAAAACGGTGAGCAACTTAAGCCGTAAGTGACAGTTTTTAATTCATAAACATCAATGGCATCGTTAGGTGAGTGACGATATAAAATATGTTGATAACATCTATCTGACTGATTCAGTTTAATTGCTCGATACATTTTGCATACGTCACAAATCAAACAATATTCAAACAATCTAAAATTCAATATTATAGCCCCAATATCTCGATACAGATTAGGCCCGGTTAGTAGAATATCATTAAGCGAAACGTTCGTGGACGTTTTAGCCGAGGCATCGAATACTACACGCAAAGGAGTAGTGGAACTACTGGGCTTCAATATACTGTGATGAGGTATCACATATTTGCTCGGGGTGTCCCCCGTATAAAGCTCCATGTGCCCTAGATTTTCATATTCACACATGAACTCTGAATAGGCTTGTCGTAATACAGGTAAACGATTCAACTTGCGCTCTGTGAACAAGAGTCGCCGCTCGGCTGCCGCCCGTGACGCGCCCAACGGAGGCGGGTTTGGGATGAATGGTAACGGCACTGAATAGGTACCATCCTCAGTACGGCTATAACGAGCCACAAAAATGTCTTCCGCTAATTGTTCCAAAGGATTAATCGAGGGTTTGCTTGGCAATTCTTCGATTTCCCAAAATTTACGTAACGTTTGATCTAAAGACTCTTGTTCATCAAATGAGACTGATAAATTATAATTTTTTAAATTGTCCTTATCATTGCTATAAAGTTTACCACTTACAACAAACCCGAAAGCGGTATCGATCACGCTTGGTATATCCGATGAAATAATATAAGGTTTATTCTTAATAACTTCCGAAACTATATCATTGCCCAGCAATATATCGATACGCGAACGCTTATAAAATAGTGGATCAGCTAAATTAAAATTCTTATATTTATTAATAACGTCCGAGGGGAATCGGACGTTAGGCATATCAGCAGATACCTTAGTCACTACGACCATGTTCACTGTAAAACTGGGTAGGTCAGTGTGTAGGGACCTTAATGTGCATGTAATCATGCCGTGATTTTTTACAGCCTCTCCACCGAGACCATAAATATTAAACGAACACTTCTTTCGAGGTAAGCCCAAACGTTGAGCACACTCAGTTGTAATAAATGAGCTCTGAGCTCCAGAGTCAATAACTGCACGGCAGTATTGAAGCTGGCCGCTACTATCAATTACTAACACGCGCGCCGTTCCCAATACGACACCGTAACCCGAGTGAACGTTATTGGAATGAAGCGTATCTATCGTATAACGCTCTGAGTCACTCATAGCCTGAGACGAGACGAGTGCTTGTTGCACTTGCGAGTCAAAGCACAATGGACGGGTGGATGTTGGTACGAGCGTGTCGCGCACTGGCTCCCTATGCAATAGATAATGATGTAGTGACGCACATACACCACAAGACATCTCACTTTTACAAGTTGAGGTATCATGATTTCCCTTTAGGCAATTATGACACAATTTTAAGGTATTGACACGGTCAATCCTTTTATCTACGGTCAATTTACGAAATTGATCGCACCTATAAATCATGTGATTTTGATTGCAATGCGTGCAAATTATTTTTTTATTTTTATTATAATTCGACACATTAGTATTTAAAACTGTCTTTGAATAACTTTTATTGTGGTCATTATTGTTGCCTTTGTGATTGTTACCTATAGGCTTATTTCTTGATTGTAACGACATCGTAATATTCGATGAATGTTCGAGTACTTTAACTTGATTATTTACAAAACTAATTAATTCCGAAAAAGATGGAAGTGAATTTTGGTCCCGATTTTCTTCAAATACCCTCCTAGTATGTACATCCAACCCACGTAAGGCTAAATGACAAAATAAATAATCATGTAAATTTTTAATTTTTAATGCCTCGATGGCTTTAAAAGAGTGATCGAATGTTTCGATAAATAAAGTAAGATTTGCGGTAGTGTCTTTATTTAACGGCGTAAAGTTTATCATTTTGTCGATGTACCTACCCACGAGTATTCGATCATCTTGATATTTATTACATAAACTTTGCCATACGAGAGTATAATTAGCAGCTGTTATGGGCAATCTTTTAACAATGTTTAATGCCGAACCTTTAACACATGAAAGCAAATAGTGAAACTTATCTATTTCGTCGAAATCTCGATTGTGGACAAGTGATACAAATGTATCGTAGAATGTGGTCCACTTCTCAATATCGCCATCGAATTCAAATAAACGTAATTTAGGTAATGACGGTCTTATATCACTCCTATCTTTCCCACAGAGGGTTGCTTGCTCGCCCGGTTTTAATCTTAAATATTGCAACCTACATACCTTATAAAGTTCATCGAATGTATCTAATTCGCGAGTTGACAATCTTGTCTCCGGTTTTAATGATATATCTATTTCAATAATATTTAACACTGTTTCTTCAAACTTTGAGCGGACACTTTCTAATTCGGAATAATCTGCTAAGAAATTCTGAATTTGTGTGGGATCATTCATTTGGGATTTCGCAATATCGAAAACCTTTTGTAATTTCGCAAATAGGTATTCCTTTTTAAAAATAAGTGTTTGCCTTTTTATTTGTAATTTATCCGCCAGTATGAATAAATTACAAAATTAATGTGGTTACTTTATAAACGCACCGCGAGCAATGGAAATCTAGGCAAAAGGAGGCAAATTAAATAAGGGATATTAAATTAATTAACTGCGTAGTTTTACTCAAATATATGACGTCCACGGGACGCTAATTAAGGGTAGCAAATTATTATTCGAAGATCACTAATTCGAATATATCCGGCTCGAAGGACCAGAAATGTGGCGGATTGGGATTATTTTGTTAGATATAATGGACTGTATTGAGATTCTTAATCCCCTGAAACGTTCAGTTACCGCAGTCACAAAACTACACCAAAAACAGCAACAAACTACTCACGGTCTTACTAGCCAGTCTCCCAAGATCAGCAAACGTTGACAGCTCCTGGTAGCTTCTTCTACACGGTAGAATACACTAGCAATTAGATTCTACACGGTACACTCTGGAGTAGTTCTCTTTTAAAGTTTTTGGAGAGATATTCACATCACGATAACACAAAGAGAATGTAATATGGATTGTCTCACTTCCTACCCTCCTCTTCGTTTTTTTTGCTTCACAGATTATTACAACGCATATTACGTCGCAATGTTGCCATTAGGTGTAACCGGCTCTCAGATCGCAGCAGATCACTGTGCTTCGGTACAAATTTTGTGAGTTGCGGTTTATTACTGAACAACAAGTATATAGTTTTCATTTGATAATTTGCCATATATATCTCGCGATACCATCCACACTGTAGTGTATAATAAATATGTATGTATGTGGGTAAACACGGCGAGAGAGAGGCCTTGAACAGTTTCGAAATAAACTAAGTTACAATCAGACGTTACATTGTATCTTATTCATTCCCGAACATTACACATACCATCTGAATGACTGGCGGTTCGCCACTGTGCAATTTACTAGAAGTTTACTTCCTCGGACAACTTCCTTGCGAAATCGACTACGTCTTAGGGAACTTCAAGAAGAGAGCCTTTTCTTTTTTAAAGGTACATGGACGGAGGTAGACGCTCACCATCATTGTATAAAAAAACCGAGTGAGGATGTTTAAATATAACAGTTTAGTGGTGGTGTAAGAATATCCACTACTCCATATCGTCCCGGAAGTATCGTAAACAAACCAGAAGATGGAAAGAACCAAAAATAAAAACCCGCCTGCCAAGCTTACCAACTATGGCAAAATCCTTGTAGATACTTCATAATGAAACCTTGTAAACTTATACAAATGAATAGGCTTATTATACTAGGAATCTTGAGAACATATTTTACAAATGCATTTTTATTTTTATCTTATGAAAAAAAATCGAACGGTTTAAGCTTCAATCACTCGATATCGCTCCGGCCAATACTAAGCCAGTGCCCTACAAAGAACAGTAATATGTATATTATAGAGTGCACGCCACAAAGTATATTACTATATTAGTGCCCGCCAAAACATCTTTAAGGTTGGTGTTTTATGTGAAATTATCCCCGATTTAGTAATAATTTGCTCGACAATGGAGCGCCTTAAGTCCGTTTGTGATTTTCAACCAAATTACACAGTCTGGTGAAAAAATAATTACAAATTCGAATGTATCAGCTTTGTCTTCACCAGTTTGTCTGTCCATCGTGACTAGTATGGAAAATATTTAAAAACTAATTTATAATTTTCCCGTAGGTTTGGATCCAATGTTTGAAGCTCCCAACTACCAAATTGCCATGTTTACTCTCGCAGCGAGTTCACTCTTCATTGCACATTTGACGACGAACATAACCGCATTCCATATCATAATAACGGGTTATACAGAAGCTCAATTACATGCACTGAGTGATGAGGTTATTTATTTGTGGGAAGATATTAAGAAAGAACATCAAGATTTATCAGATGATGATAGAAATAAACACTGTGTACTAAACTAATCAGTGAAGAAACGACTGAAAGAGATAATAAAACGACATATAATAAACATTGATCTTCATAACAAAATGGATGATGTATTCCGTGAAGCGATCGCAGTAGAATTCTTGTTATTACTTTTGGCACTGGTAGCCGACTTGTTTGGTGGTCTAAAGAATACGTATATGGAAGTGCCCTTTGCGCTATTGTTGGTAGCAACGGACTGTTGGACGGGATAAAGGGTCGTGGACGCGTGCGACGTTTTGGAGAACTCGGTCTATGATTCGAAATGGCAGAATTATGACAAATCAAATATGAAAACAATATATCTCGTGTACACAATGGCACAGAAAACTTTGACAACGTCGGCAGGTAGGGTTGCTATGCTGAATCTCGCCTGTTTTATGTCAATTAACAAATATATTTACTCGACGTACACAACATTAGAATCGACAGTGCGATAAAATTGTAAACTTGAGAGGAATGTTAATAAAATTATATAACGATGAAACTAAACTTTTAATCAATATCTGTAGAACTTGCCTGGGAAACTAAAACAGGAGATGGGCAGCAGTATCTTTCGGTTAACAACTTACAAGTAAAAAAACTGCTGTTTCCAAAACGTCTGCCAAACGTGTTCTATGTTCAGCAGTAAAGGAGAATCGGATTTTTGGGCCTGAAGTTAACTAATTGGATTATACTTTAAAAAATTGGCCATATTTTTCTTAAGTAAAATGTATTTATAAAAATTAGCTCTTTTACAATCTAGATTTCGAAAATACAATAAAATAAGAAATATGTTAGAAAATCGATTGTAGTGTATTCTTTATGGCAATAAATCGATTACCATACACTAGTGAAATTCTCGTTTCTGAACTAAAGGACTTTGAAAGTTGACAGTTCAAACTTCAAACTATTTACTTAAAAGAAAAAGACAGATTTTCGATTCGATTTGAAACGAGCGCAATATAATCGATTCTCGATTAAATTGAGCATTTTAATATCTATTTTCGATTATGTTCCTGTGTTAACTAGGGAGATAAAAAATTGCGTACATATCTTCAAAACAATAATAAAAAATATCAAAATTCCAAAAAGCAATAGTTTCAACAATAATTAAAGTAATCGATCTCAGATCGATATCCCTAATATTCACTTCACTTAGTTGTTGTTGTTTTAACTTTCGTTAATCGTTTCATCATTTCGTTTTATTATCAACCACAGCTTTTTTGGTGATTATATACTGATCCTGCTTTTATATCTTTAAGTAATTATAGTGAAAAATAGCCTGTTACAGTGTAATAACAGTGAAAAATCACCTGGTACAGTGTAGGTAATAGATAATCCCACTTTTACTTATTGTTCAATAACTCAGCTCCTAGATTGACAAATCTTGCCAGATTTTCAGCTTTAAATTGCTTATATATACGCTTTCAAATGGTCCTACTTTCATCTTGTTAACACTTGGGCCCAAGAATGTATGGAGATGTCTCCTTCTCCTTTTGGATATATGACAATAATTTATGGATGACAGATAATGGCGCGCTCTTGTAATAGCTAGTAGCTAATTTACAATCATATAGACTGTTGGAGTGCTTATTACTGAAAATAAATATATAATAATAATTAAATTAAAAAGACTGCATTCATGAACATATTTAAGATCATTCCCGCCATTACATTAAATTGGATAATCTACAAATCCTCGCAAAGGAACACCAAAAACATTAAAAAACATTCTAATTTCAATAGAGAAGATGGATAGGTGCTACCATCTGCTTGGCATCCTATAATTAATAAAATTAAATACAAACTCAAGCATACAAAATTTTAAGATACCGTAAGCTGCTTCTGCGTTGATCGTACCAAAAATTAATATTTAAAAACTGAAGGTAGCTGGGATAACTATGACATCGGGACATCAAACACCACAGTGACCATGGACATAGTATAAAGAGAGGCCAAGTAGGTTAACTCCGGCACAATCCGCGATATAATTGCCTACTGTCTCAGGGTTGTCACTGTCATCAAATCATTAGTTAGCCCGGCCCTATATCTATAATAAAAAATTGAATAAAGTTACTAAAATATTGTAAAAAAAACATCGTACAATAACATAAAATTACTAACACCTGCCACTTAGACTGTAATCAATTTTTTGTTCTGTTGTTATTATTCGAACTTTGTTCTATTTATCTGATTCACAATTAGTCAATTACTTATTTTTAATTACGATTTTATAACCGTAAGTAGGTACTTAGTTACTATTCTTCCTCTGTCTGATAGACAACTAATACAACAAAAATAAGTAAGTAGGTATCTCATCGTCAAGGAAAAATTATATGCTATATTAAGTGACTCGCTTACGTGACGCGCGAACCTCGTGCGGTGTTAGGCTCGACGGGCGCATTGAGAAACATTTCGAGATTGTGTTTAAGTGTGCGTGCGGCGCCTCATAGATACTATGGCGCACACATACAAGCCGCGCGCAGTGCGTTTGTATGAAGATAACGTACTTCCCCTCTCTTTATACTATGCCATGGATGCTGCAAAGCACCCGAAACATTGGAAAATAAAAAGTTAAAATTAAACGCGGCGAAATCCGTAAAATTGGTTACATTTAATGTGTATTGTTTGCGTAAATATGAGAAATCATTATGATATTTTTTGCAATATGATTCCGCGTATAATGTACGAAAAGAAGTTTTACACTTTCTTAAAAGTACTTTTGTTTTCTCACACTAAACTGTAAGTGAAAAGTTACGCTCCACAGTAAGTTTACAGTTTCATTCATTTGTCGCTCCAAAATTCCGGTTGAGAAAATTCAAAAGAATTCTGAATAATAACGTTATACGAGGATAAAAACGAAAAATTCGACAAAAGTAGCTCGCCTACATTCATGAGTCGTCGCAGTTCTTGATTAATAAAACTACGAAGATCTTAGTGTATGGTAGACTTGAGTACGTTAAGCTTGCTTAAAGGTCTTTGCACCAAATGTTAATAAACATCTTGCTGGCGGCAGCATGATATTTCCCGAATGCTGTAGGCCTTTGGCGTTCTCTTCTCCCATGCAAAATTCAAGTTATGTGCCTATTTACGAGCAGGGAGGAAAACTTAATATAGTATATGCTTAAAAGAACATATACTTTAACTTAATTTATACGAAAGTTTATTGATGTTCCGATTCTCCGATTCCGAAAAGAGCTGACAACCGATTTTGATTATACTTCTTTTATTACATAAAGTATAACAATTCATACAAATTTTAAGGAAAACTTTGACCCCTAAGAGTGGGACATGTAAGGGATGAACTTTTTAATGTACCTATAGTCTGTTCGCTTAGATACGGTCGGCTTTGTGTCGAACCGCCTTGGCATGTAATTTCGTATTTCATTACAATAACCATAAGTAGTATATAAAATAGTATTCTATTTCATTTATAGAATAGAAACACATTTATTTAACAAACACAATAAAAAATGATAAACTAAACTAAAATAATAAGCGCGCCTTCGGGTGTACCGACACTATCTTAGTGAACAGACTATAACTATTAAAGCGACATTCTGTTTGTTAAATTAAACTTGTAATACTGCCTTCTTATTCCACTCAAAAGGGTAAAATAATTAAACTTTAAAGTAAGTTAAACCGATATCAAATCCAAATGGAATAACAAACTGTAGTACTTGCCTAGTGTAATGTAGGGTAAGCTTATTGTTAGCATAAGGAAGATAGTTTGTGACCTCTCCCTCTCTCGCAATAAATGGTTGAACTGTACGGACGTGTTTTCCTTTGTCTCACTGGCGACGAGGATTTTAATGGTGAAAATCAGCGAAAAATACGTGAAAATAGAAAAGACGGAAAATTTAGACTGCGAACAATCAGCGTGCAAAATGTCGATCGGAAAGATTAGTGAGTTTGACGTGAAAACCGGTAACTGGACTGCTTACGTGGAGCGGCTAGAAATGTATTTTGTGGCAAATTCAGTGAAGGACGAAATTAAATTGCCGACCTTGATCGCGGTTATGGGTGAAAGTGCGTATGAACTGTTATCCACCCGCGCGAGCTGCGCGGCGAGGGCAGCGGCGGGGCATACGGGGGGCTGAACGCCATGCGCGTCGGCCAGCGAGCCCGCCATACCCGGCACAGCGCAGTGGCGGGAGGCGGTGGCGGCGGCGTCGGCGCAGGCCGCGCGGAGGTGCGCGGTTCGCTATGCGGAGCTTGCGGAGGTATTGACCATGTTGCCAGCGAGTACAAGTTCAGAACCTACATATGCAGCAAGTGTGGCGTGATGGGCCACTTACGACGCGTGTGTTTCACAAATAACCAGTCGGTGGCGCCGGGCGCCTACAACGGAAACGCGGCAAATGTACAGGGCTTTGGAAAGAAAAGCCGGAACAGCGGTCGCGGAGGACATAATCAGAGACCGAAAACAAATTATGTCAATGCAGACGATGGGGCGACATTGAGTGAGTACCACGAGGCATCCGAGGAAGAACCGGTGATGCAAATGTCGCTGTCACAGTACAAGCCGGTGAGTTTGTGTTTATTAGTGAGTGGACATAACTTAAACATGGAAATAGACACTGGCTCGGCGTTGTCGTGTATTAGTAAAACCACGTATGAAGATACATTTAATCATTTACCATTATTACCATGCAGTGGCGTAGCGTGCCTTAGATGGGCCCTGTATCAAAATTTGTTGGGGGGGCCCAATGAAGAGTAAAGATTTCATAAAAGGAACAAAAACACTTGAATTGAATTAAAATGATTATATATTGATTATAAGTTATTAGTTACAATTAATACTCCTAGGAACTAAGCTAGCCAAACAATACTAACATAGCTGAAGATTATTCGGCAGCATTCATAGCTGAAGACGTTTCAGTTTTAAGATAATAGTGATAGTCTTTCCTGTCCCGTAGATGTCCTTGGAATTTTTGGTTACACACGTTCTGGACTTCGGGGCCCCTGTAGCCCGGGGGCCCCGTATCATTGATACGGCTGATACGGCGGTAGCTACGCCCCTGTTACCATGTGATTTAGCACTAACCTTTTATGATGGAACAAAAATAAAGCCATTAGGTTACTGCGAGGTTAATGTGACATATGGGCGGTCTAGCAAAGTTTTAGACTTATATGTTATTAATAACGGTACTACTACTTTATTAGGCAGACAGTGGTTGTCAGAACTTGATATCAGCGTACCAAAATTTAATGTAAACAGGTTAAACGAATCAGCCATGAATGTATCTTATGCAGTAAATGAATTGTATTCCAGCTATGCTGAGTTGTTCGACGGCGGGCTGGGGCGCTTCACGGGTGGGCGAGCTCGGCTGGCGGTGCGTGCGGACGCGGCCCCGGTGTTCTGCCGCGCGCGGCCGCTGCCTTACGCGCTGCGGGAGCGCGTGGACGCCGAGCTGGACGCCATGCTGCGCGCGGGCGTCATTGAGCCCGTCGAGTGCTCGGACTGGGCGACTCCTCTCGTTATTGTCAATAAATCGGATGGAGCTATTCGAATATGCGCGGATTACAAGGTAACCCTCAATCGTGTCTTATGTGTCGACAAGTACCCAGTGCCTAAAATTGACGACTTATTGTCGCAATTAGGGGGAAGTAAATTTTTCAGCAAAATAGACTTATCACAGGCATACAATCAGATCGAGCTTGACGATACCAAAAAGTACACAGTAATTAACACCCATCGCGGTTTGTTTATGTATAACAGACTTGTTTTCGGCTTAGCATCCAGTCCGGGAATTTTTCAAAGAATAATGGTTAACTTGTTAAAAGACATCGAGGGGGTCGTAGTATTTTTGGATGACGTTTTGATCGCTTCGGACACTATCGAAAACCATATACATACTTTACGTAAAGTGCTAGATAAATTGAAAGAGTACGGTCTTAAATTAAAAAGGGAAAAATGTGAATTTTTTTGTAGAAAAAGTGAAATATTTGGGTTATGTAATGAATAAAGAGGGAATCCACCCCGATCCTGACAAGATAGAATCGATTCTGTTGATGTCACCACCCAAAGATATTTCGGAACTTCGGTCATTTTTAGGAATGGTCAATTTTTATAGCCGTTTCGTGACCAATTTGAGTACCATTTTACAACCACTTTACGAACTACTAAAAAAAAACTCGACATGGAAATGGGGTAAATTAGAACAGCAGGCTTTCACTGTAGTGAAGAGACGTTTGAGTGACGCGGTCGCGCTGAGCCACTACGAGCCGGGCGCGCCGTTAGTGGTGACGTGTGATGCCAGCGCGCTCGGGCTCGGCGCCGTGCTGGCGCAGCGCGACGCGGCCGGCCGCGAGCGCCCTGTCATGTGTGTGTCGCGCGCGCTCACCGCCGCGGAATGCAACTACAGTCAGATACAAAAGGAGGCGTTAGCTATTGTATTTGCTGTGAAAAAGTTTCACCAGTATATTTACGGGCGACGGTTTACATTGCGGACGGATCATAAACCGTTAGTCACAATATTCGGTCCACACCATGGTATTCCTAGCATGACGGCCAGTAGATTACAGAGATGGGCTTTAATATTAACAGCTTACGATTTCGATATCGAATACGTCTCAACTAATGATAATGTGGCGGATGCATTGTCGCGAATGATTTCTACCCATAAAGAGAGTAGGTCGGAGGAAAATCGAGAATTTCCGGAACAAACTTATTTACATTTCGCGTCAGAGGCCTTATTAATAGACAATAATAGTTTAAAGCGGGAAACCGCGAGGGACGCGATACTAGGACGGGTCCTCGGTTATATACGGGACGGCTGGCCGCAAGATATCGAAATAAAAGATATCAAACCATACTTTCACAGACAAAAAGAGTTATACGAGGAACTGGGGTGCGTCATGTGGGGTCACAGAGTAGTGGTACCTTCTAGTTGCAGGGAGAAAGTTCTCGCAGAGTTACATGAGGCTCACATGGGGATCACCAAGACGAAACAGTTCGCTCGCAGCTACGTGTGGTGGCCGGGGATCGACGAGGCGGTGGAGGCCGTGTGCCGCGCCTGCTCGGTGTGCGCGCGCGTGGCGGACGCGCCGGAGCGACACGAGCCGCGCCCGTGGTTGTGGCCAGAGCGCCCGTGGTCGCGACTGCATCTCGATTTTTTAGGGCCGATAGGGGGCGTTACTTACTTAGTCACCGTGGACGCTCATTCTAAATGGGTCGAAGTCACTGCTATGAGTTCCATTTCGGCAAAAAATTTAATAAGCAAATTAAGGGAAATGTGGGATAGATTCGGTCTGCCAAGACAGATAGTGAGTGACAACGGTCCGCCATTTACTAGTCAGGAATTCCAGTTATTTCTTAAGGATAACGGTATAGAACACATATTTTCAGCACCCTATCACCCGGCTTCGAATGGCGCAGCTGAGAATGCGGTTAGAATGAGCAAGCGGGTTATAAAAAAGGCACTGGTACAGGGTGTGAATATCGATATCGCGCTTAATAGGTTTCTACTCGTATATTGTAACACCGAACACTGTACTACCGGTGTGAGCCCCGCGAAATTATTACAAGGTCGTTCACTGCGCACACGCCTCGACTGTCTGAAGCCGGAGCTGGGGCACCGCGTGCGGCGCGAGCAGGCGCGGCAGGCGCGCGCCGCGGGCGGCAGTCGCCGGCAGTTCGCGCCGGGAGACCGCGTATGGTACCGCGATTATCGTAACTCGGTTGTAAAATGGTTAAAAGGAGAAGTACACTCCAGACTAGGAGAAACGGACTATAATATTCTAGGGGCTGATAAAGTCTTTATTCATAGACATGTCGACCAGATAAGACCACGATCGGGGGAGCCGGATAGGGAAGGGGAAGACCGGGATGTTTCAGAAGGAGGAAGAGGTTCATTATCACGTTCCTATCTAGTGTATTCGAATGGCTCCTCTCCAGTGGTGGAGGAAGAGGCCAGTTCGAGTGGCAGAGAGGCCGCGGCCGGGTCCGCGCCCGCCGCGGCGTCCCCGCGCCCGCCGCGGCGTCCCCGCGCCCCCCGCCCGCCCCGCAGCCGGCGCCCGCGGCTCCGAGCCCGCCTAGAACTTCTAGGGCCCCGCGACGTTATGGATTTGATTTTGATTAGTTGTAAGTTAGTTAAGTGATATGTGCTTTATTTTATATTAGTTTAAGTACGTTTAGAATAAGGGTGGAGGTGTAATGTAGGGTAAGCTTATTGTTAGCATAAGGAAGGTAGTTTGTGACCTCTCCCTCTCTCGCAATAAATGGTTGACGTGTTTTCCTTTGTCTCACCTAGCATGTTGTTTTATCGGATATGCGATTGTGTTTTAGTGAGTGTAGATAGAAAACCGATGACCCTTTTAACTGGATACGAGGCATTTCAGCCTAGTCCTCAATGGTGACAACGCGTCTGCATTTCGATTCGTAATTAAGTATAGATGTAGATATCTATGGGCCACAGCATCCAATTACGATCAGGTGGACTGTGTACGTTAGTCATTAATTGGCCTGGAAGTCGAAGGCCTTTTATTGTCCGAACGGCCAATTTGTGAATTACGTCTCCCGTTATTATGTTCCGAAACGCGTTCTACCCGGGAACCGCTACCGACGCTGCCGAGCCGCGGTGAACTACGATGTAGGACATCTGATTCCTTCCGAGCACTAGTAGATGCATAATTTGCATGTCGAGTACGACTTTCATCACCCGCTCGCAACGATGATGCTAAATGCGCTTTGTACGAAGTAAATATTAGCGTGTTGTGGCCGAGATGTTTACATTTTCCACAACGACCGTTATTTTTACAAAATGATGCATTATGTGTAACAACGTAACAACGAAAACATAAACCGTTATTGTTAACCCAATCTTTACGAACATTAACCGACAATTTTTTTTAATTTATAACATTTAGCTATTACATGACCCGAACATATATCGACAATAAACACATTGTCTAATAGTAGAACCGTATTCCTTAGAATTATTAATTTACGTAATGTGAGTGTGTTTCACACATGTCGCACGTTTCGCTCAGGGTGCGTGTACGTCGCCATATCTACCGCCGCTGTATCTAAAAGTCTACACTCATTTTGTAAGAAATCTGTTAATTGAGTAAATGTTGGTAGAACAACACCGCTACCGCCGTAACGCTGTTCAAAACGTGATATAATAATTTTGTTAAACTAATATGCAACAAAATGTAACTCTACTGCTCCGTGGGCATGCCCAAGTTAGACAACGCCCTAGACGATTCTAGTAGTGGGTTCAATATTTTTAGCGAAGTCCCACAACTTTGTATTGAACCGGTAAATGCAAGATTCTCCCGATATGGGAGTCAGCCAACAAACATTTGTTTTCACATCGATTTTTTAATATTTCTAGCGCCGTATCTAATGACTCTTCAACCATTGGCAAATGCTTTATGAGCGACCGAGGTTCGTTTTCCACATGTGAAAAGAGATAATGGAACTCTTCGGTTTTTGATATATCATTTCGAGTAAACACGAGTAAAGTAAAGATACTGATGAAACTAGTTCAAGAGAAAACATCACCATCAACTCCCGAGAGGTTAATTCATTAATTAATTAAGTGTTTGGAGGGTCCGCCCTTCCATTACTATATCCATGTTACAAGGCCGGACAAAATGTTCTATATCCATATTAATGTTATATATTACTTAAATTCTATATTAATTCTTAGTTTATTTACTTATGTATACGTGTGTGTGTGTGTGTGTGTGTGTGTGTGTGTGCGTGCGTGCGTGCGTGCGTGCGTGCGTGCGTGCGTGCATGCGTGTGCGTGCGTGTGCGTCCGTGTGCGTGCGTGCGTGCGTGCGTGTGCGTGCGTGTGCGTGCGTGCGTGCGTGCGTGTGCGTGCGTGTGCGTGCGTGTGCGTGCGTGCGTGCGTGCGTGCGTGCGTGCGTGTGCGTGCGTGTGCGTGCGTGTGCGTGCGTGCGTGCGTGTGCGTGCGTGTGCGTGCATGCGTGCGCGTGCGTGCGTGCGTGCGTGTATGTGTGTGTGTGTGTTTGTGTGTGTGTGTGTTTGTGTGTGTGGGGGGTGGGTTGGGTGTGCGTGAATGCGTGCGAGTGCGCGTGCGTGCGTGCGTGCCTGCGTGCGTGCGTGCGTGCGTGCGTGCGTGCGTGCGTGTGTGCGTGCGTGCGTGCGTGCGTGCGTGCGTGCGTGCATGCGTGTGCGTGCGTGTGCGTCCGTGTGCGTGCGTGCGTGCGTGTGCGTGCGTGTGCGTGCGTGCGTGCGTGCGTGTGCGTGCGTGTGCGTGCGTGTGCGTGCGTGCGTGCGTGTGCGTGCGTGCGTGTGCGTGCGTGTGCGTGCGTGTGCGTGCGTGCGTGCGTGTGCGTGCGTGTGCGTGCGGGCGTGCGCGTGCGTGCGTGCGTGCGTGTATGTGTGTGTGTGTTTGTGTGTGTGTGTGTTTGTGTGTGTGGGGGGGTGGGTTGGGTGTGCGTGAATGCGTGCGAGTGCGCGTGCGTGCGTGCGTGCCTGCGTGCGTGCGTGCGTGCGTGCGTGCGTGCGTGAGTGTGTGTGTGTGTGTGCGTGTGTGTCAAAAGATACATCGGACAGATCATAATTTCCATTCTTAAATCTTCTAAATCAATGTTTTGTTGTAAAACAAGCGTGACATATACATATTACACTATACTTAATCACTTTTTGGTTATAAGCCAAAGTGAAATTCGCGAAGGGAACAGTTGAAGTTTTTACGACATATATTAGCCTGAGAGCTGGCGACGAATTTTGGGAAGGTCCTTTGGGCAAGTTGAAATTATGAAAAAATATAATTTCGTCAATTGGCGAATCCAGTCCCGCGAGTCTGGCTGAGCGTTTGCGGTTATTTTGTTACTGCGCAGTATATAACATTTGCAAAAAAAAATTTCAAAAAAATGTTCTTTTGGCAACTTGATTTCTTTTTATCTTTTAATTTAGTTTTTATATAATTCAAAAAAAAATAATCCCAGACGTTTTTGTCGGTTATAAAGTATTACCAGACCTCTCCAAAAATATTTTTTTTTAGTTCCCAAAAAATATACTTTTGGCAATCTCAAATTTTAATCACGTGTTTATTGAGTAATTTTAAATAACACCTGCAAATCGCCAGACGAATTTAGCGGTTTTAAACAATTCCCAGACGTGAATAAAGTTTACCAACTAATATGGCAAAAAAGTCTTATGCGTAGCCATAAGTGCGAGAAAGATAGTTTGTCGAAGCATGCCGGCAGCGGATGGAGGCCTAAGCTCCTCGTGCTGTGATTGGTTACTTAGAAATATTTTTTTGAAGATTTTAAGATTAAATTCTTGTTTTAGGATTTAGCGTGTATGTATGCGCATATATGGACATGTAAATATCTATGTATAAAGTTAATATTTAGTTTTAGCTCAGTTTTAAGGGGCAGGACACATCAATTTTTTTTACGCGGAATTAAGCAAATTAGTTTGTAACAACCCCATTATAATAGATTTACGCAAAGTAACGCCTGATTCTATTAATTGTAGTTCTACTACTATTGTAGCGAGGAGCTTAGGCCTCCATCCGCTGCCGGCATGCTTGGATAAGCTATCTTTCTCGCACTTATGGCGTACTTTACTGTCTTATGCGTACTTTTTTGTCATATTAGTTGGTAAACTTTACTCATGTCTGAGAACTGTTTAAAACCGCTAAATTCGTCTGGCGATTTGCAGGTGTTATTTAAAATTACTCAATAAACACGTGATTAAAATTTGAGATTGCCAAAAGTATATTTTTGGGAACTAAAAAAAAAATATTTTTGGAGAGGTCTGGTAATACTTTATAACCGACAAAAACGTCTGGGATTATTTTTATTGAATTATATATAAACTAAATTAAAAGATAAAAAAGAAATCAAGTTGCCAAAAGAACATTTTTTTGAATTTTTTTTTTGCAAATGTTATATACTGCGCAGTAACAAAATAACCGCAAACGCTCAGCCAGACTCGCGGGACTGGATTCGCCAATTGACGAAATTATATTTTTTCACAATTTCAACTTGCCCAAAGGACCTTCCCAAAATTCGTCGCCAGCTCTCAGTCTATATCCTTATTTTACCGTTTTACTACTCGAGATCTGCATGATATGTAATGGCTTCGAATACTCAGATGATCGCTAATAATAGGTTCTATTTGGCTACTGTTTACAAGGGAAGGTCATCTTTTCCTTAACGCGTCCGCACCCTACACCTACACCCATTTGATTCCTAGACGATTTGGTTGGATTGGTGTACCTTGCTGGTACTATGTGTTTCCTAAATTGACGTACTGTACAATGCTGCACTCGAATTATAAGGCGGCTAAGAATAGCCATCCATACTGGACAAAATGTACGAATAAACGAAAAGAAATAAACGTCAATATTCGATAAACAAAATATACTCCTAATTATTCAATAATACGAAAATTCGCTAGATAAGGAAACCTACATACCTACAGTCTACTACCATTTTGTCCGACAATACCCTGGTCTTAATTCTTAATCCCAATAACTACTTCTGTTTCATGAGCGACCAATAACACAGCAGACTGTAACTGTAACAAACAAACAACAGCTCCTGTTCCACGAGATAACAAATCCATTATACGACTTATTAGTTTGTGGATCACACTAAGGGTGATATAAGGTACATTACAATATATTATCTCGTATTTACTCGAAAGCAAAAGGTAATGTGTTGTTTGTTTATATAAAGGGTCATTGCAAAAAATAAGCTTTTAAGTAAGTTATTGTTTATTAAAAATAATAATCATACATTTTGTTATAATAATATAACTAAAATTTAAGGTCAAGGTCTTGCATAACAAAACGAACCCATGTGTAAGCACTAGGAGTGAGGCGTATTTATCGTAACAGAAAAAAAACAGATATCTTAAAATAGCAAGCAGACTGTAACTGTGACATAAAACTGAAAGAACAGCTCCTGTTCCACGAGATAACAAATCCACTAAAAGACAGTCACAAGTTTTTCTTTATTCATACATATGACAGTTATCTTTGTTAGAATAAGATAAAAAATGTTACTCTGACATCCTGTTACTCGTCACAAGCTCGTTCCTTTTCTGGCATAGGTTCAACACAACTTCAAGACTGTAGTGACAGACTGCTATTTTGTAACAGGTTTTTGGAACTGTTATTTATGTGGAACTGAAACAGGCGGAAGAGACATGCGATTTTACCTGTTATAGCTCACTCTTAGTAAGCACGCAGAGTCCCAGACTCTTTAAATCATATTCCATTTCCGTGGGACAATATCTGTAGTAGAAAACTTTTCCGCATACACATTGCGAAGCTTGCGGGCGATATCACTGTGTCTGATAGTATTTTCTGACAAATTACTAAGTGCATCAGCTTTTACTGTTCGCTACTCTCCTGGTATGGTACACCCTGCTTCCCATTCTTCTCTGTCGATAGATTGCTGAGACATATAACTACGATTAGTTTTCCTAAACCAGTTGTAAACCGGTGTAGTGCACATGTAGCTTTTACTAAATGCTTGGCCTTTACAATGGATAAAGGAATTGGTTTCTCATAAATTCGAAATTTTGATACCATTATACCAAATGCGTTCTCGACAACTCTTCGCGCTCGCGATAACCTATAGTGGAACATTTTTTGTCTGTCACCAAATTCTCCTAGTCTATTATATTGTTTCAAAATTTTGGTAGTTAATGGAAACGTATCGTCTGCTACAAGCACTCTTTCTTTTGGTAAGTCTAAGACACCCCTAGCTAAAGCTTCATTAAATGTAAATTTTCCATATGCAGCAGCGTCATTTACTCTTCCGTTTATGCCTATATCTGCATATATAAAATTGTAATATGAATCGACTATGGCAAGCAATATGATGCTAAAATTCTTCTTGTAGTCATAGAAGTCGGAACCACTATTTGGAGGACATCTTATGTTAACTAGTTTCCTATCCATAGCTCCACAACAATTTGGGAAGTTCCACATTTTGTAGTAGTCGTGCATTATTTATCTCCAGTCGTCTGCTCTCTGAGCAAACTATAACAAGATTAATTTATTAATAAATTGTATTTTTTGTTTCAAAAGTCAAAACATTGAAAGTAACGTACAGCAACAACATGCAAATGAAAATTCAGATCAATACCAACAAAACAATCCAGTAAATGCTAATATTAATGGAACACCACTCCGTGCAGAAATTGGTGGATATTCAAGTAACCTAGAGCAGCAACGTAACAATGAGAATTCAGGTTCTTGTCAACAGACTATTACAGTGAATAATATTAATGAAACACCACCTCATGCAACAACGAACATTTGCCACCATCTATCTCACAAACTCCGAGACATTTTAAACGAGGCAAGAAAAGACTTAATGACGTACCAATCGATAGAGCGATAAAACAATTAAAAGAAATTAATGACGTAAATAACAAAGAAGACAAATTTGATTTGTTTTGTAGAAGTTTATCTGTTCAATTAAGAGCCATGCCCATACAAAGAGCTTTATTATGCCAAGAGAAACTACAGTCAGTCATGGTACAAGAGCGTCTAAAAGCGATGGTCGTACATTCTTCAGTATATTAAGAAGTCATGCCTTCATCGCGATCTACAAGTTCTAAACGATGTGCGTCAGAGATGTCTAATTATTCAGAGCCATCTTACCACCAGAGACGGATTTTCACACGAATCAGCAGACATCCTATGCTGTACAGTTAGCATCAACAAATTCTCAACGAAGTACCTCGGAGATCTCTAATTATAATGAGTCATCTTACATTGTTCATTCACCACCAGAGTCTGATTCTCATTAAAATCAACAGACACCTTATGCTCTTCAGTTACCACCAACATATTAATTTACTTCAGAATACGAACAGGTAATATCTTTACATGAAAGCTATCAAGTGTTTAATAATAATCAATCCCAAGCTACAGTCATCACAGAAGAAAATTCTGAAGACTTGCTGCAAATTGCCATTAGAAGTATTAAAAGCTAATCGCTATTCTGAAAAATTTAAAAATGGTGCTATAAATATACATATTACACACACACTTAGTAAGAGGTAAGTCATTTACCTTGATCAAATCTTCAAGTGCCATCCAAATAGCGTGTGTTAAAATTACCCACCAAGAACAACCGGTTGTTTTTGCGTCCGACTACAGCAAAAAAAATTAAAAAACTAATAGGGTGGATGCCCCTATTACCAGCCTTTTAATAATAATAATAATAAATATTTATTTCATTTCCAGTTACACGTGTTACATACAGCAACAAATATGATTACAATAATTAAATAAAGTAACAATAAGTCTAACAAAAATAACATGCTATGATAAAAATAAAACTAGGTGTAGCTTAATAATGTAGAAGCTACAAAATTAATGCCAATTTTAACTTTAAAAATTTTAATTAGGGCACAATATTTTTAAACATTTGTTTTAAGCAATAGGTTATTTATGAACAAATGTAATGAATATTTATTTGAATTTTATTAGTACACCATATAAAACTTAAGTAACATTTACATTTCGTAATACATGTAATACTTATTACAAACTATAATCTTCTTCTTTATATATAAAAAGTACGTGTCACGTTGTTTGTCCGCGATGGACTCCTAAACTACTGAACTGATTTCAATGAAATTTTTGGTCAATGTGGAGTTTGGTCCAACTTAAAAGATAGGATAGCTTACATCTCAATTTATAGTCGCAATACAATATTATTTTATTGAAAATTATTTCTCTATTATTTGACAGTCACAATTATCTGTTAGCTTCAAACGATTCTGTCAGATGACGATATCTGTTGACTGGATTGAGTAAATATTTAATAGATGGCGTTATGTTAAAAATACAAACGTTTAATATAAGCCACAATTTAGTAGTATAACCACCACGTGTTGCTGTAAGTATTCAACAGATGGAACCGATTTCAAAAAAAATTTGCAGACTTTGTGCAGTTTGGTCCAACTTGAGAGATAGGATAGTTTTTATCCCGATAAGTGACCCTCAATTTTTTTATTGCTAATTTCAGGAGTTTTTTGGGAAAGCAAATGATCGTTCGGAAAGGGCAGAACAACGTCTGCCTGGTCAACTAGTAATAATATAAAACTAAAAGTAGAAACCTAATTATCATATAGTCCTACTCCCCGCGGTATCGTGCCAAGAACGCTGGCTGAGTTTCCCCGCTGAATGGCTATACTTAGCCTTTGAGCGAGAAAAGGACCAGCCCTCTTATCACCAGCAGCAACGACTAGCCGCAGATGGAGTTCCTTTAGGAACTTCATCGCACGTGGACCCCACGGACCGATAGTCTCTACAGCAAATGGCACAAATATGTATTCATCTCTCAGAGACTCATATTTGCGCCACTTACTCAGTTCAGCTGCCTCTGATGCCGCCCCGGCTCTAAACGAGGTACCCCTGAGATGAGAGGCTGCCAGAGTGTCTACGCAAGTAGCATCCCACACTAGGGCTTTACCTCTCTCCCAAGGGACCAATGTCATACCGTCGGGTCTCCTGCCATCGTCTCTAAACATTCCACAAGGCTCTGAAACCGAGGGAACATTTATAGAGACAAGAGCCCTTCAGATGACGTCATTCAAAGAACTGTGTCGTGAAAACCTACCAGCACTTTTCTTACGTGAAAGTTACTTCTTACTTGTCGATGCTGCTACCACAGGGGCACTGATGAGGTTGACAAATCGCCGCTCCTAGTCGGATTCCAACGGCAATGCGCAAGCTTTCCCCATCAAGTAACGTGCCGAGATTACTTGATGGTAAAGTGTGTAACCAGTGAAACAGCTAGAAGGCGTGCCTTATCTTGGTCACTATGGAAATTATGAAACAAATCTTTCTGCACGCTCTGTACCAATGGAATATCCCACTGTTTTTGTTGGTTGACTTCCAGTGGAACATTTTCACCAGGACATAGCGTTTACCATGTCTGCCCTGCCTCCGTAGCAAAGCATAGGTCTACTTTATTATTTAAAGTTATGTTGCATAAGTCACTGACACTATGCACGTAAGCAAGGAAAGCAGGTAATGCGACGCTAGAAAGATTTCTCACACCAATGCCACCAAACTTTATAGGTAAAGTAGCTTGAGTCCAGGCTGTTGTACTTAAAGTTAAATTTAGAATTTTTTCTATAGCTATTTTAAGATTATTATAAATATCTTTTAAAATATCCGAACATTTCCAGACTGGACTCGAGCGAAGTAAGTATGTAAATCAAGAAGACAATATTTTAAAATAGTAAGAGCTATGTGGGGGCTTAATTTATACAATTTGTCAACGTGTTTTAAAAACTGATCAAATTTTGTTTTTAAAACAAGTTTAATACTATCGAAAAATAACGGGAGTCCTAGCAGGTATAGTGATTCCGTACTGACAGCTCCTATTCCTGGACAAATATGATTGAAATTTTGAATTAAAATGTCTGTATGAGACGTAGATAAATTATTGGAAAAAAATATTTCACATTTATTGCTATTTGGTTCAAGACCAATATTTATAAAATTTCAAAAAATATGAGTAAGATCACTGAGGACGTCATCTGCTCTACCTCCCAGTGTACCGTCGCCTAGGTACCAGACATTCAGCTTGGATTTCAAATTTGAAATAATGGGTTGAATTTCCAAACTGAAAAATGTGCGCACTGAATGTACCGCCGCCTCACAGCCACCTCTAGTGCCAAAGCCTAGTTGAGTAGGCTGAAATTTGGTCTTAAGATTAGAGATTATGTGCCTGCAAGCTAATTTTGAAGTTAAGCGTCGAAATGTGAAACCAACGCCAATAGGACGGATACCGTTATCCTTTTTTTTTGAAGGTACATAATCTGGCCCCATATAAGAATGCAATGAAATTTGGATTAACATTACCAGAAAGCATAAAGTTACATAATTTTGTAATGTCTTTAAGAAGTACTCCGCCGGCGTCACCGGCAGAAGCGCTTACAAGATCTTTCAGATGTTAAGGCGTAATTCCGTCAATGCCGCCAGCAGAGCTATTCGAAAATGACATAATTGCTTCTAAAATGTCTTTTTCAGAAATTTGTAATGGTTGCATAGAAGTATTGGGAGGTAGCTGTAAACCCTGAGAAGGTTTGACCGTAAGATGCTTTTGACGAAGGGTTTCAAGAGTTTCGACATTACGAGGAGCCAGGATGTCGTCTGAGAATAAAATACGGGATGCATTTTTTAAGTCGCCATCCATTACTTTCGACTCAACTACTTTTTTTATATCAAATTTAGGACGTGGTCGAGGTAAATGAGTGTTAATTGGGTAATCTAAATTTTGAAAAGATGTCTCTTTTAGTTGAGACATAATTGATTTATTTATTGTTTTATCAAAATGAAAATGGGAATACGCGAAAGTAAATAATTTTTGCCAACTATTTTACCTATTAGTGAAACAATTTTTAATAGTGCACGACAATGCTTTAGCAAGCTGCATCCTCGCACCTCTAGGAATTCTTTTAACCACTGGTACATTACGATGGTAATTGTAAATTTGCTCCGAAAAAAGGGAAAAATTTGTGTCATTAGAAGAATTGCTAATAGAGTTGTGAATTTGTACGGTAGGCTGTAAAGCCGAAATACTTTTACTATGGCATCGTTTAATATGTATATTTAACCCTCTTTTACCTTTAAACAGCCTACCGTCGGTACGATTTTGACACTGTATGAAATCCGACTGTGAATGTAGCGGATCAGAGATATTCATTAAAAAATCTAAACAGATCTCTACAGCACTCAAGTCTTTATGTTAGATAGCTTAATATTAACTTGAAATGTGCTGTACCCTGCATCTTTCCGTGAAACACAATCATTTACGGTCTAAATAAAAACACTTTACTCTATAAATGAAATATTATCACATTACTTCCCTGGATTTATTCCATATTGATAAAAATTTTATGTAGTTATTATGCTTTGACAGTTGACAACGACGCAGCAAAAATATTTTCCTTTGTAAAGGAGTATTGTCTGAAATCAAAAAAATATTGTTATAACCACTCTCTTATATATTTACTGATCTTTTTGTTGAAATTTGTTAGCCAGAATTGGCCTCTAAATAACAAACTAAAATAAGTTAAATATACGTAGCTTTTGACAGTGAAAAATTTTGACAGATTTTTTTTAATCTGTGGGAAACCCCCAAAATTTATTTTTTTTTTTTTCTATTTTTGTGTGAAAATCTTAATGCGGTTCACAGAATACATCTACATACCAAGTTTCAACAGCATAGTTCTTATGGTTTCGGAAAAAAGTGGCTGTGACATACGGACAGACATACAGACAGACAGACATGACGAATCCATGTGTTCCGTTTTTTGCCATTTGGCTACGGAACCCTAAAAAGGCGTCATGGCTCAAATTCCAGCCACCCTGAAGCGAATGTCGTCCTTTTGTATACCTAATGTCAGCATAGCATAGGGTTATGTCTTTTGAGTGTTTGGTAGGTACCTATTGTAGATAAGTTTTAGAGGCACAATAATAAATTCGAAACAATATTTAACTTTGAATCTGCATGTCACAAGCATGGAATATTTATTAAGGCAGATGACAACATTATTTTATTTTAATGTTTTGCTTCTTACTTCCTGTTTTAGTTTAAAGCAGTTCAATAAATTAAAGCAAATTATGATAAAAAATTATGTAGTACATCGATTTCTAATAATTTAATCATCCAAGTTTTCAAATCATCATCGTCATTACAAGTCCACTACTGAATATCCTCCTCCATAGACTGCCGCAAAGCCTTTGGATTTTCCTTGTCATGAGTTTTTCATTTATGTTCTAAGTTATAATTAGTATTACTAAGTATAGTAAACAGTGGTAGAGCCACTCGGCAGCTTTCGCTGTCGCATGGATGGGCCGGCTCGAACAGGGTGGTACCACGACCTCACAGAAAACCAGCGTGAAGTAGAGGTTTACCTCTGCGTTTTGCTTGGTGAGTGCAGGTTGTCGGAGGCCCTTTTTACTGGAAATAAGGCTTTCCATCTTAGTCCTCACGGGTGACAACGCATCTACATTTTGATTTGGAATAGAGGATAGATGTAGATGTCTATGGGCCGCAGCAACCACTTACCATCAGGTGGACTGTGTGCTCGTTTGTCACCCTTATCCTATAAAAAAAATAGTTTTTGTTTGTATATACTATATTTATTGCTTGTTTTTTATTCTTTCTCAAAAAATAATTGAATACATAAGTTGTTCTTAATATATACCGAATGTCAGATAGAAAAGCCAGTACATCTTTTGCTAAACTTTAAAATCTAAAACCAATTATAAACAGACGAATTGATCATAACTCGATTAACTATACAATAAGTTATGGTCTAATTAATGGTATTTATTCCAGTTTATGACAGCCCTGATTTATATTACGTGACTGAAATTAGGTACTTCTTATTAGGTACGTCAAACCAAATAACAGCCGGGTGGCTGACATTACGCACTTCATACATTTCGTATACCTAATTACAGCCCCATTAATTTCCACTAAAAGAAAATAAATAACTTGTAAATTTAAACAAAAATAACTGCATTACTATGTCTATAGTCATATTCATACAAATCAAAAAGCCTATATATGAGATAATGTAAAGTAAGCATAATTTTACCGGGAGCATAACTTGTCAAAAAATTAGGAAAATGAGCGTTTTTCGTTGCGTACGTGTTTTGATTTTTAATTTGTTGACTGTTAGGTTTAAAACTGTGAGGTAATATTTGAAATATAACTTTCCTCTAATTACGAAGAATTTTTAGGTGACAATATTTGTAGTTAATACTACTAGAAATCTTATTTACAAAGTAAAAAGGCGAAAAGGCTGGAATTAGGGGCATGGCTGATATTAGGGGCATCCACCCTATAATGCAGTCAGTTTAGGAACTTTATTGTTAGTTCTTGAATCAGTCCGATTCGCGAGGTTTTTGAATCGATTCATCGAATCGATTTAGTGTCCTACATCGAACTGAAAATCGATTATGTTACTCTAAATAATCGATTTTTCGATTAATCTATTTCAGATCGACATGCTAATTTTCGGGTGTGGTTAAAGCACTCGATAGGATAGTCTATAGATTATGTACTTACGTAAACTATAATTAATAAATTACTTAGCGTTTTACTCTTCACTATACCACGCCAAACTAACATCTAAACGTTTTTTGATTCTTCATTTGTTGATAAGATCGCGAAGATATTTAACTTTTCTGCCACCGTTCGCTCGAAACTGGGAAAATCTATAAGTTATTCACTACAATAAGACAACGAACGTTCTGATTCTAATTAAAGGCTCGTACTAAGTAGATCGCTAGCTGGCGACTAACAAAAATACAATGAAAGGTCGCAAACACCATGCATGGACCTTTATATACAAAGGCGGGAACGTTGATTCACTTAGTGTAGTACAGCGCAGTGTAGTACAGCGTTTGTAACTATTGGAAGTTTACTGAGCAGAATAATAAAAACAGACAAGGAAGTAGGCGGTAATTTAAAAAAATAATCTTATATGGTTTCTGTAATCTTTGCGTTTCTTTTAGTAATTAAAACCAAAACAAATTGCAGCGACGTAGCGGCGTAGCACATAAACCGTGCTCACGTCTCCTACTGCGATCCTCAATTCGTCCGCCAAGCGTTGTGATTAAGGAAAATCCTCCTACGATATGAAAGGCCCATATCTAGCATTAGACTTTTTATAAAAATGATGAAAAATAAGACTTACAGAATTAGAGAATCTGCTAATATTATAACATTTAGAATTTTGTTGTATAGGCATCTAGCGAAAGTTATTTTTGTACTAGATTGCTGTAACTTTTAACTTTTAACTGTGGTAGAGCCACACGGCAGCTTTTGCTGTCGCACGGATGGTCCGGCTCGAACCGGGGTGGTACCACGACCTCACAGAATTTTTTTTTTTATAGGATGAGGGTGAGAAACGAGCACACAGTCCACCTGATGGTAAGTGGTTGCTGCGGCCCATAGACATCTACATCTATCCTCGTTTGCGAATCAAAATGCAGATGCGTTGTCACCCGTGAGGACTAAGATGGAATGCCTAATTTCCAGTAAAAAAGGGCCTCCGGCCACCTGCACTCACCAAGCGAAACGCAGAGGTAAACCTCTACTTCACGCTGGTATTCTGTGAGGTCGTGGTACCACCCCGGTTCGAGCCGGCCCATCCGTGCGACAGCAAAAGCTGCCGCGTGGCTCTACCACTGTTGAATACCAGCGTGAAGTAGAGGTTTACCTCTGCGTTTCGCTTGGTGAGTGCAGGTGGACGGAGGCCCTTATTACTGGAAAAGAGGCATTCCACCTTAGTCCTCACGGGTGACAACGCATCTGCATTTTGATTCGCAAATGAGGATAGATGTAGATGTCTATGGGCCACAGCTACCACTTATCTTCAGGTGGACTGTGTGCTCGTTTGTCACTCTATCCTATAAAATAAAAAATAAAAAAATAAAAAATAACTTGCGGACGGTGGTGTTGTATAAAATTGCACACGCATTTAATAGAGGGCGAAATTTTCTGTAGAAATACATAATTTTAAATAATAAGTAAGAAAGTAAAGGAAATAAAATTGTAAAATAAAATCTAATCGAAATTATTTTCTGTTTTGACTTATTGACTGTTTTTCTCAGTAAAGGAAGAAGAAAAAAACTGACGATATATACCTAAAGCAATGATATTATAAAATATACAATATCATTGACCTAAAGGGTTTTTCAATTGGTGCGGGTGGGTGAATTTTGGCGGCCCGTGGCGACCATTTTGTTTTGGTGACATTTATCAAATCTTATATTTATTACTCAGTTACTTATGCCAAATCACCATGGCAATTTACACGATTGAACAGCACGTTCAAATGATAAAACTTTAATATCAAAATGAGTGTTCGTTAGCGCAAGCATTGCGTGCATTGCGCTCATTTTACAGTAGACGTGGTGGCCCTTCACAGTTGACTCTCCAACGTTTGGTGGCCAAATCTGAAACGACAGTAAAAAAAGATTTGAAACGTTAAGTAAACAATCAGCCAACATCCGTACATTGAAGGAACGCAAGATTGGCCGAGAACATCGTCGCTCGAGAACTCTGGTTTCGCAGACTATACAACTTGGCGAATTTTGCGTTGGGACTTAGGCCTTCACCCGTACAAGATCGGATTGACCCAGGACCTCTAAATTCATGACCACAGACAACGCAGTTTGTTCGCTGACTGGGCTTCGAATCTTTTGGAAGAGGTACCCAATTTTGGCCTAAAAATATTCGTTCATTTTTAGCGACGAGGCGCATTTTTAGATGAATTACTGTGTTAACAAGCAGAATTGCCATATATGTGACGACACCAACCCACACGAGGTTCACCAGGTGATAATGTATCCTCAAAACGTTACTGCTTGGTGTGGATTTTTGGCCGGCGGCGTCATTGATCCGTACTTTTTCGAAAACGACGCTGGTGAGGCGGTCACCGTCAACAACGAGCGCTACAGAACAATGATAATCAATTTTTTATGGCCCAAATTGAATCATATGGACCTAGATGACATGTGATTACAGCAGAACGGCACTACGTGTCACACAGCGGATGCCAAGATTGACATTCTTCACGAGCAATTTGAGGGTAAGCTTATCTCTCGCAGGGGTGATGTGAATTGATCACCAAGATCATGCGATTTGACCCGTTAGACTTTTTCTTGTGGGGTTTCTTGAAGTCGCAGGTCTATGCAAACAAACCACAATCAACCCTAAAGGTGAACATAACACAGGCCAGCGTTCAAATTCAGTCGGATCTATACAAAAGAGTTATTGAAAGTTGAACCGCTCGGATCCGTGCCACTGTAAGAAGCCAGAAGGTGGGCATTTGAACGATGTCATATTCCACACTTAATAGCACATGTATGTGGGCCTTTCAAATAAGAAAAGAATTTTGTTAATACCTCACACACAGCTCGTTTTATTTCATTTCATCATCTACCCGCCCTTATTAAAAAAAATCCTTTACATTACTCAATTAAGTATATTAAATTATATAATAGTATTTATAAAATGATCAGATCAAACATAAACATTAAATCTCGAGAAAGTTTGTAAGGAATCGAATGGAAAATATAGCCTACTTATACGATATAAACATCTACTATTTCGACGAAAAGCAATCAACGAATTGGCTTACTAATCTCGAAAATTATGTGTAAGTTTTTACATTAAAGCGTGTAAGGTACAGTAGACATATATTAAATTAATTTAAATGGTGGGCGTATCGTACCGACAAATTTATTTGTAAGCCACATATCATTCAATTTTAATGATGTTTTATCATTCCTAATTAAACGATATAAAAGTTAAAGTTACAGCCTATATATACACGTCCCACTGCTGGGCACAGGCCTCCTCTCATTTCTGAGTGGGTTTTAGGGCAAGGAAATGCCCGCCGCGCTGCCCCAATGCGTGTTGGCGAACTTCACATGTCTTCGAATTTTTTTTTCTTATTTTCAGTCATGCAGGTTTCCTGACGATGTTTTCCTTCACCGCCAAGCACGTGGTAAATCAGCTCTTAAAATTGCAATTAATAATTTCATTGGTGCCGGCGGGGATCAAACCCGGGTTTCTCGTGTACTGTGAAACTTACAGCGAGCGCTAACCATCTGAGCTACCACGGCTCTTAAATTTTTTTTTCTTTATAATTAAACGATATAACTCTTCCAAATTTAAAACGACATTTCCGTAAATATTTCTTCTGTGGCAGCAACGCAGCGGGTACCGGCTAGATGATAATAAAATATGCATACAAAATGAATCCTCGTATAATTTACAAAAAGAAGTTTTCCACTTTCCAAAAAATACTTATGTTTTCTCACACTAAACGGTGAATGAAAAGTCACGCTCCATAAAGTTTTCATTCATTAGTCGCTCCGAAAATCCGGATGAGAAAATTCAAAAGACTTCCTTCAAAGCAGATACAAGCTGCGCTTAGTGTTGGACCCGCTGTTACCTGTGTTATACCTGTGTATTACCTGTGTTATAAAGTTACTTATGTGTTTAAGATATATAAATAATAAAATTCAGAACAATAATATTCTACATTAAAAACAACGAAAGATAGTCAAGGTACGTCGCATTCAATGGACATAAAATTTGAGTCTCGGTCAAGAAAAGTAGGTGCGGCTTCTCAGTCTCAAGATGGTGATGGATTGCGCTGAGATTAGAGTGCAATCCTCGAATATTAGTGAGGTGCGCTTTTAGTGAGAGGACGTGCAACCGCTGTATAGCCATAATTTTCTTTTTACGATACATATTGGGAGTAAAGAGTGAATAAGGATGGAGAATGGCAGTTGAACGAGGCGTTGCATTAGCAACCAAACGAAACTATCAGAGTTACTGTGCCCATGGGAGCTTGATCTGGAGACGCCGAGATCGCCATCAAGTTTATTGACAATTTCTTATAAAACTGAAGTGCCTAATGAACTTACAAGTATACCTGATGATAAGCAGCTACTTCAGAAAGCTAAAGATAAGTTTTCAACTCTGAAGTCGTTTATCACCCTTATCGTATAAAAAAGGTGGTATCTACCCAGACAGATTCCTAGATAGAAAATGACGTTTACCATCTAGTAGTCCGTTCCGTTTATAAAATGAAATGAATGAGTGAAATTAAATGAAACGCAGTGAAATAAAACTCTTTCGAGTTAAAAAAAATTAAAATTTCGTTTATAAAACGTCGACATGTCTTTTTATTCTGCTACCGATTCAAGGTGAGGTTCCACAGTGAAACTCCGCAAGTATCCTCCTTTTGTCATTTTTTAAAAGCCAATAATATAGTATTCTTCATCAAAATTTTAAAGGAATAGACTCATAGGCAATCAAAACATTCAAGTTCTATAAGAATATTAAACAACAAATACAAAAATGAAAGCTAATAAATGCGTTGCAAGCTCGAGCGGACCAGTCCCTACAAACCGCACTTGCTATGACGCATGTGGCAACACTCCTTAGGGCAATCCTCCTTGACTATTTTAAAGTGAAGTAAAATGACATTTAAGCACACGTGACATACTCAAGTCTACGAGTACCATACACTAAGATGGTGACACTTGTCGTGCTATATATCTTATTTGAGTTTTATCTCGAGGATTTTTAAAGTATATTATATAACTCGAGTTTAAAGAAATGTCTCTTTCACCTTTACCCTGATGAAATAAATTTTGTGTTAAATAAAATACACTAAGATTCCTGTGATGACTACCTTTTGTAAATATATCCACAATTCTTCCATCAGACTCTCTCATTAGATAATCAATAATAACAAGATGTGGGTTTTCTTTCACCATCAAACATATTAAGGTTTGGAATTCCTTGATGATAGTTAACATTCGATAAATTATATAAAGGTTGCATTTCATCAAAGCACCATGTGATCTGATTAAAATCAGAATTACATATTTCTGTAACTGATTTTATGAAATTTGTTACAAAATTTGACTTCCCACATCCACTTGGTCCTGTCACAACAGCAGTAAACGGATGGATAAAGTGAAACAATACACACATCTAAATTTCTAAGAGATGAAATAAAAAATGAAAGTGTTGGTGTAAACAATTAATATATATTGCTAAAATTATATAAAACAGAATGATCTGTATACTATTTCTAACACAATTAGTACATCAGAATTTTAATATTACCTCAACCCCAAATGTATACACACTCACACACACACACACACGCACACACACACGCACACACACACGCAAATAGAAACAACGATTATCTTAAATTATTTACAATCAAACAATAATTAAATACGTAATAAAAACTCTACATCACATTATAATATTATCATAATTTTACAGTCAATACAAATTTTATTTACACACAGACATAAAAGTAAAAACTATCAACACGTAGCGCAATTTATAATGACCCCAAACTAATGTTTCAATATTATTATGTTAGGATTTAATGAGGGCTAATATTTACTGCTCACCAGATGCTCCTAGTTGGGACTGAAGTGAATAGTGAAATCATTTGTTACACATCGCACACCTAGATCTAAACAGAGTTAACTCAAAAAAACAGTATTTTCAGAAAAGGCGAAAAACTGATTACCGTATTCCTATGCACTGCAGGAGTTTTCTGTATTGATCAGCTTTTTAAATGCAGATAGAAGATAGATGTTATAGAAATCTTGTATTGTAATCGTTTGTTGCGGCTGAAAATTGGATTTTTGTAGTTATTTCCGTATTGTTTAACAAATGTATGTATATTTGTCCCTGTTTTTATGGGAAAGGAGTGGGCCTTGCTCGTTCAACTAAAGCGACTTCTACGGTCCGTCAGCTTTGAGTTGTAGAACTATTTTTGAATTTGTTTTATTGGTCGCTAGGTAGTGACTTAAGGAATTCGATGATATACATAACTCAAAAATTGAAATTTTTCAGTTAGCTCTCTTTAGATCTAGGTGTGCGACATAATCACTGTAATGAGGGCTAATAATATTTCACTCACCAGATGTCGCTAGTTGACACTGAGGTAAAGTTTTTTGTTTCACAGTGTTATTTTAAATGTGAAGTTGGTTTTAAATAAAATTTTATCCGTTTCTAGAATATTATATCAGTAGACAAAACAATGCCTCAATGATTTGCTATTTATTTTGACAGACAGATAAAATTAAAAAAATGGATGTTAGGATTTAATGAGGACTAATATTTACTGCTCACCAGATGCTGCTAGTTGGGACTGAGGTGAAATTATTTGTTACACATAAGCACTGTAATGAGGAATATTCCACTCACCAGATGTCGCTAGTTGACACTGAGGCAAAGTTTTTTGTTTCACAATGTTATTTTAAATGTGAAGTTGGTTTTAAATAAAATTTTATCACTTTCTAGAATATTATATTAATAGACAAAACAATACCTCAGTGGTTTGCTCTTTAATTTTTACACATATTTAACTCTTTTTTAAATTTATCGACTTTTAAGAATATCTGTGGTTTGGTTTATTTATTTTTAATCTAATGAATATAAAATATAACTATTAGTAAACAAAGAAACATTAACCTTCAATATTTTTAAATAAATTAACTTCCCCGCTATGAAATGTGTCAAATATACCTAACTTTTAAGTGGTACCGCCCTGGTGGCAGAAAAAGTCCGTGGATGCCCTCATTGAAACATAATATGCGTTTAATTTTTTTATTTCTGGTATATTTACCTATGTACACAAAACAATGCCTCAGTGGTTCCACTTTAATTTTTTGTACATTTTCAACACTCTTTTTAATTCTTTTACTTTTAGGAATATCCGCAGTTTGATTTATCCATTTTATTCTAACTATTTACTAAATATAAAATATAACTAATATTTCAGACAGGAACATTAAACGTTAAAGGTAATTTCCTAATAATTTTACTTCCCCTCCATGAAATTTTGTCAAATATTTCACCTTATTCCAAAGTGGCGCCGCCCTGTTGGTAGAAAAAGTAGTAGATGCCATCAAATCATGCAAATAACCCCCTCAGTTCTTTATAAGACAGATATTTCGATATTACAGACATACAATTCAATTTTATTTATATCTATAGATAAAGCTTGAAACTCTTTCGTACATACAAAACAGTATTTAGCGCAGAATCCATTGGTGGTTTAAATTGGAATTATCAGAACGGAAATCTTCTACTATCCGCCGCTAGATGGCGTTCAGAATAGCAAGCAAACGGAACGCCTTGTCCTGATAACTTCGTCCTATGAAATCATAATATGTATAACTATTTTTTTTAATCAAAAATGATATCTGGATTAAAGAGAATAGCGATTGTGCCTAACGGCGCCAATAATGCTAATGCTTGATTGTAACTCGATTTGCTTCCACGTGGCACGTGTTGCTCCATGGTTACAGCCTATCAAACGTCCACTATTGAACAAAGGCCGTCCTCGTAGAGGAGATCTTGCCATAGTTACAACGATTGGCCGGTAGAGTGGAAACTGCAGTTTCGCATTATTTTTGAAGGTTATCAGGAAGATGCTGCTACCCATCTCCTGTTTCAATTAACCCCTGTCGTCTCTTACGACATCCAAGGGATGATATTATGGGGATAGTGGATTTACTTACGTCGCCACTATACAGTGAGAGATGCCATCGTGATGTAATCGTCATCGACTATTTCTACTGGATTACGCTGTAGTTGAAATCTCTCAAAAAGTCACAATGTGTTTGGTAATAAGATTATATTGTACAAACAATTTTTGCAAATATTTAAAAGAGGTACGTAAGGCTGTATGGATGTAAATTCCTATCCCTTAAGTCATTAAAAAAGCTTAACAATTAAAAAAATGTGTCAACATTTTATCTGAACAACTTATGGTGGCACTTCACATGGCTATTTGTATTTGTGATTGCATGGTGCCGTATTTGGCAAAAAATTTGACGTACGGGCAAATAAACAACACAACCGTCCACACATGGAGCCAAATACCAAAAAATTAAACATGTTTGCTAGCAGAAAGTAGTTGTACCTACCAAATGGACGTTGCACTTGCAGCTCGATTTTATTATTTGAACGCATGTTACTATTATATGTTATGCGTAAAAAAAATACAGTGATGAAAAAACGACCAATAGCAAGGCGTTGGTGGATGCTGACTGCATAAAAATCTAACTATCCGTAAATGAAAATGCAAACCAACTTGGTTGGTACACATCAGCTGCACCTGATCCGGATCGTTCGCTTTTCTTTATTTTGGTTTTGTAACCTCGATACGCAGATGTTAATTTGAAACTGTATAAAAAGGGTTATTATAGTATAAATGAATACATGGTTAATAATAACCCCTGGGAATGAAGTGGTGGCTTCCAAGCTGTTTCAAAAATAAATTTTGTACTTATATAGTTTGTTCAACCATTAATGTAAAATTTGCTTTTAAAAAAAAATCCCGCTGGGTTTCTTGCTGGTTCTTCCCAGGACAGTTTTTTTTCGAACCAGTGGTAAAGTAAAAAATGACTTTCAATAAGAATTACACATGTGATCTATATTGAATAAAAAATTATTCTATTATATTCTATAGACATAAGTGACTCTTTTTTGACCTGCCCCTCGCTTCCAGGGTCCCAAATGCATGGGTTCATTTGGTAAAGTTCTAGAAACCTTACAACGATTTTTTTGCTCCAATTCATTTTCCGTAGATACCTAAATAATCACTTATAAAATGATATAAACAGGTCCATCCGTACTGGTTTACAGTTCGCGCGCTTATGAGCCCGACCATGTGTGGCCAGTATATTTGCGTATTTGCCTATTTGTCTCCTTTGATGAGCCTTGAAAAACCGACAGACGATCGGTAAGCCGTATTTGTTATTGGCTATATTTGCCAAATACGCAAATACGGCAATAATTATGGCAAATATACTCTCCACACATGGTAGTTATTTGTCAAATACCCCAAATACGCAAATACAAATAGCCATGTGAAGTGCCACCATTATGGAGCGTAGAGAGGAGGACCATCTTTATAAATGAAAAGTGTCCCTAAAAACGTTTCCAATAAGGGTGGCGCTGCAGTAGCATAGGATAAATTTAAAAAAAGCGCCAAAAGTAATTAGAATAAGATGGAGAAATAAACAAGGACCGACCAATCCGCTTGGTTTTGTACTACGTAAATAGTTGAGATTTTGTATACTGGCATTTTACTAACTACTCTAATCATGAAATTTTTTAAATATTTGAATTCAGCTGACTTCACTCCGTTCACAACACCTATCTTCATATTGTAGTTTTTCAGACGCCAACGCTATTGTGGTAGGGTAAGTGGAAGCTCTATTTTCAGTAAATAGTAGGAAGTAGGACACTTTTTCAACTTTCGCCCCTTATAAGATGGTTCTCCTTGTACTCCATAGAACAACTGTAGTTTTTGTGGGGGAGTTTTGGCGGGAACTCTTCTTCTTAATAACTGGCTTTACGGCTCTGGGATCTAGCGCTTCTGAGCCTGAAGTTACAATATATTATAATAATTATTCTTCATAGTATACAGCTTCACAATATGTTGATGCGTCACATTGTGCAGCCCTTGGGAGATTTGACGGCAACTTGAGCGAGCAGACAGCTGACGGTTGGCGATGGTATCTCAAAGCGCCTAAGCAGACAGACACCTTATTTCGAGAATCACATCACCGTCAGAGCACTTGTTTCACAGTATCCACTAATAGTTCACATGCGCAGACACTTAATACACAAAATCGCACCACTTTTACATATCAAAGTCCACTTCAAACTATTATTTAAACAATAATACAGGAGCAGAAAACCGCCGCCGGTCAAGTTCCCGCCAAATTTCTTTGGCGGGAACTTCACCGTCAGTAGCAAAGAGTATATAATCACTATGTATTAGACTCATTCATTTATTACAGCCTGTCAAAGTCCCCTGCTGAAAATAGGCCTCATCCAAAGAATGCCTTATGTAGGGGATATATATACTATAAATGCCACGCTTCCCAGGCAGACTTGGTAACCATAATTTTTTTTTATTTTATAATTATACTAGCGGCGCGCATTGGTTTCACCTTGGTTTGGTGTACTAATGTTATTTAAATGAGGGCTAATAATCTTCTACCCACCAGATGTCGCTAGTAGCGACTGAGGTAAAGTTTTTTGTTCCACAGTGTCAGTTAATTGATAAATTAGTTTTAAATAATAGTTTATCATTATCTAGAGTATTATATTAATACTAACTAATAACACAGAAAGAAACCTTAAAGATTACATTTTCCTAAGAAATTATCGTCCCCGCGATGAAATCTGTCAAATATTTTACCTCACTGTACAGTAGCGCCGCCCTGGTGGCAGAAAATTCGTGGATGCCCTCATTTAACCCTTTCTTTGTCCCATGAATCATATATGAACATTTAGATTGTTTAACTCATAGAATTATTACCCAGTAACAATTTACTTAAACGTAATAATTCTATGGTTTATGCGGTCAGGGAACCTGTTAAGTTGATCCTCAATTACCATTTATTTCACCAAATATTCGGTTTCTCAAAAACTTCCAAGTTTTTCGAATTAAATAAAGCCTAGATCATTGACAGTGTTCTCTATGTATTCGTGAAGTTTCATCACAATCGTTCAATCATTCCGAAAGTTAGCCCGGACAGACTGAGGGACAGACGTCTGTCCTGAAATACCTACGTAAGTATCATATTAGTCTGTGGTCCTGAAGCATATCAACCGTTCTTGTTGCGGTCTCCACATTCATATAAAATACGATGTCAAGAATCAGGCATATTATAATTAGGACTAATACTAAAATCCCACCAGTGGGCCAAGTTGCCTAAAAATCATTCGGTGTTTTCGGTGTTGTCGGTTTTGCCGATAGATAAGATACGAACGAGCGCCAAGCTCCATATCAGTTGCTGGAATCGTAGGATCTATAGGAATGTACAACGCACTTTGAACTGCTGTAGAGATTAGTGCCTGTTTATATCTCATCGGAGAAGCTAAGAACAGTCTCCAAAGTCTAAAGAACAAGTAAGAAAAAAGTCGTTGATACCGAACTTTTTACATTCATGATTTTGTGGGGATATCATTAAATTTTGAAGAAAGCTTTTTATTAGTCTTCCACCTTGAACGTTATTTCTTTTTGCTTTTACGTTTCAGTTTTCTATTTTTATTTATGCTGTTGGGCTTATTATATAGAAGATTTTTAGCTTTTTTAGCTTATTATAAGATGCTGCGTCAATCTGCGCTATATTAGAATAACTCTCCGGCACTGCAAAGCCTCGGGTGAGGGTGGAATTGCAGTGCAGCTTCTAAAAGCAGGTTTAAACCTGGCATTTAAATTCCTACAGAAGCTATTTAATTCCATCTTGTTTGTCAAAAAATACGACAACGCTCTATTAAATAACTACAGACCGATTTCCTTTCTACGCCTATGCGCTGTTTTTGAGAGGCGGTAGAAAATCGTTTGACTTCAACATGACTAAATTGAGCCTCCCGAACAAACCGGTTTCCGAAAAGGCTTCAGTACCATAAATCACATACATAGCCTTCGACATATTCTACAGAAAACCGTAGCAATGTAAATTCTGAAAATAGAGATAATTCATAAAAACACACTCACACTTGTCAAGGGTAGGGATAAGTATAAAAAATACAATATAATATTGTTACAATATTCGTTTTCATTTAATAAAGAATATACACGACTTTTATCAAATTTATATTTATTACGATATTTGCGTAAATTATGAGGGAGTCCGAGAAGTGGCGGCAATTTCTTCTATAAAGGCACTGGGAGACAGAAATCTATACTACGCCACTGGTTAAAACATGCTTGCATGTAATTTTTTTATTAAAGGACCGCTAATACAATAAAATATAAGGACCATTGGCCAAAACTAATATTACATACACAGATAATTTTTTTTTAGTTTTTTAAGCATTACACATCAACCGCATTTTCGACTACAGCGTTGACGAGGAGAGACGTCAACGGCGTAACAGAGCAGTGGCGAGAGCGGTGCAATGAGCCAGTATTCGTATCTTCGTTCATATCGGATTGCCGGTACATTGCATCATAAGAGGGAGGGAGAATAGAGAGTGCACCTGTGTTGGCGCAAATATTTGGCTTAGCTTTCCATTACCTTCCACCGAGTTTGGTGTTGATACGTATTTTATAGAAAGGTTACATTTTTATAAGCACACACACAAAGTTTCAATATGCGGAAACACGTACTTTTTGAGAAAAAACATTATTTGTAAATTAATTATTTTTGCAATGTTTATGTTACATTCCTAGCGTAAAACTGGCGCCATTTTGTAACGTCATTGTCGCTGTCGTGATATCACAAAAAATGGGTTACATTTTTATAAGCACACACACAATGTTTAAATATGCGGAAACACGTAATTTTTGAGAAATAAATTAATAAAAATCACTAATTTCAATATATTGTTTTTTAATTGTCTTCACGGCTCTGGGTTCTAGCCCTTTTGAGCCTTTTTTTTTATAGGATAAGGGTGACAAACGAGCACACAGTCCACCTGATGGTAAGTGGTTGCTGCGGCCCATAGACATCTACATCTATCCTCGTTTGCGAATCAAAATGCAGATGCGTTGTCACCCGTGAGGACTAAGATGGAATGCCTCATTGCCAGTAAAAAGGGCCTCCGGCCACCTGCACTCACCAAGCGAAACGCAGAGGTAAACCTCTACTTCACGCTGGTATTCTGTGAGGTCGTGGTACCACCCCGGTTCGAGCCGGCCCATCCGTGCGACAGCAAAAGCTACCGCGTGGCTCTACCACTGTAGGGGAGGGGGGGGGGGAGGACTAATTCAGAGGGCTTTCTATGGAAAGCTAAGGAATTAATTAAAGCGATACAATATGTGTATAAAGTTGATTAATAAATTATTAATTATATTTGATTTGTTTTATTTTAACAGTTCCTATTAGGGCAGATAATAAATAAAATAGGTTAGGTTCTACTTATGTCAAAGAACCAAATTTATTGACCCCGACTCCACGTGGTACGAGTCTGTCCTACCCCTAGAGTGGTTATATAGATCCGGAGGCGCGTAGGGGGAGCAGCCTCCGCCTGCTGTAATAAATCGTAGGCATCGGACGAGCCGGAGCGGCTGAGGCTGGTCGCCGAAGGCGACCAACAAGCCGAAGCTGCGGAGGCGAGGAGGGATGCCTGCGATATGTTACGCAAAGGCGTAGAGGCTGCTCTTCCCGCAGCGCCGGAGACGTTGCAGTCTCAAAATATATACAGAAATCCCTCTGAATTAGTCCTCCTACACTTCCTCCCCCCCCCCCCCCCCACCCCCACAATGCGACAAATGTCAATGGAAATTCGTAATAAAGTAGGCTCAAAAGAGCTAGAACCCAGAGCCGTAAAGCCAATTTAAAAAAACAACAAAATATTGTTAAAATAAGTGATTTTTATTAATTTATTTCTCAAAAAGTACGTGTTTCCGCATATTGAAACTTTGTGTGTGTGCTTATAAAAATGTAACCTTTCTGTAAAAATACGTATCAACACCAAACTCGATGGAAGGTAATGGAAAGTCGTAACAAATATTTGCCTTGTTGTCTTGTCTTGCACGGATAGGTAGTTTCCATTGAGACCGGTCATCATCATTGGAATTCAGTCTGGAGGACATTCCATTAAAATACTTATCACTTTTCATCTACCAAAAATCAAATACACTCCTTGGTAGTTTCTTATTTAAGAAAACAGCTTTTGGTTTTTATGCTCTTCTAAGTTAATTGTTTTATATCATTAATTATTGTTTTGTTAACTCTTTTATATACTTGTATAATGCATTTGACTATACTTCAACACAAAATTTGGATTGTACTGCACATTGCTGCATACAGATTTTTTTTAGTTTAATTGTATATAGTTTAGTCACTGCTTATATCTGAAATCCTTGCTTCGCTCACTAAGCTTTGAATCTCTAACTGAAGTCTCAAAGCTTTATGCAAGTCCATTTTCCTTAGTTGTGAAGCAATATATTTCCCATAAATATCAAATTCATCCTCCATAGCAACCGATTCTGTGGTTGAATCCGTTGAATAGTCATGTTCGGAAACTCTGTGCTTTATTTTCTTCTTTTTCAATTTTTTATAGGTAGGTGGTGTTGTGTGTTCTTTTTCTTTTTTTATATGAGAGATGGAATCATCCGGCTTAGATGAGTCATATTCAGTGTCAGTTTGTGCATTTAGGGGATCAGGGTTTGTTTCTTCAATGTTTCCATTTTCAAGCTCTTGGTCTACGAAAATTTGGCATGATGAATCAACTTCAAATGTCTCTTGGGTCTAAAAAATTTAAAATAAAGGACATAAGTACATTGATTTTAGAGAAAAAATATAAATAGTTTAACCTTGTCAAAAACTTGTTACAGCCTATCAAAAGTCCTTTGCTGAACATAGACCTTCCTTGTAAATTGACTCATAGGGGGTGTATTTCCCATAGTTGTCATGCTCAGAAGATGGATTAGCTATTTTTATTTGTTATTAGGAAGATGCTGCTGCACCATCTACTGGCTTATTTTCCTCTGTTGCGTCTTACAACACCCACAAGATATGTGTTAGTTGATATTCTTACATTGCCACTTCACAGCAAAATACACCAATAGAAATAATTTAACAGACACCAGATGGAGAGAAGGTGAGAAATGTACTTCATGTATATCATCAGTTTCACTGCAGTCAACTTACAAATTTGCTTGATTTTTTTTTATAGGATAGGGTGACAAACGAGCGCACAGTCCACCTAATGGTAAGTGGTTGCTGTGGCCCATAGACATTTACATCTATCCTCGCTTTCAAATCAAAATGCAGACACGCTGTCATCTGTGAGGACTAAGATGGAATGCCTCTTTTTCCAGTAAAAAGGGTCACCATACGAAACACAGCAGTTTTAAGCTGCTATTTTGCGCTAATATTCTGTGAGAGCATGGTCCTTCCCCGGTCAAGCCGACCAATTCGTGCTACAACTATACTAATATAGCTGCAGCATGGCTCTACCATGTATATATGATGCACTAATTATTAGAACAATAGTGTCCAATAGGCCTAGATCTGAATCTATAGTCTAGTCCAGAGCCTATACCAAATTACTTTTTGTAAATCTTTGACCAAGTATTTGTTGCACAACAAATAATTCTACTTCTTGAATGGGTCGGCTCAACCAAGGTAGGAATCTAGGCTCACACTCTCACAGAATACCAGCATTAAATAGTAGCTTAGTACTGCTGTGTTTCATATGGAGAGTGTAGAGAACCAAAGACCCTTTGTACTAGAAACAGGGTATTCTATCTTAGTCCTCAGGGTTAAAAACACATCTGCATTTTGATTCTTAATTGATCTATGGGCCACAGCACCTATTTACCACCAGCTGGAATGTTTGCTTGTTTATCACCTTTATTCTATAAAAAAAGAGGAAAAATTGGGTGATTGCTTTTGTTAGGCTGCCAGATTATTTTAGTTTCTGATTATTTTTTTTATTAATTTCTTGCAAATACTTTTAAAACCACTTATGATATAATATCTATTTAGGATTTGAAAATTGAAGATTCCATACTTTAGGTTGGGCATATAACATACTTGCTTAATCTTATGCTAGGCTATAATATAAAAATTATTATCAAAGATTGAATATGATAGACGGTAAGACTTACACTGTTATATAGAGAATTTCGGTTGGTGGAAACATTTTTCATACATCGATCCATTTCATGAAACCAAATTAAAGAGGGTTCATATATGCAATTAGGACTTGACTTCTGGAGTATTTTATGCACTTGTTGTATGTAAGTTGTTCTTAAGTTTTTAATTTTAATTTTTACTTCAGGTATACTTAAAATTTTCATACTAGCTTGTTTAAATTCAGAACAAATATCAGCATAGGCTTTATCTCTTTGGTATTTTACTTTGTACCCTGGGTGTGTAGGGTTCCATAGGCATTCGTGTTTCATATATATTTTTACAAATTTTAAAGTAACTGATTCGTTCCATCGCATTTTCATTCAACAATTGTTTTTACATTACTTTATCAAAAAACAATCGAAGCAATAGTCTTAATCTTCAACTCTTCGACAGGAACATTAATAAGGTATCATAAGTTTACGAACTAAAATGAATTCAATCCCTATTTTTTTTTTTTTAATTACAGCGTATATTTATGGCAGAGATATTATTGTAATAAAGATTAATCATGAAAAGGATATTGTCGTTTGTCGATTTTGAGCACTCGTCACTATTTTACCCCATGCAAAGTTTATTCTTTATATCACTACGTTTAAATTAAACCCTCAGAACAATAATTTAAGCCAATGTACTTTTAACAACAGCTGAGTAACAAACAAAAACAACAATATTGGTTGTTGATTCTTGTCTTGATAATTTAATCTGTCGTCATATTTTTTTTAAACATGACTTCACGGCTTTTGGTTCTAGCCCTTCTGAGTCTGAAGTTACATTGTATAATTATCATTCATAGTACACTGCTTCACAGTATGTTGATGCGCACATTGTGCAGCCCTTGGGAGATTTTGACGACAATTTGAGCCAGCAGATAGCTGACAGTTGGCGATGGTAACTCAAGGCGCCTAAGTAGACGAGTGACGTGCAGTATCGTGGTCACTTGGAAGAGAAGGCCAAATTGGCCTCTAAAAGCTTGGCGTGCTCAGCAGAGCGGGACAGTATTTCATGCCGGCACAACGTCTGCAACTTTACAAGGCGCAGGTTCGGCTTCACATGGAATAGTGTTCCCACTCTGAACTGGGGCTCCCCAGTGCCAACTCCTTCCACTTGACCGCATCCAGCGCAGAGCGGCTCAAATCGTCGACGACCGAGTTTTTTCCGATCAGCTAGATTAATTAGCGCTGCGAAGAAATGTTGCATCCCTTTGCATTTTCTTTCGCATTTACCACAGGGAGTGCTCTGAGGAACTGTTCGGATTAATCCCAGCCGCCAAAGGAGAATGGGATTTTGGGGCCTAAAGTTAACTAATTGGTTTATACTTTAAAAATTGGCCATATTTTTCTTAAGTAAAATACAAAAAAAGTAGCCCTTTTTACAATCTAGATTTCAAAAAAATAATAAAATAAAAAATAAGATGGAAAATCGATTGTAGTGTATTATCTATGGCAATAAATTGATTACCATAAAGAATTCACTAGTGAAATTCTCGTTTCTGAACGTAATCTTCCAATAGAGTACTTCTCATTTTGAAACTTGACTTGACAGTTCATACTTCAAACTATTAAAAGAAAAAGACGGATTTTCGATTCGATTTGAAACGAGCGCAATATAATCGATTCTTGATTAAATTGAGCATTTTAATATCTATTATCTATTATTTTTCTTTGTTAACTAGGGAGATAAAAGAAATTACGTACATATGTACAAAATAATAATAACAAATACAAAATATCAAAATTCCAACAAGTAACGGTTACATAAACAATTCAAGTAATCGATATCAGATCGATAACCCTAATATTCACTTCACTTAGTTGTTGCTGTTTTAACTTTCGTTAATTGTTTCACCATTTCGTTTCATTATTAACCACAGATTTTTGGTGCTTTTATACTGATCCTGCTTTTATATCTTTAAGTAATTTTAGTGAAAAATAGCCTGTTACAGTGTAATAACAGTGAAAAATCACCTGTTACAGTGTAGGTAATAGATAATCTCTCTTTTACTTATTCTACAATAACTCAGCTCCTACATTGACAAATCTTGCCAGATTTTCAGCTATGAATTGTTTTTATATACGCTTTCAAATGGTCCTACTTTCATCTTGTTAACACTTGGGTCCAAGATAGTATGGAGACGTCTCCTTCTCCTTTCACGAACGCACATCGCCGCAGAACCCCCGATACCATCCACACCATCTGGATGATTGGCGGTCCACCACTATGCGATTCAAATTCAAATTCTTTATTTGCTAGTAAATAGGTACAAAAATATTTTTTTCTTGGTGTTATAAAACAATGTGTTGAGAAAACCTATTTAGCTGTTTTCAACAGCATGCAAATGTCCAAAAGTTTTTATATGATAATTAGTTTCTAAACTTAATCTAAAACACATAACTAAAAAACATCCTTTTACAAATTTTCTAAATAAATAAATTATTATAAATAAATTAATTCATGCATCGACAACTTAATCACTACAATTTAAAAACTCATTTATTGTGTAAAAATGTTTTTTCTACCAGCCATCGTCGTAATGAAATTTTAAACTTGTGGTATGGTAATTGCTTAATATGTGAGGGTATTTTATTATAAATAGTGTTGCACATTGCATAGCTATTTTTTTGAAAGCGCTTACTTTTTGGAATTGTGTCAAGTACTAGTTTATCTGGGTTCCGTAAGTTAAGTTTTCTAACATCTTTAGCTTGTAAAAACATGTGCTTGTTTTGCTTTAGAAATTTGCCAACCTCAAATATATAGAGGCAGGGAAAGGGAAGTATGTTTAAACTCTTAAAATAAGGCTTGCATGATGTGTCCGATGGGATGTTACTTATAGCTCTAATAAAGTGCTTTTGAGCTAAAAATACTTTTTGACAGTCTGTGCCATTACCCCACATTAATAGTCCGTATCTGATAACAGATTCTACATATGCAAAATATACTGTGGTCGCAGTGTTTTTGTTTGCTATTTTTGTCCATTTATGTAACGCGTATACAAATCTGTTAATTTTGTTAATCACTTTATGGATATGTTCTTTCCAATTTAGATTTGAGTCTATAATTAAACATAGAAATGTCGTTTAAAAAATTAAAACTAATAGCGTTCCGCAGAAGTTGTCCATTATATTTAATATTTATGTCAGAATTTAAGTTATTAAAATTAATAATATTTGTTTTACTTAAATTAATGTGTAGGTTATTTTTATTGAGCCATTTATTTACTGAATTAATTGTTTTAACTATGTCCCTTTTGTGTTGATCAAGTGTACTTTTTTTACTAGTTGTAATCGTCACCGCGATGTCATCTGCAAATAAAGTAGTTTTGTAGTTGGAGATATTAGGTAAATCATTTATGTATAATATAAACAACAATGGTCCGAGTATACTACCTTGGGGAACACCGAAATTGTTGTTTTTGAATTCCGATCTATATACCTGAGCTATGTTCTTAGAATTTAATTGTGTTATTTCTACACACTGTGACCTATTTTTTAAATAGCTTTCTAGCCAACTTAATGCAGGTACCCTTATGCCGTTAGCCTCTAGTTTGATAAATAACTGATCATGTGAGACGCGATCGAAGGCTTTCGACATGTCAAGAAATACTACAATTGTATAGTTTCTTTGATTTAAATTTTGCAAGACTTCCTTCACTAATGTAAACGCATCATGTGATGTGGATTTATTTTTTTGGAAACCATGCTGATTTTGTTTTATCACCTTAAATTTACTGAAAAAGGAAGTAAGTTGGTAATGCATCACCTTTTCAAATACTTTTGAGAGGACTGGGACTAGTGCAATTGGTCGATAGTTGGTTATATCACTTTTATCTCCCTTTTTGTATAAAGGTTTTACTATTAAAAGTTTTAATTTGTCAGGAAAAATCCCTGACTCTAGTGAGAGATTTATCAGGAATGCTAATATTTCACTTATTTCATCCTGATTTAGAAGATGTTTTCTATCTCGCACAACTTTCTTGTGGAATCGATTACCACCAGCGATTTTTCCGGACCGATACGACTTAGGGATCTTCAAGAAAAGAGCCTACTCCTTTTTAAAGGGCCGGCAACGCGCAATTCCCTTGATTCCCCTGGAGTTGCAGTTGTTCATAGGCGGCGGTAGTCACTTACCATCAGGTGAACCGCATGCTCGTTGGTCCCCTCTGCTATAAAAAAAAGAAACAACAAACAAGAAGACACCTTATCTTGATAATCACATCACCATCAGAGTACTTGTTTCGCCGTTTCCACTAATAGTTCAAATGCGCAGACATTTAATATACAAAACCGCATCACTTTTACATATCAAAATCCACTTCAAACCATTATTTAAACAATAATACAAAGGCAGCAAACCTCTACCGTAAAAGTTCCCGCCAAAAACTCTTTGTCAAGTCCTGCTGGTCCACATCACAGATTACTAGGTCTAGGTCCACAATAGGTCTCTCCCATAGACTTAAACTTATTTATGAATATCGCCAGTTGTGGTTGATTCAGAAGATGATGAAACAGTCCCCCAGGAACTAGAACTAAAGCAAATGAGGAGTGTATTGGAAAAGGCGATTGAGGAAACGCGCAGTACGCCTCTCAAAAATCGACCGCGACTTCCCCGCATAACCCTAAGAATCGGGCTGTCGTAAGGGCTCTAAACCCAATGCTGGTGACCTATTTGAAAGCCAGCCGGGACCTATGCGGGACGCACTCAATTCCATTGGCGCCGCACTGGCAGTAATTGAGGAACATCGATATGTTCCTCAATTCTTTCTTTTGTGATCAAATGCTAGGGCCCTCATCGGCAGACTGATGTGTTTCAGGTCAGGCAATAACAGGCCAAGAATTGTGTGCACCGTCAGGATGGCGTTTGCTGGGACAAATGTCAGTTTGTCCCAGCCGGATATAACGCAAAAACTGACGGAGCGCATAGACGACCTGAAGCAGAGAATCGCTGCTTGGGGAAAGCGGATTCGGCGATATACCGAGAGGTCGAAACGGTTCAACCAGAATCGTCACTTCCAGAGTGATCAGAAGAGGCTCTGTAAATAATTGGAGTGACCAATGGTACGAGGAACGGGTCCAGCACTGTCGCATTTCGGCGCGACCTGTGGTCAGAGCCCGTAAACCATAGCGAGGGCTAATGGATGGAAGTTGTGGCGAATCGATTTGCGAGTGTTACGCCTACGGATCCCGTCATCATAACGCCGGATGATGTAGCTGAGGTGGTCCGTAGGGCCCGGAACTGGAAAAGTCTGGGACTTGACGGACTGCATCACTACTGGCTAAACGGGTTCGTGGTGTGTCACGCTGTGTTCGCTCGACAGTTTCAAGAGGATCTCGACTAAAAGTCACTCCCAAGACGCTTCACTACTGGGATCACTCATTTGGTTTCAGAAGACCATGATTCCACAGACCCTAGCATAAACCGCCCCATTACGTGTCTACCTACCATATATCCACTGATATTCATTTTGAGTACGCGAACCATTCGTCACCTGGATTTTAATCAGGTGATGTCGCAGGCTCAAAATGGATGTCGGGGAGGTGGTGGAACCAAAGAACCACTCCTCACTGACGCGGTCATTGGCAGAGTGGTTAAACAGAACCGTCGGAACTTCTTCGCCGCCTGGATAGACTATAGAAAGGCATTCGACTCGGTGCCTTATACATGGCCTCGAGCTGTACAAGACTGACTGTACAGTTAGAGACTAAAAAAAATGCGAATACGACTGTATTGAGTACCTCCTTCCTTTTTTGAAGTTGGTTAAAAATGGTAAGTAGGTAAATTATCTGAGTTTCAAAGACGTCACGTTGTTATAATCTTACACTTTACTTTTTCTCGATGTTGCATATTAACCTTGCTCAAATTGAACAATAATATTCTTATTATCAGCAAATTACTAATATAATGCTAGTTAGGGGGTGCTAAGAATCTTCGGTGTTGGTTCGGTTGCCGCCTTAGACGACTCGACCTGGCAACGTACAACGCACGCACCCTGAGGACTGACGACAAGATCGTGGAGCTGGAAGAAGAGATAGACAAGTTGCGCTGGCATATTATAGGATTATCCGAAGTCCGAAGAGAGGGGGAGGACACGGTAATCCTCGAATCCGGCAACTTGCTCTATCACCGGGAGGGTGTCCCAAGGAGGTGTCGGATTTATCGTCCACAAGTCTCTCATTAACAACGTTGTAAAGATCGGGAGTGTGTCGACGAGGGTTGCGTACCTTTACTCTTTATGATGAACTCTTTCTTCAAGAAGCGGCCCCACAGGAAGTGGACCTGGTCGAGCCCCGACGGTTCGACAAAAAATGAGATTGACTTCATTATGACGACCAGACTACAACTGTTCAGTGATGTCTCAGTGATCGCGAGGATGAAAACTGGTAGCGATCACCGAATGGTTAGAGGCACACTGAACCTAAACGTTAAGTTGGCGAGGTCTCGTCTAATGAAGTCAACGCTCCGTCCCCCTCGTGCTCTAATCCAAAGTCCCGAAACCTTTCAGCTCGAGTTACAAAACCGTTTTCAGTGCCTAGAAGACTGCAATGAAGTGGACGATATGAATGACAAGCTCGTGGAAACTGTCCATGCGGTCGGAGCTAAGTTCTGCAAGACCCGCCGCAGAAGAACACAAAAACTCTCCGACCACACTCTTAATCTCATGGCTGTTAGACGGGAGATGAAGCTACATTCTTCAACAGACTTGACAGCATACAGGCAACTGAACAGACAGATCTCCAAATGCATGCGGCGGGACTTACGCAACTTCAATACAGCTCGTATTGAAGAAGCGATCGAGCGGAACCAAGGCTCCAAAGTCTTTGCCAGAGATCTGTCTGCCATGTCTGTGGCAGCATCGTTTCCGGGACACCTGAGATTTTGAGTGAGATTGAGAGGTTCTATGGGCAGCTGTACACGTCATCGTTGGAGCCACTCGCAAGTGTGAGTAGCGATCCAAGAGCAAGTCTCATCCGACACTATTCCGAAGATAGCCCGGACGTCAGTCTGAGCGAGATTAGAATGGCTCACCAGCACCTTAAAAACGGTAAGACCCCAGGTGAGGATGGAATTACAGCGGAGCTTCTGAAAGCGGGTGGAAGACCGGTACTTGAAGTCCTTCAGAAGCTATTTAACTCCGTCCTCCATGGTGGCATTACACCGGAGGCGTGGAGCAGAAGTGCGGTGGTCTTGTTCTTTAAGAAAGGTGACAACGCTCTCTTGAAGAACTACAGACCGATTTCCCTTCTGAGCCGCGTCTACATGCTGTTTTCGAGAGTCATTACGAATCGTCTCGCGCGCAGACTTGACGACTTCCAGCCTCCCGAACAAGCCGGTTTCCGAAAGGGCTTTAGCACCATAGACCACATACATACTCTTCGGCAAGTTGTACAGAAGTGCGAGGAGTACAATTTGCCACTATGTCTGGCGTATGTGGACTATGAGAAAGCCTTTGATTCCGTTGAAATTCGGGCGGTGCTGCAGTCCCTTCAGCGGTGCCAAGTTGACTGTCGGTATATCGAAGTGCTGAAGTGTTTGTACAGTAGAGTTACGATGGCTATCCGAGTACAGAACCAGAGTACGAAACCTATCCAATTGCAGAGAGGTGTAAGACCCCTGTCTTACACCTCTCCCTTGACGTCATGTCCCCGAAACTCTTCACCGCTGCATTGGAAGACGTTTTCAAGCTTCTGGACTGGAAAGGGTACGGTATCAACATCAATGGCGAGTACATCACTCACCTTCGATTTGCCGACGATATAGTCCTTATGGCAGAATCGCTGGAGGAACTAAGCACTATGCTCACTGACATCAATAGTGTCTCCCAACGGATAGGTCTTAAGATGAACATGGACAAAACAAAGATTATGCTTAATGTCCATGTCACACCTATGCCGGTAGTTGTTTGGAGCACTAAGCTCGAAGTTGTCGACGAGTATGTTTACCTGGGACAAATAGTCCGACTAGGTAAGTCTAACTTCGACCGAGAGGTCAATCGACGGATTCAACTCGGCTGGGCAGCGTTCGGGAAGCTACGACACATCTTCTCGTCAGACATACCTCAAAACCTTAAAACGAAATTGTACAACCAGTACGTGTTGCCAGTGATGACTTACGGAACTGAGACGTGGTCCTTCACAGCTGGCCGTATGAGAAAGCTCAAGGTCGCTCAGCGAGCTATGGAGAGGGCTATGCTCGGGGTCTCTCTGCGTGATAAACTTAGGAATGAGGATATCCGCAGTAGAACTAGAGTAACCGACATAGCCCAACGGATTAGTAAGCTGAAGTGGCAGTGGGCCGGCCATATAGCTCGAAGAACCGACAACCGATGGGGAAGAAAGGTTCTCGAGTGGCAGCCTCGTACCGGTAGGCGAAGTGTAGGACGACCCCCACGAGATGGAGTGACGACCTGGTAAGACATGCAAGAAGTCGATGGATGCAGGTGGCTCAGGACCGTGCTTTGTGGCATTCCTTGGGGGAGGCCTATGTTTAGCAGTGGACTTAAGAAAGGCTGTAAAGATGATGATGATGACATGATATTTTTACCAAGATGGAACATATTCATTATCACTAGCCGAAATCGATATTTCATGGTCGGCATCGTCGTCATCACCCTCATCATCGTCTGTAGAATCCCCTATATTTATTATAATTCGGTTATCTATGATGGCATCGATATGTATGTCTCTGTCCCAATCAGCGAAAATCAATTTTTTTGTTCGTAAAACCACACTTTCCCAATTCGCGGCAGTAGATAAATTATCCCTTCATGGAACCCGCATGACAAATAATTAAGCGTTCGCCTTTGCCACTAGGTACTTTTGTGGAGGAGTGAGGAGTGTCGTCTGTCCATATCTTGCCAACTGTATGATTAGCGTTTAGCCACGTCTCATCTAGAAATATAACATTATTCCAAACGGCAATGGACTTTGCTGATCTTAGAAAATTAAATCTGGCTATAGCTATATCTCTACGTTCCATCAAAATCCGCCTTTTATCACATTTTTTATATAAAAGCCAACATTTTTTAAAACCCTCCAGAAAGAAGTTCTACTGCCGTGAAACAGTCCAGATTCTCGTAAAGTATTTGACAATTTATCGAGAGTCGGCAATTCGTTCCTACTATAGTAGCCATAGATATGGTTTCTAATGGCGTCGTTATCAAAATTGTCGATATGTGTAACTATCGATCTTCTAACTTTTTTCTTAAGTGGCGATTTTAATTTGTTATCTTCCATTAAATCTTTACCATGTTTTTCCTTACTTATTCGGGAAACAGTTTTTCGACTAATACCAAGAGCTGCACTTACTCGGTTAGTCACTTGTGAAAGTGGCAACAATGGACCATCATTCTGATACTCTCTTTCAAAGTAATCTTGTAGGCGTACTACAAACTCTCGCGCTTGACTGCGCATCACTGTTCTTTTAGTAGTCTCAGTTTCGACCATAGTGTTTATAAATATAAAAAAAAAACAAATCAAATAAGAATCAAAACTTAATAACAACGAAAGAATTATCAAACAGTTATAATTACAATAACAAGAACGAAATAAAAACACAACACAAAATCAACTAAACTGAACACGCGTATCGTATACAAGGCTTCTGCACTCGTACTGAAGAGACAAACAAAATGGCTGTCGTGATCACGAGGTGGACGCTGTATTGACAGATTTTCACTCGCGAAAAGAATCTGTCTATAATCGATTTTATACGATTATTTTAGTCACGTCACTATGTAAAAAAGTTAAAACTCAAAATAAAACTATAGAACGTAAACGCAAAACGGCAGTAAAATATTATTATCTTTTAAAGTTTGAATTATTTTGAGCACGATGTCTAAAAACAATATGTTGATTGTGTGTGTGAATTAATTGTATAATGATTTAGATTGATTGTGTATTTTTAAACGATGATTTACGACCATGAACAAAAATTATTATTATTTCAAATTATGCGAAACGTGAAGAGTTACGTTCTAAGAAGTGTCAAAAGGGACTTCGTAATTGGAATAGAGTATAGTTTATCATAAAAAATATTGTACAATATCTGTTCTAATATATAAAATTCTCGTGTCGCGGTGTTTGTTACCAAACTAAGTTTGGTTTGGCAAACTCCTCCGAAATGGCTGAACCGATTTGTATGAAATTTTGTGTGCATATCGGGTAGGTCTGAGAATCAGCCAACAGCTATTTTTCAAACCCCTTAATGAATTTTAATTTTAATTTTATTATGATTTAGCATTGAAAAATACATAAAACTTCAAATTTTGACCCTTCTACGATCAACCCTTGTTTTTTAATTGCGATATTTAAAACTAAAAAATATTTCCTTGAAATAATGTATACGGCAAAACGTTTGCCGGGTCAGCTAGTATTTTTATATAATTTGTTGACACGGTTGGCGCAGTGGATGTGCAATCTACTGCTGCGCTGCGTGTCGCGGGTTTGAATCCCGCACGAAACAAATATTTGTATGGCCTACGGATAATTATTCCGGGTCTGGTTGTTTGTGTTGTTTGTGTGTGTATGTTTGTAAACACACCCACAATGCATGAGAAATTCCTAATGTGGGGCAACGATTTTTTTTTAAATCGGAATACGACTATTCACTATAACATCTATTTGCGGCATCTCTAATAAATAGTTTTGTTAATACTATCGCATTTTTAGTGTCGTAGAATGACAAAATTAGTTGAAGGTGGACTTGAGTGGTTAGTTTTGCCTATAACTACAAATTTTGTAGTTATGGGTAAAACTAATCACTCAAGTTTATTTATTTACATGTATCATAATATTTATAGCTGGATTACCACTGATTAATATAATAATGTTTAATATTATTTTATCTTTACAATTTTCCGAAGAAGCAGAATTTGCGTGAAATTTGGATATCTGCCACCGGAAGAAATAGTTGGGAACCGCAAAAAAAGTTCCAAACTATGCAGCAAACATTTTCAAACTGATTTGTTAATAATGAAGTTAACCAAAACTTATTTATACTACGATGCTGTTCCGACCATGGTACTGTAACATTCTTTTAATAGGTACCTAGCTATTATTTTATGAGCCTATCTGTTTTTATAATCTACAGTTTTAAATAATTTCAAAAAAATATTAATTTTATTTTAGTTCATAAAGTTGGGTAATTCAAAAAAATCATGACCATGATGATCCCTTACCGTCAACTTCTTCTAAATCTGCATCTTCTGCAAAACTGTTGACTACTATCACAGATAGTTCGAGTACTGTCGTGATAAAATACAGTACAAAATCTATGTCTGTAAGTGTATCCTTGAATTTCCTCCTTTTATTTATGTGTTGTCTTAGGACGATGTTATCTTGTTGAAACAAGTACTGATTTTTTATAATAAAATAAACATTTTCAGCAAACTTCACCAAAATTTACGCCAAGGACGCTAAAACGTAGATGGAAAAAAGAAGAAAATATCTAGAAAGATTAAAAAAATAAAGGCGCTTCGAGAAAAATCGCGAAGGTTGACTAAGAAAGTGATAAATTTAGAAAATATTCTTACAGAATTGAAGTCAAGATCACTTGTTAATAATGAAGATTGTGATTTGCTTGCTTAATCATAGGTTAATGCTATGCCATGCATTACTTTGAAGTTACGCATTCACTACAGTTTTTTGCACCCAGTTATAGAATTTGCAACATTAATAATAAACTCGTGTTATTTAAAGGTCAATAAAATTTCTTCAAGGTCAATTCATACGTGGTAGAGCCATGCTGCAGCTATATTAGTAGTATAATTGTAGCACAAATGGGTCGGCTGGACCGGGGAAGGACCACGCTCTCACAGAATACCAGCGTAAAATAGCAGCTTCACACTGCTGTGTTTCGTATGGTGAGTGTAGAGAACCGGAGACCCTTTTTACTTAAAAAGAGGCATTCCATCTTAGTCTTCACGGGTGACAACGCATCTGCATTTTGATTCGCAAATGAGGATAAATGTTAAACAGTTGTACTGTCAAGTCTATGGGCCACAGCAACCACATACCATCAGGTGGACTATGTGCTCGTTTGTCACCCTATCCTATAAAAAAATATTTATTAATAAAAGAGACGGTCTAAAATTGTATGAAGCGTAGGCCTAGTTTTGTACTAGTATATACATACAAATAATTGAAATTGAAGTGTCTGTTTGTAATGTTAATATTACTGCTTTTTACTAAATGCTTATGAAAGTATATACGATACTTACAACAAAAACACAATTTTTAAAATTTTTGTCAATCTGTCGGTCTGTCTGTCTGTCTGTCTGTTTGTTCCGGCTAATCTCGGAAACGGCTGGACCGATTTTGACGGGACTTTCACTGGCAGATAGCTGATGTCATAAAGAGTAACTTAGGCTACTTTTATTTTAGAAAAAGAATTAGGGTTCCGCGCAAAAAAAAAAACTAAAACCCCAATTAACACGCGAGCGAAGTCGCGAGGAACAGCTAGTATGGAAATAAATTAAAATAAAATATTAAACCACTTTTGATCATTCAAATCTACGAATTCATCTTAAGGGGCGTATTACAAAAAAACGCGAAATTACAAGGTTTCCTCGTTGAAATTTTATGTTTATCGTTCATTGCTTGAAATAACAATTACTTGGTAAAAATAGTTCGTTTTCTCTCCTCAAATAAGCTTGGAATGGATTTTAGATAACTTATTTATTTAATCAGTAATAATCATTCTCCCGATGCATGTTTAGGCAAAAACTCTCGAAGACATGATTTGGGAGCTCTAATTTGTAGATTCTATTGTTTATCGACCATCAAAAAAAATATTTTTATCTCCCAAATATCCTACACTTTAATAATAATGGAATACATTTTCGTTATATGCTTTTCACACTAGGGAAAAAAATCGACATAATTCAAAAAACGACCAAAAAAGCTTCGATACAAGCCCCTATATTTCCGAAGTTCTACATCATTTAGAAGTAAAATTTATACGAAAATAATCATCAACATTTGCTTACACTATGCTATTATTCTTACTTTTTAAATCGTTACTATTATATTTTAATTAATTAAATAAAAGTACTATATATTTCACTGTGCCGGCCATCTGCGATCATTAACGCGCGAGCGCTTGCCGAGGGTGGACCTGCGTCAGTTTATTTTGGGCGCTGCATCGTTTCGATACTACCGTAGTGTGCGTCGATTGCATACTAGAATATCGTCAACTACGACCGCAATTTTTGATCGATCGGTTTAAAACTATTTTATATAGTTATAATTTAGATCACGTCTCTTAAAAAATGTGGTCTATTCATTGACTTAGATCATTGTTATTTGAGGGCTTCACCTAATGGTTTATACAGCAACGGTCTTATTGAAGTTAAACGTCCTATTTCAGCTTTCGGAATAGATTTTGATAAGGCCTTTCGACAAAAAAAAGTTAAAGGTTATAAATTCAGTGATTCAAGTGTAACATTAAATCAAAATAATGACTGGTTTTACCAAATCCAAGTCCAGCTTCATTTAGCAAATAAAAATGTCTGAATACTTGCCATAATATGTATTGGCCCAGATTAATGTAGTAAAAGTACTAAAAATTTACAAATACGACCAATTTTAGATTTTCAATATGTTACCCAAGTTACAAGCTTTTTATGAAAAGTGTGTACTGCCTGAAATTATCGAATCGAGAAAAGTTCGGTCAATGCCGTCGCAGCAAATATTTTTCTTATAAAAAATATAGTAATTGACTGTAAGTACCGATTAAAAAATATTAGTTACATTTGGTTGTTATATTTATTAAAACAGGTTGCAACCGTTTATTTATTTATACCACTATTCTACCGGTAGTAGACATAATCGATTATTAACATTCGATTACAGCGTAACAATTAAAATATTTATGTGTATTTATTTTGACACTAAATTTCATACATAATGAATAATATATCAAAATGGTTTATAATAATAAATAAGAAATTATATAATAATAAATTAATAAGATAACATGAAATGACACACCAAAAAATATTCCATCCACTGAAGTCCATCCTAAGAAAACTTTGTATTATGGAAGATCAAGATCGTTTAGTCGCCATACTCACAGTATTATAGTGCGAGCGAGTGAATAGATATGAAAGAAAGTATCGGTCGCATAGCTTGCCGCCCGCTCGGTGCGTAAAGGACCTAAATTTGTGAAACGCCGAAATGTAAGAGGGCTCTTAATGCGAGGTGTATAGACGACTTTTATGAATTTGAGGGGGTGAAGCAGACGAGTAAGGGACGAGTAGTCCCACCCACTGCGGGGTGCACCGCGTCATTCTCGCCGACGCTCGACGTAAAATGTACAATTGGTACAGCGCGCCGCCGTCCGCCTTCGCACCGCGTTTCCCCGATGTCAGGTGGTTCGAATCCCATCAGATATATATATTTTATTCGTATTTTTAAAATGTTTCTACGTTTATTTTCGTATCTAAAATATGTATATATTTTTGTTTAGTTATTCTAAAAATATTATGTACCTACATATTTTCGTGTTGTTATTTTTAAAATATGTACATATTCTATTTTCTTAATTTAAAATAATCAATAATTGTTATTTTCTAGAAAAGGTTATCGAGAACTTTTGTAACAGATTCATTAAATGAATAATAAATTAATGCTTAAATAAAATGGCTTCGGGCCAAAATGGTCAATCATAGAAATGGCCTATTCTCGAAACGGCAAATTGTCAAAATTGTGAATTTTTAACAACAATAATTTTTATTCCTATAGACATTTTTCTTCTGAATCAAGAGTAAAGTAAACTATTATGAGCAAATTTTACAATAGCATCATCATCATCATCATTACAGCCCTTCACAAGTCCACTGCTGAACATAGGCCTTCCCCAAAGAATGCCACAAAGCACGGTCCTGAGCCACCTGCATCCATCGACTTCCTGCATGTCTTACCAGGTCGTCACTCCATCTCGTGGGGGGACGCCCTACACTTCGCCTACCGGTACGAGACTGCCACTCGAGAACCTTTCTTCCCCATCGGTTGTCGGTTCTTCGAGCTATATGGCCGGCCCACTGCCACTTCAGATTACTAATCCGTTGGGCTATGTCGGTTACTCTGGTTCTACTGCGGATATACTCATTCCTAAGTTTATCACGCAGAGAAACTCCGAGCATAGCCCTCTCCATAGCTCGCTGAGCGACCTTGAGCTTCCTCATACGGCCAGCAGTGAAGGACCACGTCTCAGTTCCGTAAGTCATCACTGGCAACACGCACTGGTTGTACAATCTCGTTTTAAGGTTTTGAGGTATGTCTGACGAGAAGATGTGTCGTAGCTTCCCGAACGCTGCCCAGCCGAGTTGAATCCGTCGATTGACCTCTCGGTCGAAGTTGGACTTACCTAGTCGGACTATTTGTCCCAGGTAAACATACTCGTCAACAACTTCGAGCTTAGTGCTCCCAACAACTACCGGCATAGGTGTGACATGGACATTAAACATAATCTTTGTTTTGTCCATGTTCATCTTAAGACCTATCCGTTGGGAGACACTATTGAGGTCATTGAGCATAGTGCATAGGTCCTCCAGCGATTCTGCCATAAGGACTATATCGTCGGCAAATCGAAGGTGAGTGATGTACTCGCCATTGATGTTGATACCGTATCCTTTCCAGTCCAGAAGCTTGAAAACGTCTTCCAATGCAGCGGTGAAGAGTTTCGGGGATATAACATCACCCTGTCTTACACCTCTCTGCAATTGGATAGGTTTCGTACTCTGGTTCTGTACTCGGATAGCCATCGTAGCTCTACTGTACAAACACTTCAGCACTTCGATATACCGACAGTCAACTTGGCACCGCTGAAGGGACTGCATCACCGCCCAAATTTCAACGGAATCAAAGGCTTTATAATAGTCCACATACGCCAGACATAGTGGCAAATTGTACTCTTCGGACTTCTGTACAATTTGCCGAAGGGTATGTATGTGGTCTATGGTGCTAAAGCCCTTTCGGAAACCGGCTTGTTCGGAAGGCTGGAAGTCGTCAAGTCTGCGCGCGAGACGATTCGTAATGACTCTCGAAAACAGCACGTAGACGCGGCTCAGAAGGGAAATCGGTCTGTAGTTCTTGAAGAGAGCGTTGTCACCTTTCTTGAAGAACAAGACCACCGCACTTCTGTTCCACGCCTCCGGTGTAATGCCACCATGGAGGACGGAATTAAAGAGCTTCTGAAGGACTTCAAGTACCGGTCTTCCACCCGCTTTCAGAAGCTCCGCTGTAATTCCATCCTCGCCTGGGGCCTTGCCGTTTTTAAGGTGCTGGAGAGCCATTCTAATCTCGCTCAGACTGACGTCCGGGATATCTTCGGAATAGTGTCGGATAAGACTCGCTCTTGGATCGTTACTCACACTTGCGTGTGGCTCCAACGATGACGTGTACAGCTGCCCATAGAACCTCTCAATCTCACTCAAAATCTCAGGTGCCCCGGAAACGATGCTGCCACATTCGGTCTTCAGCTTTGACAGTTGGCTCTTTCTGGCAGACAGATCTCTGGCAAAGACTTTGGAGCCTTGGTTCCGCTCAATCGCTTCTTCAATACGAGCTGTATTGAAGTTGCGTAAGTCCCGCCGCATGCATTTGGAGATCTGTCTGTTTAGTTGCCTGTATGCTGTCAAATCTGTTGAAGAATGTAGCCTCATCTCCCGTCTAACAGCCATGAGATTAAGAGTGTGATCGGAGAGTTTTTGTGTTCTTCTGCGGCGGGTCTTGCAGAACTTAGCTCCGACCGCATGGACAGTTTCCACGAGCTTGTCATTCATATCGTCCACTTCATTGCAGTCTTCTAGGCACTGAAAACGGTTTTGTAACTCGAGCTGAAAGGTTTCGGGACTTTGGATTAGAGCACGAGGGGGACGGAGCGTTGACTTCATTAGACGAGACCTCTCCAACTTAACGTTTAGGTTCAGTGTGCCTCTAACCATTCGGTGATCGCTGCCGGTTTTCACCCTCGCGATCACTGAGACATCACTGAACAGTTGTCGTCTGGTCGTCATAATGAAGTCAATCTCATTTTTTGTCGAACCGTCGGGGCTCGACCAGGTCCACTTCCTGTGGGGCCGCTTCTTGAAGAAAGAGTTCATCATAAAGAGTCCCTCTTTCTCCATGAAGTCGGCCAGCTGCTGGCCCCTTGGGTTCCGTTGCCCTATTCCAAATTTCCCTACTTTCAGCTCACCGTTCTCTCTTGTGCCTAGTTTTGCATTGAAGTCTCCCATTAACACCGTATATTGGGTTTTGGAGGAATGCATGGCTCTAGAGATATCCTCATACATTTCCTCCACCTCCTCATCGGGGTGTGCCGAGGTTGGTGCGTAAACCTGTATGACCTTCAGCGAATACCGTTTGGTGATTCTGAGTATAAGGTACGCAACCCTCGTCGACACACTCCCGATCTTTACAATGTTGTTAACGAGAGACTTGTGGACGATAAATCCGACACCTCCTTGGGACAGATGGTCGCCCTCCCGATGATAGAGCAAGTTGCCGGATTCGAGGACTACCGTGTCCTCCCCCTCTCTTCGGACTTCGGATAATCCTATAATATGCCAGCGCAACTTGTCTATCTCTTCTTCCAGCTCCACGATCTTCTCGTCAGTCCTCAGGGTGCGTGCGTTGTACGTTGCCAGGTCGAGTCGTCTAAGGTGGCAACCGAACCTCCACCGGAGATTCTTAGCACCCCCTGCCCCGCCGTTACCATGGTCGCCACCGTAGGCAGGAATAGCGGGGCCGCCGGGGACTGGGGGCCGACTGTTTGTTGCTCTATTCATTGGGGGGTATTTGCCATAGTTGCCACGCTTGGCGAGCGGGTTGGCAACCGCAGTTTTTTTATTGTAATTTTGGCTTTTATCAGGAAGATGCTGCTGCCCATCTCCTGCCTGTTTCCCTTTGTCGCCTTTTACGACACCCACGGGAGGATATGGGGTAGTGGATATTCTTGACCGCCACTACACGGCTTACAATAGCGCTAGCCCTAAAATCGAAAAAAAAACAGCCGTTTCATAATTTTTTTCCTGAGTGAATAACCTTTTTGCATAAATATTTTTGGATTTGTGGGTTGTTTGAAGAATACATAAAAATTAAACATGCTAATTATTTTAATTTTATTTTATTATTTTGATGTATTTACGCATACGGAGGGAAATCTAATTATATAAATTGTGGAAAGAAAAATAATTCAGTCAGCGTTTTTCTGTGCACCAAGGCATATTTTGTGTCTTTGGTTACAGCTCTCAACTTATTGCAAATATTGCGCAACACATGGTTTCGGCATTCAACTTTTTGAACGGTATGATTCAATGACAATGCCTTATAATTATTTCCGTAGGATCGCGATGAACAACAGCCGTCAGCATTTATGTCTATTAGAGGTATGCCATCTTTGCTCAATGTTCCTTCAGGTATCACTGCATCACGCTTACGCATAGCTGCTGCCGCCGTCACCAAAGTACACATTCAGGTCTCTGCATCAAATTCGGTGGTAAGGTCTTATCATAACTAATAAAACGAGTCCAAGCTCGGCATACTTAGTTCTATTCGTCCTGGAGATCCAGTAGCAGTCACCGAAGTACACCATTAGGTCTCTCCATCAAGTCCGGAGGTAAGGTCTCATCATAACTAACAAAACGAGCACAAACTCGGCACACTTAGTTCTACTCGTTCAGGAGTCCCAGTAGCATTCACTGAAGTACACCATCTGGTCTCTCCATTAAGTCCGGAGGTAAGGTCTCATCATAACTAGCAAATCGAGCCCAAACCCGGCACATCTAGTTCTACTCGTCGAGGAGTTACAGATTAGCAGGCACTGAAGTACACCATCAGGTCTCTCTATCAAGTCCGGAGGTAAGGTCTCAACATAACTAACAAATCAAGCCCAAACTTGGCACACCTATTTCTACTCGTCAAGGAGTTCCAGTAGCAAGTCACTGAAGTACATCATCAGGTCTCTCTATCAAGTTCGGAGGTAAGATCTCATTATAACTAGCAAATCGAGCCCAAACCCGGCACATCTAGTTCTACTCGTCGAGGAGTTACAGACTAGCAGGCACTGAAGTACATCATCAGGTCTCTCTATCAAGTCCGGAGGTAAGGTCTCATCACAACTAACAAATCAAGCCCAAACTCGGCACACCTATTTCTACTCGTCAAGGTGTTCCAGTAGCAAGTCACTGAAGTACACCATCAGGTCTCTCCATCAATCCCGGATGTAACGTCTTAACATAACTAACAAATCGGGCCCAAACTCGGCACATCAAGTTCTACTTGTCGAGGAGTTCCAGTAGCAGTCACCGATGTACACCTTCAGGTTACTTCATCAAGTCCGGAGGTAAGGTCTCATCATAACTAACAAAACGAGCCTAAACTCGACACACCTTATTCTACTCGTCCAGGAGTTCAGAGTTTCAGCAGCAGTCACCGAAGTACGCTTTCAGGTCACACAGGTAGATATTCGAATTTCGTATCTAAGTATATTTTTGTAGTTGTAAAAAAAATCAATCTTTCAAAGTATCAAAATATTTTACTTGATTATGATTCCCGCAGCTAACCGTGCGTACACTTGTGTGTGTGACCCGTGTCAATGTAATAGTTCGATTCTATACCTATTAATTTTGCAAATGCGTCCTTAAGAACAAACAAATACGTAAATGATTTTTTAACGGCGAGCGAAACAAATTGGTACAGGTCCGTCTAGCAGCGTGCCTCAACGATCACTGTCGCTCCGCGTAGAAATGAAATAGAAGCGAAAAGACGCCACGATGACGCGATGCGAAACATGGATTCGTTCGAGTTATTTTTCATTAAATATATTAATACTTACAAATATTTCATTTCAATCGATATATAAAAACAACAGTTCCCCTTATTATTATGTATTACATCACTATTATTAATTTTATTAAGATTTGCTTATAAATAATACAGTTAAAATTGCTGGAAATTCAATTTCAATGGCTATTTTATGATTTTTTTCTATCGAGAAAATTTACCGAAAACGTGTTTTGAAAACAATGGTCCACCCATAAATGTGATCAAGATTAACATATTTTTTTTTCCGCTCTAAAATGTATATATTTTGTTAAAAAACTGTTTTGTGAACCCTAGTTTGACTAGGTACCGCGCCTTAATTTCAGTGCAATTAATATTTTATTCTCACCAATAAATGCAACCCTAATGGCGGATAGACGTAGTTTTGATTTGACGTTAGCTGTCATCTCTGAAATATACTCTCGGGTAGAATCTACTAGTTAGTCTGTGATATATTCATATCACCTATAGCCAAAGACATTTAAGTAGTAGTAGTAATAGACCGTACATCAGCAGCAAAATTGTCGTCTGTAACTTATGTCCTATAGGATATATCTCTGTTAGTCTTAGTGACATCGTCATAAAGTCAAGACGCATTCTTTTCATATCTTTAAAAAATATTTTTATAGAAAATATGCCCGGTTGTGCATTAAGATATTGTAAGTCACGATATGGAGCAAAAAATGAACGTGATTTTGGTTTTTTATCGTAAGTATAACGTATATTTACCGAATAATCTTTAAATTTTATTATTTCTAGTAGATTTTTCTAGAAAATTTATTTTTATTGTACTAAGCGCCCTCTGTTATCCTGTAGCGTCACTATTTATTTAAAGTTAGTGATTGACGACGTTTATCGATTGGGGTTATCGATAAAAATATTATACAGGATGCCGATTTAATCATTTACAATATTTAAGGAGGTAAAACAGTCAAAGATACTGTACCCATACCAACAAAAATGAGTAGCATATACCAACTATGCTAAGTGGCCTACTTTATGTGGAAGGGTGGGAAAATTTTTTTAGGCATGATGATGAGATTTTCTGTGTTGCTTATGAACATGCTGAGGATACTTGCTGTGTTGATGTTTAGCAATACAGCAAGTCTTCTCTTTTACATACCAGGCGTCATTGTCTGGTGGTATTCAAGGACAAAATCATTATAAATCCTGGCTTACAGTGATAGGAGAGTGCTATAGGCTTGTGACATTAAAAAAAATTGTACTGTTAAAGATATTAGATACAGGAAGTTGTAGGTTAAGCTTGAGTTAGGAAATAAGGTAAAAACTTAATATAACAATTTTTATTGATGTGGGTAGTGTCTTTTAAGTAGTGCAGCTGATGAAATTGACAAAATAATATAAAAAGAGAGGAAGACGTCTCCATACATTCTTGGGCCCAAGTGTTAACAAGAAGAAAGTACCATTTGAAAGCGTATATATAAACAATTAATATCCGAAAAGATATGTCAATCTAGAAGCTGAGTTATTGTAGAATAAGTAAAATATAGATTATCTATTACCTACACTGTAACAGGTGATTTTTCACTGTTATTACATTGTAACAGGTTATTTTTCACTATAATTACTTAAAGATATAAAAGCAGGATCAGTATAAAATAGAGGCATAAAAAGTTAAAGTGATTTTTTTCGTGTGATGGAAGTCATGATAAATAGATTTATACATTGAAACAATCATTTTACTCCCTTTTATTATATTTTAAAGTATTTCAAGCTTAGTAACCTTCAACAACATTATCGATACTTTGGTATCGAAAGGGTAACATTCCTAAAACAGTGAAACGTCACCTTTGTAGAACGCTCCATAGAGTATGGTAATATTTAGAAAGGACCCTCAGAACCTAAGAGTATATATATATGATAACAACGTTTAGTCAGAACCATAGTTAAGAGTGCTCAGAACAATTATTTTTTAAATGTTATTTATATGAATTATAAAACTAATATTTTATTAGAATTAGTTTGTTACTAAATTACGCTTCTCTAAATTAACAGAATTTACTTTAAATGACGAGTTTCCGTCGTTACGCCATACGCGTCGCGTTTACGTCACATACTTTAGTGTTATTTCCTTCGCCGCGTGAGTGTAAGAGGCAACTACAAATTTATAAAATATTAAGTGGGTACAATAGAAATTTTTGTTAGTTTTTATATAAAGGGTAAGTAATTACACTGTCTTTAAAAGTTAATTCCTTATATTTTGCTTCGTAACAATTTTATATACTTTATAAAATTTCCATTTCAAATACTGTGTCGTTCACGTATCACTATATTTAATAGACAGAATGAACTGAAAATTAAATACAAGGTGTGAATGATCACTATAAATCTTGTGTAATCAACACAAATTTTCATATTCCACAAAGTTTTAAAATTACGTTTTATGTTATAATTTCGATATAATATAATGAACATTATGGCGAAGCTGTTTTCAACAAATTTTGTTCAACCAACTTCAATATAAATTATTAAGAATAACAATATTAGACAGACCTTGATCAAATTTATATGGAACCACATGTGAAACACCAACTTTCAAATAAAAAAGAATCAATGAAATCAGTTCACCCAGAAGGAAGTTATGAGGTAACACACATAAAAAAAACATAGAGTCGACTTGAGTACCTCCTCCTGTTTGAAGTCAGTAGAAAAATGGCGTTGGTCAAAGATTTCATAATAAAGTATATACCTATGATTCAATTTTTTTTGAGGCTCTTACTGAGTATATCAATATAATCTTTGTATATAAAAATTACGTGTCACATTGTTTGTCCGCGATGAACTCCTAAACTACTGAACTGATTTCAATGAAATTTTGCACACTGTGTGCAGTTTGGTCCAACTTGAGAGATATGATAGTTTTTATCCCGATAAGTGACCCTCAATATTTTTTATTACGAATTTAATAATTTTTATAGGACACAGGATCATCGGAGAGGGCCGAACAACGTCTGCCTGGCCAGCTAGTAATATTATATATTTCTTTTCTTTATGAAAATTGAGTGTTTCTATATCTTAGTTTCTTTCTTCATAGTATTTATTTGATTTTAACATTTGACGATTCGTTAGATTTGCTTTAGTTGTAGAAGTGACATAATATGTTCTTTTTTCTTTTCAGTGGAATTGTTTGGTTTTGTTATTTATTACTGTTCTAACCATTGAACTTGTTTACGCAATTTTTGTTTAATAAATTGTTTGATGTTTGATGACTTTTTTTGACTCACAAAAATATTGTTTCAAATAATAAAATTAATCCCTCCCTCTCCTTACAGTTTCCTTCCACTGCTGGTCATGGGCCATGGAAATAAAGGGGAGCACAGAATTTTGCTGCCACAAATATCACCCACCTTTGCAACCCTGCCCTAAACATCGCACGGAGTATCCGCATTTCACCGAGATTAAATTTAGAAAAAATGTTTGCCTTTTTCCTCCAACATTTTTTTCTTATCACTATTACAACAAACACCGTTACATCCTAAAAAAAAACCCACTGAACATAGGCCTCCACTATATACCCTCATAGAGGGTATACTTATCATAGTTGCCACGTTCTGTTCCACGGTACACGTACCTTGTTACTGTTACACAGTATCAAGGTACGTGTACCGTGGAACTGAACAGTGCATCAGTCTCCTCTTACGAAACCCACGGAATGATAAATGAATATTCATACACCGCCACTACTCAGTAATTGGTAATTTCTCGAAACATTTCATTTATCGACAAATCGTCTTGCAATCGTCTTTACTCTAGCGCTCACTTGACCTTCATACAAATAATTCGATATTTTAATTGTTAATATTTTTTAAATTTTTGGATTAGAACATAGTAATGGCTCTAAGTTATATTTACCATCTTTAAAAAAAAATTGTCTTTGGCCTTACCTACTATACTCTTAGGCTTGACCATAGTTCTGACTAAGTATGTCCAAAAAATGTCAAGTTCTAAGAGGTTAAGCGTCACCTACTGGGGAATAGCTAAAATGTTGTCTTAATAAATGATAGTGTAGTTTTGCTATTTTTAGCTAGAGGGCGTCACACACGCACGAGCTTAAAGTTTTTGTATAGAAATTTCTCCAATGCTCGCTTCGCTCTATAGTATATATATTTTTAAATCTCTTTGCCTATAGCCTACATATCAGGTAGATTTATTATGTAAAATAGCTAAAATGTCTCGAAACTAGTAGGAAAGTAGGGCAAAAAAGTTGTATTTTTTGATCAAAACACGAATTAAGTGTATTATAGATTGTGTATGTGCTTTTTTGGTCTTAAAACAACTAACGTTCTTGTTGATATTTGCATATCATAAATGCAGTTCACAAAGATGTTTTATAGGTCCAGATACCGTGTACGCGCGCCTAAAACGCTTCCATTTCAAAGGCGCCAATATTGGCGTATTCGTTCGATCGTTCCGCCATTACGCCAGCGACATTCGCTGTGAACATACGTCACACACCGGTGTTTTTAATTTCGGAAAATGACTGTTTGTGCTGTGAAATCATTTAAAAATTACTCTTGGAAAAAAGATAAGGATAAGAACATCACTTTTCATAAGTAACTATACAATTTTATGGTGTATTTCTTTGTAAAAGAATACGAAAGCTAAATGTCAATAAAAGTAATAATACTGCGCAATAATATTCGAGTGTTGCCTAGTCTATGAAATGTTTTTACCATTTTTTAATGTCATGATCAACCGCAAAGGTTATCTGTATAGGGGTTTTAAACAGTCTAATTTTACAGATTTTACCCAACCTATAGAGTTAAACCGTTTTAAGGGTTAGGGTTGAACTACATCTGGCAGCATGAAATTGCACTTTCCTGTGCTTTTCCTCATCCTTTTTGGTCATTCAGAACCGTTATTTACTAGAGCGAGAAAGAAAGCGCGAGTGTATAGTTCCACCCTCAAAAAGCCGATTGTAAACCGCTTTTAAAAGTTTATCTATCATTCTTGACAATCCATACTAAAGTAAACGTAAAAAAATACAAAGTACTAAGTAAACTAAAAAAAACATTATAAATGTGAGTGTGATTTTTTGTTTATTTGTTTTTATCCTTCCTTCACGCAGCAACAGAACGGAGCAATTTAAAAAAATCAAACATTTTGGTATCTCTTGGCCGAACTTTACGTTTAACCAAACTTACTTTTTTTCGTCATTTTACTTAGGATTAAAAAATAATTTAATGTCTTCGTAAAAAGCAGCAATATTTTGTGTTCTACAGTACAAAAGTGTAGTACTCTGTATATATTTAGTAATAATAGATTATAAATATATGTTACATGCATAAATATCTACTGTGCTTTTTTATTTATTTTAACTGTTTCATTAATTATAGGTTTTATTACATATCTTCAATATTTTAGTGCGATGTTCGTACCTACATAAAACACACATAAGCAACCATATCCCCATACACACACGCACACAAATGCACACGCCACGCACACAGATTTTATACTCTTAGAATCAATAGGTACGTCAATATGAATGAAATATAAAATCTCCCACATTTTTTGGGTAATCGATTCGCACTGTTATTACCGAAGTCACGCACATTAATGCAGTCATGGTGCGTGAGATATGCGCGTCACGTGGTACTCACGCACACATGAATCAAAGACTGTCTTCACTATGAACGTTGCGGTGTGTTAACAACACGGTATCTGGACCTACAAAACATCTTTGGCAGTTCAGGAGAAAACAAATGTAAAAAGTACTACCTAATTCCAGACAAGAAGATTCTTGAGATAAATCAACAGTGCCTACGCACAAAATTATTTCATTGCATTCATTAACCCAAAATCCACCGTGAGATACTACTTTATTGCACTAATCTTATAGAATATATTTAACTTCTTTTACCTTAGAGTGGGTGTTATAAGGTGGATAAACAGAATAATCCTGAATACTAATTTCCGTTCAAGTATATGTGTCTATCTGGGCTGCTGAAGTGCTAGGGTACAATCATAGATAATATAATTTATTTGTTATAATATGGTACATTACAGTTGTTACAAAATAATTGGCATCCTAAATATTCTGCCGTTTCCGGCGTACAAATATTTTCATATAACAGGTCCTCAGCGTGTCAGAGTGTGCCTTGAGCCTTGACAGACATTTGAAGCCTGGATAATGTCATAACAAAGGTTGGACTGTTATTGTTTATTATGAATTATAGAAAGTGAAACATTACGTCAATCATGTTTTGGATACTAAACATAAATAAAACAGCTTTTTTTTTTAATTTTTATTTGTTTATCCTTCTTCAAAATTCTCTCTTACTAAAATGCCATCCAGAATTGAGACCGGTGCGTTTATAGAATTTTGATACCAGGCCCAACACAAATACCAGACAACGGTCATAGGACAAGGGCACAGCAACCCACTTTCTGTTGTCCAGAAGAGCAACTGCAATAATAACCTGCAATCATCTCATCCCAACTTGTCCCTTGTCTCGCCAACGGTATATATTATGTATAATAAGCTCTGCACGAGTGATGGCGAAATGTTATACGGCTTCTTATTAAAACAGAGTCTTGTTGGGATGATATTAATTGGGTCTCAACTTATCTGCTACCCAGTCTTCGTTGACACCAAACATACAATATACTGATAGTATTGGCATTAGGGCGCTGGAGCTCATTTTCAAGATTTGTGCCGACAGATAATTCTTGTAATACGTTTGCAAAACATTGTGGACATATTGGTGCATTTTCATCCATCTAGAACAAAACAATCTTATTTTAATAAACGATCTATACTGCAAAAGCGCATTTTAAACAGTGCAACATTATTTAACAGGTGAATTGAAAGATAATTACATCATATTAAGATTTTGCAGCCTTTATGAACTTATGTAGAAATTAATAATTATTAACAGACTACAGATAAAAGCATGTCATTCAAATGCGTTTAATAGCTTAAGAAAACATCTTTCTTTCGTACATACCTGCTTACTGATTCAAAATGTGATTCTACAGAATACAAATGTCCGATATCAACGAAATCAAAATCTCACGTAAATCATTAAGTCCAAAAACAAAAGCAGAGCCAAAGAAGTAAAGAGTAGAGTTCTGAACTACACAACCAAGCTCGAACTTAATAAAATTATCATTTGACAGAAATGACATTTGACAAATAACCGTGTGTTTTTTTATGACTCTAGGAGTAAAGTATTCTGTGGACTGGAAGGGCACCATCTTGTAAAACCATAAGAAACTTGGGATTGCATTTTTATTTTTTGCAAGTTATTTATTTTGATTTATTTTCACATTTTATTTTTAACAAAATCCCTGAATTTTTCTCTTTTTTACGGTGTATTGTACATAGACTGGGCCAGAAATGGACCGTCTCCTTTCAGTACATAGTTCCTGGTTTTTTCTTCAGCCTCTTATCATCCCTCTGCTGGGATATAGGCTTAAAATCGAAGGGGTGGTAACGCCACATCATACATCACCACGCTGACTCAGTACGGTTTGGAGGATTTCACATACCCACGTCATTAAATTCTTCTCTCGGAATAATTGCAAGTTTGCTTATGATGTTTTCCTTCACCGACAGGCCAGTGGTATGATAAACATAAACACAAAATTAATGCGTGTTAATAATTTACATATGTACAGCTAGCCGTCGTTCTGTGAAAAGTGATTGATTTGAGCTGTACCAGTAACAGCTAGGAACAATTTGTATGGGATAAAATAAAATGTGATTTTTACGTTTTTCTGTGTAAACTTTCCAATTTCTCTCCATAAGAATCAACGAATACACGAAAAACGAAATTATAGTCCAACTTTTAATGGGGAACAAAACAAAGGTTAAAATATTACTACCAAATATTATTAAAATCGTAGCAAAGATCATGTACATTACATTACTTTTTATATCACTTCAATACATGCAGTATTTCCAAAGTTATAACGACTAGAAGTTTAAGCCCTTTTTTGAATTTCAGAGATTACGCACGCTCACAATATGACGTAAAACCCTGCAGACCGAGACCGCGACACAAACGCGGTGCTCGGTCCGGTGCGGTTTGACCAAATTATGCGGGTCTCCTTTCATTTTCTTTCGATCGTCTTTGTATTCCTATTACTTATAGTGTTTGTGCTTATTTTTCAAAGAAATAATATTATCCTCTAAATTCGATTACACTAAAGTGAAATTTGTAGTGCTAGAATGGAAGAAGGTTTTGTAAAAGGACAGTCGGACAATCTGCCAAGCGTGGATAATTAGAGATAGATGGTGGCACAATATTTCATGAAGAATCAGGATTTAAAGGCTACTAAAATTCGTGGAATAAAGATGAAAAGGTACGTACCTATGTTGTAAGTAAGCATTAGGTACCTACTCTCCTCTGTAAGCATTAGGTTTAAGTTTGAACAAACACCTATGTAGGTATTTGTACAAACTTTATGAAACTGAAAGTTTGTGTGTTTCATTTAATACTTACCTAATATAGGTGGCGATAAAAAATACTAGGTACCTACTCGTAATCCATATCTCGAGGTTGTCGATGATTATTTTGTGTGTTTTATTAGTTTAAACTTACAGAAAATGTCAATATTTACCCATATATCATATAACAGATGTGGGTAAGTCCTACTACCTAAGTATTTACGTAGTTATCAGTTTTCTAACTAGGGAAATATGTACCTATTGTTCTATTGTTATACTAAAACAGATACCTATTTTTGATTAATTTTATCCAATGCTCGCTTTAGTTTATACTTTATACATTTACAGTTTCTTTTTTAATTAAAACATTTTAAATATATAAAAATCAATAAATATATTAGGAAAGTTCAAAAATTAGTTAAAACTAAAATTAATATTAAAAATTATTCAAATGTATGTAAGGAAAAGCAAGAGTTAATTAGTAAAATTAAATTATATTCAATTGAGGTGGAAAACATGAAAAATTGTTATGAGACTGAAATAGAGTGTCTTAATTCAGAAATTTTATCACTTCAAACTTCATTACAAACTATGTCAAATAAGTATAAATCAGCAGGGAATGAGATAAAAGAACACATACTGGCCATGGATAATCTGGTAAAGTCATGTAAATATAACGAGGAACGTTTTGATTCCTTATTAAAATATCAAAATGAATATCAGCACTCAATGCCAGGTTCTTTAGGGACAGTGTGTGTTAATAATATGACAAGCAGTAATACTTCATTTTCTTTACCTGCACTCTATGATAGTACCATAACAAAGCAGATAAATTTAAAAAGTAATGAAAAAAATAATGTAATTGTGTATAGTGATGACATAGGAAAAAATTTGGGTATATCATTGAATAACTGTTTAAAAAGGCAACAGATAAGTAATTATTGCATGCCTGGAGCATCATTCAGTGATATTATGAATAAAATTTTAACTAGTAAATTTAACCCTAATAGTATATTAATAATTTTTGTTGGGAGAAGAGGCAATATGAACAAGAATCAATTATTAAAATATATTGAATATCTCAATAACATAAATGTGGTTAAAGTTATCTTGTTTACATTGCCTTACATAGAGGGGTGGCCACAGGAAAATAAACTAAGATATAATTTAAATTTAATGATGCATAATTTGACATGTAATAATAACTTAAATTTGACATTTAATTGTAAGAATAATAATGATAAATTTCATTTAGTGGATATTAATAATTTAATTAAGAAGTTTTTGACAAGAGATAGGTATTACCTATCAAAGTTTAGTTTGAGACTGGTAGCAAATACGCTATCTCATTATTTATATTTTAACCCAGCCAAATTATTGGCTACCTTAACACCTGCTTTTATTGAGCAGAAAAATAATTTCACAAATGATTTGGAATTAGTTCCAAGTAATTTAAATTAGATAATAAGACAATAGAGGTAATCTCTAGCAAAGATAACTTAAATACCTTAGAATACAATTCAACTATACTTCATTGTGTAATTTCACAAAATAGCAATAATAAAAACTGTATTAACCTGGTGCATCAAAATATACAAGGTATGTTAGGCAAAGAACTAGAAATTGAATTATTTTTAAATAGTAACCTTATTCATATTTTATGTATTACTGAACATTGGTTAAAAAGTTACAACTCCATATTTAATTTCAGTAATCACCAGGTGGTCAGTTCGTTCAATAGAGATACTAAATTACGTGGTGGCTCCTTAATATTAGCTAATAAATCCTTATCATGTAAAGAACGTAAAGACATTGTGAGCCTCTCTGTTGAGCGTACTGTAGAAATGGCATGTGTTGAGCTTGAGCACCTTATTGTTGTCAGTGTTTACAGACCCCCATGTTCAAATTATGATACCTTTGAAAAAATTATGGAAGAAGTTTTAGTTAAGCTTAATAAACAGAATAAATCTCTTGTAGTGTGTGGAGACTTCAATATCAATCTCCTGGAAACTTCTTCCATCAGTATTAAATTTTGCTCTTTGTTCAAATCCTATAATCTTGATAATTTATTCTTTGAAGCTACATGAATTGCAGGGTGTAGTGCAACTTGTATTGATAATATTTTTACAGGTGTTGTACCAATCAACAAATCAATAATTCAAAAACTTAGTTCAGATCACTGTGGACAACTGGTTTCATTACCTTATATGCACAAAAAACAGGAAATTGAGAAAATTGTGTTTGTTCCTATTAATGCAAAACGCCTGGAGAGATTTAGAAGTAATATGGTAAAAAACCTTCCATCGCTTTCTTATAAGAACAATGCAGACTTTTTATATGGAGAATTATTTACCCTTATAAGCAATGAATTTAAAAAAACATTTACTTCTAAAACATTCTCCGGAAACAGTCGCAAGGTATTTAATGAGTGGGCGACAGTGGGAATTCATAAAAGCAGACGAAGGTTATATGACCTTTACCATGAAAGATCATATAATCCTTCTGATGCTTTTAAAGAATATGTCAAAAATTATTCTAAAATGTTTAAAAAAGTTTGCTCCACAGCCAAATCGTTACATATTAGCAACAAAATTAAGACGGCTAAGAATAAAATTAAAATGACGTGGAGTATAATTAACAGCGAAACCGGTAATGAAAAACCTCGTAACTCAAACTATCAATTAAAAATTAACAATGAATTGACTAAATCAAATCAAGAAGTCGCAGCGGTGTTTGAGAAATATTTCACTGATATTCCTATTTTGACAACAGAGTCTTTGAATTCTTCTCCAACTGTCGCCGAGTCATTACTCAAACAGAATGTTAATATCTGTTTAAAAGAATTTAGATTTGAAAAAGTATTACTGCAAGATATTGTAAAATACTTCAAAACCATTGATGTAAAGAAAACCGCAGATTTGTGGGGGATTTCCGTGACAGTTATTGCGTCCATAATAGATTTAATTGCACCTCATCTTGCTATTATTTTTAATACTTGTATCGATTCTGGTGTGTTTCCTGATTTAATGAAGTATAGTAAAGTTTAAATCTGGTAGTACATTGGACCCCGCTAATTTTAGACCTATTTCTGTACTACCAACTCTTAGTAAAATTTTTGAAAAAATTATTTTGGATCAATTGTTAATTTTTTTTAATACAAATAAATTACTTCATAAAAACCAATTTGGATTTACAAGGGGTCGCTCGACGTCTGATGCTGGCGTTGAGCTTATGAAATATATTTTTAATGCCTGGGAGAATTCACAGGATGCCTTAGGTGTTTTCTGTGATCTTTCCAAGGCTTTCGATTGTGTTCATCATGAAACATTAATCAGGAAACTACAACATTACGGTGTAAAAAATTTGGCGCTTAGACTTATTACTTCATATTTAAGTAACAGAACTCAAAAAGTCGTGATAAATGGTAAAGGTTCCTCCGGATCGGTAGTATCAATGGGCGTTGCTCAGGGCTCGATTCTTGGCCCATTCCTGTTTTTAATCTATATTAATGACTTACCTTATCTTGTAGGGGACAATCACGATATAGTATTATTTGCTGACGATACCTCTTTAATTTTCAAACTCAAACGGCAGTTAATTAATTATGACGATGTAAATAATGCTCTATCAAAATTAGTACATTGGTTTAACGCCAACAATATGCTCTTGAACGGCAATAAGACAAAGTGTATTAAATTTGCAATACCTAATGTAAAACATTCGAATACCAATGTGCTATTAAATGGGGAGGAGTTGAGTCTTGTGGATACCACTGTTTTTCTCGGTATTACTATTGACGCGAAACTTCAATGGGGCCCCCATATATCTAAATTAGCAAGCAGACTTAGTTCTGCAGCATATGCTGTAAGAAAGATTAGAAGTCTCACAGATGTTGAGACAGCTAGATTAGTGTATTTTAGTTACTTTCATAGCGTAATGTCTTATGGAATTTTGCTATGGGGTAATGCGACTGATATTGAAGCTATATTTGTTTTGCAAAAGAGAGCCGTTCGAGCGATTTATAACCTAAATTGTAAAGAGTCCCTCAGACAAAAATTTAAAGAAATAAACATATTAACTTTGGCATCGCAATATATTTATGAAAATCTAATGTATGTACATAAAAACATAAATAGCTTTAATAAGAATAAGGATGTGCATTCTTTAAACACTAGGAACAAACATAAGCTTGTAATACCAGTTACTAGACTCCACAGAATCAGTAATTCATTTATGGGGCAATGTATACGCTTTTACAACAAAATCCCAGAACATATTCAAAGTTTATCAATAAACAAGTTTAAAAGTTTTATTAAAGAAAAACTGTACAAAAAGGGTTATTATAATATCAAGGAATACATGAATGAAAATAACCCCTGGGAATAAGGTGATCGCCACCATGCTGGTTCTATTAAAAATCATTTAAAAATTGTATAAATGAAATTATTGTTAAGTGAAATATGTTTGAAAAAAAAAAAGTCCCGCTGGGTTTCTTGCTGGTTCTTCCCAGGACAGAGGTATTTTCCGAACCAGTGGTAAATAAAAAATGACTTTCAATAAGAATTATGTAATAATCAATATTGAATAAAAAATTATTCTATTCTATTCTATTCTATTCCATATCTCGAGGTTGTCGATGATTATTTTGTGTGTTTTATTAGTTTAAACTTACAGAAAATGTCAATATTTACCCATATATCATATAACAGATGTGGGTAAGTCCTACTACCTAAGTATTTACGTAGTTATCAGTTTTCTAACTAGGGAAATATGTACCTATTGTTCTATTGTTATACTAAAACAGATACCTATTTTTGATTAATTTTATCCAATGCTCGCTTTAGTTTATACTTTATACGTTTACAGTTTCTTTTTTAATTAAAACATTTAAAAAATCTGTGCTGATTAACTTGTGGGTCGCAAATTTTTACATACCATTTTTATTGGTTATTTATTAATGCCCGACGCAAAAAGAGGGGTGTTATAAGTTTGACCGCTATGTGTGTCTGTTTGTGTGTCTATATGTCTGTATATATCATTTTTATTGGTTATTTATTAATGCCCGACGCAAAAAGAGGGGTGTTATAAGTTTGACCGCTATGTGTGTCTGTCTGTGTGTCTATATGTCTGTATGTGCGTCGGTATGCCTGTCTGTAGTACGATAGCTCATAAATGGATGAGCCGTGTTGTTTTTTTATTTTGTATTTAATGTTGTTTTTAAACAGTTGTTCGTAGACATGTTTTATCAAAATCGGTTAAACCGTTATAATAGTACATTAAAAACGTACGTTTCGAAAACCTAAATAAAAACCGTGTTTAAGGTACGTACGTTGCTATCGTTTAAAAAATACAACGTAAACTAAGGATAAATGCGGACTGCGAGTTTGACACTTCTGACATCGGGCCGCGAGTTTGATATTGTAGTAGGAAGAAAATATATATTTATGTATATTTTACCATATGTGTATTTTGCGGCCCGCCAATATAGTCGGTTGAGGAGCACTGCAATATGCTGCTACTAGGTGCTAGGTAGATGGAAACTTTGGCAAGATACCTATCTATCTAAACAATCAAAGTAGGCAAGTAGGTATGTTTAGTAGGGCAAGGATAGGTAGAGAAGAAGGATAAGCTTATTACTTACAAAAAATACTTACAACGAAATGGTCACAGCAGTGCGCTTTAGTTTTAGGGCCTATTGAATAGACTCCCTCATTTTTGGGTCCTCAGGCACATAAAAAGAGTTTATCAGGTGTTTTAACTGTTGAATTGAAGCACTGAGGCACAATACAGTATTTTTTTCCATTTTTACTACAGAGAACTTTAATATTCTGATTTTTACTGCGCAGCTGCGTGCATACGAAAGCGCGTTTGGTGTATGAGCGGGGGTATGTCGTCATCGGGTGGTGAGTGCCCGCCCGCGTTTTTAAAAATCTTCGTTGAGAAACACGCACTTTGATCGTTAATATCTCAACCAATTTTTAAGATATGAAAAAAGTAAAAACACAGTTTTTCTCGTATTATTTTGTAGATTTATTTGGCAAAGTAAAAAACGTTTGTCAGACCCATTGTATTCAGTAACTTGACAGTTAAAAAGACAATTTTTGATAGTATTTATTGTGTTTTTAAGACAAGTTAATTCAACTTCGTTCATTCTTACACCAACTCACCTTACATCTTTTATTTAGAAAGATCTGACAGTTGAACTGTCAGGTTACAGAATACAATACCTATTAAAAGTCGGACTATATTTTGAGATTAGCAACACATTTAGTCATTCATTTTTATTTATATAACAGATATAGATTACAACGATGTAATTGATTGTTATGCTGCATGGACGTCAACGGTCCGCTTGAGCTCTTGTCCCACTGATCTAGTAAAAAGTTTTGGTATGAAAATACTTGCCTATTTGTGACGTCGTCATTCCCTATCTCATGTGGCCACGCCAAGCAGGAGTGTTATAGTTTTCTCTGTCTACGGGTTATACCTTCAGGGACGTGATATGCTTTGTATTATATTACCAAAGAGTGTAGTAAATGTCGTGTTTAATACTCTATGCTGGTACGAGACACCAGATTGATATTGTTACGAGTGGGTACGAGCAAATTATTTATTCTGCGGTACGAGTTTATGCCGTGTAGTGGCGGTTACGAATATCCACTACCCCATATCTTCCCGTGGGTGTCGTAAAGGGCGACAAAGGGAAACAGGCAGGAGATGGGCAGCAGCATCTTCCTGATAATAGCCAAAATTTCAATAAAAAACTGCGGTTGCCAACCCGCTCGCCAAGCGTGGCAACTATGGCAAATACCCCCCAATGACAAAAGCAACAAACAGACGGCCCCCAGTCCCCGGCGGCCCCGCTATTCCTGGCTACGGTGGCGACTATGGTAACGGCGGGGCAGGAGGTGCTAAGAATCTCCGGTGGAGGTTCGGACGCCACCTACGACGACTCGACCTGAAGTTGTGTATCGCTAGCAACGCAAAGTCGGGAATTTACATTTGGAAAAATCAAAAATTAGGGGCTTTTTAGGTGCTAATTAGGTGCCAAGTTTAAAAATTAGGTGCTCTAAAATGTTCACCGCAACGAACTGTTGAAATTTGCGTTGCTAGCAAAACGTCTCGCTAGCAACGCAATGAAGTTATTACGATATACGATAAATATTAATAGCAAGGAATTAAGTGCTAATTAGGTGCTGCAAGTATACGCAATAACAAGGCGCCCCTAATAAAAATAAAGTCGTTATTCAGAACATAGCAGATGCAAAATTCAGATTTCCCTAAAATCAAAATAGAATCAAAATTGCTTTCAGAAAAAGTCCAAATTAGGGGCTTTTTAGGTGCTAATTAAGAACCCAGTTTAAAAATGTGTTGCTCTAAAATTTTCACCGCAACGAACTGTTGAAATTTGCGTTGCTGACAAAACGTATCGCTGGCAACGCAATGAAGTTATTAGATATACGATAAATATTAATAGCAAGGAATTAAGTGCTAATTAGGTGCTGCAAGTATACGCAATAACAAGGCGCCCCTAGTAAAAATAAAGTCGTTATTCAGAACAAAGCAGATGCAAAATTCAGGTTTTCTGAATATCAGAATAGAATCAAAAATGCTTTTAGAAAAAGCCCAAATTAGGGGCTTTTTAGGTGCTAATTAAGTACCAAGTTTAAAAATTAGGTGCTCTAAAATTTTCCCCGCAACGATCGATTAAAATTTGCGCTGCTGGCAAAACATGGGGTCCACGACCACAATTCGCAGGTCGCATGTAGATGATGGTAATATTCTGGAAATTATCGGATTTAAAACCACCATTACCTTACTATAAGGTATGAACGGCATTTTTTGTTTTTCAGATTTAATATGATTATATTTGAAAATGGCTGAAAATTGGTTGAAAGTTACATTAAATAATATTATAGATTTATAATATTATTTAATATAATTTTCAACCAAATAAATGTTACAATTCTTATTTTTAGACATGTGAAGCCTAAGCTTTAGTGTACTAAATCGAAAGGATATTTTCTTTCCAGTAAATTGCTTTGTAATAAATATCACCATCTACAAAGTTCTATAGTTCTAGTCATTTTATCGAATAAAAATCGATAGACTCTCAAGGTGGTAAGTACGATAGACGCTAGATGGCACATACACAAAGACCTGATTTTTGCATTTGCTTTGCCGAATAATTTTCTGAATAACGACTTTATTTTTATCCGGGGCGCCTTGTCATTGCCTATACTTGCAGCACCTAATTAGCACTTAATTCCTTGCTATTAATATTTATCGTATATCTAATAAATTCATTGCGTTGCTAGCGAGACGTTTTGCTAGCAACGCAAATTTCAACAGTTCGTTGCGGTGAAAATTTTAGAGCACCTAATTTTTAAACTTGGCTCCTAATTAGCACTTAATTTTTAGACACTGATAAAGAACATAAAATGCTGTTCATACCTTATGATAAGGTAATGCTGGTCATGGACCCTATAACTCCCAGAGTAATATCTTAATCTGTATCGGGTTTCGAATATCGCTCAGCACTTAATTAGCACTTAATTCCTTGCTATTAATATTTATCGTATAACTAATAACTTCATTGCGTTGCTAGCGAGACATTTTGCTAGCAACGCAAATTTCAACAGTTCGTTGCGGTGAAAATTTTAGAGCACCTAATTTTTAAACTTGGCACCTAATTAGCACCTAAAAAGCCCCTAATTTGGACTTTTCTGAAAGCAATTTTGATTCTATTTTGATTTTCAGGAAATCTGAATTTTGCATCTGCTATGTTCTGAATAACGACTTTATTTTTATTAGGGGCGTCTTGTTATTGTGTATACTTGCAGCACCTAATTAGCACTTAATTCCTTGCTATTAATATTTATCGTATATCGTAATAACTTCATTGCGTTGCTAGCGAGACGTTTTGCTAGCAACGCAAATTTCAACAGTTCGTTGCGGTGAACATTTTAGAGCACCTAATTTTTAAACTTGGCACCTAATTAGCACCTAAAAAGCCCCTAATTTTGGATTTTTCCAAATGCAAATTCCCGACTTTGCGTTGCTAGCGATACACAACTACCTAATTAGCACTTAATTTTTAGGCACTGATAAAGAACAAAAAATACCGTTCATACATTATGATAAGGTAATGGTGGTCGTGGACCCTATAATTCCCAGAATAATATTTTAATCTGTATCGGGTTTCAATAATCGCTCAGCACTTAATTCCTTGCTATTAATATTTATCGTATATCTAATAACTTCATTGCATTGCTAGCGATACGTTTTGCCAGCAACACAAATTTTAATCGATCGTTGCAGTGAAAATTTTAGAGCACCTAATTTTTAAACTTGGTACTTAATTAGCACCTAAAGAGCCCCTAATTTGGGCTTTTCCTAAAAGCATTTTTGATCCTTTTCTGATATTCAGAAAACCTGAATTTTGCATCTGCTTTGTTCTGAATAACGACTTTACTTTTATTAAGGGCGCCTTGTCATTGCCTATACTTGCAGCACCTAATTAGCACTTAATTCCTTGCTATTAATATTTATCGTATATCTAATAACTTCATTGCGTTGCCAGCGATACGTTTTGTCAGCAACGCAAATTTCAACAGTTCGTTGCGGTGAAAATTTTAGAGCAACAAATTTTTAAACTTGGTTCTTAATTAGCACCTAAAAAGCCCCTAATTTGGACTTTTTCTGAAAGCAATATTGATTCTATTTTGATTTTCAGGAAATCTGAATTTTGCATCTGCTATGTTCTGAATAACGACTTTAGTTTTACTAGGGGCGCCTTGTTATTGCGTATACTTGCAGCACCTAATTAGCACTTAATTCTTTGCTATTAATATTTATCGTATATGCAATAACTGCATTGCGTTGCTAGCAAGACGTTTTGCTAGCAACGCAAATTTCAACAGTTCGTTGCGGTGAAAATTTTAGAGCACCTAATTTTTAAACTTGGCACTTAATTAGCGCCTAAAAAGCCCCTAATTTTGGATTTTTCCAAATGCAAATTCCCGACTTTGCGTTGCTAGCGATACACAACTTCGACCTGACAACATACAACGCACGCACCCTGAGGACTGACGAGAAGATTGTGGAGCTGGAAGAAGAGATAGACAAGTTACGCTGGCATATTATAGGATTATCCAAAGTCCGAAGAGAGGGGGAGGGCACGGTAATCCTCGAATCAGGCAACTTGCTCTATTACCGGGAGGGCGACCATCTGTCCCAAGGAGGTGTCGGATTTATCGTCCACAAGTCTCTCGTTAACAACGTTGTAAAGATCAGGAGTGTGTCGACGAGGGTTGCGTACCTTATACTCAGAATCACCAAATGGTATTCGCTGAAGGTCATGCAGGTTTACGCACCAACCTCGGCACACCCCGATGAGGAGGTGGAGGAAATGTATGAGGATATCTCTAGAGCCATGCATTCCTCCAAAACCCAATATACGGTGTTAATGGGAGACTTCAATGCAAAACTAGGCACAAGAGAGAACGGTGAGCTGAAAGTAGGGAAATTTGGAATAGGGCAACGGAACCCAAGGGGCTAGAAGCTGGCCGACTTCATGGAGAAAGAGGGACTCTTTATGATGAACTCTTTCTTCCAGAAGCGGCCCCACAGGAAGTGGACCTGGTCGAGCCCCGACGGTTCGACAAAAAATGAGATTGACTTCATTATGACGACCAGACGACAACTGTTCAGTGATGTCTCAGTGATCGCGAGTGTGAAAACCGGCAGCGATCACCGAATGGTTAGAGGCACACTGAACCTAAACGTTAAGTTGGAGAGGTCTCGTCTAATGAAGTCAACGCTCCGTCCCCCTCGTGCTCTAATCCAGAGTCTCGAAACCTTTGAGCTCGAGTTACAAAACCGTTTTCAGTGCCTAGAAGACTGCAATGAAGTGGACGATATGAATGACAAGCTCGTGGAAACTGTCCATGCGATCGGAGATAAGTTCTGCAAGACCCGCCGCAGAAGAACACAAAAACTCTCCGATCACACTCTTAATCTCATGGCTGTTAGACGGGAGATGAGGCTACGTTCTTCAACAGATTTGACAGCATACAGGCAACTGAACAGACAGATCTCCAAATGCATGCGGCGAGACTTACGCAACTTCAATACAGCTCGTATTGAAGAAGCGATCGAGCGGAACCAAGGCTCCAAAGTCTCAAAGTCAATCTGAGTGAGATTAGAATGGCTCTCCAGCACCTTAAAAACGGCAAGGCCCCAGGCGAGGATGGAATTACAGCGGAGCTTCTGAAAGCGGGTGGAAAACCAGTACTTGAAGTCCTACAGAAGCTCTTTAATTCCGTCCTCCATGGTGGCATTACACCGGAGGCGTGGAGCAGAAGTGCGGTGGTCTTGTTCTTCAAGAAAGGCGACAATGCTCTCTTGAAGAACTACAGACCGATTTCCCTTCTGAGCCGCGTCTACGTGCCGTTTTCGAGAGTCATTACGAATCGTCTCGCGCGCAGACTTGACGACTTCCAACCTCCCGAATAAGCCAGTTTCCGAAAAGGCTTTAGCACCATAGACCACATACATACCCTTCGGCAAGTTGTACAGAAGTCCGAGGAGTACAATTTGCCATTATGTCTGGCGTATGTGGACTATGAGAAAGCTTTTGATTCCGTCGAAATTTGGGCGGTGCTGCAGTCCCTTCAGCGGTGCCAAGTTGACTGTCGGTATATCGAAGTGCTGAAGTGTTTGTACAGTAGGGCTACGATGGCTATCCGAGTACAGAACCAGAGTACGAAACCTATCCAATTGCAGAGAGGTGTAAGACAGGGTGACGTCATATCCCCGAAACTCTTCACCGCTGCATTGGAAGACGTTTTCAAGCTTCTGGACTGGAAAGGATACGGTATCAACATCAATGGCGAGTACATCACTCACCTTCGATTTGCCGACGATATAGTCCTTATGGCAGAATCGCTGGAGGACCTAAGCACTATGCTCAATGACCTCAATAGTGTTTCCCAACGGATAGGTCTTAAGATGAACATGGACAAAACAAAGATCATGTTTAATGTCCATGTCACACCTATGCCGGTAGTTGTTGGGAACACTAAGCTCGAAGTTGTTGACGAGTATGTTTACCTGGGACAAATAGTCCGACTAGGTAAGTCCAACTTCGACCGAGAGGTCAATCGACGGATTCAACTCGGTTGGGCAGCGTTCGGGAAATTACGGCACATCTTCTCGTCAGGTATACCTCAAAACTTGAAAACGAGACTGTACATCCAGTGCGTGTTGTCAGAGATGACATACGGAACTGAGACGTGGTCCTTCACTGCTGGCCGGATGAGGAAGCTCAAGGTCGCTCAGCGAGCTATGGAGAGGGCTATGCTCGGAGTTTCTCTGCGTGATAAACTCAGAAATGAGGATATCCGCAGTAGAACCAGAGTGACCGACATAGCCCAACGGATTAGTAAGCTGAAATGGCAATGGGCCGGCCATATAGCTCGAAGAACCGACAACCGATGGAGAAGAAAGGTTCTCGAGTGGCAGCCTCGTACCGGCAGGCGAAGTGTAGGGCTTCCCCCCACTAGATGGAGTGACGACCTGGTAAGATATGCAGGAAGTCGGTGGATGCAGGTGGCTCAGGACCGTGCTTTGTGGCATTCTTTGGGGGAGGCCTATGTTCAGCAGTGAACTTGTGAAGGGCTGTAATGATGATAATGAAACGAGTTTTTAATTTCTTATAATGGGTTACACCAACATGTTCTAATTTAACAATAAAATCTTTAAAGCTATGTTTATGAAAATAAAAATAGTTTTTGTTTCATCGAAATAGGTGCAGAAATACGAAAGTTATAACGTTTTGAAATTTCGCAATTTTTTTAATTTTTTACCCGCTCGTTCTCTGTGACGTGACGTCACAATCCGCCAGAGTGAACGGGCAGTAGGTACTTGCTAAGTTCAGTACTAACCGCGCGCTCAGAAGTATACGATCGTTTACCTACATATTATATCGAATGTCAGAGTTAATGTCCGATTGACTGTATTAGATAAAATTATACTTATAATAAACCCAACGGCTATATAATAATTTTGAACTAATAATTTATGAATAAGCTACCTGCCTCCTGTGTTGACAAAAGAGGGTCTAAACACATTCATCTGGAGCTACCTACTTCGTTTCGAGTTTGCTGTTTATATCTTAGATGGTTTCGAGGATTTCAATGCTCTCGGCAAAACTTCTCCATTTTATTTCATTTTTCGTATTGTTACGAGCTTGGGGTTCGAGATAATTAAAAACTGCCGATTGAATTACCAAAATTGACACTTTAATTACACAACACTAATTACAATCTAAAACCACACTAATAATAAAACACAATCACTTTATTTCGAAGTTATTTATGTGTATTCTCTTGTATCGCCAATTCAATACTGCCTTGGTCGTCTATACCGGCCTTATATAGTACCTCAGATAGTTTCCAGAACTTTCTACTGTAGCGACATCTAGAATGCAGTACATATCGGGCCCGAAATTTCTGGAAGGATCTTGACTCTCCTAGTTCTGCTACTCGTCACTAGAAGGCGCTAGTGTAACTAGTGTTGCCATGTACAAGACATTAATAGTGGCGCGCAACAGTATTATTTATTTACGTTCTATATTTTTTTTGAGTACGAATTATTTTTTTAAAGTCCGTCGTCTAAGTCAGCGATTACTCGGCAACACAATTTTTATAATTTTTTTATCTCCCTGGCTTAACCTTTTGTCATTGCATATTTGTTGAAACAACAGTGTAAATAATAAAAAAAACAATAAATAGCCAAAACTGCACCTTGTTATTTAATTTTGAAACTAGATTCGAAACGTTCCTTTGCATCGCGATAGCCGCTTCAGCAACTTCTGGCCATATCATTAGAGTAGAGAGTCTTAGCCATTATTTAGCCTTCTGACAATATATGTACAGGTTCGGTAAACTATAAATAATATAAAAATGCAATTTTCAGAACTGCACCTTGTTATTTTAACTCAAAACTAGATTCGAACCGTTGCTTTCCGTCGCGATAGCCGCTTCAGCAACTTCTGACTATATCATAAATTTTTATGTACTTAGTCATTATTAAGACTTCTGACAATTTATATACAGGTTCGATAAACAACAAATAATATAAAAATGTATTTGTCAGAACTGCACCTTGTGGTTTAAATTTAAACAATTTCTTTACAACTTTGTCGAGTTCTGACAGCCTTTAAGCCCCGACCTAGACTTCTGACAATAATTTTCCTAGATTCCTACAATTAATAACTATAATTCTACCAAATTTCAGAACTGCACCTAATCATTTTTTTCTTATTGAAAATTTACGACTTTGACCACCCACCCAAGCCTTCCGCCCCGAGAGAGTTCTGACGGGTCTCGCTCTGTACATATAAGCTACCAAGGAGAGGTTATTTAAATAATTCGTTACTATACTCTATAGTGTACCGTGTAGTGGCGGTCAAGAATATCCACTACCCCATATCCTCCCGTGGGTGTCGTAAAAGGCGACAAAGGGAAACAGGCAGGAGATGGGCAGCTGCATCTTCCTGATAATAGCCAATATTATAATAAAAAAACTGCGGTTGCCAACCCGCTCGCCAAGCGTGGCAACTATGGCAAATACCCCCCAATGACGAGAGTAACAAAGATACGGCCCCCAGTCCCCGGCGGCCCCGCTATTCCTGGCTACGGTGGCGACCATGGTGACGGCGGGGCAGGGGGTGCTAAGAATCTCCGGTGGAGGTTCGGTTGCCACCTTAAACGACTCGACCTGGCAACGTACAACGCACGCACCCTGAGGACTGACGAGAATATCGTGGAGCTGGAAGAAGAGATAGACAAGTTGCGCTGGCATATTAGAGGACACGGTAATCCTCGAATCCGGCAACTTGCTCTATCACCGGGAGGGCGACCATCTGTCCCAAGGAGGTGTCGGATTTATCGTCCACAAGTCTCTCGTTAACAACGTTGTAAAGATCGGGAGTGTGTCGACGAAGGTTGCGTACCTTATACTCAGAATCACCAAACGGTATTCGCTGAAGGTCATACAGGTTTACGCACCAACCTCGGCACACCCCGATGAGGAGGTGGAGGAAATGTATGAGGATATCTCTAGAGCCATGCATTCCTCCAAAACCCAATATACGGTGTTAATGGGAGACTTCAATGCAAAACTAGGCACAAGAGAGAACGGTGAGCTGAAAGTAGGGAAATTTGGAATAGGGCAACGGAACCCAAGGGGCCAGCAGCTGGCCGACTTCATGGAGAAAGAGGGACTCTTTATGATGAACTCTTTCTTCAAGAAGCGGCCCCACAGGAAGTGGACCTGGTCGAGCCCCGACGGTTCGACAAAAAATGAGATTGACTTCATTATGACGACCAGACGACAACTGTTCAGTGATGCCTCAGTGATCGCGAGGGTGAAAACCGGCAGCGATCACCGAATGGTTAGAGGCACACTGAACCTAAATGTTAAGTTGGAGAGGTCTTGTCTGATGAAGTCAACGCTCCGTCCCCCTCGTGCTCTAATCCAAAGTCCCGAAACCTTTCAGCTCGAGTTACGAAACCGTTTTCAGTGCCTAGAAGACTGCAATGAAGTGGACGATATGAATGACAAGCTCGTGGAAACTGTCCATGTGGTCGGAGCTAAGTTCTGCAAGACCCGCCGCAGAAGAACACAAAAACTCTCCGATCACACTCTTAATCTCATGGCTGTTAGACGGGAGATGAGGCTACATTCTTCAACAGATTTGACAGCATACAGGCAACTAAACAGACAGATCTCCAAATGCATGCGGCGGGACTTACGCAACTTCAATACAGCTCGTATTGAAGAAGCGATAGAGCGGAACCAAGGCTCCAAAGTCTTTGCCAGAGACCTGTCTGCCAGAAAGAGCCAACTGTCAAAGCTGAAGACCGAATGTGGCAGCATCGTTTCCGGGGCACCTGAGATTTTGAGTGAGATTGAGAGGTTCTATGGGCAGCTGTACACATCATCGTTGGAGCCACACGCAAGTGTGAGTAACGATCCAAGAGCGAGTCTTATCCGACACTATTCCGAAGATATCCCGAACGTCAGTCTGAGCGAGATTAGAATGGCTCTCCAGCACCTTAAAAACGGCAAGGCCCCTGGCGAGGATGGAATTACAGCGGAGCTTCTGAAAGCGGGTGGAAGACCGGTACTTGAAGTCCTTCAGAAGCTCTTTAATTCCGTCCTCCATGGTGGTATTACACCGGAGGCGTGGAGCAGAAGTGCGGTGGTCTTGTTCTTCAAGAAAGGTGACAACGCTCTCTTGAAGAACTACAGACCGATTTCCCTTCTGAGCCGCGTCTACATGCTGTTTTCGAGAGTCATTACGAATCGTCTCGCGCGCAGACTTGACGACTTCCAGCCTCCCGAACAAGCCGGTTTCCGAAAGGGCTTTAGCACCATAGACCACATACATACCCTACGGCAAATTGTACAGAAGTCCGAAGAGTACAATTTGCCACTATGTCTGGCGTATGTGGCTATGAGAAAGCCTTTGATTCCGTCGAAATTTGGGCGGTGCTGCAGTCCCTTCAGCGGTGCCAAGTTGACTGTCGGTATATCGAAGTGCTGAAGTGTTTGTACAGTAGGGCTACGATGGCTATCCGAGTACAGAACCAGTGTACGAAACCCATCCAATTGCAGAGAGGTGTAAGACAGGGTGATATTATATCCCCGAAACTCTTCACCGCTGCATTGGAAGACGTTTTCAAGCTTCTGGACTGGAAAGGATGCGGTATTAACATCAATGGCGAGTACATCACTCACCTTCGATTTGCCGACGATATAGTCCTTATGGCAGAATCGCTGGAGGACCTAAGCACTATGCTCAATGACCTCAATAGTGTCTCCCAACGGATAGGTCTTAAGATGAACATGGACAAAACAAAGATCATGTTTAATGTCCATGTCACACCTATGCCGGTAGTTGTTGGGAGCACTAAGCTCGAAGTTGTTGACGAGTATGTTTACCTGGGACAAATAGTCCGACCAGGTAAGTCCAACTTCGACCGAGAGGTCAATCGACGGATTCAACTCGGCTGGGCAGCGTTCGGGAAGCTACGACACATCTTCTCGTCAGACATACCTCAAAACCTTAAAACGAAATTGTACAACCAGTGCGTGTTGCCAGTGATGACTTACGGAACTGAGACGTGGTCCTTCACTGCTGGCCGTATGAGGAAGCTCAAGGTCGCTCAGCGAGCTATGGAGAGGGCTATGCTCGGAGTTTCTCTGCGTGATAAACTTAGGAATAAGGATATCCGCAGTAGAACCAGAGTAACCGACATAGCCCAACGGATTAGTAAGCTGAAGTGGCAGTGGGCCGGCCATATAGCTCGAAGAACCGACAACCGATGGGCAAGAAAGGTTCTCGAATGGCAGCCTCGTACCGGTAGGCGAAGTGTAGGGCGTCCCCCCACGAGATGGAGTGACGACCTGGTAAGACATGCAGGAAGTCGATGGATGCAGGTGACTCAGGACCGTGCTTTGTGGCATTCTTTGGGGGAGGCCTATGTTCAGCAGTGGACTTGTGAAGGGCTGTAATGATAATGATGATGATACTCTATTCCAATTACGAAGTCCCTTTTGACACTTCTTAGAACGTAACTCTTCATGTTTCGCATAATTTGAAATAATAATCATTTTTGTTCATGGTCGTAAATCATCATTTAAAAATACACAACCAATCTAAATCATTATACAATTAATTCACACACACAATCAACATATTGTTTTTAGACATCGTGCTCAAAATAATTCAAACTTTAAAAGATAATAATATTTTACTGCCGTTTTGCGTTTACGTTCTATAGTTTTATTTTTACTTTTTGCATAGTGACGAACTAAAAGAATCGTATAAAATCGATTATAGACAGATTCTTTTCGCGAGTGAAAATATGTCAACACAGCGTCCACCTCGTGATCACGACCGCCATTTTTTTTTTGTCTCTTCAGTACGAGTGCAGAAGCCTTGTATACGATACGCGTGTTCGGTTTAGTTGATTTTGTGTTGTGTTTTTATTTCGTTCTTGTTATTGTAATTATAACTGTTTGATAATTCTTTCGTTGTTATTAAGTTTTGACTGTTATTTGATTTGTTTTTTTTTATATTTAGAAACACTATGGCCGAAACTGAGACCACTAAAAGAACAGTGATGCGCAGTCAAGCGCGAGAGTTTGTAGTACGCCTACAAGATTACTTTGAAAGAGAGTATCAGAATGGTGGTCCATTGTTGCCACTTTCACAAGTGACTAACCGAGTAAGTGCAGCTTTTGGTATTAGTCGAAAAACTGTTTCTCGAATAAGTAAGGAAAAACATGGTAAAGATTTAATGGAAGATAACAAATTAAAATCGCCACTTAAGAAAAAAGTTAGAAGATCGATAGTTACACATATCGACAATTTTGATAACGACGCCATTAGAAACCATATCTATGGCTACTATAGTAGGAACGAATTGCCGACTCTCGATAAATTGTCAAATACTTTACGAGAATCTGGACTGTTTCACGGCAGTAGAACTTCTTTCTGGAGGGTTTTAAAAAATGTTGGCTTTTCTATAAAAAATGTGATAAAAGGCGGATTTCGATGGAACGTAGAGATATAGCTTTAGCCAGATTTAATTTTCTAAGATCAGCAAAGTCCATTGCCGTTTGGAATAATGTTATATTTCTAGATGAGACGTGGCTAAACGCTAATCATACAGTTGGCAAGATATGGACAGACGACACTCCTCACTCCTCCACAAAAGTACCTAGTGGCAAAGGCGAACGCTTAATTATTTGTCATGCGGGTTCCATAAAGGGATTTGGTTCGAAGTGCCTCTTGGCGTTTAAATCTAAGAAAACTGTGGAATACCACGAAGAGATGAATTTTGTTAAATTTAAGGAATGGTTTTGTACCTTATTGACCAACTTGAATGAGCCATCGACGATCATTATAGATAATGCACCGTATCATTCAGTACAAATAAGTAAGCCTCCAACTTCTAGCAGCAAAACAGCCGGTTATGTGAAATGGCTGAATGACAATAATATTGTTGCTGACATGTCCATGTTAAAAGTTGAGCTGCTGCATTTGGTTGCTATAAATAAGCCAGCTAGACCAAACTACGTATTGGACGAAATGGCTAAGGAAGCCGGACACAATGTAATGCGCCTTCCACCCTACCATTGTCAATACAATGCCATAGAATTGATTTGGGCGCAAATTAAAGGCAAGAATTTAAACAAATCTTTTTTATAATTTATTTTTACCTATTTTAACATTTTATCTGTTGCTATATTAACACGCAAACCTTTATTTTAGGTTATGCGGCGCGTAAAAATACTAGCCCACCGTTTACTGCAAACAAAATGCTGTCATTGTTGCAAGAAACTTGTGATAGTGTTACTGCCGCGAATTGGGAAAGTGTGGTTTTACGAACAAAAAATTTGATTTTCGCTGATTGGGACAGAGACATACATATCGATGCCGGCATAGATAACCAAATTATAATAAATACAGGGGATTCTTCAGACGATGATGAGGGTGATGACGACGATGCCGACCATGAAATATCGGTTTTGCCTAGTGATGATGAATATGTTCCATCTTGATAAAAATATCATGTAATATTATCTAATTAAAATAAAAAAAAAACAGTTTTATAAATTTTAATTTGATGCTAATCCTTTTTCTGTCAATACGATTTTAATTTGTTCGTTATAGTAATCGAAGATCAATATCGTCAAGTATCGACTATAGCGGTACTTTACTAGTACTTGATTATTGACATATGTCAAATGGGACTTCGTGATTGGAATAGAGTATAGAGATGAGTCATACTAGGTAAATTATGTACTAGGTGCACTTGCCCAATTCCATACAAATACTCGATCGAAATACCTGTTCCACCTAGTCCATGAAGTACGCATAGTTTGGTATTGTTGGAATAGTACACACTTTAAAGTACGCTTAGTCTTTACGTACAGCCGATCCCGATACGTGAAGGTAATGAATAGTAATCAATCGTCCATTCATACTTTACACAGGCTTATGACTGGTCAACGTAAAGATTTATCTACATTCTAGATTATTGGCGTATTTAAAAGATTTCAATTTATTTTTTATTTAAGACTAATCCGATTTTTGTCTTTTTTTACTTATCTTCACGCACAATCCCTGACGGGGTAGCCAGAGAGTACAGATCGCCAAGTGTCACGATCCTTACATACCTCTTTCGCTTCTTTCAGATTCATTAACTTCTTCATACATGCACGTCTAGGTATCCGAGTACTCTTGACCCTCCCCTCTTCGAGCAATTTGCTCACATGGTCTTCGAAAGTTAATCTCGGTCTACCTCGACACCTTTTAATATTAACTTTCGCGCTATATATTTTCTTCACCATTCGGTCTTCACTCATTCGCTCAACGTGCCCAAACCATCGAAGCACGCCCATATCAATTTTTGTGATAAGGTCGTCTTTCAAACCTGCCATATTGCGTCTCTCTCTTCGTTTCGCTTTCGATCGGCCATGGTAACGCCGCACATTTTACGAAGAGATCGCATCTCCACTGCATTCAACTTGCTTTTATGCTTCTTCTGGCATACCCAGGTTTCGCTGCCATATAACAAAGTCGGTACCAACACTGCATTATGTATTGCAAGGCGTGCACTCTTCACTACGCCTTGCCTTTTGACTAACGCAGTCAGGGCACCATTGACTTTGTTCCCGGCAGCGACACGTCTGTCCACATCTAAATCACATCTTCCATCCCGGCTAAAAGCACTCCCCAAGTATACAATTTCACTTACCTGTTCTAGACATTCCTGATTTACCCATATTTCACACTTCGTTCTCTCTTCGTTCCTTTCAAATACCAAAACCTTAGTTTTATTAGCATTCAAACGGAGACCTTTAATTTCACATTCCTCTTTCATACACGTGACTAATGCCTGCAGTTCTGCCTCTGATGGTGCAAAAAGCACTGCATCATCAGTATACAGCAGACAATTTACATTAATGTCACCCAATCTTTCAGCTTCTGTAAACAGCTGTCGAGATACAGTATGAACAGCCAGGAAGACATGACACAACCCTGTTTTACGCGCGTTTGGACGCCAAACATGGGTGACAGGTCATGCCCTACTCGCACACAGGCTCTACAGTCACAGTAAAGTGACTGCACAGCCCTTGGCAATCGACCATCCACACCATACCCCGGTAACAGTTCCCACATTTTCTTCTTTGTAACCTTATCAAATGCTTTCTCAAGATCCACAAAAGCACAGAAAATCTTCTGGTTAGCAGCCAAAAGCTTCTCCGTGATCATGCGGAGAGAAAACATTTGATCCGTGCATCCTCTTCCAGGTCTAAATCCGCATTGTGCCTCCCATAGAAATCTTTCTGATTTCTCTTGCATCCTACGTGTCAAAACCTTCGAGTAAACTTTACTTGCTAAACTGGTCAAGCTGATCGCCCGATAGCACCCGCAGTCAAAATGTGAACCTTTACCTTTATATAAAGGTACAATGACTGCGGATCGACAATCATCCGGGACATCCCCCGTCCGCCAGCACAAATTGCACAGCAGATGAAAGCTGTCCCAGACGCGAGGCCCACCATACTTGGCTATTTCAGCAGTAACTCTGTCTAGTCCCGCAGCCTTACCACATTTCAAACTTCGAATCGCACATTCAATCTCTTTCATACTGGTGACCTCAGTGTCATCGAGGTCCGGGTCTGGCGTACCAGTCACGGCGTCACCCCCGAATCCCTCACTAAGATCATCACACGCATACATTTCTCTATAAAATTCGCTCCATCGCTGCATGCTGTTGCAGCTGTCTTTTTTTCGTTGTTTTTTTTTGACACGACAACGTCTTCTAATTCGATGAAGCTGGCTGCCCGCACGAAAAAACATGACTCATGCGGCGTTACCTCGCTCTGAGGCGTTCCATTTAAGGCTTGAAGTGCAAGCGAGAGCACGGAACGACCGACAAAGAGGCACAATCGGCCTCCGCGTTCGGCAGCGTTCGAAATCTGTCTCTCTCCTACTTGAATGAGCGATGCATCCGCATGGACAGCTGCTATACAATAATACATTATAAAATTAAAATTTTCTTTTGAAAAATGCAACCATTCCATCAGTATTTTCTTATGACGTTGTCACGTTGAACTCTCGTCAGTAAACCGACTTTACAGACAACCGATTTTTTAATTTAATTTTAATTACCTATCTACAATTATTGTTTTTTACATACGCGCGAAAAATCAGTCTTCAGGTTGGATTTAGTGCTCGACCGAGTTGAGCGTAGCTATATAAATGAAAACCTATTAACGGCTACAGTGCAGCGCTGATGAAGTACTACGCGCGTACGAGGATCGTCGGTCGAGCTCGTCGGTGTGACGTACGTTGGTTGACTTACGGGCTATGGCGGTACATGCATGCCTTAAGTGCGACGCTGACAGAGCGATCGACCGTACGCGCGTACGCATCATCGCGAACAAAAATGAACATTGATACATGAACATTGTTCTCTTAATTTCGAATACAATGAACGAAATTCTCCTTCTATTAAACGGTCTACAATTATTGGGTGCATATGAAATCTTCTCCGTCTTTTATGCCGTAATCGTTTGCGTAAATAGTACGCACATATTATAGAGTTGTACACGTCTAACAAAGCTTGCCGTCAGTAAAGCACTAAACGCTTGGCCTCAACCGACGATCAGGACGTACCGTCAGCGCATACGATACGTGCTGACCTTCGGTCGAGCACTAAATTCAGCCTAAGAGTTTTTAAATCTAAATTATATTTTACAAATGTTACACTCAGACATTTGTTGGCATTTGTCCGTAAAATGACCCCAAGCGACACTGCTGCAATTTTATTAAACAATAAACACTTTAATGTCTAATAAAAAAGTGAAAGTTCTTTAACCACATAACATAACATCGAAATCATTCAATACGGTGCCGAGATCACATTCGCACGAGTCCGTACTAGACATTCGACTGCATCATATAGTCTCCATTTGCATCGAGTATTTACTAGTACCTAGTCTACAAAATCTATTTAGTATTTGGTTGAAGTCCCCGGGACTAGTCCCGACTAGTCTCGAGTATTGACTGACAAAGATAGAAAGACTGCGGAATAGTGTAGTTAAAAAAGGACAGAATATATTCTTGCACAACACGAGTGCGCGTCGTGTTACTTTTATACACATTGAAATATAGTTCAAATTCAAATGACTGACATACGAATGATTTAGGCAAACACGAGTGAGCGGCAAAGCAGACTAATTAGTAACTATGGCAACAAAATACTATCTTGATTTGCCGCGCCGGTACTTCTACTTCTTCAATTCAAGCGGGCTACCCATGGAAATACATGTACTTCGTACAAACTGGAACCCGCACTTTCGAATGACATAAAAATACAAGAAAACGACCTTGAAATTTTTCATTACCCCTCAGTCTCTTTCTAATTAGGGTGAACACAAAACACAAGAATTTGGGATATTATGGGGAAAAATCAGTTTATTTTTATAATATTCATTTATAAAATTTTAATTTAATTGAAAATAGTAGAGTTCCATTGAAACGCATGATATTAGAGAAATTCATAAGGACGAGCCTGCGGGCGGAAGTTTATTTATTAATATTATTTATTCGTGTACTTTTTGTCAATAAACGAATAAACGAGTGAACTGGCTCTATATAAAAAACTTTAACTAAAACTAAAATTATTTTTGTCCGAAAATGAACAAAAAATTCGATTTCGCATACAAAATGTATCGGTCACGTGACCAATTTTGTATGGGAAGTCGTTTTTTTTTAATTTCCACAAAGAAAATTCTTCAGTACCTTACTCAGGATGATGGTTCATGGTTAAAGTTTTCGGGAGGCTGTCTTTACATCTCTTATAATGTAACGTTAGGAAATAATAAAACTAAAATAATAATCGTTTTTATTTACATTTACTATTACAATAGCAATTAGTGTCTACAAATTTAAAATATACAGTAATAATAATTAGAGATGAAGGTTTTTACAACAACTCAATTTTTATACATGATTCCATTCTTCCGGGTCGATGGTACAGATGGGCGTGCCTCAAGGCTCAATTCTAGGCCCCTTTCTGTTTCTTGTATACATTAATGACTTACCTTACATAGTAGGAGATAACCATGATATAGTATTATTTGCAGATGACACTTCTTTAATTTTCAAATTAAGTCAAGTAATTAGTAAATAATGCTATATCTAAATTAGTAAATTGGTTCAATGTTAATAATTTGCATTTAAATGGCACTAAAACGAAATGTATAAAATTTATGACTCCAAATGTAAAACAATTAAATACTAATGTAATTTTAAATGGGGAGAAACTGAGTCTTGTAGATACCACCATTTTTCTTGGAATCACACTAGACGCGAAGCTTCAATGGAGCCCCCATATATCAAAACTAGCAAGCAGACTTAGTTTTGCAGCATATGCCGTAAAAAAGATTAGAAGTCTAACTAGTGTTGAAACAGCTAGACTAGTTTACTTTAGCTATTTCCGTAGCATAATGTCGTATGGTATTTTGCTATGGGGACACGCAGCTGACACTGAAATTATATTTGTTTTACAGAAGAGGGCCATAAGAGCAATTTATGATTTAAAGCCTAAAGAGTCGCTGTGACTAACATTTAAGGAAATTAATGTATTAACTTTGGCCTCTCAATACATTTATGAAAATGTAATGTACGTACACAAAATAAAAGTAGTTTTACAAAAATAAGTGATATTCATTCTGTAAATACGAGGAACAGACACAAGCTAGTAGTACCGGTTACTCGACTCCATCGAGTCAGTAATTCATTCTTGGGGCGATGTATACGCTTTTACAACAAAATTCCAGAAAATATACAAAATTTGACCTGCTCAAAGTTCAAAAACTTTATTAAACTAAGTTTGTATAAAAAGGGTTATTATAGTATTAAAGAATTTATAGATGATAATAACCCCTGGAAATGAGGTGATCGCTACCAAGCTATTTCTAATTTGTTGTGTTGTTAATTTGTGTAACATACATGATTGTAAGCTGTTATTTTAAAAAAAAAAGTCCCGCTGGGTTTATTGCTGGTTCTTCCCAGGACAGAGGTTTTTTTTTCGAACCAGTGGTAATTATACAAAAGAGTGACTTTCAATAAGCATTATTTATAATCTATATTGAATAAAAAAGTTTCTGTTTCTGTTTCTGTTTCAAATAGTTTTGTGAAGTTTTTGTCGCTTGGTACGAACAGCACTCAACTTTTAGTCGATAATTTTTTTTAGGTGCGTTCCGAGACACATGGTCAAAAAAGAGTTTGAAATTCACAGCAACCATCTACCATCAGGTGGACTATGTGCTCGTTTACCACCCTATCCTATAAAAAAAAATATTCTGGATTAATGAAATTAACAGCAATTAATACTGTCATCCATAATCTGATTTTTTGTTATAGAATAAGGATGACAAACGAGCACACAGTCCAACTGATGGTAAGTGGTTGCTCCAGCCTATATTTATTTATTATTTATTGTGCAATCAAAAGGCATTTACATCTATCCTCTATTACAAATCAAAATGCATCAGAATGCCTCTTTTCCAGTAAAAAGTCTCCAGTTCTCTACACTCACCATACGAAACACAACAGCGTTAAACTGCTATTTTACGCTGGCATTCTGTGAGAGCGTGGTCCTTCCCCGGTCGAGCCGACCCATTCGTGCTACAACTATAGTACTAATATAGCTGCAGCATGGCTCTACCACGTATAGAATACACTATAGAATACGTATAAATAAAACATTGGTCGCAACTGTGGTGTGAAGTGATGAATAATAATATTGATTAATACATTTTTAATATAAGGTTGACTCAGACTATTCATATTTAATGCCCTTTTAAATATTTTATCCGCAAAAAGTACAATTTTGTACACCTCCGCGGATGGAATAAGCAATTTACCTCTATTTACAAATGTTGTAGATGATTGATATTTATTTACATTCAAAACGTATAAATGATCGGTTTGTAAATGATCTGCAGCAATTAGCAAATTTTTCATAGTTTCATGATTTTTTATCATCAGAAATGCATGGAATACAGCTCTAAAGGTAAGTTACTAATAAAAGATTACGAAAAGTAAACAGCTTTACCATTGGTTAGTAATTAGGCAGCAATACATAGGTAGGTATTAACTGACCGAACAATGAAGTTGCACATGATTTACAACGACATAAAATGAAAAACTTACTTAAACTTACTAATGCAGTGAATATTAATCAACTCATATTGTTATTTAGTACCTAGTGACACGTGAAGAAATTTTGTTGGTTACGTAGTTTGTCAGTGGTTGCAAACATATGGTCCTAGTTTTACTTTGACTTACTTTTGAATAAACTCATTGTGGTATTACGTTGATAGTTGGTACTTATACTGAAAATGCAATGGTCGCAAGCATTCAATGCGTGTAATACTAAACTGATTTTGATGTAATTTTGCATTAAGGTATAACTTGATCTATAGGATTTTATCTTCCCATATCGGACTTTTATTCCCAAGGAGCGTGATATAACACAAATTAAAAAAAGAAAACAGAAAATAAAGGTTACTGATAAATAAATAACATGACAATAAAATAGAGTAATAAATATGGAGAGAATAAGAAAAATATAACAATAAAGACTACTGGTGTCTTCGACGTGTCGGTTTGTGATGTCACATCGCGATGCGGAGCAAAGCGGTCGCACTTACCGTAAAACACCATTTTACTCATCAATATTTCAGTCATTTTTAAAGGTAGAAAAAAATAAGAATACCGTTGAATTCGTAATTTTTTATACAATTTTTTGATACCCTTAACTAAATTGGGTGGCCAGACCCATTAGCTCTCTGTCTCTTTATCTTTATAATTAATACTCTTTGATTTTTAATTTTAATTAAATTCATGTTCAAGGATTTTAATACTCCCTGAAGCTTCTATGTCTATTTTTTTTATAGGATAAGGGTGACAAGCGAGCACACAGTCCACCTGATGGTAAGTGGCTGCAGTGGCCCGTAAACATCTACATCTATCCTCGTATGCGAATCAAAATGCAGATGCGTTGTCAGCCGTGAGGACTAAGATGGAATGCCTCTTTTTTAGTAAAAAGGGTATACGGTTCTCTACACTCACCATACGAAATACATCAGTGTTGAGCTGCTATTTTACGCTGGTATTCTGTGAGTGCGTGATCCTTCCCCGGTCGAGCCGACCCATTTGTACTACAACTATACTACTTATATAGCTGCAACATGGCTCTACCACGTATAAAATGCCTTGTGCTAATCATTCGCTAAATCTATGTGGAGTGCACTCACTTAGGGAGCGTTAATTCAAGTTTAACTTTTTTCGGAACAGTAGAAAGAGTTTACAGGTTCTTTTCATCATACACATGTCAATGGGAATCTTTAATAAAAGTAGGCGTATCCGTCAAAAGACTCTCAGAGACAAAATGAATTGCTCATCATGACGTTGTTAAACCACTGCAGAATAATTAAAAAAAAACTAGTATAAACACTCGAAGATATATATGATCCCAGCACGAACAGAGAAAACGTAAATACAATAGAAGCAGTATCTACACTCTTACCAGCTTTGTGTGACTTCAGTTTTTTATGCTATCTTTCCTTTTGGTGTAAAATCCTAATAGAAGTTAGTCAGACACAAAAGCAAATACTAAATAATATAATAATAATCTAAATTATCACTGGAAAAATGTGAGATAAAAATCAAAGACCAAAAATTTTTCTTCAAAGCCAACGTATTCAACTAGTAGAAAAAGCTATTTCCTAAGTAACAAAAAATGTGAGATTGTGGACATTTCGATTGAAGGAAGAAGAGAATTGAGGAGATATCGAAAACGTTTACCAAGAGAAATGACCCGATATGCTGGACTAACATTGCCAGAGGAGCTGCAGAGAGCTATGTTAGAATGTCTTGACATATTTTACGAGGAACTAGACCATCGCTACAGAGCAATGGATGATATTCTCGTAACATTTAGTGTTGTTCAGCCTTACATTCTGCTAACGTCACCAGATGAAGATCTTCGTGTAATAGTTCAAAATCTGACAAAAATCAAAGCTAAGAAAAAGCTGCCAGCATTTCTTCCCAAGAAGCGGTTCAATGTTATTCATTGGAGCTTTTCTCATAAAATTGGGCTATTCTGAATCTGTTCCGAATCTAGCGCTGTGTCTAAGATTACTATTAAGTTTCATGTGAAGGAAGCTTTTCAAAACTCAAGTTAAATAAATCTTACTTAAGGTCCACAATGAGCCAAGCGCGATTAACCAATCTTTCCATTTTATTTATCGAAAATGACAAGAAAGTAAACTTTGATAATGTATTAGAATATTTTAGCAAAATAAAGTCCCGTTAACATGTATAGAATTTTTTGTTTTATTTTGGGGGGTGCTTGATAGAAAACCGCCCTGGGTGTCAACCCACGCTACGCTGCCACTAGTTACCGTAAGGTTTGATACTGTAGCGAAGCAATAATGTAATCAAAATATTAAACGGAGTTTAATTGTAACACTATTCAGCACTTCCCATATTGAAAAAAATACGCATTTCGTTTTCCGTGATGCTGTATACACTAATAATATTCTCAAAATATTGTATCATGGACACTCTATTAGAAAAAAATGGTGCCTTTCATTCATTTCAAGGTCACTGATTTAGGAATGTTTCTCTGGTATGAAGTGCGCACTCCCTATATATTACTACCTCCTTGAGTAATATATAAGGAAGGTGATTACTAAATGTAGTGATTATATTCTCTTTGGTGATTACCTTGCCCGAGAGCCTAGACTTCTTGGCGGAATCTTAACCGGCGATGCATTGCTGCTCCTGTATTATTACTTAAATAATGGTTTGAAGTGGAACTTGATATGTAAAAGTAGTACGATTTTGTGTATTAAGTGTCTGCGCATGTGAACAATTAGTGAAAACGGTGAAACAAGTGCTATGATGGTGATAATGTGATTCTCAAGATAAGGCGCTTAGGCGCCTTGAGATACCATCGCCAACTGTCAGCTGTCTGCTGGCTCAAGTTTCCGTCAAATTTTCCCAGGGGTTGCACAATGTGACGCATGAACATATTGTTAAGCAGTGTACTATGAAGGATAATTATACATTGTAACTTCAGGCTCAGAAGGGCTAGAACCCAGAGCCGTAAAACCAGTTATAAAAATAAACCGAGAGCCGAGTAGATATAGTAGAGATTGAACTATATAATTCTTTATTTTTTGGAGTTTATGGCCTGGTATCTAGACCTTTAGGCCAAGTCTTGAGTATTTTTATTCGGTTTATTATTTCTTCATAGTTCACTGCTTCCCAATATGTTGATGCGTCACATTGTGCAGCCTTTGGGAGATTTTGACGGCAACTTGAGCCAGCAGGCAGCTGACAGTTGGCGATGGTATCTGAAGGCGCCTATGCAAACAAACAGCTATCTTGAGAATCCATCACCATCAGAGCACTTGTTTCACAGTTTCCACTAATAGTTCACATGCGCAGACACTTAATACACAAAATCGCACCACTTTTATATATCAAAGTCCACTTCAAACCATTATTTAAACAATAATACAGGAGCAACAAACCGCCGCAGGTCAAGTTCCCGCCAAAACTCAACTATATAATTCTATGGAGCCGAGTGTGGCCATCACGGAAGTGTAGACAAACGTACATGTACTTCCTGGCCATAGTAGTGATGGGACTCCAGTGAAATTTTTTTACTCGAGTCACTCGCCAGTAATAGCCTAGTCACTCGAGTGCCACTCGAATTAAGATATGACTACAAAACATTGTTTTCCACGATTTGTAAAGGTTATAAGTCTTGACAAATCATTTTGATTAGAGCTTAAGATATATTATTTTGTTTCTGCTTGGTAAGTGATGCATTAGATCTTGCAAGCTGTAGTTGCTGAAACGCCGTTTTATTGATGTATAATTTGAATCGGCAGACGTGGAAGCATAACTCTTACCTTTAAGAACATGCATGAGAGGAACATGATTCACTCCTAAAGTCTTTGTAACTTTCTTGCATAACTTACAAATAACCATTTTATTGTTAAACATTTCTGTCGTAAAAACTTCCAAAAAAGCTATCTACCATTTATTTCAAACAGTCTTATTTAAACATATTACTAAAAACAAACAACTCACTCAAACAAAATTGTACTTGATTTCAAATGGAAGATACATCGGCTAAACCTGTCTTAACTTGAATTTCTCACTCGAGTCGGTACAGACCAGTGGCCTGAGGCCACTCGAGTGGTCCGAGTTTTTCGAGTTGACTGGAGTCACTCGTAATCCGAGCAGTCATAAATATTACTCAAGTGCGAGTAAAATAAAAGCTACTCGAGTGACTCGAGTGAAACACGGCTCAAGTCCCATCACTAGGCCATAGATAAATTTTCTCTGTTTACGAATAAATAAAAATAAATATGAGATTATGGAAAGTAGTGGCCGAGAGCGAGAGCCCGAGACGATAAATATGACAATGTTTTTGTTGGTTTTTGTTTTGAAAAAGTTTCTTTACTGACAATATGCGGTGGGGCGAAAATGAGACATATCAGTTTGTTAAAATTTATCTAAATTGCGAGTGCCTATGGAACTCCGATCATGAACATTACAAATTCAAAGATAAAAGGCAGAAAGCGTATCAAGCGATAATTGCTGAATTTATGTCTCGTACTGGTATAAGGATTAATGAAAGCGAATTGAAAATAAAAATTAGAAATTTAAAATCGACTTACTCACAAGAAATTGCTAAAATAAGGACAAGGTCTAGTCCTAATTCGGAGTATATACCCACCATCAAATGGTTCGCAGACTGGCATAGATGTTTTAAGCAAAACTTGAAGAAAACTGTGGTAGATGAGGTAAATTAATATTACTTATTATTAAATACATAAAACCATGTATTAATTTTTAATTCAATCATTTTTAGTTTATGTTTATTTAATTAAAAATAAAGTTAAAAAACGTTCAATGATTATGTAGCATGCAATCAGTCAATGAATGCAGGTGGCTTTGAAGTTGAATCATACTTTATGCTATTCTATGTGGAAGGCAAATGTTCAGATATAAACTTGAGTTGTTGTGAATAATGATGGTAATTACTATATTGAATTTTGTGCTTGTGTTATGTTTAAATTCACACCCATATATTACAGGATTATTACTCTTTAGTTTTTCCAATTCTAGTCACCAGTACAAGGCTCCCACTTCTGAAGGTTTCTTTCTCAACATTTATTGCTTCTGTAATCTATCTATCTACTGACCATTGGCTTTTTATAACTATTTCTAGTTAAAAATGCACTAAGCATGGCTGAAATCTTCCCCGCTGCTATGTAGTCATTTAAAGACATACAGAACACAGATTGAACAAGAATTCTTAGTCTTTGAATTACAAACCAACTAACCTTAGGAAAGATTAAAAAAAATGGAAATTACTTACAAATTTTTTTGTTTAGAGTATACATATAAGTAAGCTATAGAGCATCGGTCAGCAAGAGGCGGACCGCGGTCCGCAAACGGAAGGAAAGGTCGATTACCTAGGATCGCCAAATATTGTAATGTATTGCATACCAAGTATAAATTAATACGTAGATAAGGTATACTATACCTTTATTATTTGAAATAATATTTTTAAGCCACATAGAATTTAACTTAGTACCTGTTCTATTTTAAGTTGCCTAGTTAACCTGTTTTCAAGTACCTTATAGTATTTTATACGTGGCAGAGCCATGCTGCAGCTATATTATAGTTGTAGCACAAATGGGTTGGCTCGACCGGGGAAGGACCACGCTCTCACAGAATACCAGTGTAAAATAGCAGCTTAACGCTGCTGTGTTTCGTATGGTGAGTGTAGTGAACCGGAGACCCTTTTTACTGGAAACGAGGCATTCCATCTTAGTCCTCACGGGTGACAACGCATCTGCATTTTGATTCGTAATACAAGATAGATGCAGATGTCTATGGGCCACAGCAACCACTTACCATCAGGTGGACTGTGTGCTCGTTTGTCACCCTTATCCTATAAAAAAAAAAACCTACATCTGATATGGTTTGATTAGTTCCCTATCTAGCCTGTGTGTCTGTGTTTGTGCGAATTAGTTATGATTGATGTGATTTAAATCTTGGTTACACACACAAAACATCCATAGATTGAACTATGTACCATTACTACGGAATCTATTCAGAGTTCAGACAATTCTTGAATATAAAAAGAGAACTCTGAAGAAGACATTTTCTGGCCGATCTTAGAAAGGAATATGCTACTTCCTGATTCCAAGATTGCAGAGGTGGGCAAGCTATCTCCGTTTCTTAAATCGCCATTTGAAGTTGATGTAGTGGCAGAATGGACGAATGTGGCTTCCAAGTTGTTTAATCTGTCATAGCCATTACTTCAAATGGAGGTAAAGTGTCAAGTGTATAAAACGGTATCCACTGAAGAATTTTGGGCCAAACACATCCCAGAAAAATATGAAAATTGCAAGAAACTAGCTATAAATTTGGCCACTATGTTTGACTCGACATAAGTAAGTGAAACATCTTTCTCAAAGATGAATTTTTTGAAAAATTTATTTCGTTTGAGATTAACGGACGCTCACCTAGAAGACTCACTTCGAATTTTCTGTTATAAAAAACTGGCTCAAGACCGTCGGTGTGGTTTCTCAGATTAATTTTAGGTCTTGTATTTTATAATTCATAATTTGATTTGAAACCAAAATAATACATCGGTAGCACTTAATTATTATCAATTGTTTTTTCTGGACCTCGTTAAAACTTTCCCACAGTATCCGGACCCCACCTAAAACTACTTGCCGATCCCTGCTATAGAGCATATGTATTGCTCATTGCCCATTTTGCCAAGTGTAAGCAGATGTTCATAATAAGCTGATACATAGATAAAGAAGTTGAATAGAATAGAATATGCACTACATCTAAACTTAATTGTACTTAAAAACTGGTTTGATAATACTGATTGAATCTGTGAAACAAAACCCTAAATCCTATTTCATTTACAAAAAAGATTACTGCTCTGAAAATATAGAAAAATTTAATGGCTATCTTGGCAGTCTTATGGTCCAAGAGCGCATGATGCATTTTTCATGATGTGTTTGATGCATCATGGAACTTTGTTGAAAAGTATCAGTCCACTCAATAAGCAAGTATATGACTATTTTCCTGGCCTACCTGGGTACACCTGGTACTGCGCAATGCGCATACAGATTGCAAAAAATAATGCCCAAAAAAAGTGTTGAATCAAACAATATTAATAAGGACTATCTTTTTTTTTTTTTTTTTTTTTTTTTATATGATAAGGGTGACAAACGAGCACACAGTCCACCTGATGGTAAGTGGTTGCTGCGGCCCATAGACATCTACAACTATCCTCTATTACAAATCAAAATGTAGATGCGTTGTCACCCGTGAGGACTAAGATGGAATGCCTCATTTCCAGTAAAAAGGGCCTCCGGCCACCTGCACTCACCAAGCGAAACGCAGAGGTAAACATCTACTTCACGCTGGTTTTCTGTGAGGTCGTGGTACCACCCCGGTTCGAGCCGGCCCATCCGTGCGACAGCAAAAGCTGCCGCGTGGCTCTACCACTGTTAATCTGTCACCTAAGTTGATAAAGAACTATGAAAAAAATGGCAGACACTTCTGAACGACAGACATAAGGGCAAACTACCCCAAAGTTGTATTTTCGAAAATTCCAAAAAAATGTTTTTAATTCTATCTGCCATTTTGACAGCGTGTTTATTATATAATAAAAAATTCTCACAAAAGGGCAGACAGTTTCTCCGGGGGTTAATAATTTAAAAATCTATACAAATAAATAAAATTTAAGTGTCTGTTTGTAATGTTAAAATAACAGCTTTTTACTAAATGCATATGAAATTATATGCGGTATTTATAACAAAAACACAATTAATAGAATGTTTGTCTGTCTGTCTGCCTGTCTGTTTGTTCCAGCTAATTTCTGAAATGGCTGGACTGATTTTGACGGGACTGGATGGTTGGCGGTCCACCACTGTGCGTCTAACTAGGAGTTATCTTCCTCTTACAACTTCTCTGTGGCATTGTTTACCACCGGCGATTTTTCCGGACCGATATGACTTAGGGACCTTCAAGAAAAGAGCTTACACCTTTCTTAAAGCCGGCAACGCACCTGTGATTCCCCTGGTGTTACGGTTGTTAATGGGCGGCGGTAGTCACTTACCATCAGGTGAACTGCATGCACAAACATTTTTATAGAGGTTTTTTTTATAAAAGAGGGGGCAAATGATTGCCCCCTCTTCTATAAAAAAAAACCTTTATTTACCATGATTGATGCAAATAAAAGTTTTGAATCTCTGAACTATTAGTTTAATTTCATTAAAATAGTTGAATTTTAGGGTAAAATTCTAAACCTAGTATAATTTCATGTCTATTTTTTAAGGTCAGAAAGTTGAAGGCCCTTTGCCACTTATTGATTCATTTCTATCATGTGGACATATTTTTCATACCATTATTTTTGCCTTTTCAGGAGCAAACTCATACGGATGAATCAAATAATAAGGCATGGATTATCATGACTCAGTCAGATGATTCAGAAAATGTAAATAATGAAGACGACCATTCAGAAATATATGCATCACACGCTGATGATGGATACGGTGTAGTCTTGAAATGTGAAACTTTAAATGATACAACTGAATTGAACAGAATAGAAAGACAAAATTCATTTAAAGAGAAAAGAAAAAAGATCAACATCCACAATTCTAACACTGATCAGTGTGACAGAATCTATAGAGGCAGTCTGGATTCAAATATTGAATCAGTATCCAAAGAGGATGAATTTGATATTTATGGAAGATATATTGCAACACAGTTAAGGAAAATGGATTTACAGAGAGCATTGAGACTTCAACTTGAAATACAAAGCCTTGTCAGTGAAGCAAGAATTGCAGACCTTCACTAACCACTTTGTACTGTGTTATGAACAATTTCTACTGGCTAAAACACCTCAGGGTGATTCTTATAGCAAACTTTTTATTATTATTATATAAAAATGTGTTAACATATTTCATTAGACCTCAACAAAACCACTTATCTTTGTAAAAAATAAACTACGGTCCAATATGATGGATATTACATTAAATTACTTACAAGTTACCTAAGGGGCCTCAGTTTTACTATACTAAGATGATATAAAAATATAATGAAATAATTTTTAATAAAAATATTTTCAATTAGTATTATTTATTGTCAACAAGTTCTAGGATTCAAACAATGCCCGGTTTCTATATTTAAAATTATAAACTGCTTTTACAGGGTTTTTCATTAAGAATACTCGAACTTTTAAATGGAATAAAACAACCTGTGTTAGTGACACTGCCACAATTTTTATTTTATTTTACCACTCACGGATGGTACGAGGGTGGATTGAAAAGTACTCGGCCTAACCAAGAAAATAAACACATACTAAATCAGTTATATTTTTATTTTTCTACATAATCACCATCAAGTTCAATACACTTTTGCCACCTCCCCTTCCAAGCATTTAGACCGTTGAAAAAAAATGATTCTTCCTTAGAGTCAAAATATGCGTCTACAGCTGCTTTGACCTCGTCGTTTGTCGAAAATCTTTGACCTCCCAAGTGCTTTTTTAGGTTAGGGAACAGAAAGAAGTCTGATGGTGCCAGATCAGGTGAATACGGCGGATGCGGTAACAGTTCAAAGCCACAGTTGTGAATTTCAGCCATTGACTGTACTGACGTGTGAACACGGGCGTTATCTTGATGAAACAGGACTTTTCTTCTGAGCATTCCTCGACGTTTTTCTTTTATTTCCTCTCTTAAACGACGTAGTAAGGTGCAGTAGTAATCAGTTTATAGTCTGACCCCTTTCAAGATAATCAATCATAATCACACCTTTCGAGTCACAGAATACTGAAGCCATCACCTTATTTGCCGACAAAATCGACTTAGCCTTTTTAGGGGGTGGTGAACCAGGTCTTCTCCACTGTTTTGATTGTTGTTTTGTTTCCGGTGTACAGTAATGAACCCATGTTTCGTCTATAGTAACAAAACGATTCAAAAAATCATCTGCATCGGCTTCAAATAACTCCAAACAGTCGCGTGAAATAGTCAATCGCGTCCTTTTTTGTTCAACTGAAAGCAGTCGCGGAACCCACCTCGCAGACACCTTGTGGAAACCCAACTCGTTGACAATGATGTTTTGAGTTCGTTCATAAGAGATGCCTATAATCTCGGCTATCTCTCTAATTTTTAATCTGCGGTCTCCCATTATTAAATCAAGTACTTTTTTAATATTTTCATCAGTAGTTGACGTCGAAGGCCTTCCAGAGCGGGGTTCATCTTTCACACTCTCTCTACTACGCTTAAATTCTGCTATCCATTTTTTGACGGATGAATATGACAGAGCACAATCGCCTAATGTACTGACCATGTCATCATGGATGGCTTTTGATGATAGCCCCTTATGGAGGTACTTAATGACGGCACGCTGCTCGATTTGCTCCATTCGCGGAAATTATGTCCGATTACTTTGTTAATAAATTTATAAAATCACAACTAATTATCGCACACGTTTCGAACTTCACACAATGAACTAGTCTGAACTGAACTAAATAATGTGGGTAGATTTGATTTTTAGAATTGAATGGATCTGTGTTAGGCCGAGTACTTTTCAATCCACCCTCGTACCAGTTGAACTGTGTTTGAGAATGACACAATAAATTTAGATGTAAATCGACTTGACGTTTATATATGCAGTGCTGCATAATATTAGATGTTTTGAAGACTTATTACAGAAACGTTTTATCACGTCATCGTTTACATATATTCTGTCATAATTAGCATAATTAGTACAACTAATAAGTTGTGTTATGGACACAACGTATAATTACGTCCAATGCATCTATACTTCCGTCATGTCGTATTACGTAGATGAATAGTAGTTATATTCCCCCTCCCCCCATCCCCGCTGGTTTGTGCAGTATAAAGTTCAGTGTAGGTGCAGAGCGCGAGATTCCGTTTAAGTCATTTTACGAGTGCCTAAGAAAGGTTTATTATCAACTAAAGTAGAAGGATACACACCTGTAGCTGTCCTGTCAACACCGGCGAAAGTGTTGTAGTCTGATATACATAAGGATGTACTCTCACAGGTAAACACCCAGCTGACAGATGCTCAGCATGGCTTTCGACCAGCACGGAGTACCGCAAGCAACCTTCTGAAATACATGGCTGATATCGTGCCGGTAGTGGACAGTGGAGTGCAAGTGGACGTCGCTTATTTTGATTTCAAAAAAGTCTTCAACTTGGTGGATAGCGACGTATTACTTAAAAAGTTAGCAAGCATTGGTTTTACTCCACACTCACTATAATTGTTTGCCAATTACATGAGAAACAGGCAACAATATGTGGAATACGCTGGTTTCGTATCGAAACCAAATTACACTCGATCTGGAGTGAGTCAGGGCAGCAATCTCGGTCCTCTACTTTAATGATATACGATTTGCCGAGTGTTGTGATTGAAGCTAAATGTTTGCTGTTCGCTGACGACCTCAAGCTGTATCTACCGATCAGGGAACCGGAGGACTGTGAGAGGTTACAACGCGACATTGACCTCACACCTCACACAACGCTACCAGGGTGGTAGAGTGGTGTGAGGTGTGAGGTCATGTCGGTGTGAGGATAATAAGTTGCAGTTTAACTCATCTAAGTGTGTAACGCTAACTTTTACTCGCGCACGCAATCCCGTTCGCTATACGTATGCACTGGATGGAGTAGCTGTGCCACGAGTGAATGAAGGAATTTGGGTGTTCGTTTCACCTCATTACTTAATTTCAAAATTCATATAGCGGACATCTGCAAGAAAGCGTATCGCAACTTAGGTTTTATACTGCGCAGGGCTCGTTGTTTCACTAACATTAAAGCCATTGTAGCACTGTATAACGCCTTAGTTAGGAGCCAGTTTGAGTGCAACGCGGTTATCTGGGCTCCACATGAAACTAAATATAGTGTCATGCTGGAGAGAATTCAAAACAAATTTGTTAGATTTCTATATTTCAAAGAGTATGGCGTATATCCTTTTTGCACACTGAAATATCCAACCTTATTCGTTTTTGGCATGGTGGGATATAATGAACTCCGTGTTAGGCGGGACCTCGCATTAGTAACATACAGGGTATTTTTGAAATGCTCCCGAAAACGAAGACAGATGATAGTAGATACTACACCTTTGATGATGGGTGAAATATAAAATCGATCCTGATGAAAAAAAAACATCTTCACTACTGTTTATTAACTTTATTCATTCTCTATCATGTTAATACAGCTAAATGAAACGATAATTTCATAAAAAAATCATGAAAATACTTAAACAAAAAACCATTAGTGGAATTACTGTAATACAATCAGCTGATTAGAGGTCAATGTACGCGCGAACACAGAATTCGCGCGGCCAGCAGCTAGTGGCACTAGCTGCAGGCCGCGCTCTTTTATTGATCAAATACGCTAAAACAAATGCGTACAATGTAAAGTTCTTGAAGCACTGGCACTTTCCACACACCGTTAAAGCGTTATGTATGTTACGAGTAAGACATCGTCAACGTTTATTATTTATAAGTTTTATCCCTACGACTAATTTTCATATGGAATTTAAAAGTTATGGTTGTATGGGTGTTTAGTGTTAATAAAAGTCACCACATATAACGCACAAAACGTTTATTGTCTACAAGTACACAGAACATTTAAGAAGGCGGATAATGTACACAGTGAAAACAAAGGAAAGACAATTTAACACAAACAATAGAACTTATACACAACTCGATATGTACCTCGCGACTACAATAATTATATTAATGAATACGATAGCCCGGACAAGCGCGAGAGTGGCATGCGTTCTACGTCGGAAGCAGCTGCGGACTGGCGGGGGCGAATCCGCTCACGCGCAAGTCGATTGAGGCGTGGCCGCTTGACCTAGATACGGTCGTGCCATATGTTTGACGAGTACGCTCACTCGCTGCCGCGCTTTGAAGTTCCAGGTTCGATATGCCTCCACATCACCCCCCTCTAGAGACCGTGATACGGGCAATAATACTCAGGGAATTTTACTCTCATTCCTGATTTTGTACATTTTATTACATTATCTGGTGATGTTTTATCCGGAGGTGAATTTTCGCACTTTCGCGTTAATAATGTTTTAGGCGCTGTTTGCTCAATAACCATAGAGTCTTTGAGTATGTAAGCCCGCTTTAACCTATCTATGGTAACAGTTATTTTCTTGCCCTGTATTAAAATTGCGTATATCTTGTTACCTCTCTCTAAGACTTTATATGGGCCTCTGTAAGCTGGTTGCAAGGCTTTTCGACAGGCACCCTCTTATTGGGTATACGGTGCGCCCACAAAGAAAACCTCGAAGCAACATCCGCCGAATTAATGGCGAAACGCTCAGACTAAGCGGGAGATCTCCCCTTTTCTTTCCACCGGCTACAGTTGTAATTTTTAATACAATTACACAATCAATTGTACCCTGACGCAACAAGCAGTTCTTTACTACAAAAAATTATTGATATTAATAAACGTACCTAATTGGGTACTCAGTACTCACACAATTATAAACACTATTTCATCATTATAATTAAACAAAAATGAAACTTCGATAAATCGCTCAGTGCCCAGGTTCAAGGCCAGCGTTTTTACGTGACGGGACCTATAAGCGTTCGGCGCCCGCGAGGATATTGACCCAATTATCAGCTGATGTAATTTTTAAGTTTCACTGATGGTTTTCTGTTTAAGTATTTTCATGATTTTTTTATGAAATTATCGCTTCATTTAGATGTACTAACATGATGGAGCGTGAATAAAGTTAATAAAACGTTGTGAAAAGATGATTTTTTTTCCTCGGGATCAAATTTATTTGTGACCCATGTGCTAAGGTGTAGTATCTACTATCATCTGTCTTCGTTTTCGGGAGCGTTTCAAAAATACCCTGTATATTCTCCAAGTAATAAGAGGAAAGATAGACAATCCTTATTTCTTGGAGGGTATATATTTGAATGTGCCGGGGAAATACGTGTGGCGAAGGCGGTGGCCGCGGCTGCAGGCGGTGCCGCGCGCCCGCACCAACTTACTGAGGGAGGCGCTGCGCACTCGCGCCACCGGACTACTTAACCTTATCCATGAGGAAGTTGACATATTTATATGTTGTGTGAGTGAATTCACAAGGGCTGCATTATTTATAATATGTTACAATAATTAAAATGTTTACTGTTATCACTAGCGCATTAAGTCATTAGATCCTGTAATGTTAGTGATAAGTTTGGCTAAATAAATAAATAAAAGATAGTGTCGTGGTTCTGTTCGTTGTAGTAATTCTTCTAGGGCAGGCAAGGAGGATGGTGTTGCTGAGAGGTTGCCCTGTGTTACACTGAGATAAGCAGTATTGCTGTTGATTTGCATACTTTGGTGTTACCATGTAATCACGTACTTCACGTTACACTGGTATGTGATCGTGGCGGGGAAGTATTACGGTGTGGTCGAACTGTAATTTCTCCATACTGAATGTATAGTCCGTTACGCTGTCTTATTACTGATAATAATTAATTGTGTAAGCAAGAAAGCAAGTTAAACATCCGCTCTCACACTTTTATTATTTTTAATAAATAACGCTATCCTGATGTATTTCCGAGATCAAAATTGGGATCTTCTGTAGAATTTCCGACATATTACTATTTCTTTTTTTAAATTTGTTAGAGGCAGTTACGAGGGCTGCATTAAAAGTATCGGGAATGGAATATTTCCACTGTTCCTGTCATATTAAAATCTTTTTAATTGAAAACTCCTTGGTTTTAAAAATCGAATACCATTTATTTATTTAAAAAAAGATTCTCGGTCTTGTCACAAGGTTTTGTCAAACTTGTTTAGTCGTTGAGAAAATGGAATTGACTCGAGAAAATTCAAGAGCGATGATTTGTTATGACTTTCGAAGTTGTTGACCGGATGATTTCTGTATTTGATGATGAAGCCCCATCCAAAACCACAATTTATCGCTGGTTTGCTGAATTTCAACGTGGACGTGTCAAGCTCAGTGATGATCCCCGTCAAGGTCGTCCAAAAACTGAAGTCACCCAAGAAAACGTCGATGCTGTGCGTAAGCTGATTGAGGAAGATCGACATGTGACATACCGCGAAATTCAGGCAACTTTAGACATTGGCATGAGTCAAATACGCAACTTTAGACATTGGCATGAGTCAAATACAAATAATCTTGCATGAACAAATAGGTGCAAAAAAGTTGTTTTCCCTATGGATACCGCATTCGCTCTGTGAAGAGCAAAAAGCGGCTCGCGTTTCTTGGTGCGTCAGAACTCTCGAAAGATTCCACGCAGGATCCTCAAATGCTGTATACAACATCGTATCAGGTGACGAATCCTGGATATATGCGTACGAATCCGAAACAAAAAACCAGTCATGAGTTTGGGTGTTCGAAAATGAGTTAAAGCCAACAAAAATTGTTCGTTCACGGAGTGTTGCAAAAAAAATGGTGGCCATGTTTGTCTCCAAAACCGGCCATGTTACGACTATTCCTCTTGAGGGACATAGAACGGTTAATGCAGAATGGTATGCTAGCATTTGTTTGCCACAGGTCGTTTATGAACTCCGTAAAGAGAACTGCAACCGCCGCATCATCCTCCATCACGACAATGCGAGTTCTCACACCGCACACAGAACAAAAGAGTTTTTAGAGCAAGAAAACATAGAATTATTAGACCATCCGCCGTACAGCCCCGACCTAAGCCCTAACGATTTCTATACTTTCCCTAAAATAATGAATAAATTGCGTGGACAGAGATTTTCATCCCCTGAAGAAGCTGTGGACGCCTACAAAACGGCCATTTTGGAGACCCCAACTTCCGAATGAAAAAATGTGCCAAATTTCGCGGAGAATACTTCGAAAAGCAATAAATACCTTTTTAAATAGAGTAATTTTGTGTCACTTCCTTGATTCTATTCCCGAAATTTTCAGTGCCGCCCTCGTAACAAACAAATTATACAAGGACAAACATCTAGACCCGGAACAATTAATTAATAAGAGTTCGAATCCCGGACGGAACAAGTATTTGTATGGCTAATACTTGTTCAACAACAACAACAACAACAACTTGTTCTTGTGGAACAAGTATTTGTATGGTTTGTCCTTGTATAATTTGTTTGTTACGAGGGCGGCACTGAAAATTTCGGGAATAGAATCAAGGAAGTGACACAAAATTACTATTTAAAAAGGTATTTATTGCTTTGCGAAGTATTCTCCGCGAAATTTGGCACATTTTTCCATACGATGGAACCAATTATTGAAGCAACCATACAAATACTTGTTCCGTCCGGGATTCGAACTCGCGCCCCTTAACGCTGCAACTCATTACTAAGTCACTGCGCCACGGAGCCGTCACTTGTCAGTTTCACATTTTTTGCTATTTACGAACATGCGACACGCGAGGCTCCCTGTTGTGGCTGAAAGCTACAATGAAATAATTCAATAATGTTCTGAACCTAAATAAATGAATTATCATCTTCATCCAACTAGTCTCAAACTAGGCTATTGGATTCGTCAAATATATTACAAAAGTCACCTGATGAGATAATTCAGGAAGAACTACCACCGTCACTAAACGCCTCTCAAAATGGGATATTGGATTTGTCAACTTTATCACCAATTTCCCATATGGCTGAAAGCTACCACCATGAGATAGTTCAGGAAGAACCTAGGTCTTCTGGCGAACTGCCATGTTCTTCCAACGCGCTACAAAATAGACCAGGAAATTCGTCAATTCCCACTCAGACAACATTTACAAAGGAAGGATGGGTGCAAACTACAACTTCCATACCAGAATTTAATTTTGACGCCGATACTGTAGGGGTAAAGTTTTCCATAGATGAAAACACAACCGTAATCGATATGTTCACCCGCTTATTTCCACCTATGATTCATGACTATCTAATAGATTGCACAAATGCAAATGGCGAAAATATGTGTCAAACTAATAGGCCGAAAACTAGACACACTGTACGTAGATTTATTCTGCAGCTATATTATGGTTGCATAAATGGGTCGGTTCGACTAGCGCAGGACCACGCTCACACAAACTACCAGCGTGAAACAGTAGAAAAGTACTGCATTTCGCATGGTGAGTGTAAAGAACTAGACTGTTTTTACTAGTATCGAAATATCATTTTATTTAGGGGTGATAACGCAGCTTCATTTACATTCTTAATAGAGCATAAATGTAGTTATGGACCACAGCATCCATTTACCATCAGTGACACAGTAGCTCCCTTTTTGCGTCCAACTCGACTCTTGATGACGGGGGGAAAACACCGCCGACCATCCCGCGGTGTGAGTGCTCCATGCCGGATGTGCTGTTCTCACAGCGCTCGGTTCGCAAAGCACTCCTCTCCCTGGACATCCAGAAGTCGAGTGGGCCTGACGGAATCCCCCCAATTGTGCTGAGGACGTGTGCTCCGGAGTTGGCACCGATCCTAACGCGTCTTTTCCGGTACTCCTACTCCCAAGGCGTAGTCCCGAATTCATGGAAGACAGCTTTTGTCCACCCGATCCCTAAAAAAGGCGACTACTCAGACCCGTACAACTATAGGCCTATCGCGATCACCTCCTTAATAATGACACCTCCAAAATAATGGAATCAATTATTAACTGCCAGCTCATGCGGTACCTTGAGGATCACCAGCTGATTAGTGACCGCCAATACGGATTTCGTCGGGGTCGATCAGCTGGTGATCTTCTGGTCTACCTGACCCATAGATGGGCAGAGGCAGTAGAGTCCAAGGGGGAGACGTTGGTCGTTAGTTTGGACATTGCGAAGGCCTTCGATCGGGTTTGGCACAAAGCGCTTCTTTCGAAGCTCCCTTCCTATGGGCTTCCCGAGAAATTGTGCGATTGGATCACCAGCTTCCTTGCAGATCTGAGCATCAAGGTCGATGTAGACGGTGGATGCTCCGACTACAAAAGCCTATTAACGCTGGTGTTCCACAAGACTGTGTGCTATCACCAACGCTGTTTCTTCTGCATATCAATGATATGTTGCTAACTGGTAACATTCTTTGCTATGCGAATGACAGCACTGGTGATGCTCTATACATCGGCCGTGCCAATACTTCTCGGGAAAACGTCGCCGAGTACCGGAACAAACTTGTGTCTAAAGTCGAGTCTTTGCTGAACAAAGTCTCGGATTGGGGGCGACTAAATCTAGTCCAGTTTAATCCTCAGAAGACACAAGTTTGCGCGTTTACCGCTAAAAAGAACCCTTTAGTCGTATCTCCTCAGTTTCAAGGCACTCCCCTTCTTGCCTCAGCCAGTATCGGAATCCTCGGAGTCGACATATCGAGTGACGTGCAGTTTCGTGGTCACTTGGAAGAGAAGGCCAAATTGGCCTCTAAAAAGCTTGGCGTGCTCAGCAGAGCGAAAAAAATAAAAATAAACTTTACTAAATCCTAAACATTAACCATAAACAAATTAATTAATTAATTAATTAATCATAAACATTATCTAAATCCTAAATTTCATCCAAAACGTTTTCTAAAAACCAATAATTACATAATATCTATTTTAAACTAAATTTAGTAATGCTTTACAGAAAATTCATTTGAAGAATTTCATAAATTTGTGGCGTCGCGCCACAAGCGAAACACATCGAAGCCTAAATCGCGCTAACAAAGTTCCGAAGTAAAAGCAGTATATATAGAATAGCTCCGAACTACCAATCGGAGCGTTGGCCGCTCCCCGGGCAGAACACCTTGCCCGCCGGGAGATCTCCCCTTTTCCTTCCACCTGCCACAAATTCATTCCGAAAATCGTTTAGAGAATAAGAATTCAAATTTTTATTGAGAATCTCCACCTCACTTCCACACTAATCCAATCTGATTTTTGAGCTTCTTCAGCAGCCCGAGATGTTAATGGTGGTTCTATGACCCTCAGGTTTTCTCTTATTTAAATTTATATCATAAATTGTTTATTTTTTATATAACACGTACAATCTCATAGGGACCTCATAAACACACGCATCGGATCTTAATACCTCAGCAACATGCAATATAAATTTTATTATGTCACATATTATACCGTGGTAGCTCAGATGGTTAACACACGCTGTAAGTTTCACAGTTCGCGAGCAACCCGGGTTCGTTCCCCGCCGGCACCACTGAAATTGTTAATTGCAATTTTAAATGCTGATTTACCACGTGCTCGGCGGTGAAGGAAAACATCGTGAGGAAACCTGCAAGTCTGAGAAATAAGAAAAAAATATATATTTCGAAGACATATGAAGTTCGGCAACACGCATTGGGGCATTTCCTTGGCCTAAAACCCTCTCAGAAATGAGAGGAAGCCTGTGGCCAGCAGTGGGACGTATATATGCTGCAACTTTACATATTATGTGACTACCTCGTTGATCTAGTAGTCATTAACGCAATTACTGATTATGTTTATGTGGTCCTGTCTTAGAACTTCGGGTCGGGTCAAAATCAATAAATTGGTTTTACTATCAAGAATTTCTAAGTAGCAGCCAGGAGTCCAAGTTGGCGGTGTTTCACTCCCGTGCCTCGGAAAACACGTAAAATTGGTCCTGCACCTGATCTCTCTCCGATCGTGTCGAATTGCCGCCTCATTAAACTAAGTAATAGATAGTACATCTGCACTTGCACTCGTTGCGTTTTGCATGCCTTTTTAGGATTGTCTATTACATGGGTTACAAAATATATTGAATACTATATTAATATTTTTCTTATATTTTTCGACTTTGGCAATATATTGTGAGGATACATTTGGATGGAAGGGTTCAGGTAATAGCAAGAAAAACAATAAAAACACGAAACGCGTCTGATTTTTTATTGCTGTTACAGCTTCCGTTTATAATACAAACAAACATTATCGCTTACGTTTCAGTATTGAAAATTCAGATCGTTCCTGCTTGTACCAATTGCACCTAATCGGTTGTATCCCAGAAAAATGTGCATGAAAATATATACTGCTGTCTATGGTCTTTGCTGCTGACATCTTGACTTCATTAAAAAAATGCAAGTTAGTCCGTAAATCACATCCAATTAAAAAAACTATGTTAAGTACTTCATGTATTTATATGTTCTAAAATTAAACAACGGATCTGACTTCGAGGGCAGTGCGAATTCAGATTTAAAAAAAAACTAGACGTCTAAAAACTTAGGTTATAAAATAACATTAGACTGCTTTCAGAAGGCGGAAGCGACACAAAACGTTCACATCCCCTCACAGAATGAGCCTCGGGTAAGACTAGAGTCGACAAAGTGTGTCACAATCTCAATAATAATACAACAATTTTTATAACATCTCTGCGTTCGACTGTGATGTGTTTTTTGTGATTGTAGTAATGTAAGTCAGTGGAACGAGAAATTATATTATGTAACATATTGCCAAAAAAAAACAACTTCCAATTATGACTAGGGAAGCACTGTTCAGTGGAACTTAATTAGTAAGGACAGAAAAATAAGTTTAAATTAGAACAAGACATTTTTAAACAGATTGAATGTTCTTGATATAGTCCTTGGAAGATTTTACAGGAAATGCATGTGTGTATGGTTGGAGAAGTATTGTTATTTTACATATTAAATATATATAAACACAAATTTCAATGTGAGCAATTAATAATGCATGGACAGCATAACATTACGAACACAGAGTATAATTGAGAAAACTGAAAATAAGTAGACAGAAAGAAAGATGTGAGAAATCATAGAAAAATGCCCTAGTAACAAATTAGGTAGAACACTTCAATGGAAATACAATAAGATTTTAAAATATTGGAAGCATAATGGAAGTTGGAACTTGTTAAAACAAAGAAATAAGATAAGATTTTTTAGCATCTACCCACATAATAACACATATTGAATTTAATTATTGATATTTAAATAAGACAATTTTTTTAAACTCGCATGGTACAAATGTGTTTTGGGTATATAAGAACACATTTAAGCTATATATGGAGTCAAAAAAATCAAGACTGGTAAAATAACCTAAACAATTTAATTCTATAACAGTAGCTTTTTGAGTAATAAATGTACTTTGATTAACTTAATCAAACTGTACTAAAGTTTCAGTCTCCTAAGAGGTCTGTTTTGAGTTAATCAAACAAACAAAAAAAAACATCTAAACTCTAATCTATGTATATAGTTTTTATGCAAAGTCACTGCCTAGGAGAGATATTTATAAAAACAGACATCAATATTTTAAGCATATAATAATAATAATATAATAATAATAATAATAATCTTTATTCATTACCAAAGGAAACCTTATAATTAATAGTGATCGATGCCTCCTTTTAAGCTTATAGAAGCCTGTGCCAGGAGACATCGCTCTTCCTTGGAATAGTATAAATCTGTGCTAAATACAATACTACAAAAACAAAAGCAAGCACTAATACTACATAAATACCAACTTTATTAAGCTATGTTATACTCTTTGTTTTCACATCTGTAGTAACTAAGTAGAGATGCACGCGCGTGAGTGAGTGAATGTATGTGTGAGTCAATAGGTGTATGTCTAAGTGAGTGAGTGTACATATGTGTGAGTGAGTGAGTGTATGTGTGAGTGTGTGTATGTGTGAGTGTGTATGTGTGAATGTGTATGTGTGAGTGAGGGAGTGTAGGTGTGAGTGAGTGAGTGTAAGTGTGAGTGTGTGTGTGTTTATGTGTAGTATTTTTTGGAATTTAGCTTAAAATTGTCTCGATGGTGTCATAAGGTTTTGGTTTCAGCCATTTCATTAAAAGTTTTTTGCATTCGAAGTAATTTTTGTCAAAAATATTAATCTCCTTATTGAGTAAATTATAGAGATAAACTGAACGCCTATCATATTGCTTTTTAGCAAAGAAGGTTTTAAACCTAGGAGCATGTGCAACAATATCTTTCCTCCTCCCATTGGTAACGTCGGGGTTATAAGGCATGGATTTGTGCTTTCTCAAAACTGTGTGAAGTATATACAACTTCCTAACTGAAAGAAGGCCACTAATTTGGTAAAGACTTTGTGTTGAAAATGTTATCTTTTTAAAATACATAACCTTAATTAGGCTACGTTGGGCCCGTTCTAAATCAATGAAGCGGGATTTAGCTGCACCACCCCATATCGGTACACAATATGTTAGAACAGACTGAACCAAAGAAATATAGATCTCTGTGAAGAGATCTCTGTTTGGGTTCAATAGATCAACAGCTGTTCCAGGCACCACATACCTCCGGCACCATATGCCGTTATACTCCAAACAGCAAAGTTTCCAACATGTGTTGCTAGATAAGTAGATGCTTTAACAACAATCATAATCCCACTGCCTCCAGAAAACCATATTCTCCCAATGCACAATACAGATTTGTTAACACATAGCACAAAAACTGTGAACACATGGGAAACCAACTTAGTTTAATAATTAATAGAAGCTATGATGTTATTAGTTTTAGAAATAAAAATAAAATGCATAAAAACGCACGCAACTTTAAATTTTCTGTCAATGACATTATTGCCGTAGTAAAATGAACGTAATTTGGTTTATGTAACAAAATATTTTACATGTTGATAAGCTCTTGAATAAAATTAATTCTAAATGTTTCCATTGCATTAAAATACAATTTAAAAATTGTTATTTTCGGATAATTGTTTTGGATTTCACCGCCCTCATAGATAGCGGCACGAGTTGTGCAGGCGTGAGACATATTTAATACACAACAAAGAAAGAAACCGCCCAACTCTGCGAGTCAGACTCGCGCATGAACGGTTCCGTACCGTCCCATCGGACTATATGAGTGAGGGAATAGAAATTGCACCAGTGCTTGCGCATACACTCGTGTACCTTAATCCTGTCCCGCGCAGACGGCTTTGTTGAGATTGGTCGCCGTGACCGAAGTTCGGTCTGGAGGACTATTGTTATATTGGATATAAAATGTATATTCAAAGATAATGTCACTTTATGCTCAGAACTCGCGCCGCTATCTATACGATAGTCAATTTATAATAGGTAAAAGTCACAATGCTTAATCTTGAAAAACGTTAACGAAATGTAAAAATTATGTCAAATGATCGGCTGAGGTTATTTTGCTTCATGTTTTAACTCATACACGCTCATTTTGAACCATATTTCTATTTTAAACTCATACTATTACTAAACCAAACATGACTAGTTAAAAACAGGTACTGAGCTTTTGTTAATTGTAATCTAAAATGTTGCCAATTTAATGAAACAAGCAATTAAAGTTGCGTGCTTGTTGTCAGCCAGTCATTCAATCAAACTCACAGGAAAAAAACAACTGTCATGGTTAAGCAACTAGCAAGTTGCGTGTCCGCCATCTTTTTTTAAAACTTTTTTTTTGTAACAAGAAACTTGTGTTACACCACAGTATCGTGGCCATACACTTTAAACCGACAATTGGACTAAAACGTCATTAGAACTATAATAATTACACAATGAAGAAGACTCAATCAGATCTTATTTTTGTACAATTTATCACATAACATTTAAAAGAACACGCTTTTATACAGACTGCAGCAGCAATATATTATGACGAATGGAAGGACTGTCCATGTTTGTTGGTGGATAAAACTATTTTTATGAGGCCATAAAATTTAATAAAATAATTTGTGAAACGACGTAATTGAGATTTGGATATAAATGTTGAATTGCATTGAAGCTGGCAACAAATACAAAAATGCTATTGATGTAAAAAAGGAAAATGAAGAAAAGTATATAAATGATTGCCATATTTGTATTCGGTGTCAAAGCAATTCAACAATGTGCGCTAGTTGTAATAGTTCTCAACCTACTCTTTTGTTAATTTTATCCACCACTAAACCATTTCCGAGTTAACAGGTATCACAAGGTTAATCCAAATGTTTCATCAATGCAAAAATAAACACTCTGATATAATTGCCTCGATTTACACTGCACTTATTGTTCATATCTGGCTTCAACCGATATTTGTATGGACATTGGCTTATATAATGTAAGGGATGACACAAAATTCACAGTTCATGTAAAAAAAAGAGAAAAAATTGAGATCAGAAGAACGCCCATACAAAGATCAGCGTGGAGGCTCGATCGAAAGCTCGTATGTAGCTCGGTGTACCTTTGTTTAGGGCGGGGGTGAGCAGGGTTGCTCATGAATGAGCTGCGCTGCTCAGGCGTCGGACATGAGTTGTTTCGGCGTGTAGACGGAGGCGTTTGGGTCCAACGGCGATCCGTCAGATAGACGCAATTTGGAGACTGAACTGCTGACTGGCGTCATGAATTCCGTAGGCATCACCGCCAACATTTGAGCTTTCAGTTCCTCTAATTCTTTTTCTTGTTTTGATATTGTGCCTGTAAAATATACTTTATTAGGAATATAGAAATATAATTTCTCTGTGATGCCTGTTGGTGAAATATTACTCATAGAAATATGCTTATAAAATCACGTAGAGGCTGCATATTTTGATGAAGCCTACACGACGTTTGTATTTATGTATGGAATTAGTGCAATTAAAACCTAGAACTAGTAACACGTCTTCTTTATCTCCCTCTATTGCGCCTTCAGCTCAGGTACGTTCCTGTATGAGCGGAAGCGCGCTCAGCTCACGTACCTTCCTGTATGTGCAGAGAGCGCGCTCGGCTAACGTACCTTCCTGTATGTGCAGAGAGCGCGCTCGGCTAACGTACCTTCCTGTATGTGCAGAGAGCGCACTCGGCTAACGTACCTTCCTGTTTGTGCAGAGAGCGCGCTCGGCTAACGTACCTTCCTGTTTGTGCAGAGAGCGCGCTCGGCTAACGTACCTTCCTGTATGTGCAGAGAGCGCGCTCGGCTAACGTACCTTCCTGTATGTGCAGAGAGCGCGCTCGGCTAACGTACCTTCCTGTATGTGCAGAGAGCGCACTCGGCTAACGTACCTTCCTGTATGTGCAGAGAGCGCGCTCGGCTAACGTACCTTCCTGTATGTGCAGAGAGCGCGCTCGGCTAACGTACCTTCCTGTATGTGCAGAGAGCGCACTCGACTAACGTACCTTCCTGTATGTGCAGAGAGCGCGCTCGGCTAACATACCTTCCTGTATGTGCAGAGAGCGCACTCGGCTAACGTACCTTCCTGTATGTGCAGAGAGCGCGCTCGGCTAACGTACCTTCCTGTATGTGCAGAGAGCGCGCTCGGCTAACGTACCTTCCTGTATGTGCAGAGAGCGCACTTGGCTAACGTACCTTCCTGTATGTGCAGAGAGCGCGCTCGGCTAACGTACCTTCCTGTATGTGCAGAGAGCGCGCTCGGCTAACGTACCTTCCTGTATGTGCAGAGAGCGCACTCGGCTAACGTACCTTCCTGTATGTGCAGAGAGCGCGCTCGGCTAACGTACCTTCCTGTATGTGCAGAGAGCGCGCTCGGCTAACGTACCTTCCTGTATGTGCAGAGAGCGCGCTCGGCTAACGTACCTTCCTGTATGTGCAGAGAGCGCGCTCGGCTAACGTACCTTCCTGTATGTGCAGAGAGCGCGCTCGGCTAACGTACCTTCCTGTATGTGCAGAGAGCGCGCTCAGCTCACGTACCTTCCTGTATGTGCGGAGAGCGGGCTCAGTTCACGTACCCTTCCTGTATGTGCGGAGAGCGCGCTTAGCTCACGTACCTTCCTGTATGTGCGGAGAGCGGGCTCAGTTCACGTACCCTTCCTGTATGTGCGGAGAGCGCGCTCAGTTCACGTACCTTTCTGTATGTGCGGAAAGCGCGTTTAGCTCACGTACCTTCCTGTATGTGCGGAGAGCGGGCTCAGTTCACGTACCCTTCCTGTATGTGCGGAGAGCGCGCTTAGTTCACGTACCTTCCTGTATGTGCGGAGAGCGGGCTCAGTTCACGTACCCTTCCTGTATGTGCGGAGAGCGCGCTCAGTTCACGTACCTTCCTGTATGTGCGGAGAGCGGGCTCAGTTCACGTACCCTTCCTGTATGTGCGGGTAGCGCGCTTAGTTCACGTACCTTCCTGTATGTGCGGAGAGCGGGCTCAGTTCACGTACCCTTCCTGTATGTGCGGGTAGCGCGCTTAGTTCACGTACCTTCCTGTATGTGCGGAGAGCGGGCTCAGTTCACGTACCCTTCCTGTATGTGCGGAGAGCGCGCTTAGTTCACGTACCTTCCTGTATGTGCGGAGAGCGCGCTTAGTTCACGTACCTTCCTGTATGTGCGGAGAGCGGGCTCAGTTCACGTACCCTTCCTGTATGTGCGGAGAGCGCGCTCAGTTCACGTACCTTTCTGTATGTGCGAAAAGCGCGTTTAGCTCACGTACCTTCCTGTATGTGCAGACGCCGCTTGGCGTCCCCGAGCGCGGACAGCAGGTCGAGCTTGACGCGCGTCTCGGCGGAGAGCGCGCGCTCGAGGTGCGCGGCGCGCTCCTGCAGCGCGCGCCACGCCTCCGCTAGCCGCAGCGGCGACCCGTTGTCCGAGCGCTGCGCCTCCAGCGAACGTACCTGCATATTAATGTAAAACATTTATCCCGCTCGGAGGACCATTATCCATCTCGTAGGACCATCACTTGACTCGAAGAACTATTTTTTATTTGCCAACACGCCTGAGGAGTAAGACCGATTCGTATGGCATACGATTCCTTTGTATGTGTGCGCCCATACTATATATATAGATACGCTGCTCCTCTGTATGAATTGTGTACTGCACGTGCTTTTCTATTTGACTATAGCATTCTTTTTTATTAGTTTACTATATTATTCCTTATTGTTAATCATTAGTTAATACAAATTGTACCATCCAGAAAGGACACCATTTTTATAATATAAAAGTTACAAGCTAGCTTACGGTCACCGACGTTATGCTGTACAGAAAATGTTTGAATCACTCTAGGTTCTATAATATCCTTTGTCATACGCGAGGTACACACGCATACATATGACAACGGCCAGTATAAACAACGTGTCATACGTATACGTATAGAGCCCAGCTGCAGCGTGTCTACTAGCTGGTTGGTCTACGCTGTAGCTAGCGCTCTAAATAGGTATAAGCATCGCGTGCCGCAGCTTAACTCTGTATGGGTGATGGCGGCGGGCGTCACCTGTTCGTTGGCGGCCTGCAGGTCGTGCTGCAGCTGCTGCAGCTGCGCGCGCGCGGCCGCCAGCTCGTGGCGCAGCGCGCCCGCCTCCGCCTCGTGCGCCGCGCGCCGCGCCCCGCACCCCGAGCTGCTGCACTCGCCGCTGCCACAACACACCACACTCCACGTTAATAACACACACGAAGCCAAGCGCCAAGGTCACGCCAAAATCTCAACCCACATATTTTGTATATGTTGACACATGACTACGTGACACAACATTTATAAAAGGCTAGCAATCCGTCCCGACTTCACTTGGGTGGGATCTATTTATGTGGCGTCATTTTTTTTTTTAAATATTTATCAATGACTACTTATTTTAAATAATTCATTAGACCTTGACGTGTCGAGAGTAAAGCACTACCTAATAACTCTTCGCCTTATGTTCGCTTTCATATCGGTAAAAAATAGTAATCATTTTTACCCCTTTTTTAGTCGTCGCTAAGTTTTAAGTTTAAAGTCTCTAGCACATTGGAATGTTAGTTTTTTTTTTATAGGAGAGGGGGCAAACGAGCATGCGGCTCACCTGATGGTAAGTGACTACCGCCGCCCATGAACAACTGCAACACCAGGGGAATCGCAGATGCGTTGCCGGCCTTTTAAAAAGGAGTAGGCTCTTTTCTTGAAGGTCCCTAAGTCGTATCGGTCCGGAAAAATCGCTGGTGGTAATCGATTCCACAAGAAGTTGTGCGAGGGAGAAAACTTCTTCTGAATCGCACAGTGGTGGACCGCCAATCATCTAGATGATATGGATGGTATCGCAAGTTCTGTCGCGATGTGCGATGGTGAAATTGAGCGGCTGGAATTAATCCGAACAATTCCTCAGAGCACTCCCCGTGGTAGATGCGATAAAATACGCAAAGAGATGCAACCTCTCTACGCAGTGCCAGTGAGTCAAACCGATCGGAAAGAACTCGGTCGTCGAACCGCTCTGCGCTGGATGCGGTCAAGTGGAAGGAGCTGGCACTGGGGGGCCCCTGCCCAGAGATGGTTTAGTATATATAGTTTAAAATTAAATGCTAAATTTAGCTAAAACAAACAAATAGGCCGAAAATAAAGTGTGTGCTGAGTGCTTATACGCTAACTGCTCTTGTGTTTTTGTGCTGAATGCTGGTGTGCAGAATGCTAGTGCTTGTGTGCTGAGCGTGTGTGTTCTTGTGCTGAGTGCTCGTGTGTAGAATGCTATTGTGCTTGTACGCTGAACGTTTTGTGTTCTTGTGCCGAATGCTCGTGTGTTTGCGAGTTCTTGTGCTGAGTACTCGTGTGTTAGTGCCGAGTGCTCCTGTGCAGAATGCTTGTGTGCTGAGTACTCGTGTGCAGAAGGCTAGTGTGCTTGTGTATACATATGGTGAGTGCTCTTGTAATGAGTGATCATATGCTTGTTCTGAGTGCTCGTGTGTTTGGCGTCTTCGAGAGCCGAATGTATGTATGTTCGTGTGTTTATGTGCAGCATCTCGTGTTTGTGTGCCGAGTGCTCGTTTGCCTGTAATCATATGCTTGTTCTGAGTGCTCGTGTGTTTGGCGTCTTCGAGAGCCGAATGTATGTTCGTGTGCTTATGTGCAGCATCTTGTGTTTGTGTGCCGAGTGCTCGTGTGCCTGTATGCTGAGTGTTTTTCTTCGAAAACTGAATGTGTTCTTGTGCCGAGTGCTCGTGTGCTAGTGCATTGAGTGCTCGTATGCAGAATGCTAGTGTGCTCATGTGCTGAGTGCACGTGATCATGTGCTTATTTGTGTGTTCGTGTGGAGTGGTCGTGTGCTGTGTGCGCAGATGTACTTAGGCGTGCGCGAGGTGTTCCTGGCGCGCTGCAGCTGCTGCTCGGCGGCCGCGCGCGCGCGCCGCTCCTCCGACAGCCGCCGCTCCAGCGACGCGCGCTCTGACACGCGCCACGTCGACACCCTGCACACCAAATCACACCTTATCACAACGCATAACAGTACTAAATCGTGTCATTGGTTCCACAACACGAATTTAATGCTTAAGGTAATCCTTACGAGCTTAAGGTAATGCTTACGAGCTCGTCGTTGTTAGAGGGACCTATAGCCTGTCTAGGGTTTTTGTATACTACAAGAATAATTTATCTTGAAGGTTCCATAGCACATTAGCAAGAATTAATTTTAATTATTAATAAAGCAATTATTAAATTGAAAGGTAATAAATTATTTGTACCTCTGTTTAAATTTGGTTCTGGAAAATATAAACATGGTAAGGGCCTTTTATCAAAGGGTGGTCCCTTGGTAAACTGTACATGGTTTATTCCAATATTGCATTGACTGACCACATCCTCTTTACATAAAAGACAATGTGCGGTACATTATTAACCAAGCCCCGTCAATCTTTAAATTTAAGACTCGATGCAAGGTGCGGGCCGGTGCAATTGTATTGTTATTAATTATCCTAAGTATTCAATCTTGACTCTAACTTGACACTACGCATGTACACACGCACACACTCACTTGCGCCTGGCGTAGCTGCGTGTATTCAGCGCGGTTGCACACACACACACACACACTCACTTGTGCTGCAGCGCGGCGTGCGCCTGGCGTAGCTGCGTGTGCTCGGCGCGGCGCTGGCGCTCCGCCGCGGCGGCGGCCGCCAGCGCGCGCCGCGCCTCCGCCTCGCCCGAGCGCGCCGCCGCCAGCTCCGCGCGCGCACGCTTCAGCTCCTCGCCGCACTCGCGCGGCCCGCTGCGCACACGCACACGCACACACACACGCACACACACTCACTTGTGCTGCAGCGCGGCGTGCGCCTGGCGTAGCTGCGTGTGCTCGGCGCGGCGCTGGCGCTCCGCCGCGGCGGCGGCCGCCAGCGCGCGCCGCGCCTCCGCCTCGCCCGAGCGCGCCGCCGCCAGCTCCGCGCGCGCACGCTTCAGCTCCTCGCCGCACTCGCGCGGCCCGCTGCACACACGCACACGCACACGCACACACACTCACTTGTGCTGCAGCGCGGCGTGCGCCTGGCGTAGCTGCGTGTGCTCGGCGCGGCGCTGGCGCTCCGCCGCGGCGGCGGCCGCCAGCGCGCGCCGCGCCTCCGCCTCGCCCGAGCGCGCCGCCGCCAGCTCCGCGCGCGCACGCTTCAGCTCCTCGCCGCACTCGCGCGGCCCGCTGCGCACACGCACACGCACACACACACGCACACACACTCACTTGTGCTGCAGCGCGGCGTGCGCCTGGCGTAGCTGCGTGTGCTCGGCGCGGCGCTGGCGCTCCGCCGCGGCGGCGGCCGCCAGCGCGCGCCGCGCCTCCGCCTCGCCCGAGCGCGCCGCCGCCAGCTCCGCGCGCGCACGCTTCAGCTCCTCGCCGCACTCGCGCGGCCCGCTGCGCACACACGCGCACACGCACACACACACACTCACTTGTGCTGCAGCGCGGCGTGCGCCTGGCGTAGCTGCGTGTGCTCGGCGCGGCGCTGGCGCTCCGCCGCGGCGGCGGCCGCCAGCGCGCGCCGCGCCTCCGCCTCGCCCGAGCGCGCCGCCGCCAGCTCCGCGCGCGCACGCTTCAGCTCCTCGCCGCACTCGCGCGCCGCCCGCTGCGCACACGTGACCGAAACAATAAATACAATAAATAGACAAATTTAAACAAATATGAACAAAACAAATCCCGTTTTTAATTACAAACTCTCCGATTATAAAGTGAAAATTAGTGTTTAATAGACGTAATTAAGGTGGATGCTCCGATAGCCTGCCTAAACATTTTTGTACACATAATATGCTAAACACGGACATTATTTGTTTAAAACTAATCATTTTATCACTTTTCTACTCTGAAATGTGCATGCGGTTGACCTTTTTAGAAAGGAACTTACAGTATATAATAAGAAAAACAATAATGCAATCTAGGAAAAATTTGACACTTCTTTAGTAGTGTAAATGACTTTTGACAACTTTGACAAACAAAAGCGCCAAAAACATAGTTTAAACATTGGCACGCTAGATGGCGTGGAGACAATATTGTTGTGCAACAAATACCATTACTCGTAGGTAGATATTATACAATGATGCCGTACTTCCTAACCTTGAACGAGATGCTTGAAAGAACTTGCCAAACTTCGTTCGCTTGTTTGACTGTAATAAAATAAAATACATTCTGAAATAATTCTCGATTGTCACGCGATAGGATTTACGCGCGGAATTTCTTGCGTGTCATATATTTTTGTATGATTTTCATTGATTCAATTTGCAATATTTCTAGTATGTATTTGATTGCAATATAATAGAATATATTGTAATGTGTTTAGGCCAAATCGTAATATTTAAAATTTGCATTCAAAATGCTCGGAGCGTGCATAGCACCGTAGCAAGGTCACCGCCGCCCCTCCGCGCGCTCGCATTCCCATCGCCGGCGTTTCGATCGGGACGCGTCGAGAGATCATTGCGCGGAAATACCGGTCGTAACGGACGCGTGTGGAATTATAACGTCGATTTAAGTGCCTCTCATTTGCGTTCTCTTTTTTTTTTGTTTGTTTTACGTGTCAACGAGGCTGAATTTTGAGTTTTGAGCGATTAACTAACGTCGTTACAATTAATTAGCGTCACGTTGTATAGTGGTTGCATGTATAAGTGCATTCTGACAATATTAATTTGCGTCGACGAGTTGCTTTGTGCCATTTGATTTAACTCGGAGATATTTTCCTGTGTCGGTTAAAACCGCTAAACTTTGTGACCCGCGAGAAACAGCGTTCGTATTAGATTATAGATTTGTGCTAAGGGACGCTAGACGCCGCTGGAGTAATACCACATAGGGGGGCGGTGCCGGAGTCGGGATTGCTGCTGATTAAAAGGGCTAATTCAGGTTACACATATATACACTTCTCGCACACTACTTACTTTCACTACACCTAACGCCTGAACGAGCCTTGTGGCCCCTGTCTTCGCTTCTGAACCAGGTAAGGCGAATTAAGTACCTAGTCATTATAGATAAAACATCCATAGGCATTTGAGCCCCACACTTAGTTGTCCGTCGAATCTAACAGCTGTATGGGCCCCTGTATGATCGACCTTTGTCTGGGCAACTACGTGCGCGTACATAATGTATTGTAGGTATAGTAATTAATTATTCAAAATACGCAATTTTATAATCGGTAGTATTAGAAGCAGCAAGTTGGCCGATGATTTCAAATCTCGTTACAATACTAATTAATTACGTCATACAAATCGGTGTTGAGTACAAAACTACAGTGTTTCATATTTTAATTTGTTTGAATATTTTTTTGGTCAACAATAAATAAAATTATAAATTGAGAAAAAAGTAGCCAAATTAATTTTGTTGTAGTACCATGCTCAAGATCGAGTCGTTTTGTTTACGGTTCTGGATTTTTTTAGTTGATTAGTCCTTGGATAACAGATGAAAATAATGATTATGTATTTGTTATTAATTTTGTTTTATAATGATTATTAGATTAATAATGATTTATTTATTAATAAAATATTTATCAATAAAATAATAATACGATATAAAAATAGAATAAAAATAAATGTAAGTATAATGTTTAAAAATTGGTAAATATGTATACAGGCCGTGGTAGCTCAGATGGTAGCGCTCGCTGTAAGATTCACAGTACTCGAGCAACCCGGGTTCGATCCGCGCCGGCACCAATGTAATTGTTAATTGCAATTTTAAGTGCTGATTTACCACGTGCTCGGTGGTGAAGGAAAACATCGTGAGGAAACCTGCATGCCTAAGAAATAAGAAAAAAATATTTCGAAGACATGTGAAGTTCGCCAGCACGCATTGGGGCAGCGCGGCGGACATTTCCTTGCCCTAAAACCCTCTCAGAAACGAGAGGATGCATGTGCCCAGCAGTGGGACGTAAATAGGCTGCAACTTTAAATTGTGTTTTAGATTTGTTGTTATCTTTTGATTATGAATAGTTTCTTACGTGTTATGTAATGTCAAATTTTTGTAATAATTGGTTATGTTGCAAATCTTCTGTGTTATTAGTTTTGAATTTCTTTTATTTCCCAAAATTATTATTGAATTAAATAGTTTACGCCTACAAATATAACTTTTATTTTTATAACATAATCGTAAAATGCTGGTATTCAGCTGAATCCGGTTTGACTGGAAGCCGACCCCAATATAGTTGGGAAAAAGGCTAGACAGATGATGACGAAGATGATGAATCGTACATAATATATTATGTACGATTCATCCATCAACCATACAGAAAAAAGAAAAACATTTTTTTCATTCACGCTGTAGTGTTTGCACAAATACACAAACATACATTTATATATAAGTCACAGTCTCGAGCGCACCGCGTCAGTTACACGAGAGCCTCGGGCGAGAGTGGACGTGTTTAGTTAAGTGCGTGCCGAGCCTGTGTTACACTACAGTGATTAGAGAAGCTAGCAGACAATACAAGTGGCGACGAGGAAAAAGATAAGTACCTATTTAGTATAAAGATATAATCAAAAATAGGTTAGCAATGTGCAACTATTAGCATTGCAATTGTAAATTAATTCCTAGAGTACCCGCGGAAAAAAAAACTGTGGATTATGAATTATGATTTATTGTTTTAACCCTGTTATGATAATTTTAATAATTTATATAAATTATATGTTCGCATATGACCACGCGTATGGTGTGCAAAAATTTATTTTCTTTATGTCTTTAAGTTATTTATTATTATAATATTAAAGAATTTATAGATGATGATAGCCCCTGGAAGTGAGGTGATCGCTCCCAAGCTATTTCTAATTTGTTGTGTTGTTGATTTGTGTGGCATACATGATTGTAAGCTGTTATAAAAAAAAAAAGAGAGTCCCGCTGGGTTTCTTGCTGGTTCTTCCCAGGACAGAGGTTTTTTTCGAGCCAGTGGTAATTATGCAAGGGAGTGACTTTCAATAGGTATTATTTATAATCTATATTGAATAAAAAAAGTTTCTGTTTCTGTAGCAATGATAAAATAATGATTTATTTTAACATATGTCTATTAGCACAACTTTTATTTAAAAATATTTTGATGGAAAAATAGTAGATGTAACTAATCACTCCTCTCGATTCGAACCGAAATACAATGTCGTTAGCTAAATTTTAGTGGCATTTTACATGTAGGTGTGATATTTATCGCCTTTAATGAAAATACTATTTTACCGCTTTCAGGACTTACAAATGTTTTACAAGAAATCGTGGACACTTCACGACTTCTGTAAATTGCATAGTAGGTAACTAGTAATACTGTAAATGCGCATTATAGGTATTGAATTCACCCAAAGCCTAAATGGCACAGCAATGGAAGTAGTCGGTATAACAAATAAACCGAAAGAGAAGGGCGAGTGTTTTGGAACATATTACTATCATGGAATTGAGTTTGGGTACCAAGATACCAACCATTAAATTGGTGTTGGGTATTAAGATACCACCATTAAATTGGAAGTTGGGTATTAAGATACCACCATTAAATTGGAAGTTGGGTATTAAGATACCACCATTAAATTGGAAGTTGGGCATTAAGATACCAGCATTAAATTGGACTTTGGTTACTAAGTTACCACCATTAAATTGGACTTTGGGTACTAAGTTACCACCATTAAATTGGACTTTGGGTACTAAGTTACTACCATTAAATTGGACTTTGGGTATTAAAATACCAGCATTAAATTGGAAATAAAAATATAAGAAACTGTTTCAAGTTTGCCCCTAAAATAATAATAATAATGATACCGTTATCAGTTTTAATGTGATAGCACATCTATGGCTATAAGGTGTGAAAAATGGAAAAGGTCTCTACTAATCTATCTGGACGCAGCTGAAGTTACATCGGCACTCAAGTAACGAGCTACACTATTGTATTTTGGTGGCTCTGGGATACAAGAAATATTCTACAATTTAACGGTTGCCAATGTCGAATCATCAGAAACCGATGATGCATTTAAAGTAGCCATAAAAACTCTACGAGTATTTTCAACCTAAACGGAGCAAAGTTTATGAGCGGCATGTTTTTCGATTGCTAAATCATGAAAAATGAGAAAAATTTGGGAAGTTTTGATAAGATTGCGTCAACAGGCCGAAAAGTGTGCATTCGAAAAGCAAGATGATCATCTCATAGATCAAATTGCGGAAAAGTGTAATTCGAAATTGCGCAAGAACCTTATATCTTACAAAACGTGGGAAGAGTTAAAAAGCAAAAAAGTATATGCTTTTAATCAAATGTAAAGACCAGACAAGACATTATTAGCATATAGTAGTAACTCTCCTTTGGCAATAGAGGGTTCATTTGAAACTATACTCGAAGTCGATGGACGAAAGGAACATACAACCATTTACATGATTTCGGGGGGTACTAGAGACCTGTTGGGTAAGAACCACAGTCCGTCTAGGTGTCTTAAAACTTGGTATCGGGATAAATCAAGTGGAGAGTACCGATCCCCATTAAAGAGAAGGTTGCAATCAAAATTAAGGAATCAATAAACAGTGATATAATTGAAGAAGTGCAAGGCGAAAGAAAATGGTGAATTACGTTTGTGCGTAGATATGAGATGTACGAACGCCGCTATGTTGCGAGAAAACCACCCCCTGCCTACTATGGACCATATTTGCCTAAAATGAAGAAATTAGACATTAAAAAAAAATGCCTTCCATCAAGTGGAATTTCACTCTGAATCCAGACACAACGACTTTTATAACCCCTAAAAGATTATATAGATATAAAAGAATAATACTTGGAATTACCTGCGCTTCCGAGATTTTTCAGAAGATCATTGAAAGGATGCTGATAAACTGTGAAGGGGTCGTCAATTTTATTGATGATATCCTAGTATTCGGGAACAGTGAAGAAAAACATGACGCATGACTAAAGAAAGTTCTACAGGTACTTAGTAAAAACAACGCCATGCTGAATATCAATAAATGCATATATATAAAACGCAGGATGTGAATTTTCTGGGACACAGGCCTACACATGAAGGAGTAAACCCTTCAACAAGTACGCTGAGAGCATTATGAAATTTAGGGTCCCAAAGACCATAGAAGAACTCCAAAGTTTTTTAGGACTCTTAAACTACATAAACAAATGGATACCTAACTTGGCCGCCATGACAGAACTTCTGAAGCACCTGCTAAGACAGAAGATGAGCGAAAGGAAGAGCTTGAAAAAACAATGCTCTGGGGAACAAGATAAAGCATTCCAAAAAACTCAAACGGATGCTCACGGAAATACAGATTTTAGGGTATTATGACGTCAGAGATGCAAGACAGGTGATAGCAGATGCTAGCCCTGTCGGACTTGGTGCTGTCCTTGTACAAAATGATACAAATGTCCCTAGAATTATTGCCTATGGTAATCGAACTTTGACAGACTGCGAGCGCAGGTATAGCCAAACGGAAAAAGAGGCACTAGCATTAGTTTGGGGGGTCGAACATTAATATTTTTTTATTTGGAAGCTCTATTGATTTAGTCACTGACCAAAAGCCGCTAGAGATATTGTTCGGGTCTAAATCAAAACCATGTGCGAGGATTTAACGATGGGTACTGAGGCTACAGTCTTATTCATTCAAGGTTGTATACAAGCCAGGAAAACAAATATAGCTGATCCCTTGTCACGATTATGTAACTATCCTGATAACCCACCAAAAGGAAAAGACCAGCATGTGTACCACATAGTGGAAAATTCTAGACCAGTTGCTATACCAATGAGTACCATTGTAGCATATTCAGAAAAAGACCAAGAGATTTACAAAGTGAAAAAAGGTGTCTATCAGAACGACTGGGACGATTCAATTAAGAGTTACAAATTTTTTGAAAACGAGTTGTTTCCACGATAGCATTCTACTTCGTGGAAATAAAATTGTAATACCACAGCAACTCTTCAAGAGTGTATTAGATGCGGCATATGAGGGTCATCCAGGTATCGTAGCGATGAATGGACGCTTGAGATCAAAGGTATGGTGGCCCCGTATCGATAAAGACGTAGAACAATTTGTAAAGGCCTGTAAAGTTTGTACGTTAGTGGGTTTGCCACCTGCACCAATAAAGAGACGAGAGTTGCCTGCAGCTCCATGGATAGATGTCACAATGGATCTAATAGGACAATTGCCAAGTAATGAGTATCTGTTAGTAGTGGTCGACTACTATAGTCGATACAAAGAAGTAAAAATTACAAAAACATCACAAGCTTACAGATTATTAAAATGGTAAAAGAAATGTTCAGTAGACTTGGTTATCATATTTCTATCACCGCAGACAATGGCAAGCAATTCGTTAGTGAAGAGTTTCGATCTTTCTTCAAAGAATATAACATTAAGTTATTTAGTACTGTACCATATTGGCCTCAAATGATCGGCGAAGTTGAAAGACAAAACGGAGATATTTTGAAACGGCTTCGTATCAGCCAGATCGAGAGGAAGGATTTAAAAGAATGTTTGTGGGAGTATCTTCTAATGTATAACAGCACCCCTCCTTACAGTTACCGGGAGGTTACCGTCTGAACTGTTTTTTTCAACGAAAAAGTAGGGATAAAATTCCATCAATAGGTGAAATAAATTACAGACAATCATTTAGATTCAGATATCAGGGATAGAGACAAAATATAAAAAAAAATCTTGATAAGAAAGAGATGTAGTGATTGCACAAATACACAAACATACATTTATATATAAGTCACAGTTTCGAGCGCACCGCGTCAGTTACACGAGAGCCTCGGGTGAGAGTGGACGTGTTTAGTTAAGTGCGTGCCGAGCCTGTGTTACACTACAGTGATTAGAGAAGATAGCAGACAATACACACGCCATCTAGTGTTCAATCTTCGTAAACGTAGTGTAGTGTAGTATAGCCCCACGACTATATATTAGTGTTAAGGTAGAATAAGGACATCATAATTAAAGTTATAGAAGCAGCAACACGTCTCTATTTCATTGACACACTTCCTATATCACATGGCGACCCTGCCAGGCGGTGCGCTGCTACAATGCACGCGCACCGCCACGGCCTGCAAAAATTGTTGAAAATAATATAAATATTTCCCGGACTACACGGAACATATACCCGGATGTGACGAAAAAAAATAAATGAATATGAATAAAAGAAGAGGCCACAATAATAATTTTGCAGAAACTAAAAATTAAAAAGTACGTATAGTATCTGAAGACAACAGACAACAGCTACAAAGTGTGAGGAAATAAATTATGGATTTTTTTATATAATGACCAAATACTAAAATTATTCAAGAAGCGGTTGTAATCTTGAAAGCTTCGTTCAGAACGAGAAGAATGTCAAAATTGAGCCAAGAAGAACAAAGAGGAAAATTTGAGGTAACATCGAATCAGCGTATTTTTTTTGTCTTTTCTTTTTAAGATTTCTTTAAAATGTTTTAACTATTATAAAAAAAATGTAATGTTTTTTTAACATCTTGTATTTAATATAATATGGATTTAATTGATATTTTAATATATTTTTTAGTGTATGTAACAAAAAATCATAATGCAATATTATGTAATATTAATTATATTATATATATTATATTATGTAATATATAATATTAAAAATTAAGTTACCATTTTAAGCACTCATGTATGTATTAAGGCACGAGACGATTTTATTTTAAATTTAATTCAGTTATTTTTTCTGCTTTATATTATTTTTATTACTGTGTCATGCAAAAATGATTGAAATAATATAGTGGATTTAATTTTTACGTAATTAAATTCACCATGTCAATGAATTTTTCATATTTTGTATTTGTAACCATTGAGTTAGTTGTAACACATCAGTAATAGATTCCATTGTTTTTTTTTTGGTAGCAAATTTCATTTAAATGTATACAAGTATGACAAAGTTTATAAAGAATTAGCTATTATTATAAGTTTTTTTAACGTTTCTAAGAACAATAAATCTTAAAGTTGTATATTAACCCTAATTAAAAATCAAAATTGTTTTTTTTTCATGTGCAATTAAATTAATGTTTTGTTATATAAACTTGATAGAAGTTGTAGTGATTTTTCAATAATGTTGTCTATACAATAAAATAAACACCATATTTCTAGCAAAAGTAATTAAGAAAAAATAATGCTTTTTTCGATGTGAAATTAATAAAACTATTCACGATGCAAGTATCTTAACTTCTGTATAAATTTAAAAATATTTAAAACTATCACTTTAAGGTACACTTTATTTTACTTGCATTCATATTATCTATAACATATTATAGAAGTTATCTTAAAATTAGGTGTGAATCACACCATGTGATCATAGTTCGATGCATTCGAAAACGTTTCCATATACGTAAAGGTGTCTCAAATTGCTTGCGTTGCTAATATTACAGTTTGTATTTTGATCTATCTTTTGTTATGTGATTATGTTATTGTTATTGAAAATGATTACGTTGCTTAACATTGACTTCTTTGTTCTGTTCATCTTAATATGAAATGTAATAATTTGTTTTCGGTTTTATGTTGTTTGAACTTTTAAATTGTAAGCTATTAACTATTATAATTTATTATTTTCACGGAAAATAGTACGTACTTGTGTGGCTCATAAAAATATTTACTTCGCTAAATACGATTTTGAAACTCATTATGTTATGTAGACAATTAAGTAATTAATTTGAAATTTGTTGTACCTATATTGTGAGCCTCAATCCCTGACTGACAATGATGTAACTAAATATTATACGAGACAATATGACATAATTTATAAAAGACGTAAGTAAATCTATGGATAAGTTACGGAAATTATCATTATGAATGAAAAATATTGATAGAAATATAAGTAGAAAGTGTGGCATAGGTAAAGAAAAATTATCGGAGATTAGCATTTCCACATACAATCGGCCTGATCAGCTGAGAGTTTGGAAAACCTAATAACCGATTAATTTTTAAAGTTCTTCGGATTCGATGAAATACGGAATGAATTTTAATGAATTGTTTAAAGAAATGTGACTTTATTAAGAACTGTATAGGAAGATTGTTCATTATCTTGATCATGTATTTACGCGAGTCGTGTACGTGAAAGTTATGGTACAATTAATTAATAAATTATATGAGCTGAAACGCTATAAATGTAAAGAGTTGAATAAAGTGATATTGGTCATTGTCTTGATCATGTATGTACGCGAGCCGTGTACGTGAAAGAAATGACACAAATATTGAATGAATATGCAGCAAAAATGCTGAGAAGTAAAATGGAAAATAAATAATTTTTAAACAAGAATGAAGGAAATATATGTAGTAAAAAAGAGAACGAAGAGAAGTATTGAAGTGTGAAAAGAGATATGAAAATTAAATGAGTACTATGTATTATTAAATGTCCTAACTAGATGACTTGTATTGATGATTAAGGATACGAATAAAAATAACATAAATGTTTGCGAAAATCAAAACATAATAATATTATATTCTATTATGTTATACATAATTATGCCTGACTATGTCATATACTTCTGTGAATACGCGATTTTTACTAGCGAGAGAGCGTTGACAAAACGCCCTGCTCAATCTCGGTATACTTTAGATTGCACTTTTTATAACACTTAGAATTAATTTACACTATATTTAAATTAAGATTATTCATCAATTATGTTTAGAATAGTTTTGAGGTTAGATAAAAAATAGATAAATTTATTTTTTATTTTTTTTGTCGGTGGGAGGTGTAGTGTAGTATAGCCCCACGACTATATATTAGTGTTAAGGTAGAATAAGGACATTATAATTAAAGTTATAGAAGCAGCAACACGTCTCTATTTCGTTGACATACTTCCTATATCACAGTAGGGACTAGGAATTCAGCCACGTCTGTATGTGTAAACGACACCATATTCAATGACAGATGTTATTTTAGGGCTTTGTGTCGAATTGTGTGGGTTTAAAGGCAATGATATGACCTAGTACAATAAAGTATAATGTCCGAGTATCGCGGGAGCTACTTCTACGACTTAATAATGTTCCAATGACACAAAATCCTAAATAAACTAAAAAATTATTACTTTAGCGCCATCTCGCGGGAATATGGCCAAGAGCAGACCGTATGTTTCACCTTAATTATGACTCTGTGTGAAGTACCTCACATTTAAATAAAAACCCTCATTATTATACATTTAACCGATCGGTACTATAGAAATGTTTAAGGGTATGTTCAGATGACAAGCGTTCAACGCGTGGTAAAAGTTTTGTATAGTATTCACATGGTGCGCGCTTGTCAGGCGTAGCACGCGCGTTGCTGCGGCCGCCCTGGTCATGTTCCATATCGCAGGAAGTTTCTCTATTTCATCTATAAATAATTCGGTATTAAAAGCTTCCGTTTCCATTTCGGACGATTTCTGGGTGAACTGAACGAACCCTAAAATAAGTCTATCCGCATCAAAAGCGCGCGCTCAACTGAACGGTAACATAGAAAACCAATGATCTCAAAGCGCGCGTTGACGCGCGCTGACAACAGTCAAGCGCTAGCGCAGCGTTCAACGCGCGCTTTTTTAAAGCGCGCGTTAGCATGTGCACGGCCTGAATAAAACTGATGTAATTGTAAGCGCGCGTTATCAAAACGCGCGTCGAGCGCTTGTCATCTGAACGTACCTAACTGTCTAAATGCCTTGTTTTAGAGTAGGTATACAGTCTGGAAGTAGCCGTAACATCATAATAACCTTTTGATCCCAAATTGTCCTGACTAAGCTTTTTATATTAGATTACTCATAAACACAATATTTGCAAGTAGGCATAATTTTACAATAACATGTTGATCACGAATTGTGCCTATTATGTTTTGATATTAGATTACTGAAAACATGTTATGAAGTGTAACGTTACAGAAGACGCTGACTCCAATGTAAAGTTGTTATTGCTGGTCAAACCAAGACGTTATACTTTCAGTCAACAGACTTGTTTTGACCATGCTATATAAGCCGTTGCATTTAGAATAAGATTCATTATAGAACTCATCGTATTCATGTAATAATTTAGTTAAGGAAGTCATTATTGCACAGGAATAGTTTTAATACATTATTGTAATGTAATAGTAATAAATATTATCGAGACATATTTAGTTCTTTTTAAAAAGCTTCATCACTGCTCCCGAATCTTAACTGGCACAGTGAGTAGGATCCGCTTATTACAGCTGAGTTCAAGTACACTCAAATTGATCTTGTCCACGGTTCCAGATATTCTCGAACCAAATAAATTAGTTAAATCGGCCGCTGAAGAAATCCTGTACAGAAAAGAGCAGCTCTACGGGTGACATGGAAGTGAGCGGACTGTTAGTAAACCTTTTTACTATCCTGTCTCATCCTAATCATTTCCTATAGTATTTTGTTTTTAGCTCTATATCGTAACTTTTAAACTAAAATCGTTGAAAGTTATTTGACTTCTTCAGAAAACTTGGCAGTTATTTATTAAGTCAATATTATTATAAAGAAAAATAAAGTGGTTGAATGAATTATCGAAATATTTTAATTAAGATAATATTAATTTTATAAACGTTTATTAAATATATATATTTTTAAATAGAACAAGAAAGTATATGTCCTTCTGTTCAAATCATTCCTATAGATTTATTAAGCTTGATCCCTATGTTTGATGACGATCAAAACATTTTGAATTTATATATTAAGAAATGTGAATATATTATAAGAAATTTTAATCGACGGAACAATCCTGTACAAACTAAATATTATGTATTTCATTGCATAACAAGTATATTGTGCGGTAAAGCTGCATCACTTTTAAGTGAAAGAGATGACATTTCCATTTGGGAAAGATTAAAATTTTATTTATATGTAGGAAGTATAATTGAGTATAGTACAGAGACCAATTTTGTAGTTAGGAATAATAATTAAGAGTCGAGGATAAACTAGTAACGGAATACGACAAACGCACCGTTCCACGTCAGAGCCAAGACTCCCTTAACGGCGGCCGCTCAGTACGTTTTATACAAGCAAAACGGGCGCCACCGCAGGTGCAATGGTGCAGGTGTGCGGAGCACGTGTTATTTACAAGAATTATGTCTAGCTACACCGACGCTGCCGCACGTGCAATGGTGCACGTGCCGTCATATACAACATTTTGGTGATCCTTTATACGTACATACATATACATTAGCCATGCTGCAGCTATATTAATAGTTAAGTTGTAGCACGAATGGGTCGGCTCGACCGGGGAAGGACCACGCTCTCATAGAATACCAGCGTAAAATAGCAGCTTAATGCTGCTGTGTTTCGTATGGTTACTGTAGAGAACCGGAGACCCTTTTTACTGGAACCGAGGCATTCCATCTTAGTCTTCACAGGTGAGGACGCATCTGCCATTTAATTCGTAATCGAGGATAGATGTAGATGTCTATCGGCCACGGCCATTGATTTATATGTTACACTAGATAAGTAATTACCGCGCCAAAACGTTGCACCTTCACATATGGCCACAGCCATATGCCCAGCTAACGTCGGTTCAGTGTTCAATGTGACACCGACCGAAATGAGCCAAACGATTCACGACAAAAAAATGGGTAGTGAAAGAATGCGATTCAAGGTCACCATAACATAATTAATCAAGCGGAATCACTTTCCACACGTAAGTTTTTGTTTATGTTTTCACATGAACGTAAAACACAAATAAATATCGAATATTGCAATTTAGGTACAATATTGCCACTTTTCTTCGTCGACACACTGTTGAGAGTGTATCGACGAGGGTTATACTCAGAATCACCAAACGGTATTCGCTGAAGGTCATACAGGTTTACGCACCAACCTCGGCACATCCCGATGAGGAGGTGGAGGAAATGTATGAGGATATCTCTAGAGCCATGCATTCCTCCAAAACCCACTATACGGTGTTAATGGGACACTTCAATGCAAAACTAGGTACAAGAGAGAACGGTAAGCTGAAAGTAGGGAAAAATTTGGAATAAGGCAACGGAATCCAAGGGGCCAGCAGCTGGCCGACTTCATGGACAAAGAGGGACTCCTTATGATGAACTCTTTCTTCCAGAAGCGGCCCCACAGGAAGTGGACTTGGTCGAACCCTGACGGTTCGACAAAAAATGAGATTGACTTCATTATGACGACCAGACGGCAACTGTTCAGTGATGTCTCCGTGATCGCGAGGGTGAAAACTGGTAGCGATCACCGAATGGTTAGAGGCACACTGAACCTAAACGTTAAGTTGGAGAGGTCTCGTCTGATGAAGTCAACGCTCCGTCCCCCTCGTGCTCTGTTCCAAAGTCCCGAAACCTTTCAGCTCTAGTTACAAAACCGTTTTCAGTGCCTAGAAGACTGCAATGAAGTGGACGATATGAATGACAAGCCCGTGGAAACTGTCCATGCGGTCGGAGCTAAGTTTTGCAAGACTCGCCGCAGAAGAACACAAAAACTCTCATCACACTCTTAATCTCATGGCTGTTAGACGGGAGATGAATCTACATTCTTCAACAGATTTGACAGCATACAGGCAACTGAACAGACAGATCTCTAAATGCATGCGGTGGGACTTACGCAACTTCAATACAGCTTGTATTGAACAAGCGATCGAGCGGAACCAAGGCTCCAAAGTCTTTGCCAGAGATCTGTCTGCCAGAAAGAGCCAACTGTCAAAGCTGAAGACCGAGTGTGGGAGCATCGTTTCCGGGACACCTGAGATTTTGAGTGAGATTGAGAGGTTATATGGGCAGCTGTACACGTCATCGTTGGAGCCACACGGAAGTGTGAGTAACGATCCAAGAGCGAGTCTTATTCGACACTATTCCGGAGATATCCCGGACGCCTGAGCGAAGTTAGAATGGCTCTCCAGCACCTTAAAAACGCCAAGTCCCCGGGCGAAGATGGAATTACAGCGGAGCTTCTGAAAGCGGGTGGAAAACCGGTACTTGAAGTCCTTCAGAAGCTCTTTAATTCCGTCCGCCATGGTGGCACTACCCCGGCGGCGTGGAGCAGAAGTGGGGTGGTCTTGTTCTTCAAAAAAAGGGGACAACGCTCTCTTGAAAAACTACAGGCCGATTTCCCTTCTGAGCCGCGTCTACGTGCTGTTTCCGAGAGTCACTATGAATCGTCTCGCACGCAGACTTGACGACTTCCAGCCTCCCGAACAAGCCGGTTTCCGAAAAGGCTTTAGTACCATGGACCACATACACACCCTTCGGCAAATTGTACAGAAGAGAGAGGAGTACAATCTGCCACTTTGCCTTGCGTATGTGGACTATGAGAAAGCCTTTGATTCCATCGAAATTTGGGCGGTGCTGCAGTCCCTTCAGCGGTGCCAAGTTGACTGTCGGTATATCGAAGTGCTGAAGTGCTTGTACAGTAGGGCTACGATGGCTATCCGAGTACAGAACCAGAGTACGAAACCTATCCAATTGCAGAGAGGTGTAAGACAGGGTGACGTTATATCCCCGAAACTCTTCACCGCTGCATTGGAAGACGTTTTCAAGCTACTGGACTAGAAAGGATGCGGTATTAACATCAATGGCGAGTACATCACTCACCTTCGATTTGCCAACGATATAGTCCATATGGCAGAATCGCTGGGGGACCTAAGCACTATGCTCAATGACCTCAATAGTGTCTCCCAACGGATAAATCTTAAGATGAACATGGACATAACAAAAATCATGTTTAACGTCAATGTCACACCTATGCCGGTAGGTGTTGGGAACACTAAGCTCGAAGTTGTTGACGAGTATGTTTACCTGGGACAAATAGTCCGATTAGGTAAGTCCAACTTCGACCGAGAGGTCAATCGACGGATTCAACTCGGCTGGGCAGCGTTCGGGAAACTACGACACATCTTCTCGTTAGACATTGTACAACCAGTGCGTGTTACCAGAGATGACTTACGGATCTGAGACGTGGTCCTTCACTGCTGGCCGTATGAGGAAGCTCAAGGTCGCTCAGCGAGCTATGAAGAGGGCTATGGTTTCTCTGCGTGATAAACTTAGAAATGAGGATATCCGCAGTAGAACCAGAGTAACCGACATAGCCCAACGGTTTAGTAAGCTGAAGTGGCAGTGGGCCGGCCATATAGCTCGAAGAACCGACAACCGATGGGGAAGAAAGGTTCTCGAGTGGCAGCCTCGTACTGGTAGGCGAAGTGTAGAGCGACCCCCCACTAGATGGAGTGACGACCTGGTAAGACATGCAGGAAGTCGATGGATGCAGGTGGCTTAGGACCGTGCTTTGTGGCATTCTTTGGGGGAGGCCTATGTTCAGCAGTGTTCTTATGAAAGGCTGTAATGATGATAATGATGATGATGATGTTGCCATTTTTCTGCCTATGCAATTTTCCCACATTACACTACTACGACTATATAATTTATGGAATAAATTATCTTGTTAGCCCTGATTTTAAATGTTTTGGAAATTGTAATAAAAACTATGTTTCAACCTTTATACAAAGGAATGAATTATTCTTATCAATCATGAATAGATTTATTCATTATATTTTATTACCTATTTTATATTAACCGGTTCAGTGCGGATGGCACGCCAGGAGTGTCATCGATTAATTTTGCGTGTGGCGTATGACACACGAGTCGTGTCTTTTTAAAAATCGTTATAACTCGCTCAAATTGCGTTTTTGGTAAATTTATCCAGAACAAAATCTTCATTATTTTGCAAGTAGTTCATACATGCGGCTTCGTTTCTGGATATTTTGAAAACTTGAAATTTTTAGGGGTTGACAACCTTTTTTTAACTTGCACATGCAAAAAAAAAAATAACACTCGAACCGTCTTCTTTTTGGAAGTCGGTAGAAAATGGTTATTATCAATGCGATTACGACCAAAACTTTTCCTATAACGAAGACTATGATAACTATGATACACTGGAAACATACAACCTTTTGTTGAATAAAGCGAAAATAATAACGTATGCGATTTTTTGCCTCGGAAGGTAATCCCGAGAAATGATAAGTCCGAATTGTAACAGAGTTAATAAATTAAATGCGCGCTTCATATATTGGAAGCACTACTAGTATTATTAGTCCCGCTTTATCTGATAAATATCTTTCCAATTTCAAATTTTATGAACAATTTGAAGTGATTTGAGCACTCATGCACAAAGTGTTCATAATGAAGTCATATTTATACCATTTTTAAAAACATATAAGAGTTCATTAGTACATACATTTTACATCTATACTGTTGACGCAAGATACGACGGACTAATTGGTTCTGATTTGTTAAAAATGTTAAAACCAACTGTTGATATGAAAAATCAAATTTTACAAACGGGTAAAACAAAAATCCCAATAATTTACAGCCCTAGTTAACATTAGAACCTAGAACCTACCATTACATTAGATTTGATAGACCACAAATTCTCGCGAAAGAACATCGATTCCTGCCAAGAATGATACGCGAGGCTACTGAAATTAAAAAACATCCTGGTTTTAATAGAGAGGGAGGCTGGGTATTACCACCTGCTTAGGATGCTGTAATTAATAAAATTAAAACTAAACCAAAGCATACCACTGTAAGACTTTAAGACACAGTAAGTTCATTCTGCGTAGATCGGACCACAACTAATAATTAAAAAAGCTGAAGGTACTCTGGGTTAAATCCTTAGAGTATTCAACTAACAGGAGACGCCATGCGCATAAAATTCCAAACAAAAAAGTCTGTCACTTCTAGCGGGAGGCGAGGTAACGCACACTAAGCAAATCGTAAACATTGGGCCACGTCGTTACACACGCACACAGCATAATATGAGCACACGATTAAGCAAAACGCACACAACCTTGAAAATCTCTCATAAATGTCTCATCGTTACAGTGCATAAGCCATAAACAACTAGTGCGAGGGCCTTGTCGATATGGATCATCATCATTCATCATTACAGCCCTTCACAAGTCCACTGCTGAACATAGGCCTCCCCCAAAGAATGCCACAAAGCACGGTCCTGAGCCACCTGCATCCATCGACTTCCTGCATGTCTTACCAGGTCGTCACTCCATCTCGTGGGGGGACGCCCTACACTTCGCCTACCGGTACGAGGCTGCCACTCGAGAACCTTTCTTCCCCATCGGTTGTCGGTTCTTCGAGCTATATGGCCGGCCCACTGCCACTTCAGCTTACTAATCCGTTGGGCTATGTCGGTTACTCTGGTTCTACTGCGGATAACCTCATTCCTAAGTTTATCACGCAGAGAAACTCCGAGCATAGCCCTCTCCATAGCTCGCTGAGCGACCTTGAGCTTCCTCATACGGCCAGCAGTGAAGGACCAAGTCTCAGATCCGTAAGTCATCACTGGCAACACGCACTGGTTGTACAATTTCGTTTTAAGGTTTTGAGGTATGTCTGACGAGAAGATGTGTCGTAGCTTCCCGAACGCTGCCCAGCCGAGTTGAATCCGTCGATTGACCTCTCGGTCGAAGTTGGACTTACCTAGTCGGACTATTTGTCCCAGGTAAACATACTCGTCAACAACTTCGAGCTTAGTGCTCCCAACAACTACCGGCATAGGTGTGACATGGACATTAAACATAATCTTTGTTTTGTCCATGTTCATCTTAAGACCTATCCGTTGGGAGACACTATTGAGGTCATTGAGCATAGTGCTTAGGTCCTCCAGCGATTCTGCCATAAGGACTATATCGTCGGCAAATCGAAGGTGAGTGATGTATTCGCCATTGATGTTAATTCCGTATCCTTTCCAGTCCAGAAGCTTGAAAACGTCTTCCAATGCAGCGGTGAAGAGTTTCGGGGATATAACATCACCCTGTCTTACACCTCTCTGCAATTGGATAGGTTTCGTACTCTGGTTCTGTACTCGGATAGCCATCGTAGCTCTACTGTACAAACACTTCAGCACTTCGATATACCGACAGTCAACTTGGCATCGCTGAAGGGACTGCAGCACCGCCCAAATTTCGACGGAATCAAAGGCTTTCTCATAGTCCACATACGCCAGACACAGTGGTAAATTGTACTCTTCGGACTTCTGTACAATTTGCCGAAGGGTATGTATGTGGTCTATGGTGCTAAAGCCCTTTCGGAAACCGGCTTGTTCGGGAGGCTGGAAGTCGTCAAGTCTGCGCGTGAGACGATTCGTAATGACTCTCGAAAACAGCACGTAGACGCGGCTCAGAAGGGAAATCGGTCTGTAGTTCTTCAAGAGAGCGTTGTCGCCTTTCTTGAAGAACAAGACCACCGCACTTCCGCTCCACGCCTCCGGTGTAATGCCACCATGGAGGACGGAATTAAAGAGCTTCTGAAGGACTTCAAGTACCGGTCTTCCACCCGCTTTCAGAAGCTCCGCTGTAATTCCATCCTCACCTGGGGCCTTGCCGTTTTTAAGGTGTTGGAGAGCCATTCTAATCTCGCTCAGACTGACGTCCGGGATATCTTCGGAATAGTGTCGAATAAGACTCGCTCTTGGATCGTTACTCACACTTGCGTGTGGCTCCAACGATGACGTGTACAGCTGCCCATAGAACCTCTCAATCTCACTCAAAATCTCAGGTGCCCCGGAAACGATGCTGCCACATTCGGTCTTCAGCTTTGACAGTTGGCTCTTTCTGGCAGACAGATCTCTGGCAAAGACTTTGGAGCCTTGGTTCCGCTCGATCGCTTCTTCAATACGAGCTGTATTGAAGTTGCGCAAGTCCCGCCGCATGCATTTGGAGATCTGTCTGTTCAGTTGCCTGTATGCTGTCAAATCTGTTGAAGAATGTAGCCTCATCTCCCGTCTAACAGCCATGAGATTAAGAGTGTGATCGGAGAGTTTTTGTGTTCTTCTGCGGTGGGTCTTGCAGAACTTAGCTCCGACCGCATGGACAGTTTCCACGAGCTTGTCATTCATATCGTCCACTTCATTGCAGTCTTCTAGGCACTGGAAACGGTTTTGTAACTCGAGCTGAAAGGTTTCGGGACTTTGGATTAGAGCACGAGGGGGACGGAGCGTTGACTTCATCAGACGAGACCTCTCCAACTTAACATTTAGGTTCAGTGTGCCTCTAACCATTCGGTGATCGCTGCCGGTTTTCACCCTCGCGATCACTGAGACATCACTGAACAGTTGTCGTCTGGTCGTCATAATGAAGTCAATCTCATTTTTTGTCGAACCGTCAGGGCTCGACCAGGTCCACTTCCTGTGGGGCCGCTTCTGGAAGAAAGAGTTCATCATAAAGAGTCCCTCTTTCTCCATGAAGTCGGCCAGCTGCTGGCCCCTTGGGTTCCGTTGCCCTATTCCAAATTTCCCTACTTTCAGCTCACCGTTCTCTTTTGTGCCTAGTTTTGCATTGAAGTCTCCCATTAACACCGTATATTGGGTTTTGGAGGAATGCATGGCTCTAGAGATATCCTCATACATTTCCTCCACCTCCTCATCGGGGTGTGCCGAGGTTGGTGCGTAAACCTGTATGACCTTCAGCGAATACCGTTTGGTGATTCTGAGTATAAGGTACACAACCCTCGTCGACACACTCCCGATCTTTACAACGTTGTTAACGAGAGACTTGTGGACGATAAATCCGACACCTCCTTGGGACAGATGGTCGCCCTCCCGGTGATAGAGCAAGTTGCCGGATTCGAGGATTACCGTGTCCTCCCCCTCTCTTCGGACTTCGGATAATCCTATAATATGCCAGCGCAACTTGTCTATCTCTTCTTCCAGCTCCACGATCTTCTCGTCAGTCCTCAGGGTGCGTGCGTTGTACGTTGCCAGGTCGAGTCGTCTAAGGTGGCAACCGAACCTCCACCGGAGATTCTTAGCACCCCCTGCCCCGCCGTTACCATGGTCGCCACCGTAGCCAGGAATAGCGGGGCCGCCGGGGACTGGGGGCCGTCTCTTTGTTACATTCATAGAGGGGTATTTGCCATAGTTGCCACGCTTGGCGAGCGGGTTGGCAACCGCAGTTTTTTTTTTTTTTTATTGTAACTTTGGCTATTATCAGGGAGATGCTGCTGCCCATCTCCCGCCTGTTTCCCATTGTCGCCTTTTACGACACCCACGGGAGGATATGGGGTAGTGGATATTCTTGACCGCCACTACACGGCATATGTCGATGAAATTTTATGCAAGTTACAATTAGCAAATTAAATAAAATAAAAATGAACAAATGTTTAATGTGTAATATTACATTCAAAGTAAGTTTAAAAAAATACATAAGGTACAAAATAATAATACAAAATTACCAAAATTAAAACAAATTGAAAAAGTAGGTAGTGGGTTTTTAAAGTGAATAAGTTTGGTATATATATGACGAATACACTTTTTGGGATCACTCTTTTTTTGCGAGGTAGCTAATTCTAGTGCTTGCATATTTTCCATCACCAATTTTGCAAGTTCAATGTTATGTGGAACGTAATCATTGTCGAAATAATGTTCCTGTATGCTTAAAAATATATAATATGCCTAGTCTATGAAATATTTTTACCATTTTTTAATGTCATGATCAACCGGAAAGGTTATCTGTATAGGGGTTTTAAACGGTCTAATTTTACAGATTTTACCCAACCTATAGAGTTAAACCGTTTTAAGGCTTAAGGTTGAACTACATCTGGCAGCACGGAATCGCACTTTCCTGTGCTTCTATCCTTTTTGGTCACTCAGAAACGTTATTTACTAGAGCAAGAAAGAGCGGGAGTGTATAGTTTCACCCTCAAAAAGCCGATTGTAAACCGGTTTCAAAAGTTTATCTATCATTCTTGACAATCCATACTAATATAATATTATAAATGTGAAAGTGTGACTTTTTGTTTATTTGTTTTTGTCCTTCCTTTACGCAGCAGCGGAATGGAGCAATTAAAAAAAAATTAAACATTTGCTATCTCTTGGCCGAAGTTTACACTTAACCAAACATACTTTTTTTCGTCATTTTACTTAGGATTGAATAGATGTCGTCGTAAAAAGCGGTAATATTTTGTGTTCTACAGTACAAAAGTGTAGTACTCTGTATATATTTAACAATAATAGATTATAAATATGACACTGAGATTATTTGTTTGTCCTTATTTATTTATTTAAGCGCTAATAATTCGTGTCTCATCTGAAAACAACAATTTGGTTGACACCATCTAAGACGATATACTTATAAATAACATTTTAAAATGAATAAATATCATTCACTAAACCTTCCATTTCGATTTTCCTTCATAATGTAAAATAAACTTGTAGCAAAATAATAAACTTACTTCCAATAATTTCAAAGTCGGTACAGCAGTTTCATTTAGTTTCCTTTTATTATTTGATTGGATTACGAAAACCGATTGGTCAAAATGCTCGAAACAAATAGTGCTTGTTCGTTTAGGTACCCAGATTATATGATTGCCACATGCTTTTATCCAAACTTGGCGCCTGTAAGGATCTTTTGGAAAAGTGTAAAACCAAAGATCTTTTTTAAACATTGTACAAAAAAGAATTTTAAATAACACCTTGGTATTATATATCAAGGTATTAATTATAGTCAAATAAAAACATCGACACTAAAGATTACAGTGAACATCACTATTATTGCCTTGATGATACCATTTTATATACTCGAAATTACCCTTCTTTTCCTTTCATAACGTAACATAATGAAATGAAAATATCTATTTAAAATGTTTTATATACAATAAAACAATTTAAAGTGATGTTTTCATTTCGTTAAAAACAATTAAAGATTATTAATGTTGTTTGAAATAATATAGTTTTGCAAATAATTTAAGACTATTCAATAACACGATTTTGTCTTGTGTAATAAGAACAAAGAGAAACGACATTTGTCTACAATTAAGCAAAATTTAATTATGTCCTAGTGGTGCAAAAGTCCCTACTATAGTGTTAATACTTTTAAGTTGGCAACACACCCTGCTCAGCTATATTAATCAGAATTTTCGTGATTTAATGCTTATATTAATTATTTAAATCAAAATAAATACTTAAAGATGAAAGGTAACGTCGTCTTTTTGTAAATTTGAGGTCTGTGATCTTTTTTTACAAGAAAACACACTGCAACTCGGCATTTCTCTGGAGGTCAACTCACGCTTACGACTACATGTTAACTGATGCCGTACGCGGCGCAACTAGTTTTATATAACGGGAATGATCCGCGCTCTCGTACTTTTGACAGAGGGGAACGCTCTCCAATGTCGTCTCCTGTTAGTTTAATACTCTAAGGTTAAATCTGACATCGAGACGTTAGTCACCTCAGTCCCCCGTGACCATGGGTGCTGTAAAGCACTCGAAACGTTAATTTAAAATAAGTTGATTAAACGCTATAGAATCCGTGAAAGTCGTTTTTTCAATGTGTAGTGTTCGCGTAAACATAAGATATCATTAATAATTATACAACTAAAATTCTAAAATTTTAATTAGAATTAAGTTTGTAAAAATTAGAAATGAGTGTTGTTAGTAAGGGTGAGTTCCCACCGCGAGACGCATTGCGACGTCGCGAGGCGCATCGTGAAGTCGCTGCAGCGCACCGCGGTTGCCCGCTGCGCCCAGCGCCTACCGACCGAGCAGCGCCGCGCCGCACCCCGCGCTACGCAGCGAGACATCGCGAGCCACAGCGCGACGTATCGCGACGCGCGGCACATTTTAGAATTATCTTTTTTATCGCACTTACACAAATTTCTTTATGCTATCCAACTTTCACGGTAATTTTTACACGTTTTACGCATTTTAGGTTATAATAGTTCTTATTTCTTTTTTCGATAACGGAGCATTACCTTTTAATGTGAGTAGTATTATTATAATCGGAAACCAAATCTCTATCAAACAAAACACCTTATTCCGCCAAATTCGTGCCAAACGATTCTAAACCCAATCCCGATTTTTTTCAACAGTGTCGAGACAGTCATTCCCGTCGTTTATAACTGAAGGTTACATAAGAAGTAATCAAGTTATAAAGACGAAATTTCATATTTATACCCTCAAATAGTGTCGTTAACTAATTATAATTTTTTATTTACCCACATTATTAGCAAATTACCCTAATACCGAGAATACATTGAAATCCCCCTTATGAACTTTTAAGGTAGTGGAAAAGAAGTATCACAAAAACAAGTTATTTTTTATATATAATAAGGGTGGTAATAAGTAAACAAAGTACACCTGAAAAGAAGTGGTGTGGCTTTAAGAAAATATACAAAATTTGACCTACTCAAATTTCAAAAACTTCATTAAACTAAGTTTGTATAAAAAGGGTTACTTATAATATTAAGGAATTTATGGATGATAATAAAACCTGAGAATAAGGTGATCGCTACCAAGCTATTTTTAAATTGTTTTGTGTTGTTAATTGTGTAACATACATGATTGTAAGCTGTTATATTTTTTTTAAAGTCCCAATGGGTTTCTTGCTAGTTCTTTCCAGGATATAGGTTTTTTTTGTCGATCCAGTGGTAATTAAACAAAAGAGTGACTTTCAATAAGTATTATTTATAATCTATATTAAATAAAAAGTTTCTATTTGTTTCGGCCTATAGACAACTTCTCTCTTCACTTCTATCCTCGATCAAAATGTAGATGTGTTATCACACCTTACATACCAAGATGGAATGTATAGTTACAGGTAAAAAAGTGTTCCGATTCTCTACACTCGCCATCCGAAACTCAGTGGTAGCTATTTTACGTTGATAATCTGTGACAGCGTAATACTTCCCAGATCGAGCCATCCCAATAGTGTTCCAGTCATAAAATAGCTATTTCTTGGCTCTAACACTTAGAAAACTAACTTGGTTTTGAAACAAATGTATAAAATAAATTATTATTTACCTGATCGCGTTCTCGTTCGCGTTCGCGCTCTTTTTCTTTTTCTCTTATTTCGCGCTCCTTCTCCTTTTCCCTTTCTCTTTCCCTGTCTTTCTCCTTATTACTGCTACTATCTTTACTTTTTACACTTTCTTTTGTACTTTCTACATCCTTAACTATTTGTTCTTTTGCTGCAATATTTAATAAAATTAGTCAACTAAAAACTCTTAATCCAAGATGTAATTTACGGTGAAATGGTCTTTGGTAAAATATAGTACTGTCCTTCAATTGGGGGATATGGAAAATATAAATAATCCTAAGACAAGCAACAATAAACGAATTCACAGGAGTATATTTGAAAGGAATTGCATGTCAAAAAAAACGGATTTTTTAAGACAATCACCTATATGCACTACGAATTTCTCTTGTATTGTGCATGCGTTTTGCAAACAAATCATTCTATCTTAGTTAATGTAGATGTTGTGGGCCACAGCACCCACTTACCATCAGTTGGACTGTGTGATCATTTGTTACCCTTATTCTATAAAAAAAAGAAACCTCCCTAGCACTTAACGAGCTAAAAGGAACACTTTTAATTAACATCATAATTAAGATATAAAGACTTACTTTGTTCTGTACTCTTATAACTATCACTGCTTTCTTTCTCCTTATCCTTATCTCTATTTTTATGTCTTCTCTTTTCTTCTTTTAATGTACTAGCCTCTTTCTTATCATACTTTGAAGACTTGGCACTACCTAAAATTAAAGAAATTAGACTAGTAAAACACAAAACTAAAAAATATCAAATCAATCCTTTGCATTATTTATTATTATTTTATGTGCCACTACTTATTAGCTAAGCGCACGCCGTAAATTTTACAGTGTGCGAGCAACACGAGTTCGATCCCCACTGGCAACAAAAAATTACAAAGCAATAAGGACCGTGGCCGAGCTCACTTGACTACTCTAGCGCCATCTATTATCTATCTACGGAAGCGGTTGCGATGTATATCGATATGAAAATTTGACGCGCTAAATACATCGTTCTTTATTTAATACATTTCCATAGATGCCGCTACATGGTACCGCTAAGTAAGATTGACGAAGTCATTGGGCTCTAGTTTTAATACAACACAAGAAGTGCTAATTTACCACAACTTCGGCGGTGAAGGGAAACGTCATAACAAAACCTGTATGTCTGTCAATATGCAAAAGAGCAACGCGGCCAAGTAATTGCTCCATAACTGTTTTTTCTTTTCTTTTAAAAAAGAAATGTTGCAGAAATAATAGGAGGTTGTGACACACAGGCTGTAACTATATTTTATCAGTTATTTTAAATGCGATGAAAAAGCTATATTTGTATGTGGACTTAAATAACAAATATTGAGAGTAATATACAGATAAAAAAATCTGAATCACTACGACTTCAGAAGTAATTTTATTTAAGCTAATTATTTTGAAAGATATAAGAAATCTAATTTTTTGCCATAAGAGCAAAGGTGTAATAAAGTTAATTAGCGATATGTCAAATTGGTTTACCAACTCGGTTCGAATCGGTTTGACAATTGAACAAGTTAAATCAATTCAAAGATAGAGTCAAACAGGTTTCGAACTACTCACCACACAGCAAATGGCGAGTGCGATAGCAGTTTGCGCGCGCTCTAAACGAATTGCATGAATGAACCGAGTTCATACTCCTATATTCTTGGATTTATTTCTATTAGAGGATTCTTATTCTAAGAACAATCCTACGTAAGCTACAGATCAAATTGATTTATGTCAGTGAACATTTCATTAATACGTTTCAATAAACATGCTTTTCATTTTAAACAAAAGAACTGTTGTTTTCTTGGTGACTTATCCTATTACCTATTTTGTGACTTTGTTATTCATGAAAAACTGTATTATATTTATTTTAATTAGAACAAACAAGCCATTCGAATTTTGATCTAAATTGTATCAGTCAATTCGATTTAGCTTACGTATTATTTTGTATGCTGTTATACGATATGGACGGAAATCGGTTTGAATCGGTTCCAAACCGATTTACTATTTTTTCCAAAACGAGCTAACCGAATTCCCCATAGCTAAAGTCAATATTTGTTTGTTAACTAATTTAGTAAATTATTGTTTATTAATTGCCATAAGCAACTAGCTTGTATGATGATTACTATTCATACCAATTTAATGACAACAACTCTTAATATATTATACACTCTTGTTTTAATGTTAACAGAACATACAGAAATATCTAATTACAGTTTTTTTTTTAATAAAGCTACTGCACAATAGCTGTGGTAACTGAGGGGCTAAGTGCTCAATGTAAATTCACAGGTTGGATGTCCATCAGCACCAATTAAATCAGTTATGTGAAGTTAGCTATTGCAAAGTCCTGATCTGATTCAGTTAATTTGTTGTTAACACTTAACCGGTAGTTTGAATTGCGAGAGTTGATCTTATCAGTTTCGCTATTAATTATACTCCATTAATTTTGTTGCTCAAATGCAAAGATTTGGCTGTAGAGCACATTCTTTTAAATATTTTTGAATATCTTTTTACATATTTCCTAAATTCGACGCTATTACCTTTCCATAGGCTGTAACTACTTTTTTTTATATAAGAGGGGGCAAACGAGCATGCCGTTCACCTGATCGTAAGTGACTACCGCTGCCTATGAGCAACTGCAACACCAGGGGCGTTGCAGGTGCGTTGCCGGCCTTTTAAAAAGGAATAAGCTTGTTTCTTGAAGATCCCTTTAAGCCGCGTATCGATTATGCACTCCAAAAGGTCGAACATGAACGCACGTCCCAGCCGCGTGAAATGGATACCGCCTTGGAACGCGCGTCAAATTGGTCGTAGGAACGCTCAAACTTAGAGAGGACCGTTCCATCTGGTATCGGTTTTTCACCGCGTATCAAAGTAATTCAGTATTGATGCGCACGCTGGTGGAGACGGCTGTTTGCATCATTCGTGTTAGTTGCATTCAGAGTTATGGATAACCAAAGTTGTCCTAAATTGATACAATTATATGATTCAAAAGAACTGATGTGGAATAGCAAAAGTAGTTTTTGTCATAATAAAGCGCTAAAAGAAGATACATGGAGACGCGCGCACCAGGAGCGTTTAGTTGATATATTAGGTCCTTACATATGAAATTAGCGTTTTGTCGTACTGACCACTTTGATCTGAAATATCTCCTCTTTGGTTAAGAATTCCAAATTCAAATTTATAAACTCATTTAGCTGGTACATTTGAGTTTTGAAAACTGTCATTCATTTGTTTTTTCCTCATTATTTTTTTCTTTGGTGTCGCTTATTACCGCACAATGGAAAACATGATATATCGGTATATTTAAGAGTACAGAGTTTTACCGTGGCACCAGTGCTGCAGAAACAGCTCGAAGGATTAATGATGTGTACGGCGCTGGTGTCGCAAAAGATAGCACGATACGTTTTTGGTTTCAACGTTTTCGTTTTGGAAATTTCAACCTTCAGAACCAACCCCGTGGACGGCCGGAGAACAAAGTAGAAAATGAAGAGTTAAAGGATATTGTGGAAGCGGATCCATCACAAAGCACTTCAGAGATAGCTGCAGGCTTCGGGGTAAGTTATAAAACTATTGATCCACTTGAAAGCAAATCGGAAAAGTAAAAAAATTTGAACGATGGGTACCTCATGAATTGAGTGAATCGAACTTGCACGCTAATCGCAATGGCTGAACCCTGGAGACCCAGCCAAATCCTGCCCTGAACGAAAATTGACTCAGAAAAATGAGTGTTTGGTGGACTAGCGCCGGTGTCGTTCACTACAGCTTTCTAAAATCTGGCCAAACGATTACGGCAGATATCTATTGTCAGCAACTGCAAACCATGAAGGAAGAACTAGCCGCTAAACAACCGAGATTGGTCAATCACTCTAGGCCACTGCTGCTTCACGAAAACGCAAGACCACATATTGCACAACAAACAACCACTAAATTAGATGAGCTGCAATTGGAATGTCTGCGACATCCACTGTACTCTCCGGACCTTGCTCCAACAGATTACCATTTTTCCTGAATTTGGACAACTTCTTAAAAGGAAAAAAATTCAACTACTGTTAATAAACATGCAATAATAAAAATGCTGCATCAATAAACTCTTTGAAGGCGGTTCGGACTACTGTCCAAACCGCCTTCAAAGAGTTTATTGATTCTCGCCCCCATGGTTTTTTTTAGTAAAGGGATCTCTAACTACCTATGAGATGGCAAAAGGGCATAGATAACAACGCGCAGCCAACAAGCAGATAACACGCGCCAGGAGCGCTTAGTTGATATACTTCGAACATTTGGAACGCGTTCCGCCGATCGCACTGGTCAGTGCGGTCAGTCATGGCGCACGCGCCAGGAGTGCTTAGTTGATATACTTCGAACATTTGGAACGCGTTCCGCCGATCGCACTGGTCAGTGCGGTCAGTCATGGCGCACGCGCCAGGAGTGCTTAGTTGATATACTTCGAACATTTGGAACGCGTTCCGCCGATCGCACTGGTCAGTGCGGTCAGTCATGGCGCACGCGCCAGGAGTGCTTAGTTGATATACTTCGAACATTTGGAACGCGTTCCGCCGATCGCACTGGTCAGTGCGGTCAGTCATGGCGCACGCGCCAGGAGTGCTTAGTTGATATACTTCGAACATTTGGAACGCGTTCCGCCGATCGCACTGGTCAGTGCGGTCAGTCATGGCGCACGCGCCAGGAGTGCTTAGTTGATATACTTCGAACATTTGGAACGCGTTCCGCCGATCGCACTGGTCAGTGCGGTCAGTCATGGCGCACGCGCCAGGAGTGCTTAGTTGATATACTTCGAACATTTGGAACGCGTTCCGCCGATCGCACTGGTCAGTGCGGTCAGTCATGGCGCACGCGCCAGGAGTGCTTAGTTGATATACTTCGAACATTTGGAACGCGTTCCGCCGATCGCACTGGTCAGTGCGGTCAGTCATGGCGCACGCGCCAGGAGTGCTTAGTTGATATACTTCGAACATTTGGAACGCGTTCCGCCGATCGCACTGGTCAGTGCGGTCAGTCATGGCGCACGCGCCAGGAGTGCTTAGTTGATATACTTCGAACATTTAGAACGCGTTCCGCCTATCGCACTGGTCGGCGCGGTCATTCATGGCGCACGTGCCAGGAGTGCTTAGTTGATATACTTCGAACATTTGGAACGCATTCCGCCGATCGCACTGGTCTATAGAATAGAATAGAATAGAATAATTTTTTATTCAATATAGATCACATGTGTAATACTTATTGAAAGTCATTTTTTACTTTACCACTGGTTCGAAAAAAAAACCTCTGTCCTGGGAAGAACCAGCAAGAAACCCCGGCGCGGTCATTCGCCAGGAGCGCGTAATCGATACGTGGCTTAAATCGTATCAGTCTGGAAGAATCACCGGCATTACGACTCACCTTTATTTGGGTCGTGTCGTTCTTCTTCTTGCGGCGCACCGGCTCCGCCCGCAGAGCCGTTGGTGTGCGCGTGCGTGTGTGCGTGCGCGTGCGTGTGCGTGTGCGTGTGCGCAGGCGTCTGTGTGTGCGTCTGCGGCTGTGACTGCGCCTGCGGCTGCGACGTTTTTTCGCGTTCCCGCACCGCACTCTGTTGCGCTAAATGCTTCTCTAGCTTATCTAACTGTAAAAAAAATAAAATTAACGTACAAAACTCTAGTGGAAACGCAGTCAAATTACAAACATCAAAAGTTTTAAAGGTCATTAGTAACCTCTATATTATAGGCAGGACCAGAATGAATGGAGTATAATAGAAGCTGCAGCCTTGAGAAAAGTCTAGAAATTCACTAGTAATCAAAGTATCAGTGTTATTCGCTCAATCCACCGCCATTTTCTTTCTGTACGCTCTACATACAACAGACAATATTAACCTTAATTTTTATAAAGTTACGGTGTATAATGATGTACCTCAACCTGCAGCTGTGCGTGGTCGGGCCTGCAGTGCCCGTTCTCGAGGACGCAGCGGCGCCGCTGAGGCTACCGTATACGTTCTAAATCCAACAGACGATTTTAACCTTAACATATATAGACATATGGTACATAATGGTGTACCTTAAATTGTAGCTGTGCGTGATCGGGCTCGCAGTGACCGTTCTCGCGCACGCAGCGGCGCCGCAGCGAGCCGTTGAGCTGTCGCGTGTCGGCCGCACACTCGGCGGTTTCGTTCGCGACTATACGCTCCTCTTTTAAACCCTGCTGATTTTCCTGCAATGGAAAACAGTTCCATAGATATAGACCACTGTTGAACAAGAACCTACATCTAAATACTGTGCTGATCAAACAAGTACGTAAAAGGGAATGAACGATTTTTTTAAATATGCACTAGAGCTAGACAGACTAACAGACGTTCTTTGGTACAATTGCTATATATATAAATAGCCACATAGCAACTGGATGCTCTGCAGAATATGGGAAATTATTCATACTTCCGCTAAATACTAGTGACAGGGCATTATACCTAATGCACTCATATTGTGTGGTTCCTATTGTGAATTACCAGCACCAGAGAACAGCCATTAAATGAAATGCGTGTCTCAATAGTCAGAGTTCCTGATTACGGATTTTTACATTTACAAGTTTTATTACATTTTTTTATAGAATAGGGTGACAAACGAGCACACAGTCCACCTGATGGTAATTGGTTGCTGCGGCCCATAGACATCTATATTTATCCTCAATAAAGAATCAAAATGCAGATGCGTCGTCACCCGTGAGGACTAAGATGGAATGCCTCTTTTCCAGTAATATGGGTCTCTGGTTCTCTACACTCACCAAACGAAACACAGCAGTGTCAAGCTGCTATTTTACGCTGATATTCTGTGATAGCGTGGTCCTTCCCCGGTCGAACCGACCCATTCGTGCTACAACTATACTACTAATATAGCTGCAGCATGGCTCTACCACGTAGAAAACGTTTGCGCCTATACTAGATACACGAGATATTATAGAGACATTATAATATCTATAATGTGGTTTTTCGACTGCATTTTAAAGTTTTTGTCATATTGATGGCTCGTAACAGTAGTGACTAAGCGTTTGGCGCGGCGCTACGGTTCGCGAGTTCCAATCCCAACAAGTGTTTGTAAGGCCTAAAAAATAATTATTCCAGAACTGGATGTTTGATCATGTCGATTTAAAAAAACATCATTGAATATCACCAGTAAACTTCACAAAAATATTTTCAGAAGGAAATTAAAAAAGAATACTTATTAAGTTTCGCCACTTAACTTTTTTAAATTAAGTGGCGAGATTGCGAAGACACATTGATATCACGATGTCTGTCCGTCTGTCCCACGATTATCTCGAGAACGGTTTCGAATTTTCAAATTCTGTTTTCAGCAATCGATTACTGATCACCCAGGCATCTGAACCTCCTATTTTGAAACTGATTGCTCAACGGCAACCGTTAGCAATATAATATAATATATTTATAGTTAGCAATATATTATAATATAATTAAAGCTGATTGCTTCGCCACTTTGCTATGCTGTTAGCTAACTAGGTTTATTTTGATCTGGTATTTCATAAATGATATAAAAATGACGGTGTAAGCACGTTGCATAATGCAACTGTAAAGAATACGTGACATAACGCGCATCTGAGATATTAATTTTGATATTGATTTAGATTATAAATATTATCTTTTTATATAACACACTAAAAGATATCACGAGAATTTAATCAATAAAAAATGAGCATAGGAAGCTTTTAATAAAATATAGACACAAAAATATAAAAATTTATAAATTTTTGCACAAATACCGGATCTGACTACAATACTAACTTGCCCTGGACTAGCTAAACGGTGTCAGTCTTTCTAATGAGACAATCAGGCAGGGAATATCTTTAGCATGAAATCCACCTTTTATACTATACATTGGGTAAAGTGCAATAGAGTAAATAAATAAATAAATAAGTAAATAAAAATCTACGAGTTATGAAAATTATACCATAAGTATGAAGAAAAAAATTTTTTTTAGTTAATAATAAGTCTCAGGTTTAAATTAGAATTTGTTTCACGAAAGAAGTCCCGCGGGAACATGCGAACTAAAATCGAAAGTATGCGAAAATAGCGGTATTGCGACTAAAGGACTTCCATAATTAGTAAAACTATTCTTTAAACACAGTTTAACTTGGAGACTATCAAATACACCACGTTTTGTAATATGGATGTTCGTGTTGAAAACTTTGATATAATTACGTAATATATATTTATGTATCGCATATATATATTGCATTTTTGAAGCGTGTAGTGCCGTCGTAAGAATATACACTATCCCATATCATCCCCACCGGATGATATTAGGTAGTGTAAGAGGCGACAGAGGGAAACTAAAACAGCAGATCAGGAACAGCATCTTATGACAACTCAAAACAAAACAAATAATAAAAACTGTGGTTGCCAATTCACCTGCTATGCGCGCCATGGCAAATATTCCTCAAATGAGGAAATCTATGGGGGAGGCCCATGTTAGGCAAAAAATGTTGTCGGGTAGCAAATATAAGGTAAGTTACTTACCTCCAGTGCGCTTTCTGGCAACGCGTCTCGCATCAGCTGGAAGTAGAACTCGTTCTCGGCGCGGACCTGCCGCTGCCTGCGGACACCGTACCAACATTTTACCGGAAAGTCGATAGTAAACATCTCGGCAGATCACTCCCCGAAGTTGCTTGCAACATCAAAGGACTGTTTAACTTCTTCGGGGAGATTTCATGGCTCGATTAAATACATTATTCCTGCCCACACGCAAAATACGCTAGACGTGGAGTTGCGGAAAACAGCCTGTTTATTCAATTCAATTCAAATGTCGATAGTATGGATTGTATAGACAGTATCGAATCGAAATTAATTATTAATTGTAGATTACATTTACGTAATCAATATAATATAACAATATTATTAGATTGTACTCTTAATATATAATATAATCTAATAATATTGTTATATCATATCTCAAAAGCACATTAATGGATGCTGGAAGACTATATACTTATTTTTAACTAGCTGTTCCTCGCGACTTCGCACGCGTGTATTTTATGTTTTAATTTTTTTTTTGCGTGGAACCCTAATTCTTTTTCTTGAATAAAAGTAGCCTAAGTTACTCCTTATAACATCAGCTATCTGCCAGTGAAAGTCCCATCAAAATAGGTCCGGCCGTTTTGGAGATTAGCCGAAATAAACAGACATACATACAAAAATTTTAAAAAGTGTATTTTTGTTATAGGTAGGTTTATACTTTCATATGCATTTAGTAAAACGCTGTAATTTTGACATTACAAACAGACACTTCAATTTTATTTATTTGTGTAGATACAAGATGCCGTTTACTTATACAACAAACGAAAAGTATAAATTGCTAGTTTGATAAACTATTTCTTGAAGAGATTGTTAAATAATTAGTATTTTATTTATTTGTATAGATGTTATAAAATAATTCACATTTATTTACATATGTAATAATGTATTTACTATTTATTAGCCTGCAAAAGTCCACAACTGGATATGGGCCAGTCCTTTGGTATTTGTCTTTTAGTAGTATTTTACATCTGGTGTAAACAGAATATACCTCCTATCGGAAGCCATAAGATTTGTACGACATTTCCTAGTTTTCATACGACACCCACAGGACGGAATGGGGATATGGGTTTTCTTACGCCATCCACACCTGATTTTCATTTTTAATGTTTAATTCATAAATTGTCTGTATAATTAATACTCATCCAACGTAGTGATTACGGTTAATATCCCCCCCTCATGTGTGAGACCGATGTCTCGCAGAAAATAGTTGAGGCTTGAGATAGTAATAAAATGCAACATTTCCAATTAATCTATTGACATGCTCGATATGTTTATCGGTATCTGGATTTTTTAGACATTATCATAATTGTAAAAAAACCTGCGGAGTCGAAGGCGGCGTCCGACGTAGGCCTTGACGCCGAAGCCCAGCGAGACGGCCGGGTAGCCCACGCAGTGCGCGGCCAGCGGCCGGCACAGCTCCAGCTCGCGCGCCGAGCGCAGCGCGCCCTCCAGGTACACCACCGCGCAGCAGATCGCCACCGTCGGCAGGCATATGCCCTTGTCTGCGACTGCAATTACAAATCTTACGTCAAAATAATATTACGTACTTATTATCTTTTTATACGATCAGGGTGACTAGGACGGAAACCCTCGTTTCCAGAAAAGTGGGTTTCCGGTTTAACGTTACTTATATTCCCTCTAAACACTCCTGGTAAGCTTAAAGTGCTCGTATAAGGCTATAAGGCCTAGGCCGGGGAAGGACCAGGCTCACACAGAACACCAGCGTAAAATAGCAACTTAACGCTGCTGTGTTTCGTATAGTGAGTGTTGAGAATTTTGATCTTAAAACCAAACAACAATCAATAATTTGGAAACGAGCCTCCTCACCGATGCCTAAGAAGTTCAAAGTGTCAAGTTCGGCGGGAAAGGTTATGGCGTCCGTCTTTAGGGACGCTGAAGGAATAATTATGGTGGAATATTTGGAAAAGGGAACCACTATTTAGGGCTCTCGCTACGCAGGCCAAATAAAAAATTGCGTGATACTAAAAAGACGCGGCAAACAGCGAGCTAGAGTGCTGTTGCGATGGCTGCCATTCCAGAAACGGGATTTGAACTGCTCGAACACCCGCCCTATTCGCCAGATCTAGCTCCAGTGACTTCTATTTCCTCAGCTGAACGAACACCTTCGAGGCAAGAAATTTGCAGAGGATAGCGAAGTGATGAACGCTGTTAAACCTTTTTTGGAGGATCAAGATAATGATGTTTTTTCTAATGGAATTCTGGGTTTAGGAAAAAGATGAACGAAATGCATTGACTTGTTAGGAGACTATGTAGAAAAATAAATTATTTTTTTCACTATAATCACCGTGTTTAAATATTCATTATCATTACTTTTGGATCACCCCTCGTATTATAAAAGTTCACAAGATCACACAGTCAATCTATTAGAATGTGAATGCTACAATCCATAGGTGCCTACATTTAACATACGTGTATTAAGAATTAAAATGCAGATGAGGTCCTACCTTTACCTAAGATTTTGCCCTGTATTTTGAAGGCAGTTTTCAAACAAATTGCACAAGGACAAACATCCAGACCCGGAACAATTGTTTGTAGTCTATATAAATACTAGCTCCCAGCGGGATTTAAACCCGCGGGATCAGCGCTGCAACTCATTGCTAAGCCACTGCGCCACAGAGCCGTGAAACACATCATGGAAGCTATATAGTGTATTACTGCTAAAAGGATTTCTCCGGCTGGCACGCACACAATGCGTACATGCATATACACCAGTAACCCTTCCACCAAATCGGCAAATCTTAATTTAAGAAATTACTTAATAACATTAGCTTTCGTCAGAACGAGTACGTTAAAATGTATTCTTTACAGTGGCAACACTGTTGCACATCCGGCGGCAATCAAACCCGGCCTACGTACTGTGATATTTACAGCGACTGTTCAGCTACCATGGCTCTTAATATGTACGGTATAAATTCGTTCACTGCTGGCCATATGTGGAAACTCAAGGTCACACAACGAAAGGCTATGCTAGGGTTTCTCTGCGTGTATATTTAGAAATGAGAATAATAATGAAATGAAACGAATATTGTGCCGGCCATATAGCTCGAAGCACCGACAACCGAAGGGGAAGAAAGATTCTCCAATAGCAGCCTGGTGGTAAGATATGCAGGAAGTCGACGGATGAAGGTGGCTCAGAGACGTGCTTTGTGACATTCCTTGGGGGAGGCCTATGTTCAGCAGTGGACTTGTGAAGAACTGTAATGTTTGAATACGTAAGTCGGTTAAATGAATAAAAAAGGAAGCGAATTTATTTTTCAAACACAATAACGAGAAAGTCCCGACTCACGGCCACCGATGTAAAGAAGTTAACTACAGGAACACTTAATTTATTCTAGATTTTACAAAAATTCAAACCCTGCAAAAACGAAATCACGAATGTTCATAAATAAACATAAGAACGCTTCAAAGTTAAATCTTTAGCCGTATCATAATAGTTACGCAAAAATCTAGCTCAGATAACGATGCGCTTGATAAAAATAGATCTGGAATACAAACAAACAAACTGTGTTAGAAGCACGCAGTATTTTAGGAAGCCGCGTAAAAGCTTACACTTGCAATAATTGTGGTATTGTATGATGTAGCAAATGTCGATTATATTTAAAATGTTTTATTTAACGTCATGTGTCCCCCATTAGGAACATGTAGGCAGTTGATGGATGCAGGTTTAGTGTAGGCAGTTGATGGATGCAGGTTTAGTGTAGGCTCGACCAGGGTAAGGACCACGCTTTCACAGAATACCAGAGAGAAACAGCAGAATAATCCTGCTGTATTTCGTATAGTGAGTGTAAGAACCGGAAACCGTCCTTTTACTGGTGACGAGGCATTCTATCTTAGTGCTCAGCATGCTAAGCATCTGCATTTTGATTTATGATCAATGATAGATGTAGGTCTAGGGGCCGGAGCGTCCACTTACCATCAGGTGAACTTATTATATTTTGTCGCCCTATAAAAATATCCTATAAAAAAAGGTGACTCTGGACATTACTTTGTGGCGTCACTTGGGCAGGTCTACGGGGAATAATTCTGTGCTGGATAAAACAATAAAAATCGGTCATTAGGATGTTCCCTGAAACAATTTAAGCATTGTCTTATCAACTATACTTTAAACTCCAATACTATTAAACTTGCAACCTGCAGGGCATTACATAGTGCTAAGTACATCAGAATTAAACTTATGATATTGTTTTATTTTTTTAGGTATGTTAATTCTTTACTAGGTTCCTAAAAATAGTGGTCAAAATACACTGCTACAGTTTAATTAGCAATACTCTCTTGTATTCCCAACCCTGATATTCAATTCTTATACTACCTTGTTGTGTCGATGTGATACAATTGGAGTTAAGGCATGGGAACACTCACATTGTAAGATAACTTACTGTCATACTTGAATACATTACATTATATTTTTAAATCGCACACACAGACAAGATAGCTGTTTACATGTACAACCACTTATGGCTCCTTTATGCAGTGTCAATTGGACATATAATAGATGATGTAGAACGGATGGATATGGATGCAGTTAGCTTGGAACATACTTTGTGACAACCTTTGGATGAGGTCCTTCTAAGGAGGCCAAATATATTTACTCTGGATATAACTCTATTAAATAAGTCACAAAACAACACGTGAATTGTTTTAATTTCTTGGATAAAAACAAAGTACTTGAGATACTTCTAATGCGAAAACCAATAATATTCATTATTGCTTTAAAATTCAAACTAAATTACAATAAAAATACAATTTTGTTTCTAGAACTACTCTAATTTTTTGTAATACAAAATTTATCGCAAACTAAACATACTATAATGAACTATATAATGACTAAATAAAACAAGCTAATTCTAAAACACCAGCTATTTAACAGATTTTTAGAATTATTAAAATTTGATTGATGGGAGTGGATTTTAATGATGGCAAGTGGATGCTGAGGTCTATAAGTGTCTACATCTACCCTTAATTAAGAACCAAAATGAAGATGTATGGTCACCCCTTGCCTTGTTTCCAGCGAAAAAGATTTCCGATTCCCTACACTCACCATATTAAAACCAACATTGAGCTGCTATTTAATGGTGGTATTTTGTGAGAGCGTTTTTCCTCCTTGGTTAAAACAACCCATTTGTGATACAACCATAATATAGCTGCAGCATGGCTCTACCACATAAAAAGGATATGATTTCAACAGTTTGTGGAAAGGAGGACACACTTAAAAGAATCCCCTCTTCCATCAACTCTCTATTGTAACCCTGGTGAGTTAGACAATGATTACATATAGTTTTTTTTTTATTTATTAAATATTTGAGTGGCAAATGAAGTTATTTACTTTTAGCACATAACATTAAGATACATTGCCAGTTGCCATCCCTGAGAACTAAGCTGGAATATCTCATGTTTACACTGGCTTTTTTACCATTTAAACGGGAATACAATGGCAGAAATAGATAAGAGGGTGATACAGACTAACTTCTAGGCAAACAACAAGCTTTACCATATGGCAATCATTATTATATTGTTATAAATTATAAATAACCCTTATCATTTAACATTTCTAAAGTTCAGTTCTCTGTATATAAGAAAGATTCTAGAAATTATTCAATATAAAAATACTTACATGTGTACCACACATACTGTACCCATACATAGGTACTAGCAGCAAAGAATATATACTGCAGAGGTATAAAGAAGAAACATATCATGTCTGACGTTAGTGCTATGCAGATGAAGAACATTGAGAATGCCTGAAAGAGAATAAATGTTATAGTTGTTGATGTTATCGTCACAAATCACACGAGCCATTGCAAAACACAGTAATTGAATCTACCTGTCTACAAAATAGCAAGTATTAGGTTATTTTAACTAAGTTTAAAACATATAGTTATGTTTAAAAAAAGAATTCTATAAGTATTACGTAATAATCCGATTGCCTCGTTGGGCTAGTGGTTGTAGTTGTGCGAATGCTGATCATGAGGTCCCAGGCTCGAATCCCGGGTCAAAAAAATCAGTTATTGACTTTTCCATAAGAAATTCTCAGTAGCTGCCCAGAGTTGGGAAGTTGGAGGTATATCACCCCCGTGGCTCGTAAAGCACGTAAAGCTGTTAGTCCTACGCCTGATCTCTCTCTGGTTGTGTCGGTTTACCATCCCATTGGACTATGAGAGTGAATGAATAGAGAGTGCACCTGTGTTTGTGCATACACTTAGGCGCTATAATCCTGTCCAACGCCAATGGCTTGTCTCTATTGAAATTCCATCCTTCTATTCTAAGTCTGGTGAAACTATCCATAGTTGAACAACATTAAAGAGACAATTCAATTAAAGATGCTATATCCCATAATTTTTTTTATAGGAGAAGGGTGACAAACGAGCACACAGTCCACCTGATGGTAAGTGGTTGCTGCGGCCCATAGACATCTACATCTATTCTCGATTACGAATCAAAATGCAGATGCGTTGTCACCCGTGAGGACTAAGATGGAATGCCTCATTTCCAGTAAAAAGGGTCTCCGGTTCTCTACACTCACCATACAAAACACAGCAGCGTTACGCTGCTATTTTACGCTGATATTCTGTGAGAGCGTGGTCCTTCCCCGGTCGAGCTGACCCATTCGTGCTACAACCATAATATAGCTGCAGCATGGCTCTACCACGTATAATTTTGTAATTGTTGTAAGCATTACATATTAATATTTAGGTAGTTTATATCAGTTTCCAACCGTGTATGGGCAGTGTAAGAATATCTACTAACCCATATTGTCCATACGGTGTTGTAAGTGCCGAGAGAAGGAATAGCAACTAGAAAATAAATACTGCGGTTCCCAACTCCTACAACTTCGACAAATATTCTCTCTTATGAAGCAAAATATGGCAAGGTCTACATTCAGAAGGAGACTTCGATAAAGGCCGTAAAGAATGAATAAATGATATTGATTTTTGTTTAAATGTACGTAATTGTAAATAATTTATTATCATCGATATATATGTACTACATACTAGACTGCGCATTCCAAACATACACTATGTTCAACTGAACTGTACTGCAATCCGTACAGTGTGTCATTTAGTGTGGTTTCAATCTACTAGTTAGTCTGTGGTTTCAATATTCATGCAGTGTAGAGCGGCGCTAATAATACTAGATTTCAAATTAAAGTTTAAACCTGGACGTAAATAACAATTCAGTAGTCAAGTAGATAAAATTATTTGTTGTTCAAGTGAATAAATAGGTAATAAATAGGTAGTAATATAACAAAAGAAAATATCATGAAAAATATATTTCTTTATACCGAGTGACGAAAAAGTTATCACATAAATTGAAAAGACGTATGCTACATAAATTTCTTTAAACATACACAACTAAAAAAATATATAACAATTAATACATTAGTCGCGGTAGCATTTTTTTCGTTTTAATATTAAATAACATCATGTAAATGCATACAGATATCACCTGATGAATTCTAGAAGGTCAAAGACCCATGCCATTTGAAGGCGAATATAGGTTGTCAATCCGAACTACTCAAATAAAGAAAAAATCAAACAAAAACTGTACTTACGGCTAACAATTTAAGGCATAATTTTATGCGCGAAATTAAAAACAAAGGGACCGCGCTCTGCGGGTGTGTGAAAACAAATTCAAGCGAAAATTTTACTTAAAATAATGTAGTTAAGGCATAATTCTCTACGCGCAAAGTGACAAGAAATGGCACCGGGTGTTAATATAAATTATTATTTTTCTGGCGCGTGCGACGTTTTGTAAGTCACTTCAGGTCAGTAACCTATATATCAAGGCTGGTTTATTTCTTGTCAATTTTTTACCCTATTTATTTTGTTTGAAAAATGCATTTTTTATTTTCTTTTATTATTGTTTATTTTATTATTTTAACAGACATATATCAACTTGTATTAACTGCTGTGCTTTTTAACGTGATAACCTGGGCGCCACCCAGTATAAACTGACCGCGCAGGCGCAACGCGCTTAAATCGACTGCGCATGCGCGACTTTACTAACTCCCGCGCATGCGCGAAGACATAGAGTAGTGTACATTTTTTGTTTAGAAAGGTTTCTCTAGTAGTAGTATGTATAACTCAATGTTTATTACTGTGTGTGTGTGCGTGTGTGTTGTAGACAAACTATCTACACTATCAGCCCAGAACAAAGATAACTACTCTCTTTGGAAAATAACTAAGAATTTCTTCATAAGGTCATACCCCCAAATAAAAACTTCCACAGGAACTTGGGCTAAGAAACCAAATCAGAAAGCTGAAGTCTTCGCAGAACACCTAAGAAATATTTTTACCCCCAATCCATCTAAAATGGTTAAATTTGAGAAAGAGTTAGATAATTTTATCGACAGTCATCAACAACTCTCACTACCAATTAAATCAGTGACACATAGAGAGATGAAACGTACCATAAATCATCTAAAAACAAAAAAACACCTGGATTCGACCTTATCACTGGCGAGATACTCAAACAAATTCCTAAAAAACCAATAGTTTTTCTGACAATGCTTTTAAATGCTATATTTAGAACTCACTATTTTCCTAAGATATCACAGATATGTATGATGGCCAAACCGAGGAAACCTTCAACTGATCCTACTTCGTATAGATCCATTAGTCTTTTCCCAACTTTATCCAAAGTGTTTGAGAAGATATTTCTGCGAAGACTAAAACCAATATTAGATGAAAACAAAATAATTCCCGACCATCAATTCAGGTTTAGAGAGAATCATTCTGCAGTGGAACAAGTGCATAGAGTGGTACACAAAATTAGACAGTCCATAGAGAAAAAAGAATATTGCTCAACGGTGTTACTAGACATTCAGCAGGTATATGACAGAATGTGGCACAAGGGACTACTGTTCAAACTAAAAAATCTTTTACCTAACTCGATCTTCATGATCATGAAATCATACCTCCACCAAGGAGTTTCAAGTGAAATATGAAGATGAGTACTATAACCTGTACAACATTGCTGCTCCAGTCCCGCAAGGATCAGTGCTTGGACCAGTACTGTATGCTATATATACATCAGATCTGCCAAACACTGAAGATGTAATGACAGCAACCTATGCAGATGACACTGCATGCCTGGCAAGTGATAAGGACCTGGATGTTGCTTCACAAAAGCTCCAAACACAAATTAGAACTATGGCTCCAAAAATGGAGAATAGTGTAAGCAAATCTGTGCAGGCAACCTTTACTCTAATAAAAGGAGAATGTACACCAGTCTATATGGAAGGAAAACAATTACCAACAAGTAACTGTGTAAAATATTTGGGTCTACATTGGATATTTGGACCGAAGATTAACATGGGCCAATCACATCAAGGCAAAAAAAAAAGAGGCAACTATATTATATAAGACCTTCTCTTGGCTATTGGGAAGAAAATCACAGTTATCTCCAAAGAACAAACCTACTGGTCTATAAAGCCATCATAAAACCAGTATGGACTTATGGTATAGAACTATGGAGTTCTGCCAGTAACTTCAACCTAGAAATACTACAGAGGTTCCAAAATATAAACTTACAATCAATTTCGGGCCCATGGTTCGTAAATAACTCTGAAATCCATGAATACTTAAAGATGCCCACAGTTAAGGAAGAAGTCAACAAACACTGCATGGTGATATAAGAAGAGATTACTTGGACATGCCAATGAACTAGCTAAGAAGCTCCTAAATAACCAAACCAGAACACGCCTAAAAAGATGGCAAATACTGGACCTGGATCAGAGAGACTGAGCATAGCTCTTATCATCCTTTGTGTTGATGTTGGCTCAATGGAGCCACATTGTCAAAAATATATGTTATCTACTGACCACATCTGATAATAACTAGATAAGCCAATTGCAGATCTTAAAAGGGATTTTTTTTTAAATTGTTTGGAAACTCTACTGGAACCTAATAAATTTAGTCACAATAATCAATCCTTTGTGCTAAGCAATTCAGTTACATTTGGTTTTAACTGTATTTCTTACAAGTGTTATATGTAAAATCAAAAGAGTTTTGCTGCTACAGCAGTCAGGAAACCTAATGAATAGCCTAAATGAATTTAATTATTTACTATTTATTTTCATTTACACACACCAACCATAATATGAAAATTTGAACACATAAATTGACCGACTTGTTGGTCTAGTGGTCGTAAATGCTATTGCTAATCCTAGGTTCGAATCCTGAGTCAAGTCAAAATCAATTATTGGATTTTTCTGGCAAGAAATTCTCAGGAGCAACCCGGAGTCAGAAAGTTGGCGGTATTTCACCCCTGTGCCTCGAAAAGCACCTAAAAGCCATAAGTATTTTTCGTATGTTGGTACGCTCATATCAGATTACCATCCCATCGGCCTATGAGAGTTGAGAGGCTACTATCTTGCACATATGGCTAGACCCCGATGAGGCTGGCCATCGTGACTGTAATTTGGTCTGGCAGACATTATTGTTAATATGAAAAATAAATTGTTTTCCAAGATGAGGTGTTGTGGTTTTGTATCCTACTGTATCTAAGTACCTTTGATGACTACTCAGTGACAGTGACAGTGGCTATACAATATACTGGTGATATTGCATAAGCATTACAATCGGAGTAACACCATGTTTACATGTACACTTGTTGTTGCACTATTCTATATATTTGACATTAAATAACTTGTGAACTCACATAAACATTCATCCTGGAGCATACAAAAATTTTAAACACAAAATATTATACAATCAAGAACACAATTATAACTTTACAGTTAAATTTTATGTCCTTGTATATTGTGGCATCAGTGTTAGAAAACCTTAACATATGAAGTCTAGAAAGCTTGCATTTGTTCTATAGACTATGTGTGATGAATAAAAGATACAATTATGAAAAAATATTAACAAAGTGTAACTCACCAGTCCTTGATATTTAAAGGAGTCATAGACTGATCTCAGCATCATCCAAAATGGCCAAAGGAACTCAAATCTGAACTCCAGCATATAGTCAGCCATGACAACTGTTGCCCATAACATTACAAACTTTAGATAGAGCAAAGAACTGTAATAAAATTTGTTTATTTTAATCAAACATTCATTCAATTTGTTAAGTAGACAGCACAAATAAAATACAAAAATTCACCAGTTCTTAAAAAGTATTATTTAATATATTTCTCAGATTTTATGTTGATAAGGTAAAACATAAACAGCAATCATAATATGCATAATATTATAAATAAACCAATTTTAATATATACAGACTAAAGCAAAAAATATTTAATATTTTCATTTGAGATCCACCTGTTATTGCAATAAGATTTTAAAATATAATTTATTTTATGTGTAACGCGCAATCAATATAAAATCTGTCCTTGAATATACGCTTATACGGAAGTAGCAAAAGATTGTTTTTCGTAAACAATTAGAATGAAAGGATGATGATATTTGTATGTGATACTCATGTGAGGCACACATCTGTCTAATAAATAAACACAAGGAACACGTGTGAAATACGTTTCTTTTTTGTATTTTTATCGCCTCACTAGGTAGATGTACCACTGGAATCTACAGATGGTACTTTCTACCCACACATTTTCGTTTCTCCAGCACTTTAACGTGATTTCTCTTTATAGTTCATTGTTAACAATGATACATTTTTTTCTTATAAGGCCGGAAAGTATTTTATTTACAAGAAAACCACGTCCACTCACTTTCCATACATTCCCTCGGTGATTTTTGTGCGCTTTATAGGGCGCCGCATTTTGCCAGTATCGGCATTTCGCCTCTTCATATTTTTTCCTCCACGATGTAAATTACGAATGCAGGCTCTTGGTTCACAACACGTAATTACAAAAAAATATTTTTAAAACAACAGTGATCATACAGTAGTACTTTTTGTTGTCAATCGGCCTATGTATGGAACAGAATTTACGAGGGAGATGAAAATATAGACAAGCTCTTTTTCTTTCTGTGTTTTTTTTTGAGTTTATGGCCTCGTATCTAGACCTTTAGGCCAAGTCTTGAGTATTTTTATTCGGTTTATTATAATTTCCCCAAGCCTTGTCTTTATGTATTATTATCCTTCATAGTTCACTGCTTCACAATATGTTTATGCGTCACATTGTGCAGTCCTTGGGAGATTTTGACAGCAACTTGAGCCAGCAGGCAGCTGACAGTTGGCGATGGTATCTAAAGGCGCCTATGCAAACAGCTTATCTTGAGAATCCATCACCATCAGAGCACTCGTTTCACCGTTTCCACTAATAGTTCACATGCGTAGACAGTTAATACATAAAATCGCACCACTTTTACATATCAAAATCCACTTCAAACTATTATTTAAACTATAATACAGGAGCAGCAAACCGCTGCCGATCAAGTTCCCGCCAAAACTCCTTCTTGCTGTGTTCACTCATGTACAGTGCTGCTATCATAGACGTAGAATATATTCTATGTATTTTCTAAAGAGTATATTATGCTATTTGCAATGATTAAAATTTGTCATTCACAAACTATTAAGAAATAATAACGCTCTCGTTAAAGCGTAATAAATTAATTCATTTTCCTTTGAAAAATATTCTAAGATATTAATGATTATATTAATATTATTATAAATATTCTACCTGTATGTCTGTATTTTGATGCACATAATAAATCACTCACGCACTCATTAACTAATCCTCACTAGTTAGTGAATACATTAAATTTTAAGCTAGTACATAACGATGTACATGGTAGGGCCATGCCACAGCTATATTAATAGTATAATTGTAGCACGAATGGGTCGGCTCAACCGGGGAAGGACCACGCTCTCACAGAATACCAGCGTAAAATAGCAACTTAAAGCTGCTGTGTTTCGTATGATGAGTGAAGAGAACCGGAGACCCTTTTTACTGGAAACGAGGCATTCCATCATAGTCCTCACGGGTGACAACGCATCTGCATTTTAATTCGCAAACTTGGATAGATGTAGATGTCTATGGGCCACAGCAACCACTTACCATCAGGTGGACTGTGTGCTCATTTGGCACCCTTATACTATATAAAAAAACGATAAACATCGTAATTTTGTTGCAAGATCAGCAACTTAACATTTTTTATGTCTCAGAAGTCAAAACATCTACTATATCGATTTAAGTTTTACATGTAATAGTGCTACGAGTTTCTTACGCCTTTGGGAATAATATGAGATATAAGTGATTTCACCCTTAGGGTACTTATAAGCGAGCTGTAGGGCGTACGTTATTGAGTGTGAAACAGTAAGCACGGGTATAAACAGACCCAAAATTGCAAGGGTCACCCTTACCATTTTAGGACTTTTCCTGACTAACAACGTCACACTTAAAGAGTGACGTTGTTAGTCACGAAAACTCATACGCGTTAATTATTTCTCAAGACGGTATTTATTTTAATCTTAAGTTACGATGTTAAACTCAGAAAACACTGATTTTAACAAAACTACTTAGGGTGTCAAAGGGTGTAGCTGGAGGCGCGCGGCCTTGGCGACACATACATTAAAATTAGACTTAATAAAAAGTAAATGCTAAGATCAATAAAGTTCGATTCCATTATGTTTGTGGAAATTATTTGATTCTTTTTAGGGTTCCGTAGCCAAATAGCAAAAAACGGAACCCTTATGGATTCATCATGTCTGTCTGTCTGTCTGTCTGTCCGTCCGTATGTCACAGCCACTTTTTTCCGAAACTATAAGAACTATGCTGTTGAAATTTGGTATGTAGATATATTCTGTGAACTGCATTAAGATTTTCACACAAAAGTAGAAAAAAGTAATAAATTTTCGGGGTTCCCCATACTTAGAATTGAAACACAAAAATATTTTTTTCATCAAACCCATACGTGTGGATATCTATGGATAGGTCTTCAAAAATGATATTGAGGTTACTTGTATAATTTTTTTCTAAGCTGAATAGTTTGCGCGAGAGACACTTCCAAAGTGGTAAAATATGTGTCCCCCCCCTCCCCCTGTAACTTCTAAAATAAAGAGAATGATAAAAGTAACAAAAATATTTGATGTACATTACCATGTAAACTTCCACCGAAAATTGGTTTGGACGAGATCTCATAAGTAGTTTTTTTTAATACGTAAATTATGTTACATGCAGTTACGGAACCCTTCATGGGCGAGTCCGATTCGTACTTGGCTGCTTTTTATTTAGTTTTTTGAAGACTTTTTAGTCTTCTGAGTTTTTGGTGCTTTACTTTTTATTAAAAATTTACTATGTATTGTGACCTTATTGAATATTAAAAACGTCATTTCCTATTTTTCTACTCTTAGGGGTAGAACTTTTTCTTCAAATTAAATGGGATCATTCCTGAAATACATATTAAAAAATAAAACATAAACATAAAAAATAATATTTTAAAATTAAAAACGAAGTCGTGCATACAAAGAAGTCGGCTAGTTGGAAAGTAAAACTTTAGCGCGATGATTTTTGCATTTTCAAAAGTCGCTTGAAACCGGACGATTCCTTTGATAGACTTCAAATGACATTTATGGATAAGGTCCTTTCTAAGGCAATCGCGTACCACTGGTATAACTAATTTCAGTACAATCGACTCACTTTAAGAATAAATTAGGAAAAGTGTAGAAAGAAGTAGTTGCCATTTTTGACATCTGTTACGGAAGGAACGTGCTAGCAGTGTAAAATTTAATTGATGAGAATAGGCAATCATGTATGACGTGTTTTAGAATTCAGCATATGAGAGCTTGGATGGGGAAACGTTTACGAGATTTTACAAAAACATAAATATCGATATAGGTATCGAACAACCTCACTAATTTACAGAAGCAGGTATGCGTGGAGTGGTGCCAAGCATGATTACTAAATTTGAAGCAGATTGTCTAGGTGTATTTCTGACATGATTACAGAAGATAAATCATGGATTTATCAATAAGATCCAGAAACGAAGCGGCAGTTGACGGTTCGGCTATTTTAAAATGAGCCAACGCCTACCAAAGTGAAACGACCGAGAAGCGCAGGAAAGATTTGATCGCTATAGTATGTGCCATATCGATTGAGAAAAACGGACAATGACCTCAGATATGAGCCGAGTGTCAAAAGGCGTAACTTACAAAATCTCAATTTAGATGTGATAACAATATTTAAATATTGATATTATTCCCACTTCTAGGTCAGCACATATGTTTTGTTTTTTTGTTTCTTAAATAATATTGTCTGTGGTTCCTATAAACATAGTAAAATCTTACGGTACATCGCGAAAAATGTGTTATATTTTATATTTCAATTTATGGTAAGTAACGCAGCAATTCATTTAATAACAGTTTCATATTAAAAAAATATTTGAAGCAATATAATCACCATATTGAGCTTTTGCAAATTCATCCCTTTAAAATAAACAAAACGCGCGTTACGTCAGTTCGTTCTAAAAGAAACGTGACAATGGCAGCCAGAGATGCGTCACCTTTTTTGGGCCGGTCCGCCATTTTGTTTTCATTCGTGTTCGGATAGCGCTTGCGTGTGTACGTCTCGGGTAATTCATAGCATTCATTGCATTGTTTTAGTTGAGTTTTTACTGTTAAATTTGTTATATCGTTAAGTTTTTGTTTTTTGAATCTGTTATATTAGTTTTACTGTGACGGTCGTTACTAAATCGACATGAGTTCAGGAGAATTTGGTGAAGGACCCGGTCCTTCAACATCAAGTGGAAAGAGACGTCGCCGACCCATAATAAACGTAGCAGGTACGTACAAATAGGTACAAATGCGACGACGTAGCCTTTCTATTTCTTAAAGCGCTCTTTTTATGTGACCATGTGGTATTTATTTTCTAAAACAATATGTATTTATGTGATGTAGTACTATGGTAGTATATTTTTGTCATTTATTTACAGGCCCATCTTCTGGAGCACCTTTAACGTCACCAGTAAAAAAGAGAAAACCTACCACTTTGTCGGTCGGGGAACAAGAGATTATCATTAATGTATACAAATATGTCAAAAACACCTGGCCCGAAGACGTGTATCCTTCAAACGTTAATATGGTAGAAAAGGTTTCGGAGATCTCAGGAGTCAGCAAGAGCACTATATATCGCGTATTAAGCGTGTATAGAGATTCCCATAAAATACCAGAAAAGGGAATAATTAATAAAAGAAAAAAGTCTGTAATTGACAAGTTGGACGATTTTGATAAATCGGCTATAAGAGCGAAAGTGCATCAGTTCTTTCTTGCAGGAGAATTACCGACTTTAGACAAAATTTTGCTCAGTATAAATCAAGATGACCAGTTGCCAAACTTGAGCAAAACTTCCCTGCGACGTGTGTTGCGCCATTTAAAATTCAAATATATAAAGAGAAACAGAAAAAGTGGTCTAATAGATCGCCCAGAGATAGTTCTGTGGCGTACCAGATATTTGAGAGAAATACAAATATTAAGAAACGAGGGACGTAACATTTTTTACCTTGACGAAACATGGATTAACGCAGGTCATACTATGGGAAAGGTATGGGAAGACACCACAATTGAATCTTCTCGTCAATCACGGTTAGAAGGCTACTCTACTGGCGCGAAAGCCCCTTCGGGTAAAGGAAAGCGATTAATAGTTGTACACGTTGGCAATGAAAATGGCTTTTTGGAGGGATGTGATTGGGTATTTGAATCATCATCTACTGGTGACTACCATGAGAGTATGGACGCTCTCCATTTCGAGGACTGGTTTAGAAAAGTAATAGAAAAACTGCAAAGCGGCGATGTCATAGTTATGGATAACGCTAGTTACCACTCCAGACGTTTAGAAAAAACCCCAACAATGTCTTGGCGGAAACAAAATATGCAGGAATGGCTAGAATCTAAACAGATCGCATACGTGCCCTCGGACACAAAGACCCACTTAATGGAAAAAATAAAGGCAGTTAAAGATAACTATCGAAGTTACGTCACCGACGAGATGGCAAAAGAAAAAAGCATCACAGTGGTAAGGTTACCTCCTTATCACTGTGAGCTTAACCCCATTGAACTTGTGTGGGCAGATGTGAAAGGGTACGTTGCACGAAAAAATACAACTTTCAAGTTAAAAGATGTTAAAAATTTACTTAAAGATGGTTTAACTCAAATCACGCCAGATAAATGGAAAAACTGTGTTCAGCATGTCCTTAAGGTTGAACAAAAAATGCGTGGCATGGATGATAGAATTGACCAAACTGCAGATCGCTTTATAATTAATGTTACAGATAGTTCATCAAGTGAAGATACGAGTGATGATTGCACCGAATAAAAATAAAGTTCTTATATAATATTAAAAATAAAGTTTTATCTTTTGCATAAGTACGTACTTATTCGGTGTCGTTATCACTCGAATCTTTATATGTGTTATAAATTAATGTTTTTTGTTGTTAAATGAATAAAGTACTTTATAACAATAGATGATTTTTCTTCTACAGCGATCTTTCACATAACTTTTTAATAATAGTTAATAAATATATATTATATCAATCATTATAAAAAAATCATTATAAATAAAGAAAGTACTACATATAAAATGTGCCTATATATTGAAGGTTTGTAACCCCTGGTTAAACGACCGAAAGGTCATTGTCCGTTTTTCTCAATCGATTTGGCACATACTATAGTTTTCTCACTTTGACTGTGTATCTGATGTCAATTTTTATACAAAATCGAAAAGTCCGCTGAGTTTAATTATTGTTAAAACCTCACACAAATTTCGCAATATACGCATCAGCATATTGTGCAGATTAATGTAGACATATGATTGAATTAACCCTAAGTTAACAGTGTAGCGGTGGTGTAAGAACATCCATTTCTGGTTGTCGTAAGAGGCGAAATAGGGAAACAAACCAAAATATGGGCAACAACGTCTTCTTAATAGCAGTTAGAAAAGGATTTAATTTCACTCTAATGGATTCATTCTTCTAGCTGGTAAGTGGAGCATGCAGTTTTATTTTTTATGTGTTTCGCACACTTGGCTTTGTTAAATAATACAGTTGTTTACGACGGCCATAACTTGTTTGGCACGTGATGTATGTTATCACTATTGCTGCATTATAGGTTCATATTTTTCTAAAAAAAAACTCATTCAAAGGGCTAATATGAACTTACAGGGTTGTATTGGTGATTTTAATGACAATAATTCTGTAAACACATAATCGCTACGGTCGCGAATCATATTTTGTTAAATATACAACCTAACCCTGACCTGCAAATTCCAAAAAACGCAAGAAAATTTGAATTTCGTGGGTGACCCTGGAGCTTCCACCTTAACCCATCACTACTTATGCCGTTTTTTTTTAATTTAGACTTTGGCGTGGATGCTTGTCTTTTAAGCCACATTTTCATTAATCTCAGTATCAAGTGATAATAATTACAATGATTTAAATAACACTGTTTCACAGTATGTTGATGAATCACATTGCGTATTTTTTGGGAAATTTTGACGGCAACTTGAGTCAGCAGACGGTTGGCGATAATATCTCAAGGCGCCTAAGCAGACAGACACCTTATTTTGAGACTCACATCACCATCGGAGCACTTGTTTCACCGTTTCCACTAATAGTTCACATGTGCCGCAAATGCACAAAATTGCGCTACTTTTACATATCAAAATCCACTTCAAACCAATATTTACAATAATACGGGAGCAGCAACCCGCTGTCAGCAAGTTCATGCCTAAAACTCCAGTTGTTTTATTTTTTATAAAATTGTTCACGCAAAAGCGTTAGTGTCAGGCATCGACGTTAGATGGCACTCGGCTCGGTCGATACGGAATGACGTTTGTGTGTGTTGAACGTCCGAGTTGACTGAACGGTGGGAGTCGAGAGCGAAAGATTAGATGTCTTCTTCGCGTCGAAGGAGAAGGCAGTCAGTTTTTTGGCCGGGAGCTCTTAATTTTATGTTAGGCGCGTATAGTGAATATACCACTGGGAATGGTGGCGCGTGTTGAGAGTTTACCCGGGACTTTAGGTTTAACGCAGAATCTGTATAAGTGGATTCGACTGTATTAGTTACTAGTGCGGTAGTTAATATTCTAGAAATAACGGTGACCTTTGACCCGTACGTTCTGTGTTCATTTTCGCGAGTAAATCGTAACAAAGGAAGAAAGTGACTGCGGAAGGCGACCTTAGCTTGGAGAGGAGCTGAGGGCCGAACTGCTGCAGGGGGAACGGTCAAATAAGGTCAACAACACTACCAGCCACACCCAAATACACATCACTGACCTTTACTTCCTAGCACAATACACCCACACGAGACCTGACCGAATCCTGAGGGACCAGTCGCCTTGAATAGAGGTAAGTAAGCTCTGTTCAATAATTGTAACGCCCCCCCCGGATTATTTAGTGTAATTAGACTTTTAACCCGTGGCGTGAGGACGCCCGACCAGCATCTGCCTGTAGCTTCTTCGTCTATGGGCCGCGAAGGATTCTACTCCTGGGATAGGCAGCTGCCGGCCGTAACAAAAATATATACTATATACTATAAATATATAGGAAATTTTGGAATTCTTCTGTTTTATAGTTTATTTAATTGTTTGAAGTGAATTTTGATTCATCAAAGTGATGCGATTTTGTGTATCGACTGTCAAGTATCTGTGCATGTGAACTATTAGTGGAAACGACGGAACGAGTGCTCCAATTTTGATATAAACCTCAAGTGTTGTATTGTGTTCGTTTAGGTGCCGTAAGAACTTGAGATTTTCATATTAGTTAGTTGTCGTCAAAATTCCAAGAACTTTCCAATGTGACACATCGGCATATTGTAACGATTTTTAAATCCGGAATGAAATTAAGTCATGGGTTGAAAGACAAGCTCTCGGTAGAGTAATTGTGTTCTGTGAGGATAAGCATCCAAGTCAAAAATCTTAAAAAAAATTGTTGTTTTTAGGGATGGGCAAAGGGAAAAAATATATCGATATATATCGAATCTATATTTTTAAACAGTATCGATATATATCGCGTGATAAATATCGATATATCGTCATCATTTGAATGATGTAAAAAATAAGGTCCAAAATTTTATCTACTGACGGTTGGCCGACGAAAAAAACGATACAACATTTTAAAATATATCGAAATTGGTACGAATTCGATACTCTAAAATAAATATCGATATATCGATATATCGCGATTTAAAATATCGACGATATATATCGATAGATTTGTTAAAAAATATCGATATTTCGATATATCGATATTTTTTACCCATGCCTAGTTGTTTTGTTTTCTTGTCAACTTTTCGTTTTTCAACTTTTCAATTTTTAATGTTATGCTTGGACGTCGAAATTTGAAATTGAAGGAGAAAATTTGGAAAAATATAATTTATGAGGGTATGGAGGAGGAATTAATTTTGAAGAATTAGTCTTAATAAAACATAACAAAATGACACAACAATTGCTAGTGAATTCAGTGCGAAAATACTTAGCTTCACATCATATGTTTGCCGTTGAAGAATGGCTATCTGGGTATGTTATATTATCATTCCTATAAGTTACGACAGTGCATAAAACAAATATTTTATTGATGTCGTTTCTGTTGCTGTAAATTGATTTCCCATTCCTGTCCTGCTGCAAATAATATTTCTTAGATCTGTAATAGAGTTGTTAATATCGTATATATTGCAGTAAAAATAAATAAAATATTAATGAAACATGAAAGTGAACATAAATGTATTAGTTCAAGAAAATGATTAAGTGCGCAAAATTTCATACAAATACACATTGCCCCATGTAGTGGCCCGTGAGAGACAATAGAGGGAAACTAAGGCAGCAGTATCTTTCTGATAACAGCAAATAATAATAAAAAACTGCAACTTCCAACCCACTCGCCAAGAGTGGCAACTATGGCAATATATCCCCATGAATTAATAAAGTTATGAAGAGACAGCCCCCAGTCTCCAGCGGCCCGCTATTCCCAGCTACAGTGTTGACTAGCAATGGGCAACTCGGGCAAAATTGCAACTCGGTTAGCTCAGTTTGAAAAAAAATAACAAATTGTGTCCAAATCGAATAGGAGCATACAATATAAAACATAGCTAAATTGAATTGTCAAAAATTTGAATGGCTTTTTTATTAATATTAAAAGTAATTAAAATAAATGTAATACAGTTTTATATGAATTAAAAAGTCATAAAATAGGTAATAGGATAAGTCACCAAGAAAACAACAGTTCGTTTGTTTAAAATGAAAAGTATGTTTATTGAAACATATTATTGAAATGTTCACTGACATACAACCGAAATATCAAATGCCACTAGAAATGTAGGAGCTAATTCCTATATTCTGCAGTTATTTCTTTGGTTGTAAAATTGCTAAATATTTAGCTACAATTTAGTCTATAGCTTACATAAGATTGTTTTTAGAATAAGAATCCTCTTATGCTAAAAACATTATTAGCTGGGTTCAATAATTCCTATTTGCAAATTGCAATTTGTTCAGAGCACGCAAACTACTATCTCACTCACCATTCACATACTGAGTGCTGAGTTGTTGGACTCGACAACACACATCGGCGCTGCAGCACGATGAAACCGGTTTAACTCAATCTTTGAATCGATTTGACTGATTCAATGGTCAAACCAATTTGAACCGAATTGTTAAACCGAGTTGTCTCATCGCTAGTGGTGACCATGGTAACCACGGGGATGGGGGTGCAAAGAATCTTCAGTAGAGGTTGGATTGCCACCTAAGACAGTTCGACCTGGCAATATATGATAATGCACATACCCTGAGGACTGACAATAAGATCCTGCAGCTGGAAAAAGACATAGACAACTTGTCTGTCTTTTTCCATTAATCCTATAATATTTCAGCTCTGGAATATTATAGAATTATCTAAGGTCTGAACAGGAGGAGGACAATCCTCAAACCCGGTTACTTGTTCTATCTCCAGGAGGGCGACCATCTGTTCCAAGGAGATGGCGGATTTATCGTACACAAGTCTCTCGTTAACAACGTTGTAAATATTGTAAATGTGTTGACAAGGGTTGCGTACCTTATACTCAGAATCACTAAACATTATTCGCTGAAGGTCATATTGGTTTACGCACCAACCTCGGCACATCCCTAAGAGAAGTTGGAGGAAATGTATGAGGATACATCTAGAGCCATGCATTTCTCCAAAACACACTATACAGTGTTAATGGGAGACTTCAAGGCAAAGCTAGGCACAAGAGAGAAGCTTGTGGAAACTGTCTATGCGGTCGGAGCTAAGTTTTGCAAGACCCGCCGCAGAAGAAAACAAAAACTCTACAATCACACTCCTAATGTTCTCATGACTGTTAGACAGGAAATGAAGCTGTAGTCTTCAGCAGTTTTGACAGCATACAAGCAACTGAACAGACAATGTGCATGTGGCTGGACTTACGCAACTTTAATACTGCTCGTATTGAAGAAGCGATCGAGCGGAATCAAGGCTTCAAAGTCTTTGCCAGAGATCTGTATGCCAAAAAGAACCAACTGTCGAAGCTGAAGACCGAATGTGGCAGCATCGTTTCTGAACATCTGAGATTTTGAGTGAGATTGAGAGGTTCTATAAGCCTGTACACATTATCGTTGGAGCCACACGTAAGTGTGAGTAACGATCCAAGAGCAAGTTTAATCCGACATTATGCCCATGATATTCCTGACGTCAGAGCGAGAGTAGTATGGATCTCTAGCACCTTAAAAACGGCAAGTCCCCGGGCGAGAATGGAATTACAGCGGAAATTCTGAAAGCTAGTGGAAAACCGGTACATGAAGTCCTTCAGCACTTTAATTCTATCCTCCATGGAGTCACTACATCGGAGGCTATTAGGTCTACGTGCTATTTTCGAGAATCGTCTCGCGCGCAGACTTTACGACTTCCAGCCTCCCGAACAAGCCGGTTTCCGAAAGGGCTATAGCACCATATATCACATGCACACTCTTCAGGAAATCGTACAGAAGACCGAGGAGTACAATTTGCCACGATGTCTTGCATATGTGGACTATGAGAAAGCCTCTGATTCCGTTGAAATTTGAACTGTGCTGCAGTTTCTTCAGCGGTGCCAAGTTGACTGTCGGTATATCAAAGTGCTGAAGTGTTTGTACAGTAGGGCTACAATGGCTATCCGAGTACAGAACCAGAGTATGAAACCTATCTAACTGCAGAGAGGTGTTAGACAGGGTGCATTATCCCCGAAACTCTTCACTGCTACATTGGAAAGTGTTTTCAAGCTACTGGAATGGAAAGGATACTGTATTAACATCAATGGCGGGTACATTACTCACCTTTGATTTGCTGACGATATAGTCCTTATGGCGGCATCACTGGAGGACCTAAGCACTATGCTCAATGACCTCAATAGTGCCTCCCAACTGATAGGTCTTAAGATGAACATGGACAAAACAAAGATCGTGTATAACATCCATGTCACACCTATGCCAGTAGTTGTTGGCGACACTAAGCTCGAAGTTGTTGACGAGTATGTTTACCTGGGACAAATAGTCCGACTTGGTAAGTCCAACTTCGACCGAGAGGTCAATTGACGGATTCGACTCGTCTGAGCAGCGTTCGAGAAATTACGGCACGTCTTCTCGTCAGATATACCTCAAAACTTGAAAACGAGACTGTACAACCAGTGTGTGTTGCCAGTGATGACTTATGGAACTGAGATGTATTCCTTCACTTCAAACCCTGAGCTTCGAAATGAAGATATTCACAGTAGAACCAGAGTGACTGACATAGCCCAACGGATTAGTAAGCTGAAGTGGCAATGGGCCGGCCATTTAAATAAACGGGCTGTTTTCCACATCTAAGCGCGTATTTTGCGTGTATGGGCCGACATATAGCTCGAACAACCGACAACTAATGGGAAAAATAGCTTCTTGAGTGGCAGCTTCATACCAGTAGGCGAAGTATAGGGCGATCCCCCACTAGATGGAGTAACGACCTGGTAAGATATGCAAGAAGTCGAAAGGATGCAGGTGGCTCAGCACCATGCTTTCTGGCATACCTTGGGGGAGGCCTATGTTCAGCAGTGGACTTGTGAAGGGCTGTAATGAATGATGAATACATTGAAACACCATTGCTTACAGTTTATCATGTTTTATTATGGTGACTCAGAACATACATTCGAAAACCAATGTGCTCTTGAATGGAGAGGAGTTGAGTCTTGTGGATACCACTGTTTTTCTTGGTATTACTATTGACGCGAAACTTCAATGGGGCCCCCATATATCTAAATTAGCAAGCAGACTTAGTTCTGCAGGATATGCTGTAAGAAAGATTAGAAGTCTCACAGATGTTGAGACAGCTAGGTTAGTGTATTTTAGTTACTTTCATAGCGTAATGTCTTGTGGAGTTTTGCTATGGGGTAATGCAACTGATATTGAAGCTATATTTGTTTTGCAAAAGAGAGCCGTACGGGCGATTTATAACTTGAATTGGAAAGAATCCCTCAGAGAAAATTTTTAAGAAATAAATATATTAACTTTGGCATCGCAATATATTGATGAAAATGTAATGTATGTACATAAAAACATAAATTGCTTTAATACGAATAAGGATGTGCATACTTTAAACATTAGGAACAAACATAAGCTTGTAATGCCTGTTACGGCCAACAGCTGCCCATCCCAGGAGTAGAATCCTTCGCGGCCCATAGACGAAGAAGCTACAGGCAGATGCTGGTCGGGCGTCCTGACGCCAAGGGTTAAAGTCTAATTACACTAAACAATCCGGGGGGAGCGTTACAATTATTGAACAGAGCTTACTTACCTTTATTCAAGGCGACTGGTCCCTCAGGATTCGGTCAGGTCTCGTGTGGATGTATTGTGCTAGGAAAGTAAAGGTCAGTGATGTGTATTTGGGTGTGGCTGGTAGTGTTATTGACCTTATTTGACCGTTCCCCCTGCAGCAGTTCGGCCCTCAGCTCCTCTCCAAGCTAAGGTCCCCTCCGCAGTCACTTTCTTCCTTTGTTACGATTGACTCGCGAAAATGAACACAGAACGTACGGATCAAAGGTCACCGTTATTTCTAGAATATTAACTACCGCACTAGTAACTAATACAGTCGAATCCACTTATACAGATTCTGCGTTAAACCTAAAGTCCCGGGTAAAACTCTCAACACGCGCTACCATTCCCAGTGGTATATTTACCATACGCGCCTAACATAAAATTAGATCTAAGAGCTCCCAAACAAAACGGACCGCGCCTTCTATCTCGACGCGCAGAAGACTTCTAATCTTTCGCTCTCGACTCCCACCGTTCAGTAAGCTCGGACGTTCAACACGCACGAACGTCATCCCGTATCAGCCGAGCCGAGCGCCATCTAACGTCGATGCCCGACACCCACGCTTTTGCGTAAACAAACCCCCGTCCCGGACATAAGGATTTAGGTCCGCGAGCAAACCGGTCAGCGGGACAGGGTCGCGACGGCAAGTTGCAAGATCGAATCTACAACCAAACTAGGCCACGGGTGCGTAGACCCAATCAGATCTTGCAACCCTGACCAACGCCTCAAAATTACAGCCCCAACGTGGGCTAGCCGGAGAGTTGAACTGGATGCCCTTCCTGGTCATCGCAGCACATAAATAAGTCCTATTTCTAGACAGAAGTCAGACGACCTCCTTCAAACACCTATCTGCGCTCCTATGATTAGTTCCGCAACTCGACCGGATCAGGTCTGCAAACAGCGACGCGACACGAAGCGGCCCAGAGGGACCCTTAAGCTTCAGTGCAGAGAGCACCCCCAAATTCCCCATGAACGTCGTTTGTGGAGAGCTGAACGAAACGCACAGATGGTCCCTAGCAGGTGATCCTATGCTCATATTTCAACTAATTTTTCAAAAGCATCAATGTTCAATTACAGAATTAATTAAAACAAGTAATCACCGATGCACATAGGTCAACTTGGCAAAGTAAATAAAACAATAAACGTAAGGGACAGCCCTATTTCTTATTTCAAATAAATATCTTAGACAGTGCCCACAAAATCTAAACCAAAAGAGAATTGACTCCTATTTCCTTCGGCAACCACAGGGTTATCTAATTTCAACCTTCCTTATCACAAAGCAAAATGATTAAACACTATCACAAGCATTAAAAAAGGGCACACAATTTAATCTCAATTTTCCGTGCAACAATAAACGCAGTGATCAAATGTATTTACAAAAAATATGCAGCAGCATTTAAAAGAGTATTTTAAATTCAATTCTCTTAATCATAACCGCTACAATATGAATTTCGCGGAAAACCCAAAAGCATTTTAATTTAAATTTAAAGAATTTTTAACTAAGTGCTCGACCAAACCAAATCCAATACCCCTTGAGAGCGTGATTCAACTCTCCAGGGGGCCCTAATCTTCCCACCACCAAGTGGAGGCCACACCGCGTGAACCCGATACTAACAGAGCGCAACCGCCAACAGCCGCCACTCGGGCTGCACACCCTTACTGAGGCCGTCGGCAACAGAACAGATTGACAAGTGGACTGTTGACGGCTTAAGGCTCAGTAGAGGCAGCCATGGTGGGAGCTAAGGCGGCAGCTAGCTAGGGCCGCCTCCATCAAATGGGGTACAGTGGTCCACCAGTCGCGGCCACTCAGCCAACGGGAGTGAGAAGGGTCCAGCGGACTGATGAGTGGCCGTGAAGTTCCTCTCCGCACGCTGAGGGGGGGTGATGACACCCCCGCCCCTGGGGGAATTACCCCCGGACTGGTCGGGGGAGGGACCCCTTTCAAACCTAGGGGCCTGGTGGCTGGCCGGCGGGCGCCGAGCGTCGCTCGTCAAAGGGCATGGCGGAGCGCCCCCGCCCGTGGGGGTCGAGGGCATGGCAGCGCCCGGAGAGGAGACGCCGTTCGCACCCAGGCAAAGTACGACATAGTGATTGCCCTGGCAATGCAGACAGGGCCGCTGGTGCGGACAGTCTCGCTGGAGGTGCCTTTCCAAACAGGAGTAGCACCAGCGGCGCTCCTTGGCGATAGTTCGCCTCGCCGGAACCGGCTTACTTAATAATTTTGGGCAAGACGTTACCCGGTGATCCGATGCTCGACAATAGGAGCAGGGGGGGGGGGGGGTCGACGACGACCTGCCCGGCGGATTTCGCCTCTCACTGGGCACGGCTCGTAAGTCGTCGACGGTGCCCGCCGCGTGCTCGATCTGTCGGCACTGCTCCTCCAAAAACCGCAGCAGGTCATAGAAGGGCGGAATATAGGAGGCCTCGTCCCCGCCGTACCTCTCCTCAAAATGCATTTGAAGGTCGAGAGGTAGACGGGACAGCACGATGCGGAGCAACAAGAAGACCCATTCGCCTACTGGTAAATCCAGCCGCCTCAACGTATTACAGGCCACCAAGACTGGATCCAACAGGTCCGGACGTAGTCGGGCCCGGTCACTAAGCAGCGGGAGGCTCAGAAGCTGCTTAACATGTTCGTCCGTAATTTGCCGGACGTTGGCGTATCTTCTGGCTAGGAGGTCCCGAGCAGTCTGGTAGGCGTCGTCCGACAAGCTCAAATGGCTGACAACGCCCAGGGCCTCCCCCTCCAGTGAGGCCAGGAGGTACGCCATCTTCTGGCTCGGGGTCAAGTCACTCCGGGCGTGCACTAGACCGTCGAAAAGACCAACGAAGGTCAGCCACTCGGAAAGGACCCCGGAGAACTTTGGCAAGTCCAGAGTTGGGAGTCGTCCCAACAGCTCCGGCTGAGGCTGCTTCCGAAAGGACTCGGGCAGGCCACTCGTCCGAGCTTCACGCGCCTCCTCGGCATACCTGCCTTCAGCCTCGATCAACTCGTCCGTGAGCCACAAGAACTGCTCGTAGTCTGCGAAGCAGGAGTCCAGGACTCCCTTTTCCACATCCGAATCCTCGAGCTCAGCGTAAGCCTCCTCCACTGCAGCCCTTCGAGCATCGACCTGCTCGAACCGCTTCATCAAATTATGGACCCTATCCGGTCGACCTATCAAAGCATGGGCGCTGGTGGCCCAGCGTAACTCAGTCCGCAGGCAACGGATTATCATCTTGGGCGAGGACATCACTACTAAATACAAATTACGACGCCGCTCGAGCACAATTACAAAAATAACAAATAAAAAATACAAAAAAAATTAACAGCTAACTAATGCAGTTCCTATCAAATCGAGTTGAATAGAATGTACACAAATAAGAACCGCTATTTATTAAATCAAACACAAGTTAGTACAAAAGAAAAGGTAAATCAAATTAACAATAACAAATACTAGTGCGATCAAATCAAGTTAAATTCAAATTACGTAAATACAAATTACCACTCTTTAGTTCAAATACAAATTACAATACGAAAGATACATAACGAAGATACACATCAACAAAAAATGCCTTGCTCGGAAATCGACCCTTCGATAAGTAATACACCACAACTATCCGCAACGATAATTAACCGATTACGCAAAAATAACCATCTACCTACATGACGCAAACTCCCGCTTGCGCGCGAACCGGGCGTGGCTTTTCAAATTTACCCGCAAACAAGCTAACAAAGAAAGGAATTTTATTATTACGTATATAATAAAAAAAATATTTTTACGTATTACGGACGGGCGTGATTGTAGACACAAAATTAAACCAATCAACCCAACGCTCCCTGCCACCAAAATTATTTAATTTTTATCAAATACTATGGTCGGTGGATCGACCGGGAATCGATCCCAGCACCGCGTTCTGCTACCAAATGGCACGGCCAACAGCTGCCCATCCCAGGAGTAGAATCCTTCGCGGCCCATAGACGAAGAAGCTACAGGCAGATGCTGGTCGGGCGTCCTGACGCCAAGGGTTAAAGTCTAATTACACTAAACAATCCGGGGGGAGCGTTACAATTATTGAACAGAGCTTACTTACCTCTATTCAAGGCGACTGGTCCCTCAGGATTCGGTCAGGTCTCGTGTGGATGTATTGTGCTAGGAAAGTAAAGGTCAGTGATGTGTATTTGGGTGTGGCTGGTAGTGTTATTGACCTTATTTGACCGTTCCCCCTGCAGCAGTTCGGCCCTCAGCTCCTCTCCAAGCTAAGGTCCCCCTCCGCAGTCACTTTCTTCCTTTGTTACGATTGACTCGCGAAAATGAACACAGAACGTACGGATCAAAGGTCACCGTTATTTCTAGAATATTAACTACCGCACTAGTAACTAATACAGTCGAATCCACTTATACAGATTCTGCGTTAAACCTAAAGTCCCGGGTAAAACTCTCAACACGCGCTACCATTCCCAGTGGTATATTTACTATACGCGCCTAACATAAAATTAGATCTAAGAGCTCCCAAACAAAACGGACCGCGCCTTCTATCTCGACGCGCAGAAGACTTCAAATCTTTCGCTTTTGACTCCCACCGTTCAGTAAGCTCGGACGTTCAACACGCACGAACGTCATCCCGTATCAGCCGAGCCGAGCGCCATCTAACGTCGATGCCCGACACCCACGCTTTTGCGTAAACAATGCCAGTCACTAGACTCCACAGAATCAGTATTTCATTTATATGGCAATGTATACACTTTTACAACAAAATCCCAGAACATCTTCAAAGTTTGTCAATAAACAAGTTTAAGTTTTGTTAAAGAAAAACTGTTCAAAAAGGGTTATTGTAATACCAAGGAATACATGAATGAAAATAACCCCTGGGAATAAAGTGATCGCCACCATGTTGGTTCTATGAAAAATCATTTAAAAATTGTATAAACAAAATTATTGTGAAGTGAAATATATTTGAAAAAAAAATCCCACTGGGTTTCATGCTGGTTCTTCCCAGCACAGAGATATTTTACGAACCAGTGGTAAATAAAATATGACTTTCAATAAGTATTATGTAATAATCAATATTGAATAAAAAATCATTCTATTCTATTCTTATAGTTTCCTTGGTAGATGTAGATGTCTATGCAATAGACTTACCATCAGGTGGACTATGTCTCTTTGTTTGTCACCCTAATTCTATAAAAAAAAAATAGAAAAATTTGTATATTGAAGTCCTTTCAATTCTTAGTTATGTTTTAATAGTTAACTGACTAAGTCATTTTAATCAAATATAAAAAAATATATTGAATTTTCAATAGACAATCATAATATTATATTCAATATACAATATAGTTTAGTAACTATCATATGATATATATTATATATATATATTCTTAATTTTTATCATGTCAATGTTTGTTTGTTCACAGATTTGTTGAATACTTGATGGAAAATGATGGGAGTTGCAGAGAGAATGACGTACAAAACCTAGCAAAGGAACAATGGCTATTAAATGATCTAAAAGAAATTTGTCCTGGCTCCCTTCCACCAAATTTAAAAAATCAACAAAAAGTAACTCTTAATGGAAGATTTGTGCTCCAGATTAATGCGTGTGTTGATATAGGTGATTCTTATTTTAATCATACCACATAAGGTGATTAGTGTGATGTACCTTAATCAAATTTGAAGGTCTTCTCTCCAATGTATGATATTTAGTCTAGATATAAATGTTTTCATATGAAAGTAATCTGGTTTTGTTTCACTCTCATCTAAATATTGTACTAAAATATGATCTTCTTGGAAGCTAAAAGGTTTTACTAATGGTGAAATAGTTTTGCGATAAGAAAATAATGTTTGCTTGTGTAAAAATATGAAGTATTGATAAAAATTAAAATAATAATTTTATTTGTTAATGCACTTACTTTTTGCATGTTTAACATTTATTAGCTCCTATCGGACCAAGCTGTTTCATTATAATAATAAATTTGACTTTCATGATTGTAATCTACAATATTTAAAATATGTACTGGCACTATGTGTATCTATCACAATTGGACATTGCATGTTAACTACATTCCATAAAATATCATTAACTTCTTTATTTATAATGAGGTAGACACATTGTATTAATTTTTTTTTATATGATAAGGGTGACAAACGAGCACACAGTCCACCTGATGGTGAGTGGTTGCTGCGGCCCATAGACATCTACATCTATCCTCTATTACAAATCAAAATGTAGATGTGTTGTCACCCGTGAGGACTAAGATGGAACGCCTCATTTCCAGTAAAAAGGGCCTCCGGCCACCTGCACTCACCAAGCGAAACGCAGAGGTAAACCTCTACTTCACGCTGGTATTCTGTGAGGTCGTGGTACCACCTCGGTTCGAGCCGGCCCATCCGTGCAACAGCAAAAGCTGCCGCGTGGCTCTACCACTGTTAAATCAAGGCCAAGGCATAACCATACATAATGAGTTAGTGTTTTTTTTTGGAAGCACAACCTCCTTTGAATTTTATGGTACAATAGTACAATACTACGAGGGATCACTTCCAACATTCAATTTTATATGTCATCTTTATATTATAATAGAACTAAAAAAATGTTTTAAGGTACACCTGCTTACCAACAATACTTGAAGTTGCAAAAAGTTAACACAGAAAATATTGAGGCAACAACTAACTTCGAGGAAAAAATTTCAAGTCACAGGTAAAATTGAACTTTGTTTTTTCTTAACATTTTTTTATAGGATAAGGTGACAAACGAGCACACTGTCCACCTGATGGTAAGTGGTTGCCATAGACATTATACATATTTATCCTCGTTTGCGAATCAAAATGCAGATGCGTTGTCACCCGTGAGGACTAAGATGGAATGCCTTTTTTCCAGTAAAAAGAGGTCTCCGGTTCTCTACACTCACCATACGAAACACAGCAGTGTGAAGCTGCTATTTTACGCTGGTGTTCAGTGAGAGCGTGGTCCTACCCCGGTCGAGCCGACCCATTTGTGCTACAACTATACTGCTAATATAGCTGCAGCATGGCTCTACCACATATAAAAATCATAACATTTTCGTTTTTGAACAAAATATCCCCTATGCTTCTATCGACAGATAGTAATTAGTGCACTGCTTTATGTAATGATACATCCATGCAATATATACAAACAGTAGCTGCCCTAAAGGTTTTTGTGAAATTTAATAATATATCAGTTGCCAGAAGACACATACTGACTGAGTACAAAATATTGATATATTTTAGTGTAGGTTTCGTTAACAAAATACCCATTTAAATTTTGTCTCAGATTGTTGCATTACTATGTAAATAGACTATGTATTTAAAAGATTTGTTATATGTATATAGAAAAAGTATTTGAAATCCCATATGTACTTAGACAATATAATTGTTCAGCAGCACAAATGCGAAATGTTAGAATCATCTGCTTTAAAATTTCAGAATGATAAAGTTGTATCTCACAGATGGCGTGCAGGAAGTGTCGGCTATTGAATATAGACCAATGAGGAATTTGAGTTGCGACATCACACCCGGCTGTAAAATGTTACTCAAAGGTTAGTTTACATACAACACATGTAGTTAAACTCAAAGCTGTATACCATATTTTTTGAAAGAATAAGAAAATAGCTGAGTAGCTTTTTTATAAAATTTTATTGAGAAATTTTCTGCAGTCCATTTAAGGGTCACTTAATGGGCATGCGCAACCAAATTCAAATTGAATTTAGGTGAGATATCACCCATTTTCAATAGTTTTTTTATGTTTACCTGAATTTAATAATTCTGTCACTTATGACGTTATGTGTTATATACCCCAGTTTTGGATTAATTATTGATGTCAATAGAAAGGAACCTTTCTTACCACCAAAAAGCATTAAATAGCGATTTTGTAATTTTTTTGGAATAGTGTACATTTATTGTAAGTATTAGTTATTGCGATATTTAGATGACATTCTAGTTTTTTTTTATAGGAGAGGGGGCAAACGAGCATGCGGCTCACCTGATGGTAAGTGGCTACCGCCGCCCATGAACAACCGCAACACCAGGGGAATTGCAGATGCGTTGCCGGCCTTTTAAAAAGGAGTAGGCTCTTTTCTTGAAGGTCCCTAAGTCGTATCGGTCCGGAAAAATCGCTGATGGTAATCGATTCCACAAGGAAGTCGTGCGAAGAAGAAAACATCTTCTAAATCGCACAGTGGTGGACCGCCAATCATCCAGATGGTGTGGATGGTATCGGGAGTTCTGCCGCGATGTGCGTTTGTGAAATTTGGCGGCTGGGATTAATCCGAACAATTCCTCAGAGTACTCCCCGTGGTAAATGCGAAAGAAAATGCAAAGAGATACAACATCTCTTCGCAGCGCCAATGAGTCGAGCCAATTGGAAAGGACTCGGTCGTCGACGTGTCGAGCTGCTCTGCGCTGGATGCGGTCAAGTGGAAGGAGCTGGCACTGGGGAGCCCCTGCCCAGTGATGGGAACAGTATTCCATGTGAGGCCGGACCTGCGCCTTGTAAAGTTGCAGGCGTTGTGCCGGCATGAAATACTGTCCCGCTCTGCTGAGCACGCCAAGCTTTTTAGAGGCCAATTTGGCCTTCTCTTCCAAGTGACTACGAAACTGCACGTCACTCGATATGTCGACGCCGAGGATTCCGATACTGGCTGAGGCAACAAGGGGAGTACCTTGAAACTGAGGAGATACGACAAAGGGGTTCTTTTTAGCGGTAAACGCGCAAACTTGTGTCTTCTGATACGAAGTATCAGCCGGAGAGGACACCTGCGTCTCGGTCAGAAAGAGCAAGGCCGGCTTCGCCGTCTCGAGATGGTAGTGGACGGCGTTTAGGTTTGAGTGAAGTCCCCTGATGTTGCAGAAATTCACGGATAGCGTGGCAGGGGTCGCCTTGGTATTGTTGCTCAGTTTGCCCCGAGTTCTAAATAGATGGTGATTTGATTTTTTCAGGTCCAATTGAATGTCGCCGCGGGATGATTTTACTGACGGAAAGTAATATAGAACTTCTGGGCGGCGAGGTGCAAGAATTAGTCGACACTAATTCTTTGGCTTGCTTGTTATCCACAAAACTAAGCCTACCTGTAGCTGTATGTAAGGAAAACATTGATTTCACATATTTACACCTTTTATCTTGTTGGAATTTAAAAGCCATGTTCTTGATAGTAGAATGCGGTGTTAATTTAATGGCGCCTGTGAAGTAGGCAATTTTGCTGCACACGTTCGCGCTCTTCTGCTCAAATTTCCTTCGAGTTCATAGACATTGTTTGTTAATATTTTATATTTAAACAAAAATGAGCCTGACAACTAGACTACTCAGATATATCTATTATAACAGTTTATTTTACTTATTTATATGCTATATAATATCGAAGTTATTACTACGAGAAATTGGGAGCGGTTTTTCAAATTCACGAGATTTCGCGCGCTCGTGATGTGACGTCATCTCTCGCGTCTCTCACTGCTCAGCCATTCACCTATGTACACAACGGTCGTACACGCTTGTTTTCCCGCATTTTCCCATCTAAAAAGTTTGTAAGAGTTGTTGTTGGGGTTAATTTTAACAATTTAACATGGAAGTTGGCTATGAAAAAGGTCAATCTGAAAATTTACCTAAAGCAGAGAATACTTAACAGTACTACGTACAGAACGGCCATTCACCTCCCCGCATTCATTTCAAATACGGCACCCCACCCCGCACTTCAATATTGAATGTAGACAATACTGACACTTGAACGAGGGCGCGCGCGTAATCGGACGAACCTGACGCGAAAACACGATTTTACAATTTAAAAGGTACCTATAATTGTGTTTTTATTACGATGGTTGTATATTATGTTGTACTTAGATGCTTTTTTGGATTGCAAAGCCTAATAAACTCCCCATTAAGTTTTGTTAATTGTATAAAAGCGATGGAAGAACAATTCAATTTTTCGTCGGAAACGAAATTCTTAAAGAAATAAGCAACCTTTGCGTTACCGACTGACGTCCATGTTTTCCAAACCTTTATTTACCTACAAAAACTGTAAGATTTCGAATTTTCAGTACCATACGTTTTAATAATTGATCTTTTAGGGATAAAACATTCAAACGAAAATATTTTAGTGAGGTAGGTACGCCTAAAAAGGGCCAGTTCGAAATAAGGTCCATCTTTTCAAACTCCCCGTAATTAATACTTAAACCAAAACGGATATCGCGCTGCTACTCCCCAGTAAGCAATTACAAAAGTGCACCGACGTTCATTGCTTTCGCGGTGGCCATTTTTTCAGTGGCTCTGTGTACTTCAGGGGCAGTCGACGTGACTCAATCTATAAAATATTCTGATTCAATTTTGCATAGTTTTAGTAATGAAATCCGGTCGTTATAATGTTAAAATACTTTTAGAAGATGGATTGACGAGTTAAGTTACCAAAATTACTGTTTTTTTTTATCACGATTTTGTTAGGTTTTCTCAGGAAATATTAAAGTGCTTAGCAAGGTCCACTTTTTGTCTCAAAATAAGGGCCGGGCCTTATTAGGGACACGAAGCTATAAAATAGGCGTAATCAGTTACTTAAATGACTTATATAAGTTTAAATAAGGAGCTGGCCTGGCAAGTGGCACTATTGTGCGGTGATAACGACAGATCGCCACGCTAGGCCATAGCTATCGCACAAAAATGCCACATGTCTTTCCTTCCTTGTACTTCAACTAATATTAAAAAAGTTAGCCAGACGCTTTCGAGTTTTACGAGGGCGGCACTGAAAATTTCGGGAATCAAGGAAGTGACATAACATTACTATTTAAAAATGTATTTATTGCTTTTCGAAGTATTCTCCGCGAAATTTGACACATTTTTCCATACGATGGAACCAATGATTGAAGCAACCATTCCATTCGGAAGTTGGGGTCTCCAAAATGGCCGTTTTGTAGGCGTCCACAGCTTCTTCAGGGGATGAAAATCTCTGTCCACGCAATTTATTCTTTATTTTAGGGAAAGTATAGAAATCATTAGGGCTTAGGTCGGGGCTGTACGGCGGATGGTCTAATAATTCTATGTTTTCTTGCTCTAAAAACTCTTTTGTTCTGTGTGCGGTGTGAGAACTCGCATTGTCGTGATGGAGGATGATGCGGCGGTTGCAGTTCTCTTTACGGAGTTCATAAACGACCTGTGGCAAACAAATGCTAGCATACCATTCTGCATTAACCGTTCTTTGTCCCTCAAGAGGAATAGTCGTAACATGGCCGGTTTTGGAGACAAATGTGGCCACCATTTTTTTTTGCAACACAGTGAACGAACAATTTTTGTTGGCTTTAACTCATTTTCGAACACCCAAACTCGTGACTGGTTTTTTGTTTCGGGTTCGTACGCGTATATCCAGGATTCATCACCTGATACGATGTTGTATACAGCATTTGAGGATCCTGCGTGGAATCTTACGACTCACCAAGTAACGCGAGCCGCTTTTTGCTCTTCACAGAGCGATATCCATCGGGAAAACAACTTTTTTACACCTACCTAATTGTTCATGCAAGATTATTTGTATTTGACTCATGCCAATGTCCAAAGTTGCATGAATTTCGCGGTATGTCACATGTCGATCTTCCTCAATCAGCTTACGCACAGCATCAACGTTTTCTTGGGTGACTGCAGTTTTTGGACGACCTTGACGGGGATCATCACTAAGCTTGACACTTCCAAGTTGAAATTCAGCAAACCAGCGATAAATTGTGGTTTTGGATGGGGCTTCATCACCAAATGCAGAAATCACCGGTCAACACACTGTTTTTGTGTTAAACCACTTCGGAAGTAACAATAAATCATCGCTCTTGAATTTTCTCGAGTCAATTGCATTTTCTCAACGACTAAAGAAGTTTGACAAAACCTTGTGACAAGACCGAGAATCTTTTTTTAAATAAATAAATGGTATTCGATTTTTAAAACCAAGGAGTTTTCAATTAAAAATATTTTAATATGACAGGAACAGTGAAAATATTCCATTCCCGATACTTTTAGTGCAGCCCTCGTATACTTAGCAACACATTTACCCATTCGTTTTTACGTAGTTTTATAAGATTTTATTTACGCAAATCAACAGAACTTGTCGTAAAGCGACAATTAAAAAAAAATAGAACCTAACCTAAGAACAACAAAAGTAGAACAAGAAAATAATATATTTAAATTTTTAAAAAGGTATTTACAATTTTATAAAAAAAATGAAATATGATGATGATGATGGATGACGTGTAATTACAATTAGATAAAAAAAAATAAAGATAGGAGAATATTGTATTGTAGTGGAGCCCAAAGGTCGAAGTGACACACGCTGCGCTTGGAGTAGAAGTAGGCACACGCTGAGCTTGTAGTTTCTTGGCGGTGATGGCACGCAGCGCCTGGTCTGGGCACACGCAGCGTCCGGAGTCGGCGCACGTAGCGCCTGGAGTAGGTGCGCTCAGCGCTTGGAGCAAGCAGTCGCAGCGCCCAAAGGTAGCGCGGGCAGTAGGTGCACTCAACGCCTGGAGCAAGCAGTCGTAGCGCCCGGAGTAGTGTGGCCCCGCGCTTGAAGTAGACTACGCCGACGACTTCAAATGTAGATGGAGACTTGCAGGATCCCGGGGCAAGGCGGCCCCGGGATAAGGCCTTTAGTAGATGCTTCACGTTTCAAAACTGAAGCGAGACTCCCTGTATTCTCCGATTGTTCGGCTTTTATACCTTTTTAGAGAGAACGAGAAATTATTTTAATTAAAAGGAAATTTATTGTAAATGACCTAGAGCAAAAGAGTATTTATGTGGAAATATCGAAATAAGAACATCAGACCAGTAACGAATTTGAATAAAAGTTACCATAACAACCATATAAATAATGGTTGTCAAAAATATAAATTTTTGGTTTTAGGTATATAATTGAAAAACAGTTACATTTAAGTAAGAAATGAGATATTATTCATATAGGAAAAACTATAGCGCGGCAGCGCGCACGAAACCTGAAATTGCAGAGTTACGGAGAACTCAATAAAAGATAGAAAAAGGGAAGACTCCATTGACAGCGATTTAAACGGTGCTGATAGCGTGAAAATACGAAGTGAAAATGATTTGTTATTGTGTAAAAACGTTACAGGATCCTATGGAAATAAAGGTGATGCAAAATATAAATGCAGAAAATCAAAAACAGAATGGAAAAATAGTGTAAAATTATATGTAAGTAGCATAACACTACATTTTCCCCCCGACCCTGGAAAATTTTTGACTCAGCAAAAATTTTGACATGTACATTCTAAAATAAACCATAAAAACACAGCTTTGCAGAAACAGACATCAACAGGCAAAATCAGATATACTATCTCTTACATTCATCATCTGCATTCAGGTAAGGGTGGAGTTCACATTCAATGACTACCACTCTAAAAGTGTGTTTTCGAAACGACATTAAGGCTTATTTAAGGAGTTGTCATCCGCTCCTGCGTGGAGAAAAAATTAAGGGAGTAGTCAGCCGCTCCCAAGTGAAGATAAAGGTAAAGAAAATTAAGGGAGTAGTCAGCCGTTCCCAAGTGAAGATAAAGATAAAGAACTTAATCTTAAGCAAGCATTAGTCGCTATGACTTATGCAACATCACCAACGAGATGTGTCTGAAACAAACATAAAAAGTGAAGATTAATCCAACCAAAATTCGAGGTCTTAAAGCAAGATGTGTTGAAGAATACTGGATCACTAGACAAACGAACAAATTAAAAGAAATCAAAATAATAAGGTGAAAATGGTGATATTTATACATATATACAAATTAACAGTTAATAAATGTTTAGAAAAGTTATGATTCGTCTCACTTCAGCTTTCAAAAACAATTTTATATAAAGTGCAAAGTGTAAAGTTAAGTTTAAGAAATAAAATTTTTATTAAAAATTGTACCTCTTTAAGTTATCTAGAATAAAATTATTAAGGTGATGAATGTAAGTGAAGTGTTATATGTAGGTCTAAATATAGTCCAGATAAGTTGAAAAACTAGATGAAGTTTTGTTTTAGAATTTGGAAGATATGAAAAGGATGAATAAATGAATGATGAATAATGAGTTAAGAACGAAAGGGAAAGCAATTAAATCAAAAGGGAATGGACAAGGCGCAGTAAAGGTGAAGAATTAAGAGAGAAAGAGGACTTTTACGTTGGGCGCCAAACTGTCGTAAAGCGACAATTAAAAAAAAATAGAACCTAACCTAAGAACAACAAAACAACAAAAGTAGAACAAGAAAATAATATATTTAAATTTTTAAAAAGGTATTTACAATTTTATAAAAAAAAATGAAATATGATGATGATGATGGATGACGTGTAATTACAATTAGATAAAAAAAATAAAGATAGGAGAATATTGTATTGTAGTGGAGCCCAAAGGTCGAAGTGACACACGCTGCGCTTGGAGTAGAAGTAGGCACACGCTGAGCTTGTAGTTTCTTGGCGGTGATGGCACGCAGCGCCTGGTCTGGGCACACGCAGCGTCCGGAGTCGGCGCACGTAGCGCCTGGAGTAGGTGCGCTCAGCGCTTGGAGCAAGCAGCGCCCAAAGGTAGCGCGGGCAGTAGGTGCACTCAACGCCTGGAGCAAGCAGTCGTAGCGCCCGGAGTAGTGTGGCCCCGCGCTTGAAGTAGACTACACCAGGGATTGAATACCGGTACCAATTTCGGTTCTGGTTCTTCATTTAGGTTCTTATAAAGGTTCCTCTTTTCGGTACGGTTCCAGTTCCGGTATCGGTTCCGGTTCTGGTTCCGATGTACCGGTTCTAAATACCGGTTCCGAGAACCTAAAATCAAACTTCTCCAAATCCTGTAACTGTAAAAATTCTGTACAATTCCGTAGATGCTATTTCAAAATATCCGTTCCGTTGAGGATCGACAATATTTGTTTTTGAACTTGTTGATAAATTCATTCTGTCATGGAAAATTCTTGTTGTAAGTTTAAATGTAGTATAACATCGAATCAAGCTACACATGTAAGAAAAATAAACCATAAAAAAATTTATTATAATTAAATGTTTTTTTTTTTAAATTAAATATTCTTTAGTAAACAACAAATAAAGTAACTATACACACTTTAATATTTGTGGATAGTTATACTAAAAAAATACGTTTCAAACTTGATTATAACGACTTATTAACATGGATTTTATTTTCTGGATTTTGTTAGTTTATTATTTGATATATTACGGTGTTTCAGACTCGGGTGATTTATGTCACAATGAAAAACTATAGCTATGTGGCGGTTAAGAATATCTGGGGGTGTCGTAAGAGGCGACAGTGGGATACAGTCAGGAGATGGGCAGCAGCATCTTCCTGATAACAGCAATATCACAATAAAAACCTGCGGTTGCCAACCCGCCTGCCAAGCGTGGCAACTATGGCAATATACCCCCCAAAATAAATAAAGTTACTAAGAGACGGCCCCCAGTCCCCGTCGGCCCCGCTATTCCTGGCTACGGTGGCGACCATGGTAACGGCGGGGCTGGGGTGCTAAGAATCTCCGGTGGAGGTTCGGTTGCCACCTAAGACTACTTGACCTGGCATTTTATAACGCACGCACCCTGAGGACTGAAGATCCTGGAGCTGGAAGAAGAGATAGACAAGTTGCACTGGAATATTATAGGACTATCCGAGGTCCGAGGAGAGGGGGAGGACACGGTAATCCTCGAATCCGGCAACTTGTTCTATCACCAGGAGGGCGAACACCTGTCCCAAGGAGGTGTCGGATTTATCGTCCACAAGTTTCTCGTTAACAACGTTGTAAAGATTGGCAGTGTGTCAACGAGGGTCGCGTACCTTATACTCAGAATCACCAAACGGTATTCGCTGAAGGTCATACAGGTTGACGCACCAACCTCGACACACCCCGATGAGGAGGTGGAGGAAATGTATGAGGATATCTCTAGAGCTATGCATTCCTCCAAAACCCACTATACGGTGTTAATGGGAGACTTCAACGCAAAACTAGGCACAAGAGAGAACGGTGAGCTGAAAGTAGGGAAATTAGGAATAGATCAACGAAACCCAAGGGGCCAGCAGCTGGCAGAGTTCATGGAGAAAGAGGGACTCTTTATGATGAACTCTTTCTTCCAGAAGCGGCCCCACAGAAAGTGGACCTGGTCGAGCCCCGACGGTGCGACAAAAAATGAGATTGACTTCATTATGACAACCAGACGACAACTGTTCAGTGATGTCTCAGTGATCGCGAGGGTGAAAACCGGCAGCAATCAACGAATGGTGACAAGCACACTGAACCTAAACGTTAAGTTGGAGAGGACACGTCTAATGAAGTCAACGCTCCGTCTCCCTCGTGCTCTACTCCAAAGTCCCGAAACCTTTCAGCTCGAGATACGAAACCGTTTTCAGTGCCTAGAAGATTGCAATGCAGTGGACGATATGAATGACAAGCTCGTGAAAACTGTCCATGCGGTCGAAGCTAAGGTTAGCAAGACCCGCCGCAGAAGAACACAATAACTCTCCGATCACACACTTAGTCTCATGGCTGTTAGACGGGATATGAAGCTGCAGTCTTCAGCAGATTTGACAGCATACAGGCAACTGAACGGACAGATCTCCAAATGCAAGCGGCGGGACTTACGCAACTTTAATACTGCTCTTATTGAAGAAGCGATCGAGCGAAACCAGGGCTCCAAAGCCTTTGCTGGAGATCTGTCTGCCGGAAAGAGCCAACTGTCGAAGCTGAAGACCAAGTGTGGCAGGACACTTGAGATTTTGAGTGTAATTGAGAGGTACTATGGGCAGCTGTACACATCATGGTTGGAGCCACACGAGTGAGTAACGATCGAAGAGCGAGTCTTATCCGACACTATTCCGATGAAATCCCGGACGTCAGTCTGAGCGAGATTAGAATGGCTCTCCAGCACCTTAAAAACGGCAAGGCCCCAGGCGAGGATGGAATTACAGCGGAGCTTCTGAAAGCGGGTGGAAAACCGGTACTTGAAGTCCTTCAGAAGTTCTAATTCCGTTCTCCATGGTGGTATTACACCGGAGGCGTGGAGCAGAAGTGCGGTGGTCTTGTTCTTCAAGAAAGGTGACAATGCTCTCTTGAAGAACTACAGACCGATTTCCCTTCTGAGGCGCGTCTATTTGCTGTTTTCGAGAGTCATAACGAATCGTCTCGCGCGCAGACTTGACGACTTCCAGCCTCCCGAACAAGCCGGTTTCCAAAAGGGCTTTAGCACCATAGACCACATACATACCCTTCGGCGAATTGTACAGAAGTCCGTGGAGTAAAATTTGCCTTTGATTCCGTCGAAATTTGGGCGGTGCTGCAGTCCCTTCAACGGTGCCAAGTTCACTGTCGGTATATCGAAGTGCTGAAGTGCTTGTACAGTAGGGCTACGATGGCTATCCGAGTACAGAACCAGTGTATGAAACCTATCCAATTGCAAAGAGGTGTAAGATAGGGTGACGTTATATCCCCGAAACTCTTCACCGCTGCATTGGAAGACGTTTTCAAGCTTCTCGACTGGAAAGGAAACGGTATTAACATCAATGGCGAGTTTATCACTCACCTTCGATTTGCCGACGATATAGTCCTTATGGCAGAATCGCTGGAAGACCTTAGCACTATGCTCAATGACCTCAATAGTGTCTCCCAACGGATAGGTCTTAAGATGAACGTGGGCAAAACAAAGATCATGTTTAACATCCATGTCACACCTATGCCGGTAGTTGTTGGGAGCACTAAGCTCGAAGTTGTTGACGAGTATGTTTAGCTGGGACACATAGTCCGACTAGTTAAGTCCAGCTTAGACCGAGAGGTCAATCGACGGATTCAACTCGGTTGGGCAGCGTTGGGGGAAATTACGGCACATCTTCTCGTCAGGTATACCTTAAAACTTAAAAACGAGACTGTACAAACAGTGCGTGTTGCCAGTGATTACTTATGGAACTGAGACGTGGTCGTTCACTGCTGGCCGGATAAGGAAGCTCAAGGTCACTCAGCGAGCTATGGAGAGGGCTATGCTTGGAGTTTCTCTGCGTGATAAACTTAGAAATGAGGATATCCGCAGTAGAACCAGAGTAACCGACATAGCCCAACTGATTAGTAAGCTGAGTGGCAATGGGCCGGCCATAAAGCTCGAAGAACCGACAACCGATGGGAAAAAAAGATTCTCAAGTGGCGGCCTCGTACCGGCGGACGAAGTGTGAGGCGTCCCCCCACTAGATGGAGTGACGACCTGGTAAGATATGCAGGAAGTCGATGGATGCAGGTGGCTCAAACCGTGCTTTGTGGCATTCCTTGGGGGAGGCCTATGTTCAGCAGTGGACTTGTGAAGGGCTGTAATGATGATGATGATGATGAAAAACTATACAAATAAGAACTTTGAGAAATTCGAAAAAAAAGATCGAGGAAAAGCGAAGAATAATCCGGCAGAATTTCTTTAATAATTGCAAAAACAAATGTGATAGTATGGATTAGAGAAATTTGAGACATACGTGACAATTCAATCATCTATAAAAGGTTATAAGCGGTTATATTAACTGCCTATTTTTCAAGAAGAAAGAAGAAACAAAAGTACCTAATTTAATTAAAAATATCTAAGCTATTAACATTTGAAATCGATTAACGTCACAAAAATTTGATATTTATAAGTAAGAATGGTTTTATTTTAATACAGATAGCATAGAATTAATTATTAAATATAATTTAATACAGACATTAAAAGAAGAGAGAGAGAATGACATTGTCGGCAAGTTCACACTCATGATAAAAAAAATCTTGTTAAGTTTATAAAAATTCCGTAGATTGCATCGTCAAATTCCGTAGTTCCGTAGATGATGACAAATTTCCGTTTATCTATAGAAAATCCGTAGAGTTGGCAACACTGCATTGATATGCAATATAAGATTCACCAATACAAATGTGATATTTTACAAACTCCCCTCTTCTCATACTCCGCCGCGCGCCGCATCGCGCCGTCTACCCGACCGCACCTCAAACAAGTTTGGACTCGCTTTCGCTTTACTTAGGAACCGGTAAAATAAAGGTTCTTAAAGGTTCTAATTTAGGTTCTGGTTCCTGTTCCGGTATAGGTACCGAAACCCTTAAATACCGGTACTATACCGGTATTTTGGGACCGTTTTCAATCCCTGGACTACACCGACGACTTCAAATGTAGATGGAGGCTTGCAGGATCCCGGGGCAAGGCGGCCCCGGGATAAGGCCTTTAGTAGATGCTTCACGTTTCAAAACTGAAGCGAGACTCCCTGTATTCTCCGATTGTTCGGCTTTTATACCTTTTTAGAGAGAACGAGAAATTATTTTAATTAAAAGGAAATTTATTGTAAATGACCTAGAGCAAAAGAGTATTTATGTGGAAATATCGAAATATGAACATCAGACCAGTAACGAATTTGAATAAAAGTTACCATAACAACCATATAAATAATGGTTGTCAAAAATATAAATTTTTGGTTTTAGGTATATAATTGAAAAACAGTTACATTTAAGTAAGAAATGAGATATTATTCATATAGGAAAAACTATAGCGCGGCAGCGCGCACGAAACCTGAAATTGCAGAGTTACGGAGAACTCAATAAAAGATAGAAAAAGGGAAGACTCCATTGACAGCGATTTAAACGGTGCTGATAGCGTGAAAATACGAAGTGAAAATGATTTGTTATTGTGTAAAAACGTTACAGGGTCCTATGGAAATAAAGGTGATGCAAAATATAAATGCAGAAAATCAAAAATAGAATGGAAAAATAGTGTAAAATGATATGTAAGTAGCATAACACTACAAACTTTACTTTAACTATTACTCTAGGCATATCCAAGAAGGGAATAGGGGAATACATTTTTATAGAAAAAATGCAGCCCGTCTACGCTCTTAAGGACCTTTACACCCTGATAGCAGTGTGAAACCAAATGAAAAATCTAATCTCGATACAAGTACCTAGTGTCTGGCCTCTGTCATTCTTGCTACCTGCGTGAAATAATTACCTACAATACGTGAAATAATTACGCCCCCGAGGTAAAAACGCAGTCGGGGCTAGCGCGTTCTATATGGTTGAATGTTACAGTTTTTTAACGCTGTTTACGTAGTTTTTGTAAATACTTGTTGAAATACTCATCAAAATAGTTTTTGTTTAGTGTTTAGTATATTTAATTGTAGGATAAAATAGTTCAAAAGTTTTAATATGTCATTTAAGAATAATATATATCTATATTACATATCTATTTGATAAATTATATTGAGAAAGCGTCGTTCCTACGATAATTGTTGCGTGTAGGTATTTTTTTACTCTTTATTAACAGCCCTTAGTAACCACGGAAAGTCCGTTGTGACGTAGGAAGGAGAAAAGATGCAAAGTAATACGGACACTCCAGCACAGCGATAAAGTTTTATTTAGCTTGCGTGCGCGATTTATCTGATTAATAATAATAATGTAGGCTATTAACGTCGTCGGCAAGAAGTCAACATCAAAGGAGTGCCACTTCTGTACGTAGAACTATTTATTCTGTGCTAGTGTGTAATATATTGGAATCATAATCTTTAAATACACATTAACCGGTTCAGTGCGAATGACACGCCAGACGTGCCATCGATTATTTTTGTGTGGCGTATGACACGCGAGTCGTGTCTTTTTAAAATCGTTATAACTCGCTCAAATTGCTTTTTTGGAAGATTTATCCAGAACAAAATATTCATTATTTTGCAAGTAATTCATGCCTACAGCTTCGTTTCTGGATATTTTGAAAATTTGAAATTTTTAGGGGTTGACAACCTTTTTTTTAACTGTACATGGTACTGATTTCTTATATTTACGCGAACACTACACGTTTAAATAAAACTAATTTTACGGATGTTATCGCGATAAAATCCGTAAAATTAGTTTTATTGTACATGTTACTCTTTTTACTTTGTGGATTTTATAAATCATGTTGTGGAAAAATAGTCTAATAAGTAACAAATAATAGCACTCATTGCGATCGATCACAAACTTAAGTTGTAAATAAATTTCTGGAAAACAAGTTTCCTGTTAAAAAAAAACCGGCAAAGTGCGAGTCGGACTCGCGCACCGTGGGTTCTGAACAAATCTGTAGGTATATAAGTTTTAAATTATTAAAAATATTTTTATTATATGATGTAACTAAAAATTTATGCTTTTCGCAATTTTTCCTTTATCTGTGCTATAAAACGTTGCTTCGTACCAAATTTCAAGATTCTAAGTTCACGGGAAGTACCTTGTAGGTTTTGATTCCCTTGCGAATGTCGAAAATTTACAGCATAAACGGCTGTATCTTTTGATTGTGTTGGATTAGAAGTATGATTCTTTCACAGCTCTAAGGGACAGTAGACTTGAGTATTTGATATGAATTTCAGCTTGATACCTCCACGCGTTTCTGAGAAAAAGGGTCTTGACAGACAGACAGACAGACGGACAACAAAGTGATCCTATAAGGGTTCCGTTTTTTCCTTTTGAGGTACGGAACCCTAAAAACAATGCATTTGTCTTATTGTTTAATTTTGCTTAAAATGGTTGAACTGCCGTATTATTACTATTATATGGCCGAATAGAGCAGTACCATGTGCTCTTGTGATATAGTATAAGGTTTATTTTTGCTTGAAACAGTTCGAAACCGTTCATACATAAAAAAAGGTCGCTAATAAATAGTCTTTTGTCAATCCGGCGCCCTATAGCGCCGGCGTTTTTTTCCTTTTGAAAACAATTGTTTTGCTATTCTTACTAATTAGACGTTTTCAGATCGACTTTACTTTTACATTTGTATAACATTAAATAATATTTAACATTTGTAAATATCAATGAATCATAAACCTTTTCCAAATTAAGGTTCTAGATTGTTTGATATTTACAAATGTTATTATTAGGTGAAAATTTAATTTAATAAAAACCGAGGTTTTCCAGGGTGATTTAGCTGTACCTACTTATATAAATGATTTATTTTATAAAACAAAAAATTGTCCAAAAGGTTTGTAATCTCTGTATAAAAAAAGTCACTTCACTTACTCTCAATTTAAAAAAAAACACGTAGAAAAACACGTAGTTACCCACTAAAAACAAGTATACTTCCGTTTGTAACTGATGTTTGATGTCAACTAAACTTAATTAGGTCTAAACAAGTGAAAAAAGCATAAAAAAGAACATTACTTTTACATATGGCTGATGGCATAAAAGGCGTGTCATCAACTCCTGTGGCGCTTGACACGCCAGGCGTGTCAATAAATGTTTGTTCGCCGCCATAGCTAAAAGTTGTCGAAAATTGGTGCCGAAACGAATCGGTTAATATACAATTTTCTAACATCGAAATGATACTCACGGCTCAATGCAGTAGTTTTTAGTCCAATGGAATCTGCTCTCTATAAAACGATCATCCGCGTTTTTTCTGATGTTTGGCTAGTATGAGACCAATAAAGAACTATTTATCTGGTGGATTTTGGTAGTGTTGTAACAATCTGGGACGACACAATAACTATATGACAATTTTAGTCAAAAATAATAATCACAGCGGTGGGTGCCCCGCTAGAAATGAAGGCATTCACGACTTTTTCTGCCACCAGGGCGGCGCCACATAAAAGTGAGGTATAATATTTGACAGATTTCATAGCGGGGAAGTTAATTAGTTCGGAAAATGTAAAGGTTAATGTTTATTTCTGTATTATTAGCTATATTTTATATTAATTAGATTAAAAATAAAAATGAACCAAGCCACAGATATTCATAAAAGTAGAAAAATTTTAAAAAGTTAAAAGTGTGCAAGAAATTAAAGAGCAAACCACTGAGGAATTGTTTTGTGTATTAACATAATACTCTAGATAATGATAAACTTTTATTTAAAACTAACTTCTGAATTAACAGACATTGAGTAACAAAAAACTTTACCTCAGTGTCAACTAGCGACATCTGGTGAGCAGAAAATTATCAGCCCTCATTGCGAGTGAAATAGTAAGTTCCCTTATAGTATGCGGCGACACGCGAGTGATGCCTGACATTACCACGCTTTATCCAGCCGGCCAAATGTTGGCGAGAACATCGCGCGGGAAAGAGGACATTAAAATTTATTATCTCAGCAATTGTTTAAGATTGTGGAAAAATATAAAAACACAATTTTTTAGGAATTTTCTCTAGTTTTGTAACACACAACAAAAATTGTTGGCCTTGTCAATTATTAATAAATTATATTAAAACATGCAGCTACTAATTTCCTTAATGATAAGGATTCAATTTTCTTAATATATTGTGTATCAAGTGAGCCTTATGCATTAATGTCAACCTGACTGTACCTGCGCGAAGCCGCACTTACAGCGAATTTTACCGCCGCCATTAAGTTTGAATTGAATAATACAGCAACAGTTGGATTTAGGGCTGAATTGTTTGCTTAATACTACATATTATATGTTTTCAGGTCAAAATAACACAACAAATACTTACAGAGACACAAATACAACACATGCTCATCACACGACTGCATCAATCTACGACAGAAATTGTCCCACAGCGGAACCAATTTTCGAAGGAACATCCAGACCAGAAGCAAGAGTAAACAATCAAGTATTGGACACATTTGTTGAAGATGATATTGACGTGGATCAGCTCGCTGCTATAGAAGCACAGTTCACTGAGAATCCAGGCAAGAGGCCTCTCATTGATAACAGTTCAAAGCCAGAGAAAAAAGCTAAAATAAATCCGAACACAGTTGTAAATAACATTGATGAATATCCGGAAGATGAGGACTTGATCATTGAAGATGAGGATTATATTAAAGAGATGGAAGCTAGGTTTGATGCGCAGGACAGTAGAGTCAGTGACTATATTAATAAAGCTCCAATTCCTTTGCCGCAAGAACCATTCGTATATATAAAACAAATTGATGAACTCAGTGTAAATGAAAAGTCTGGTAAAGTTTTCAGAGTTAAAGGACAAATAATGAAGCTTTTGTCCAAGTTGACGGTAGGGAAAGATGGTTGGAGTTTAAAATGTGCTATTGTTGATGGCACTGGCAGTATGGATGTTGACTTTACGAGTGATGTGCTCTCTAAACTAGTTGGGTTCACCCCCCTGGAAATGAACCAAATAAAGAAGCAAATGGCGACGAAACCGGAGTTAAAGGAAAAGACGGTTTCGGTACGTTCACTTTAATTAAATTATTGAAATAATCCATAGCAAGTGAATTTGTGAATTTCATTTTGCAGTCAAAGCAGTGTTGTTCTTACTTAGTAAATAAGAGTTAGTTTAACTTGTGTTTGTTAGTTATAAGTATTTATGTAAGTAAGTATTTCTTATTTTACTTTTAGGCTCTACAAAAAGCAAAGGAGCGTCTCCAGATTTTGTACTGCATAATTGAATTGACTATGGCAGATGGTCCAAAGATAACACGGCTTATACCCTTCGATGGAACACACGTTGATCTGCTGAAGAAGAGACAGCTGTCTAGAGAATTTTGAAAGTCTTATATTGCGCCTAATTGATTGATTTAAATTCATTTGTACCCACATAATTAATTCAATGGACTTATTATAAAAATATGTAATGGGCAAGTTCTGCTTTGGGGAGAATGATTAACAAGTCTACATTCCGAAATGTACGGGGAATAGTTATTCTATATTTAAATGTACTTCAGTCAACAAACTCATTTTACAATGTCTAAGGGAAAATGTTTATATTTATAGCCATACTGTAAATAGATTTGTATCAATGTTTTTGTCTTTTATAACCTCATTTTTATTATATTTAGATACCTATGGGCCACAACATCCACTCATCATCAGCTGGACTGTGTGCTCATTTGTCACATTTATTAAAAATTTACAGTACAGCAACAGAGATCAAGGATCCAACTCGGGTGGCCAGCGTTTGGGAGAGATAATGTCACATATACTTCAAAATTTGAAAACGAGTGAAACACCCAGTGTGTATTGGCACAGTTGGTTCGTAATATCTGCCACTCCTCAGATGACATATGGATCTGCCATGTAGTCCTTCTCTGCCGATCGTATGAGGGAGCCTAAGGTCGCTCAGCGAACTATAGAGAGGTTATTTATGATAAGTCCAATGGGTCAGAAGGCTGAAGTGTCAAAGGACCCGCCAAGTAACGTGGTAGCCATTCTGCAGTTATATTCTGGTATAGTTTTAGCACGAATGGGTCGGCTCGACCGGAGAAGGACCACGCTCTCACAGAATACCATCGTAAAATAGCAGCTTAACGCTGCTGTGTTTCGTATGGTGAGTGTAGAAAACCGGAGACCCTTTTTACCGGAAACGAGGCATTCCATCTTAGTCCTCACGGGTGACAACGCATCTCCATTATTATTCGTAATCGAGGATAGATGTAGATGTCTATAGGCCACAACAGCCTCTTACTAGGTGAACTGTGTGCTCATTTGTCACCCTTATCCTATAAAAAAAAATATAACTAAATAACAACCGATGGAGAAGAAAGGTTCTCGTGCAGCTTCGTACCGGTAAGCGGTGTAGAGCGGCTTGCTACGTGACGACTTGGTGAGAAATGCAGGAATTCAATGGATGTAACTGGCTAAAATCCGTGTAGCATTCCTTGGGAGATGTCAATATGCAGCAGTAGGCTCGAGTATTAGACATCAAAATAGTATCTTCAGTAATGACAACAATTTTTTGCATATGTATGTATGGAAAATTAATAAGCATTAAAACTCTTCCATTGATTCAAGGAGTATACCAGTAAAATACTGCGCAGTTTAGTTTTTTTTTATAGGATAGGGTGACAAACGAGCAGCTCACGTAATGGTAAGTGGTTGCTGTGACCCAAAGACATCTCTCTATCCTCAATAAAAAATCAAAATGCAGATGCGTTGTCATCCGTGAGGACTTAAGATGGAATACCTGTTTTCCAGTAAAAAGGGTCTTCGGTTCTCTACACTCATCATACGAAACAGCAATATTAATCTGCTATTTTACGCTGGTATTGTCCTTCCCCGGTCTCATGCAAGGCTCTACTACGTAGAATAACTTTTGGGCATCCGTAATTCTTTTAGCACAAACAAAGTTGTTGTTGCAGCGAAACTACCTTATGTCGCATAGTAATAGACAGCAACACCTGTTGGTTTCGTCGTCTACTAGACTGAATTCTGTAGGTCGATTCGAGTTTTTGGGGTGGCTTTTATTTCATTAACAAGCCTAAATAGGATGTGTTACTAAATAAAAATAATGAGTGCGTTTTAACAACTATATTTTATTTAATACACCTGTTCATAACTCATAGTATGTGTTTCAATATACAAAAAATATCAAATACATAATATTAACATAACTCATGCTAACTAACGGTACGATACAACCAGAAAGACAAACGCAACACTAATAAAAAGAACCTTTCCTGAAGCTTAGGGTGGATGAATTAAGGCAACAATTAAAAATAACACCAATTATACATAGCAGAAAGAAAATTACTATTTTATTTTTAATTTAAGTTAATTAAATTACTTCACCATACTGAAATGTTCGTCATTGATACGAATACGTTCGACATGAGATACGAAACAGACAATTAAAAATAGTCATAACCAATAATAAAATATAATAAATACAGTGCTTCGACAAACCAGTTTTACTGTTTATGTTTCTGCTAGAGAATTATGCGAGAAATTACTCAACATACATAACAACAGGTTCCATTTTTCTTTCCTTACTAATATTTTTATAATACACTACAACCACCCTAAGCCTCACTTGTTCCCAACAAAATAAAAATGTGAATAAAATTGAGCACTCAATATATAAAAACGATATGGTAAAATGAATCTGTAACACAATATGCATAAAAAATACATTAATATTTCAAATACATTATGTTGCCATATGTTAAATTTAAATCAAATTGATAAAAGCTACTATTATGTAATTTAGTTTGCTTTGGCTACATAAGGATGATTATAAGCTTTCCTTCTTACTGATAGCAAATAGACATACTAATCTTTAGACGTGTATATGAGGAACTTTTATTTAATTTTAAGAAAATTCAAGCTTAATAGTCAAAACAAAAGAACAATTAAGTGCTTCTATGCAATATTAAAAGCGACGCCACAAAATACAAAATAAGCAAAATTTTTCCACTAGTGAATTTCCTAGAAATTGCTAGTTCTGTTTGAACTTTGTTTAGTTAATTTTGAAAATTTGGACATTAAAAAATAATACATCGACACCTCAATGGAAGACTATGCCATTGAAACAAACCAAAAGACAGAGTCGCCAATAAATATAGGTTAAAATTGAAACTAATGTGTACCTTGAATGATACATTTATTCTTAATGAGAAAGCCCTTATAGGCAATAAATAATAATAATTAGACGAACATAATGCAGCCATATAAAGCAAACGAATTAATGAGAATTTACTGATTGTCAATGGTCCTTTAAGCCAGATGTATAAATATATTACGGATACCAGCAGTCATCCTATAATTATTATCAAGGTTTACAACTGCACTTAAGGAAATCTTTTTGAACAATATGAAACACATCCATAAACATCAGATATACAGACAGTCTGTCTGCATATCACCATATATTTATGAAAAAAAAAAGGCAATACATGATTCTTATCAAACATTACGTCGATACATTGTGTTAACAATATGTCATTATAGGGCATCGATCACTAATAAAAAACTAGATACACAATCAGTGACAAAAATGCCCTTACTGAATGAGCGCCCACTCGAACATTTGGGTGCGCTTTTAATTTGTTATGAATACAACTTTAGACAATGCATTTAAGGTTGAATTTACATTAATGTATATTTATTTCAACCAGAATTAAGTCAAAACAATTGGCGACAGTTTTTAGAGAACTTTTGCATGGGATTGTGTATGTAGTTTTTATTAGCGATCGACGTTATAGGGTTTCAAAACGACGGTTGTTTGTGAAATATTTTTAAGAATTCTTAAGTTTAGCTAGTTTACCGGCTATACATGAATCCACCATTGGACATAGGATTCTCCGAATTTTTGAGGAAAACGTTGCGATTTAAATACGGTAAAGAAAAATTTAAGCTACTATTTCACAATCAACTCCCGTGATCATATTTCTAACTATTAATATGAGTTAAAACGTAATTAGTTACGAAAACATTTGCGGTATATACCACCGCATACTTCGAATGAAAATGAAAAGCAGATAATATTAAAACTCAAAGCTATATACAGCGCAATCAGAAGATATACGACGACGTTATGCAAAACCTACTTTTATCCGACTATAAAGCGTCAGTCTTCCACTTAAATGCCATCCATTCATTGTGAACAAAACTGTTAGGCCAGTGTCATCCCGGGTCAACAAGTGGGTGATGTGAGGACTTATAAAATCCTTTCGTAGAAAAGAAGGTATGCTTGCGCTCTCAACACCTTGTCCTCCGTCACTTCAGAGACCATACTGTCTGAGACAAAGTACCATTTGCCTGCAGGTGGCTCTGCCACTGGAGTGGGTCCTTCGCCGGATTCATATCCAGATAGATCCGATTCGGAGTCGCCATCTCCATCTCCGCCACTGGAAACCGGTATATTAGCACTCTTGGGAAGGAACCACCACCTAGGATCTCCTCGTTTAATAGGCTGTCTTACTTTCACATAAGCAACATAATGACCACCGTGCATTCCACCAGAGTGCTCAACAACTCCATACAGTGAGTACAGTAGCTCGTTCTGGCCACGAGCCACATTGGGAAGCTTCTTTAACTTATCCATAGCACAGAATGGCGCCAAATCCAAAATAGTTGGAAAGTCGACATGCTTCGACATCTTTCTGAACATACAACGAGGGCCGATCTGAAACCGCTTCAAGTGGAGAATTAGAATTGCCGGTGGACTGGATACAAGAAAACGTTTAGTGGCATTTGTGTATACCGTTTTACCATCTTTACCATTGATTCTTTCAGTGCAAGTTTCACAACCAACTTTATTGTTACCAGTAAGAAGCTCTAGAGCCGTGAACTGACTGAGGCATGATTGGATGCTGCACTCATCCTCATCGCAGACATATCGAGGGGATAGGGGACTTTGACGGTTGAATGATAAGAAATCCCTTTGATTTTTCTCTGCTTCAATATTATTTATTTTTGGCCTCGGTACTGTTGGCGGAGGGTCAATAATGGGGCCCTCTACAGCAACGGGAGATGGGAACGTAGGTTTCGGCTTAGTATCTTCCATATCTAGTTTTAATTTATCCAGTATGTTAGTAACATCTTGGTGGTTATTTAGCTCATTGAATGCTGCTGGTTCTTGAGTTTTACTTTCAGGCAGTGACTCGTAACTGCTTTCGCCGCTGTGCTCCATTATATTCCTCGAACCCTTGACACTAATACCACGTGAAACAACTTCATTGGAATACTCTGGGGCAAAAGCTATCCGTGACACGGGTCTTTCGTATTCACTTTTCACCGGTGATAGTTTATTATGCTGTGGACTTGATAGATCCAAATTAATCTCACTCGAAAGCGAGCTATGACTACCCAACTCTTTTCCATTAGTAGGAGAATCGACATTGTCGACTGCTTCGGTGGAGTTATGTTTCGTTGCCTCTGGACTAGCGACACCTGAGTCTGGATTGGAGATGTTCTCTAGTGATGTCAGTGATTTGTATTCTAGAGGAATAACGGTAGTTGACGTTGAAGAATTGACAAACTCTTTGTCTTTATCTGTTGTTTCCGGCGTGTTGTCAGTTTTTTCTTTATCCAGGTCTACTGGACTAGTGTGAATAGAATCGGAACTGATAACTTTCTCTGAGTTATATCCCGACTCCATGTGGTAGGCAGCAAAGTTGGCAGCTGTGTGAGCGATTGCCTGAGTGCCTACAGAGGCAGTATGAGTGTCGGCATGTCTGGGCATGTCCTCTAAGTTGTCTTCTACATCTGCATCTGATTGCTCAGATGATGATTTTCCATCTTCTTTAGTAGCACCATTAGTTTCACCAGGGTTCTTCTCTTTGCTTGTAGCATTACCTGAAAATAATGACTTTTCTTTAGTTAAATAATTGACAATATACATATTAAATTCTGAATACAAAGCAGTACATTTCATATACTTCTATAAGGTCACGGTTTTGGTAATTTTTTCCTAACTACACAAATCCATGCACAGATAAAATAAACAATATACGCATACATAAATATTCAATGCGAGTCATGCTATTGTTAGTACCACCTTTATTCTTTCGCGCGGCTTTCCTTGCAGCCATCCTCTCCTTTTTGAGTTGATGTTTTGAAGGTTTATTTTCCTCTTGCATATTGTACATATTCTCCTCTGAAAATATGTCGTTTTTATTCATCAATTTATGCATGAATTTAACTACACCATTTAAAATGTCTGATTTTGTTTGTGATGAGAAACTGAAAATAGTCTGTACTGTATATAACAGTGACAACATTTTGAAATCTAAATGTTTTATCCTTAATAGTGCATATAGTTTTAAGATGTTTTTCAACACAACTTGACATTGTTAAATAACAAAACTGCTCATTGTTGCAACATACAATAGAAGTGGTATTACTTGTAGGATTTTCTATGAATTTATATAAATTGTGTTTGGTAGATTTGGTAAAGTATCAAATTGAAAATTTAACGAAACTAACTATTTAGTGTATCCGGTCAAGAGCCTTTGTCATTCGAGACCATGGGTGTTGCACAGAATTAGAAGTACAGGGAATATAAAATAGTTAAAACAAACACAGTAAAATGAGTGAAATACAATTATATTCCATGTCTTTGTCTTATTCATGTAAGTAAAAATAATCATGTTTTAAAAATTGTTCATTTTTTACCTTAAAACCATTGTAAATAAATGTTAGTAACAAATAATAATAGACATTTTTGAGACCATCTACTATACATAGACATTAGACAACATAGAGAAACACATTCAAACAAGTTGAGTATGATTTCTACACTGTTTTAATGTCATCAACATTCGATAATAAATAAATGTATTTCTAGAACAACAACCAAATGTAACTCATATCTCTTAAAAACAGAAAATAATCATAATTTCATATTAAATAAAAAACTTCTGATGCATTGACAATGAGCACAGATAAAAAAGAAAATGTATAAGGGTAACATTCACTGGTAAACAAACTCACACAAAGACAAAACTAGCAATAATAATTATTGAAAGACATACCATTTGGAGTTTTCCTACGCACGACGGCCGGGGGCTGCGGCCGGCTGGCTGCCACTGGAAGTGAGAGATCGAGGAAGTATTCCACTCGGTCTGAATGATGGAAGCACTCTTGACATTCCAGGGTGGAGACCAGAAAACCTCGGAAAACCTGGCCAATAGAACAAAAATTCCTGCACTCATCACAGCCTATCAAAAGTCTATTGCTATACTTAGGCCTCAACCATAGATTGAAACATAGGGGCGACATCATTTAGCATAGTTGCCATAGTTACCATACTTGCCATGAGGGTTAACAATCACAGTTTTTGTTATTTTGAGCTCTGATCAAGGAGATGTGGCTGTTCATCTCCTGTTTCAGTCTCTTTATGACACCCACATGATGATATAGGGCACTAGTAATAGTGGATTCTCTTGAGTCACCAAATACTACATGGGTTAGAACAAAAATAATAAATTAATTGTTTAAGAGTCCTAACTTATTAGTTTCCATATCACAATATATAGCAAAACCTAAACTTTTTCAATAATGCGTCAACTGGAATGCATTAAAGCGAACTATATGTAAAATGTACTAACTGTGCAAATTTTAGAAAAGATTCGGGTTTGGCATTTTTTTTTATGGAAAAGGGGGCAAACGAGCATGCGGCTCACCTGATGGTAAGTGACTACCGCCGCCCATGAACAACCGCAACACCAGGGGAATTGCAGATGCGTTGCCGACCTTTTAGAAAGGTGTAAGCTCTTTTCTTGAAGGTTCCTAAGTCGTATCGGTCCGAAAAATTCGCTGGTGGTAATTGATTTCACAAGGAAGTCGTGCGAGGGAGAAAACTTCTTTTAAATCACACAGTGGTGGACCGCCAATCATCCAGATGGTATGGATGGTAACGCGAGTTTTGTCGCGATGTGCGATAGTGAAATTGAGCGGCTGGAATTAGTCCGAACAATTCCTCAGAGCACTCCCCGTGATAGATGCGATAAAATACGCAAAGAGATGCAACATCTCTACGCAGTGCCAGTGTATCGAGCCGATCAGAAAGAACTCGGTCGTCGACGATTCGAACCGCTCTGCGCTGGATGCGGTCAAGTGGAAGGAGCTGGCACTGGGGTGCCCCGGCCCAGAGATGAGAACAGTATTCCATGTGGGGCCGAACTTGCGCTTTGTAAAGTTGCAAGCGATGTGCCGGCATGAAATACTGTCTCGCTCTGCTGAGCACGTCAAGCTTTTTAAGAGACCAATTTGGCCTTCCCTTCCAAGTGACCACGAAACTGCACACTATTCGATATGTCGACGCCAAGGATTCCGATACTGGCTGAGGCAGCAAGGGGAGTGCCTTGAAACTGAGGAGATACGACAAAGGGTTTTTTTTAGCGGTAAACGCGCAAACTTGTGTCTTCTGGGGATTGAACTGGACTAGATTTAGTCGCCCCCATTCCGAGACTTTGTTAAGCAAAGACTCGACTTCAGACACACGTTTATCCCGGTACTCGGCGACGTTTTCCCGAGAAATATTGACACGGCCGGTATATCATCACCAGTGCTGTCGTCTGCATAGCAATGAATGCTACCAAATAGCAACATATCATTGATATGCAGGAGAAACAGCGTTGGTGATAGCACGCAGCCTTGTGGAACACCAGCGTTGATAGGCTTGAGATCAGAGCATGCACCGTCTACTACAACCTTAATGTTCCGATCAGCAAGGAAACTGGTGATCCATTTGCACAATTTCTCGGGAAGCGCATAGGCAGGAAGCTTCGAAAGAAGCGCTTTGTGCCAGACCCGATCAAAGGCCTTCGCTACGTCCAAACTAACGGCTAATGCCTCCCCCTTGGACTCTATTGCCTCCACCCATCTATGAGTTAAGTAGACTAGACGATCACCAGCTGATCGACCCCGACGAAAACTGTACTGGCGGTCACTAATCAGCTGGTGATCCTCAAGGTACCTCATGAGCTGGCAGTTTATAACGGCTTCCATTATTTTGGAGAACAAGGAGGTGATGGCGATAGGCCTGTAGTTGGACGGGTCTGAGCGGTCGCCTTTTTTAGGGATCGGGTGCACCAAAGCTGTCTTCCATGAGTTCGGGACTACGCCTTGGGAGTAGGAGTACCGGAAAAGACGCGTTAAAACCGGTGCCAACTCCGGAGCACACGTCTTCAGCACAATGGGAGGGACTCCATCGGGCCCACTCGACTTGCTGACGTCCAGGGAGAAGAGTGCTTTGCGGACCGAGCGCTGTGTAAATCGCACATCCGGCATGGAGCACTCACATCGCGGGGTGGTCGGCATTGTGTTCCCCCCGTCATCTAGAGTCGAGTTGGAGCCAAAAAGAGAGCTCAACAGATCGGCTTTCTCCTTTGCGGCATGGGCCAGTGAGTCGTCCTCTCTATTTAGAGATGGAAGTGATGGCTGACAGAAGTTCCCTTGGACAGCCTTGGCGAGAGACCAGAATGCACGGGTTCCCGAAGGAAGGCGAACTAGCTTCTCGCCAATTCTGCCGATGTGCTCAGGACTTTGCCTTGGCAATGACGCTTTTGAAGGACCTGGAGGCGGAATTATACTTCTTTTTAAGTGCGCTGGTGTTTACATCCCGAGACGTTGATGCGTCAGCCCAAGCCTGGTAGCACTCCTGCTTATAGCGTGATGCTATTTTACAGGAGCGACCAAACCATGGTGGTCTCTGTGGTGCCCATCTGCTTCCGATGGGCACCACAGAGGATGGAATAAAAATTTCCATACCCTGAAGTACCACATCAGCAACAGAATCGGCAACAACGCTGGGATCTTCCGGCGAGAAGCAAACCCGACCCACAAGGGTAGGATGCAAAAAAAGACCGCATCCCGTCCCAATCAGCTGACCTATAGTGCCAAATACGGCGGCAAGCTGTAGATCGCAACTGCGATTGGAGCGTGAGTGGCACCGAACTCCGGATCAGACAATGGTCCGAAGACCCCAGAGGAGCATCGACGGAGACCTGATATCCGTCTGGATGAGAGGTCAGCAGAAGGTCCAACAGGGAAGGTACATGGTCTTCCACATCTGGGATCCGCGTAGGACAAGTAACCAGTTGTGTTAGACCATATGCCAAAGCAAAGTCATAGACAGATCTACCCGCATGATCGGTTAAACGAGAACCAAGCCATTCAGCGTGGTGGGCGTTGAAATCACCGAGTATCACGATCTCTGCGGATGGGACCTGTTGTAGCACGGAGTCTGCAGCCATTTGGACGTGGTCGATGAGTCGGTCTGTGTCGGCGTAACCGCTATGGGACCTATAGCGGCACCCGTACACGCGGGGATGGTCGTCGCTGTCTACGCGCAGCCATAGGATGGACAGGTCCGTACCTTCAAGACTGCCGAGGCGTCGAAAACAGATGTCCTCTCTGACATACACGCAAACTCCAGCGCGGGGCACAAACGAGTGTTCTAATTTGTACCCCGGGTAGGAGAGATACGAAGTATCAGCCGGAGAGGACACCTGTGTCTCGGTTAGAAAGAGCAAGGCCGGCTTAGCTATCTCCAGATGGTAGTGGACGGCGTTAAGGTTTGAATGAAGTCCCCTGATATTGCAGAAATCCACGGTAAGCGTGGCAGGGGTTGCCTTTGTCTTCTTGCTCCGCTTGCCCCGAGCAGGTTCCGTCTTGAGCGGAATTTCGCCCCCCTAAAATACGCGGGGCAGCCTGAGCACCCACGCCCAGGAGTGGAGTAGTTTGGTCGTGGATGCTCAGCAAGGGATTCTCCAGGGGTGCTGGTACCCTCCTGGGGTAGTCTTTTATTTAATTCCACTACCATGTTGATGGGGGGGGGGGGGGGGAATTGGGCCTCCGGCCACCTGCACTCACCAAGCGCAACGCAGAGGTAAACCTCTACTTCACGCTGGTATTCTGTGAGGTCGTGGTACCACCCCGGTTCGAGCTGGCCCATCCGTGCGACAGCAAAAGCTAAGCTTGGCTCTACCACTGTTAAATTTTACAGATAATGTTCTATCATTTGTTAGTTAGTAGGTTGTGCACGTCATGGAGGTGGGATTGGCATTCGAAGAATTTGTTAGGGGGATAACTTTCACCTTTAGATATGTGATAGAGTGCCTATTTTGGCTGCAACATGATTTTTTTTTATAGAATAAGGGTGACAAACGAGCACTCTGTCCACCTGTTGGTAAGTGGTTGCTGTGGCCCATAGACATCTACATCTATCTTCGTTTGCGAATCAAAATGCAGATGCGTTGTCACCTGTGAGGACTAAGATGGAATGCCTCTTTTCCAGTAAAATGGGTCTCCGGTTCTCTACACTCACCATACGAAACAGCAGCATTAAATTGCTATTTTACGCTGGTATTATGTGAGAGCGTGGTCCTTCCCCGGTCGAGCCGACCCATTCGTGCTACAACTATACTATTAATATAGCTACAACCACGTAAAAAATACGTATGATTTGCTTATATCAATCACAAATGAACACCGCTAGCATAGAATACCAGTGAGCTGTAAGCTGCTAGTTATTTTGTATGATCAGTGACGAAAATCGGAGACCATATTTACAAATGAGCATCTGAATTTTGATTTTTAATTGAATGTAGATGTAGAAGTCTACAGGCTACAGCATCCACTTAACAGGTGTATTATGTGCTTATTTGTCACTCATAATTTTATATAGATAATTCAAATATTATACACATCTTCGTTGGAGCCACCGCAAGTGTGAGTAACGATCCAAGAGCGAGTCTTATCCGACACTATTCCAAAGATATCCCGGACGTCAGTCTGAGCGAGATTAGAATGGCTCTCCAGCACTTTAAAAACGGCAAGGCCCCAGGCGAGGATGGAATTACAGCGGAGCTTCTGAAAGCAGGTGGAAACCGGTACTTGAAGTCCTTCAGAAGCTCTTTTAATTCCGTTCTCCATGGCGGCATTACACCGGGGGCGTGGCGCAGCAGTGCGGTGGTCCTGTTCTTCAAGAAAGGTGACAACGCTCTCTTGAAGAACTACAGACCGATTTCCCTTCTGAGCCGCGTCTACGTGCTGTTTTCGAGAGTCATTACGAATCGTCTCGCGCGCAGACTTGACGACTTCCAGCCTCCCGAACAAGCCGGTTTCCGAAAGGGCTTTAGCACCATAGACCACATACATACCCTTCGGCAAGTTGTACAGAAGTCCGAGGAGTACAACTTGCCACTATGTCTGGCGTATGTGGACTATGAGAAAGCCTTTGATTCCGTCGAAATTTGGGCGGTGCTGTAGTCCCTTCAGCGGTGCCAAGTAGACTGTCGGTATATCGAAGTGCTGAAGTGCTTGTACAGTAGGGCTACGATGGCTATCCGAGTACAGAACCAGAGTACGAAACCTATCCAATTGCAGAGAGGTGTAAGACAGGGTGACGTTATATCCCCGAAACTCTTCACCGCTGCATTGGAAGACGTTTTCAAGCTTCTGGACTGGAAAGGATACAGTATTAACATCAATGGCGAGTACATCACTCACCTTCGATTTGCCGACGATATAGTCCTTATGGCAGAATCGCTGGAGGAACTAAACACCATGCTCAAAAACCTCAATAGTGTCTCCCAACGGATAGGTCTTAAGATGAACATGGACAAAACAAAGATCATGTTTAATGTCCATGTCACACCTATGCCGGTAGTTGTTGGGAGTACTAAGCTCGAAGTTGTTGACGAGTATGTTTACCTGGGACAAATAGTCCGACTAGGTAAATCTAACTTCGACCGAGAGGTCAATCGACGGATTCAACTCGGCTGGGCAGCGTTCGGGAAACTACGACACATCTTCTCGTCAGACAGACCTCAAAACCTTAAAACGAAATTGTACAACCAGTGCGTGTTGCCAATGATGACTTACGGATCTGAGACGTGGTCCTTCACTGCTGGCCGTAGGAGGAAGCTCAATGTCGCTCAGCCAGCTATGGAGAGGGCTACGCTCGAGGTTTCTGCGTGATAAACTTAGAAATGACGATATCCGCAGTAGAACCAGAGTAACCGACATAGCCCAACGGATTTGTAAGCTGAAGTGGCAGTGGGCCGGCCATATAGCTCGAAGAACCGACAACCGATGGGGAAGAAAGGTTCTCGAGTGGCAGCCTCGTACCGGTAGGCGAAGAGTAGGGCGACCCCCCACGAGATGGAGTGACGACCTGGTAAGACATGCAGGAAGTCGATGGATGCAGGTGGCTCAGGACCGTGCTTTGTGGCATTCCTTGGGGGAGGCCTATGTTCAGCAGTGGACTTATGAAAGGCTGTAATGATGATGATGATGAATGAATTCAAATATTTTAGTTTGTACATATATGCTACAAATTAGTTTATGTGGTAGAGCCATGCTGCAGCTGTATTATGGTTGCAGCACAAATGACTCTGCTCAAAGGATCACGCTCTTACAAAATACCAGCTCAATGCTGCTGTGTTTCATATGGTGAGTGTTGAGAATCGGAGACCCTTTTTACTGGAAACGAGGCATTCCATCTTAGTCCTCAGAGGTGGCAACACATATGCATTTTGATTCTTAATCGAGGATACATGTAAATTTCTATGGGCCACAGCATACATTTACCATCAGGTGGACTGTGTGTTTGTATGTCACCCGTATTCCATAAAAAAAATTATTTGTTTTGATGTTTATGAAAAAGAAACCATTCAAAAATCTTAACAAGCTTTCACATATTATATATATAATACTAGCTGAACCCGGAATACGTTGTCCTGCCAGTTAATATCATAGGTTGTGTTAAACGTTTTTTATTTTAGCGCATGCAATTTAACTTAAAAAAAAAAATCAAATAAAATTTTAAAATTTGTTTGTTTCTATTTTTTTTTAATTTATAAATATAAACCTTATCTATTGAAAAATACACATATACCAATTTTCATGGTGATCAATATATATATATCTAAGAGTTTTAACACACCTGTTCAGGTCTAAGCATAGTGTCTGATGCTTGCTGGCCATAGAACTTGACTTTCTGCTTGACTTCTCCATCAACTTTGGCCGGATCAACCTTGGAGCTCATACCAAGGCTACTGAGTATAACAGACTGATAGCGTCGAAGGTCTTCAGATCTGTAAAGATGCATATTATCTCGTCTGATTAATCTTCTGGTTGATCTAGGCTACTTTTGTTATATTGTATGCTGGTTATGTACCTAATTTTATTATCCAAAGAAATCTCCAACATATCTCTGTCTAAAGTTGATGGGGCAAAAAGCCAGTCTTATAGCATGTAGAATCAACTGATGGGAAAAAAGTTTGTGAAGCAGCGACTACATGTTTAGCCACTGCTCTATCACTGGCTCTAAGAAATTTTGAACAGAATAATCATAGGGATTTTAGAGAGAATAATGTCATATAAAACAGGAATAATTTCAAAATACATTTTAAAAATCTCACCTTACAGCTTCTAGTAAATGCCTCAGCAATTCATGGGCATCATGCTGATCTCCACCACCAAACTGTGGCAGTTTATTCACTAAAGCCGATAACAGCTTACGAGGGGTATAGACACCACCTTCTCCTGGCAAAAATAATTAAAAACACATTATTATTCTTTTGTATTTTAAATCATAGTTAAGGCTTAAAAAAAAACAAATAATACCCAAAATGGTAATTATAATTTAATATCAAATCAGATCAGTTGCATGTTAAGTTTACAGTAGATATACCAGCACAGTTTGTGACAATAGATTAGTTATTGTAACAAGATGACTAGGTCTCAGCTGAGTCCCCACATAAACACACAAATACAAATTATTTTTACTTGCAAGTTAATCAATTTTAACAAAAACTTATATAAATTAAGTAAACTTTATTAACTAGTAAGCATATTGCTTATAATAAGAATAGGATATAGCATCTTTGTCAGATGATCCCTTCAATGTCCATTTAACCAATTTCAACTGATTTTTGTTTGAAGTTATAATACTAAACAATTACTTGAAAACATTAAGTTATTTTTATGTCTATTATTTTTTTTCCTTGGTGTATGGACAAGCTGAAACTAGTGTAATTATTGTTTTAGAAATCTATGCAAAATTATTAACTGAAAGTGAAAGTTCTATTTATTTATTACGAATGTGTTCATCATCTGGCAAAAACACTCAATCAAACACTGAAAAAATTCTCATAAAATACAACAGTTTGAAAGACATAATTTGTGTCAATGATTAGAAATAATAATACTAAATTTATATATAATAACTAGCTGGCTAGGCAGATGTTGTTCTGCCATTTTCAACCACCCTTCATATAAAAAATCCTTAAATTCGTAATAAATAAATGTTGAGGGTCACTTATCAGGAAAAAACTATCCTATCTCTCAAGTTGGACCAAACTGCACAGTGTGCAAAATTTCATTGAAATCAGTTCAGTAGTTTAGGAGTTCATCGCGGACAAACAATGTGATACGTAATTTTTATATATAAAGACAAGTACACTAAATTCAACACATCAAAAATAATAATATTTCATCATAAAACAACAAATTAGCTCCAGACTGCTTTTGGCTGTGGGAAAATGGGTCAAATAACTCATTATCTCTTAAAAATAGAATTGCTAAACAATTTCTCACAGAATACCAGCTTATTGGTGCTGTGTTTTGTATGGTGAGTGTAGAGAAAAAGAAACCCTATTTACTGGAAAAGAGGCATTCTATCTTAGTCCTCACAGCTGACAACACATCTGCATTTTAATTTGCAAACGAAGATAGGTGTAGATGTCTATGGGCCACAGCAACCACTTACCATCAGGTGGACTGTGTGCTTGTTTGTCACACTTTTCTATAAAAAAAAATAAAAAAATATCAGTGTCACATTATTAAGCATACAATTGTTTCTGTAACTATGGAGTAAACCTTATAAGGTATACTTTTGCTAGGTAAGACGCAAAAAAACAATAGAGTAATCATAAATATCAAAAGAAGTTAAATAATATAAATAAAATGTAACTAAAAGCAAAATGTTGATTAATACTGAAACAAAATCGTATTACACACAATGCCAAAGTGTAATCACTGTGTATTGGCTTTGTAAGAGAATCCATTATCATGTTATATCATCCTTAAGTGTTGTAAGAGGCAACAGAGGGAAACTCTTTCAGCAGTGGGTTTTGATTGATAGACTAGGAACAACTTATGTAATTTCATTATTATCTTGTTATTCTCATAATACACAACTTCTTTATTATATGCAGTACATTTATTATGGAATATGATTAATAGATTAATTGTATTATTCATAATGCCCAATATGAGAAGGCGATGCGATAAAAATGATTGAAATAATTATATTTACCGGACTGTATGAAAGTATGTTATTTATTAGACAGAGTAATAAAAATATAGTTTAGGTTAGGCTAGGCTAGGTGTGGGGTTTTAGACGTTGCAACTCTGACATAGCCTATTCTTGTCCCCGCAAGTTGGGTATGAGTAGGTATTTCCCCATGTAAAAAAAATGTTTTTTTTTTTGATGTAGCATATTAACACAACGGGAATGAAGTTTTTCATCAAAGGGATTCTTTCTTTGTAATTCAAAGGAAAGAATATATCATTGCTGTTATTTGACACTGCAAAGTGGTTTTGGCCCTCCTTTACACTTGTTCAGTTAGTTAGTTAGTTAATAATGTACTAAATCTATAGTACATTATTAACTAATTGTTTAAAGTGATTAACATGCTTAGGTTAGGTTAGGTTATATCAAATTGCCCAACAGTTACGTAGCAATATTCTTAATAACCAGACAATGTGATAAATAATAAAGTTTAAATGAGTATTAATTGCATGGCATTATTTGACTTACCATTATTCATATTGCCCAGGCGTCATAAATAGGGTCCTAATTAATCACTTGGTCCATAACACATATAACATTAAAATCATTAAGACATGAGAAATTTACAATTTACATACCTGCTTGTAATTCTGCAAGTGTTTCAGACAATGTACGAGTCAAGGCACCCCATTCACCTAATTGTCCAGTTATTGCTGGAAGTTCCACTTCCTTTCCATCATCTCCATCACCTTTAAGCTTCAGTTTACCTCCAGGTAAAGTAAACCTCTCTCCTGGAGTTGCCATTTCTTGCAGAACATCTTGTAAATATGGTGTTTGAACTAAACATTGCATTACTGAATTAAAAAAGCATGTATTTCCTAGATTTGTGAGTCCCCTCACTCGGGGTAAATTTAATGCCATGGCTTTCTCCTTCCCTTTTGTTATTTGATCTGTCTTTATTATTGATTCACCTGGTGATAGTATATCTAAATTTTTAGGTTGAGTGTCAAAAAGAGGTTCAAAAGAAGGCAGTGATTTATTACTTGATGCTTGCTTCTTAACATATTCTATGCATTCATGTAGTTTTTTAGAGCTTGAGGCAGTTACTTCATTGTTACAACTGTAGCAATAGATGTCCCATGTTGTAGTGTTGGCTGTAAGCGAGTGGCAGTCAGAGTGTGGTGTGTTGAAATGGTTTAGAGCGTGTTTATTACGTGTCCGCCCGCAGAGTTGCGTGCCGCACCGTAAACACATCCAAAGACTAAGATCTTCCTCATAATTTGGGTCAGGCTCTTCAATTTTATTACTTTTTTTACACTCAGAGCATTCTCTTTCAAAGCCTCCTGCTTTTAAGGCTTTTTTAAGACGCGTTAGATCTACTGCCTTGGCTACATGAGGACATGCAGACTTCACACTTTCGTCACAAGATTCGGTGGATTCATCACCATTTTCACCGGGATCACTTTGTCTCTTTTTCTTTACCATTGTTAATTCAGGTCACTATCTGCCTGCAACGTAATGAGATACTCGTAATAATAACCACACGAACACAAAAAGAAGAAATGTCAAATCTGTGTCGATTGCCTTTGCACGCGTGACGACGCACATTTACCAAGAAATTATCAAAGGAAAAGTATATAACATTATAATAAACTCATAAATGTATTAAAACAAACTTACGGTTACATATACTGGCAAACACTTTGTTAGGGCGACGTAAATGCACGAATTTCTAAAATTTTTGTCACAAAGGTACACTACAGCAGTCAGACATCTTGACAATGATGTTGGTAACAAGGTACTCTGTGGTTGGTAACATTAAAAAATAAAAATTGAAATAACTAAGTTCGGTTCGGTAACACAATTATCATAATATCGATTTACGTTGAGCAAAAGACAAGTATCCAAGGCAATATTACCAAGTGGTACTCTGGCGATGAGTAGCGGAACTAAAATTCTGAAACGTCAACATGACCGTGATGGAATTTGTTATCAAGTTGTAATTTTCTATTGATTTTTATTCCTATATTACTTCATATTTACAAATAGTTTCATCATAAAACATATAAGTGTACCTAGCAAGTGTAACTCAAATATGTAGTTTTTGAACACCAGTCTTAAAACAACTTTTTTAGACGTTGTTATTGTTTGTTACTTAGTTGCTAACAAATTCACCAGAATGTCGCTGCCAGGGAACGGAATATTTGTGGTTCAGGGTGAGATGGCAATGCTTGTCACAGCCATGCGGCGCAGTACACGATGGGGCTCTCATTCCTTCCCCAACGAAGAGTACGATGTCCTCATGAGAACCTTCCAGGATCTAAAAACTATACTAAACCAAGTTGAAGATTTACGACTACTCGATCCATCAACGTACCTAAGTCCCTTTCTGGAAGTTATCAGGAGCAAGGAGACCACAGGCCCAGTCACTAGTCTAGCTCTTTCAGCCATACATAAATTTTTATCATATGGACTCATTGGTAAGATGCGTGTTATTTTTTAGGTACTTATTTAGTTTCAAGTAATAATAATTTTGTATAAAATTAATATGTTATATATTAAAGTATTTTGATGGGAAATCCCCTGTGCAGAAACCCCTTATTTTTATTTATAATTACATGCTGATAATATCCTGCTTGGTGAAAGGGTGAGGAAAAGAAAGGGGTAGGTAGTGGAGATTAGCCTCTTGTATTGGGAATAATTGTCCAAACTTAACCTTTGGGCCTCTCTCCCTAGGCATTTTGTAAAGATCAAAATGATATATTGGGAAGCAAAAAGAGAAATATAAATTATATATGATATTACAATATTATCAATATTTAGGTATTAAACTAATTTGATAAATTATATGATGATGATAAGAGTGGTCTAAAAAACTAATATACTAAACTAAAATAGTTTTTAGGTTATTTACTCCTTACAACATATATATTTTAGTAAACCTTTTTAGATATAGAATTTTGATTGATTAGTCTACTTGATACTTTTACTAATGATTGACTTGCTTTTATCTTATAATCAATATTAAGCATTTGTTGCATTGATCAGACCAAATCACATTTTAGTTGTATATAAAATACTCTGTGATTAAACCATTTCAGTTGTATTTGTAACAATAAGTGGTAATAAGGTAACAATTATAGATTGTAAATCAAAAATTTAACAAAGCATACAGATTACTAATTTAAAAAAAATCCAAATTACGAAAACTATGCTTTTCTGCATATTTTGAGACTAGATTAACAAGACTAAGACCTATTTCTCATAAAAACATGAACCTATAAATTAATTGTAGGTATTTTACTGTGGAGCCAAATTCTACTCTAAAAAATTAGTAATCATTTAACTTCTATTAATGACAAAAGTGATTTATGTTCCAACATAATATAATATGTTACAATGATGATTAGATTTATTCTTATTTATTATAGATAAATATTTTCATAAATCTTTTATTATATTTTTGTTACACCCTCGTAATGACATTTTTTAAGAAGTACTTTCTTTATATATGATAAGGGTGACAAACGAGCACACAGTCCACCTGATGGTAAGTGGTTAATAAATAAAAATACAGATGCTTTGTCACCTGTGAGCACTAAGATGTAATGCCTCATTTCCAGTAAAAGGGGTTACTGGTTCTCTACACTCACCATACGAAACACAGCAGTGTTAAGCTGCTATTTTACACTGGTATTCTATGAGAGCGTGGTCCTTCCCTGGTCAAGCCGACCTATTTGCACTACAACTATACTACTGATATAGTTGCAGTATGGCTCTACCACTACATATACTTTAGTAGTATCAACATTTATTATAAATAGAAATATATTTAACAATTATTTATTTATTTATAAAGTTGTATTTTAAAAACAATTTTTATATTATAATATAGGATTGTCACAATCATATGATATAGGTTTTCCTGATATTATAGTGATTTTTAATAAGTGTTATTTATTTATAAATTTTTTACAGAATAAGAGGGAGCACACAGTCCACCTGATGGTAAGTTGGTGCTGTGGTCCAAAGTCATCTATATTTATTATTGATTTAGAATCAAAAGGCAGATACGTTGTCACCAATTATCATACAATTAAGATGTAATGCTTCATTTCTAGTAATAAAACGGGCCCCAGGTCTCTACACTTACCATAAGAAACATAGTAGCATTATGCTGCTATTTTACATTAGTATTCTGTGAGAGTGTGGTCCTACCTCTGTTGAGCAACCCATTTATGCTGCAACTGTAATAAAGCTGCAGTGTGACTTTTGTGTATAAAGATATTATAATCTCCAACAAATAGTGATATATACCATCTCACATTATGTGATAAAAATGTTTGTCAGTCTGCCTGTTAACTTAATGCTATGCACTATGAAGTTCAGACTTTATGTAATCCATAATAATCTTGGAATTACTATCTACATTCTACAGTATGTGTACATATATTTTTAGAATCTTTATTACTTTGTGATGAAGATTTTATTCCGAAAACAATTTTTTTTAACAATAAGATTTAATATGGTTTTAGAACTTTATTCTCATTAAGAATACAAAATTCGCTTATCGTGAGAACATAAAAATTTTACAAGTTATAACAATATATGGGAAAATACAGAGGTTGGGGTACATTACAATAACAGTCAAAAACAGTCACAGCATCAGACACAGATTCAACCATAGATATAATGTTGAACTACGCTCACTAAGTTATTTTAACTAAGAATTATTATAAATTTTAATTAGGTATGTAGGAGAAAATGTTTTTTTTTTTAAATTGTTGTGACAACCTGATACTAACAGTCTATCTGATGGTAAGTGGCTACTGTAGCCCAGATTCTAGATGGCGTTTTTAATAACTGTCAGATGCTGAAAATGGGTTTTGATTCATGCAACTACTAAACTTTAACAAAATCTGCTAATACCGTTTTTATTTTTATTTTTAACTCCAGACCCAACACATCCAAGTGTACCAGTTACAGTTGAGGACATTGCCGATGCAGTCACACATGCTCGGTTCGTCGGCACTGACCACTCCTCTGATGGTGTGGTGCTTATGAAGATTTTACAGGTGAGTTTTTTTTTAATAACATTTGAGTGAAAACGAGCTCACACCCACCCAGTGGCCACTGCGTCTCTGTATGCAAATCCATTCTTAATTTTAATATAATAATATTATAATAATGGCAGCTCTGTGGCGCAGTGCCTTTAGTAATGAGTTACGGCGCTAAGAGCCGCGAGTTTGAATTTCGCACGAACAAATATTTGTATAGCTTACAAGTAATTGTTCAGTGTCTGGATATTTGTGCAATTTATGTATGTTTTTTTTTAATAGGATGAAGGTGACAAACAAGCACACAGTCCACCTGATGGTAAGTGGCTGCTGCGGCCCATAGACATCTACATCCATCCTTTAGTACAAATCAAAATGCAGATGCGTTGTCACCTGTGAGGACTAAGATGGAATGCCTCATTTCCAGTAAAAAGGGCCTTCGGCCACCTGCAGTTTCCAAGCGAAACGCAGAGGTAAACCTCTACTTCACGCTGGTTTTCTGTGAGGTCGTGGTACCATCCCGGTTCGAGCCGGCCCATCCGTACGACAGCAAAAGCCGCCGCGTGGCTCTACCACTGTATGTAAACTGACTCCACGATACAGGAGAAAATCGTGATGTGGGCTTCACGTTTTTATTTAAAATAAAAATTAAATTTGAACAAGTACAATAAAAAGTGTAGGGTGGTGAATTTTTTTTTCTACCTGATGGTAAGTGGTTGCTGTGTTTATCCTCGTTTGCGAATTAAAATACAGATGCGTTGTCACCCGTGAGGACTAAGATGGAACTGCCTCTTTTTCAGTATAAAGGGTTTCCAGTTCTCTACACTCACCATACGAAACACAGCAGTGTTAAGCTGCTTTCTACGCTGGTATTCTGTGAGAGCGTGGTCCTTCCCCTGTCGAGCCGACCCATTCGTGCTACAACTACACTACTAATATAGCTGCAGCATTACTCTACCATGCACCTGATTTCTGACAGATTACAGATAGCAAGAGGACTACACCTTAATATGCAGTGTTCTGAGTAGTGTGCACAATAAAGAAAATTATGTCGATTTATATTTACAGGTTCTCCGCACTTTAATGCTGAGTCCTGAAGGTGCCATGTTGACAGACGAGAGTGTCTGCGAGATAATGCTCAGTTGTTTTCGAATCTGTTTCGAAACAAGATTAACAGGTTGGTTTCATATTATTTATTTATAAAATTCATGTGTCAAATGAACTTAAAATCCATCGAAATCTAAGCGGCTCCTTCGTTCTATGAACACCTGTAACCAACTTTAAATGAAAAAGGCTACAGATGCATTGTCACCTCTGAGAACTAAGATGGAATGTCTTACAGCTTTTAATTTTACTCTGTATATACCCTTCAGACAACACAGCAGTGGAAGCACTGCTATTGATGGCAGGAATAAGTAAGTGAGTGATACATACTGAGATAGACTACTACTATTTAAAAGAGAGCTTGAATCATATTGATGATGTCCTCCAGACCGAATTTCGGCCACCGTGGCCAGTCTCAATGGAAAGTAGCCATCGGCGCAGGACAGGATTATAGTACCCAAATGTATGTGCAAGCACAGGTGCGCTTACTATTCCCTCACTCTCATAGTCCGATTGGTTGGTAAATCGATACGACCAGAGAAAGATCAGGCGCAGGAGCAAAGGCGTTACGTGCTCTCCGATACACGGAGGTGAAACACCGCTAACTTCCTGACTCCAGGCTGCTACTGAGAATTTCTTGACAGAAAAACTCAATAACTGAATTTTTTGGTCCGACCTGGGTTTGAATCCGGGTCGGACACCGGATAACTAGGTCAACCAGGCAGTGCATCATATAATGGTTTGTATAGGATGAGTTACTTTTGCCTATTGTGTTATCTCTATTTAAACCTTCTATCTCTACAAGTCTTTATAATTATTTTTTTGACTATTACTGCTTGTGGACAGATAAAGAGCAATGCCATGAGAAATCTAAGCTAATGTAGCTTCGAATTTAATCCTTCTGAAATTAGTATCCGAAAACCTAAAGAGTTTTATTAAAAAAATTATAAATTGCAAATAAAAAAAATGTTTATTTACGGTTAAGGTATTACAGATTATATCATACAATATATAATAAAATGGAAGTACAGTAGTATTATTTCTCTAGTATATAATTATAGTGCCTTCTACGATTTTCTTATCACACATGGCTTTCATAAATTGACACATTGGGTCGACGTGCGATTATTAGATTATGTAAGCTTTTTTTAAATAAATAATATATATATATATATATATATATATATATATATATATATATATATATATATATATATATACAATATGTAACGTAATTAACGCACACCCTCAGACACCCCAATTAGTATATTATGTTATAATGATTATACATACACTGACTTTTTAATTAAACATGTTTATGCATTGATTATTTATTAAATTAGTTATACTAATTCCGGAACAATGTTGTGGTCACAGTATAAATCCACGAACGCACGCAGTCGCTCACGTAGGTATAGGTTTTGAGGCTCTTTCTATCACAGTAGGTACCACCTATTCGCTCGCGTTCACGTTCGTCGCTCGTGTTTAAAAGATGTGAATCAAGATTACAATAATTTTAAGAATCAAATATTTAACTTACTGATAGCCTAAACTCTCATGCAACGTTGTATTTTAATACATTTTCAAAATGTCCACCACGGCTCCGTGGCGCAGTGGCTTAGCCATTGAGTTGCAGCGCTAAGGACCGCGGGTTCGAATCCCGCACGGAACAATATTTGTATGGCCTACAAATAATTGTTCTGGGTCTGGATGTTTGTCCTTGTGAAATTTTTGATTGTACACTGCCCCCACAATACAAGAGAAAATCCTAGTGTGGAGGTTACGTTTTAAAAAAAGAAAAAGAAAGAAAATAATTTAGAAAGCAATTCAGTGTCATTTTTCACTATTCTAAAATCGTTCTCTCATAGAATTAATTTGTCTCACTAAAATAAACTAATGATTTCATACGTATTAATATTTAATACGTACGTAATCAGGTGATCTGGGAGGTCAATGGCCCGGCCGCCGCTACCTTTATAACGTACTCCAAACTCTGCATTTGTAAAGACTTTAAAATACTTGAAATAAGGTTCAATTTTTTTTATTTTGTATTAAATGACGGAATTTGTATTAATACAAATAAAAACTGCACTTTTAAGTCTTTTTGCCTTGAGTTACGGTCCATTTCCGTGTGTATTAACTTTACAGGTTTAGTGTGACTGTAAATTACGTAGTTTCAATTATTTTTGGATAAAAAATTACCTTTATTAAAAATGATAGAAATCGATTCAGTAAACGATTCTGAACAAACTACTTTCTCAAAGTGCGTTAATTATGTTACATGTTGTATATATATACATATATATATATATATATATATATATATATATATATATATATATATATATATATATATATATATATATATATATATATATATAGTAAAGAAACTACTGTTAAATTGACATAATATATGGCCTTTGATTATCTTAAAGATCCCATAGTTTAGTAGTTTTTATGTGGTAGAGCCATGCTGCAGCTATATTAATAGTACAGTTGTAGCACGAATGGGTCGGCTCGATCGGGGAAGGACCACGCTCTCACAGAATACCAGCGTAAAATAGCAGCATAATACTGATGTGTTTCGTATGATGGGTGTAGAGAACCGGAGACCCATTTTACTGGAAAAGAGGCATTCTATCTTAGTCCTCACGGCTGACAACGCATCTGCATTTTGATTCGCAAACGCAGATAGATGTAGATGTCTATGGGTCACAGCAACCACTTATCATCAGGTGGACTGTGTGCTCGTTTGTCACTCTTATTCTATAAAAAAGTAAAGTAATATAAAATAAATACAGTGAGCAATATTTAATTAAATACTTTATAATCGACAGAGTTACTGCGTCGAAATGCCGAGCAGTGTCTCCGCGACATGACTCAACTGATCTTTATGAGGCTGCCGCAGTTCCCGCCAGAGGACCCCTCCAGCAGTTTGACGACGCTTAACCTTTCGCTCAAAAAGCGCGACAAGACTTCGAAAAAGCGAAACTTGACCACAGCACATAGTGAGTGTTTTGTTCTGTTATTTTTTGCAATGGTTTTGGAATGAAGTTCCTTATCCGGACGGTACGAAATTGGCGGATGGGTTCTAGGCGAGAAAAAGTGTAAGATTTTTTCGTCATGATCTCTTTTGACGTAGTGTAGACGCCCTTGGCGGCTATAAGGAAGCGAGATGGAATAATATCCATTTCCCTGGCACTTTTTCTTATCTTTACTTATTTTATTTTAAATGACACTTCATTTTAATAGATGCTAGAAATTCATTTATTTGTATTTGTTAATCTATACAAATAAATAAAATTGAAGTGTTTGTTTGTAATGTCAAAATTACAGTTTTTTACTAAATGCATATGAAAGTAAATACGGCACTTATAACTAAAATACAATTTTAAAAATTTTTATCTGTCTGTCTGTCTTTTGTTCCGGCTAATATCCGAAACGGCTGGACCGATTTTGACGGGACTTTCACTGGCAGATAGCTGATTTTATAAGGAGTAACTTAGGCTACTTTTATTTTAGAAAAATAAATAGGGTTTCGCGCAACATAAAAACCCTAACACGCGAGTGAAGTCGCGAGAAACAGCTAGTCGATAATATAATACGTTTATCAATAATAATATACTACAATGGGAACTTTATTCCAACCGAGTGTTCCACAACACTCACACATGTTTTTTAAGATTTTTTTGATTTAATTATTAGCCCTACTGCTTTATAAGTGGACTCCATGGAGGAATCCATGGAGGATGAGTATCCGTTGGTATACAAAACTATGTGTATTTAATGGCGCAGATTTTTTTGGGGTGAAAATTTCTTTAGAATCGTTGCGATTTGAAACGCGATGAAACGAAAAAGCTACACAAAAAGGAGACAAACATATACATCTACAGGTTTTAGCCTTCGAGAGAATGAGAAAGAATACAGTATGCAGTGTCTCCTATTATTTCGGTCTCATCTTTGTGCGGTGCTCCGTAGCCTTTTTTTGAAGGTTTCACCTCTACCGCGTGTGAACTGCACACATGGTTTTTTTATTGTTGTATCATCATCATTCATTATTACAAGCATGTGATAAGTCCGCTGTTGAACAAAGGCCTCCCTCCATAACAATGTGGGTGTTGTGAGAGGCAATTATAAAAAAATGGCAATTTATAATGGCTTTTGATAGATAGACGGTGGCAGTGTAGCCATCTACATAGTTTACGTCAGGTGAAAAGGAACTTCACTAACAACGGACATCAGTGTCATAGGTGTAAGACGTCTCGTACTGCGAGCAGTTTGCCTAATTAGCGTCACGAATGAGGCAAATCCTCTATACTCTCTGACTGTACGTTAGAGGCTGTACGGTCCGGAAACCATACATTTTCTACTGACTTCAAACATTTTTTATACTTGGTAGAGCCATGCTGCAGCTATATATCAATAGTATAGTTGTAACACGAATGGGTCGGCACGACTAGGGAAGCACCACGCTCTCACAATACCAGCGTAAAATAGCAACTTAAAGCTGCTGTGTTTCATATGGTTAGTGTAGAGAACCGGAGACCATTTTTACTGGGAACGAGGCATTCCATCTTAGTCCTCACGAGTGACAACGCATCTGCATTTTGATTCCCAAACGTGGATAGATGTAGATGTCTATAGGCTACAGCCTGTGGTGTGTATGGTAAGTGGTTCCTGTAGCCCACAGCAACCACTTACCATCAGGTGGACTGTGTGGTCGTTTGTCACCCTTATACTATAAAAAAGGAGGAAATACTCAATTTTTTTATACTCAAAGACGGCTCCATGGCGCATTGGCTTAGCAATGAGTTACAACGCTGGGGGGTCGCGGGTTCGAATCCCGCACGGAACAAGTATTTGTATGGCCTATAAATAATTGTTCCGGGTCTGGATGTTTGTCCTTGTGCAATTTATGTTTGTAAACTGCCTCTACGATACAGGAGAAAATCCTAGTGTAGAGGTAACGTTTAAAAAAAAAAGAGAAATTAGACTGTATGTTTATTTTATGTGTAATTTTTTTTATTTGAAAGCTGGTGCTTCACATGTCGTCCCATGTAAATTTGATCAAGGTCTGACCAATAGTTTTTGAGTTATTCTTAATAATTTATATTGAAGTCAGTTGTACAACATTTTTAATTTTAAATTATTTATACTTTATTCTGACGCGGTTGGAACCACAGCGCCGCGAATTACTCATAATGCACCTATTTTCAAATTTAAAACCAGTAAAGAAAATGTACGAGTCGCAAACTGTGGTCCGTACAAAGGCCCATGTTACTATTTTGAATAAAATTTACTACTTAATAAATGACATGTTTTGTATCTTTGTGCTCGAAAGATAAAAATTAGTGTACAGTTGCAATTTGTTTCCATGACAGACTCAAACTTACAAGTGTTTGCCTTAAAATCCTACTTAAGATTGATCGAAACGATTATCACATTTATTTTGAATAATGCGTAGAAAATAGCCCATTCGCGAAATACTTTTTTTTATAGGATAAGGGTGACAAACGAGCACACAGTCCGCCTGATGGTAAGTGGTTGCTGCGGCCCATAGACATCTACATCTATCCTCGTTTGCGAATCAAAATGCAGATAGATGCGTTGTCACCCGTGAGAACTAAGATGGAATGCCTCATTTCCAGTAAAAAGGGCCTCCGGCCACCTGCACTCACCAAGCGAAACGCAGAGGTAAACCTCTACTTCACGCTGGTATTCTGTGAGGTCGTGGTACCACCCCGGTTCGAGCCGGCCCATCCGTGCGACAGCAAAAGCTGCCGCGTGGCTGCACATTCACAATTCGTGCAAATAGTCACAGGTTATATAGGTCCTGTCGATCGTTTGATCCGAAACATTGAAAAAATGTAATTGCAATCATCAATACTTTGATGCGACCCGGGTCAAATAACCAAATTATTCACGATTGATACATGCCTATCAGCTTAAAATCAATACTGATGATATATTTACACAAGTCAACAAAACCGTACGAAAAAAATAAGTCAACCACGTTTACCGGCAGAGAAGCATGCCCAAAAAACAGAGAGCCGTACGGGCGATTTATAACCTAAATTGTAAAGAGTCCCTCATAGAAAAATTTAAAGAAATAAACATATTAACTTTGGCATCGCAATATATTTATGAGAATGTAATGTATGTGCATAAAAACATAAATAGCTTTAATAAGAATAAGGATGTGCATACTTTAAATACTAGGAACAAACATAAGCTTGTAATGCCAGTTACTAGACTCCACAGAATCAGTAATTCATTTATGGGGCAATGTATACGCTTTTACAACAAAATCCCAGAACATATTCAAAGTTTGTCAATAAACAAATTTAAAACTTTTATTAAAGAAAAACTGTACAAGAAGGGTTATTATAATATCAAGGAATACATGAATGAAAATAACCCCTGGGAATAGGGTGATCGCCACCATGCTGGTTCTATGAAAATATCATTTAAAAATTGTATAAACAAAATTATTGTTAAGTGAAATTATGTTTAAAAAAAAAGTCCCGCTGGGTTTTTTGCTGGTTCTTCCCAGGACTGAGGTATTTTCCGAACCAGTGGTAAATAAAAAATGACTTTCAATAAGTATTATGTAATAATCAATATTGAATAAAAAATTATTCTATTCTATTCTATTCCCAATATTACTGTGCAGGCCTTTTACTAGTGTCCGACTGAAACAGGATTTTCAACCGAAACCGAAACTTATTTAGACATGTTAATGTTTTTATTACTTTCATCATGGGGGGTATATTGCCATAGTTGCCACGCTTGGCGAGCGGGTTGGCAACCGCAGTTTTTTTATTGTATTTTTGCCGTTACTAGGAAGATGCTGCTGCCCATCTCCTGCCTGTTTCCCTTTGTCGCCTTTTACGACACCCACGGGAGGATATGGGGTAGTAGATATTCTTAACCGCCACTACACGGCGAGACACACATCACTTACCTTCGATTTGCCGACGATATAGTCCTTATGGCAGAATCGCAGGAGGACCTAAGCACTATGCTCAATGACCTCAATAGTGTTTCCCAACGGATAGGTCTTAAGATGAACATGGACAAAACAAAGATCATGTTTAATGTCCATGTCACACCTATGCCGGTAGTTGTTGGGAGCACTAAGCTCGAAGTTGTTGACGAGTATGTTCACCTGGGACAAATAGTCCGACTAGGTAAGTCCAACTTCGACCGAGAGGTCAATCGACGGATTCAACTCGGTTGGGCAGCGTTCGGGAAATTACGGCACATCTTCTCGTCAGGTATACCTCAAAACTTGAAAACGAGACTGTACACCCAGTGCGTGTTGCTAGTGATGACATACGGAACTGAGACGTGGTCCTTCACAACTGGCCGGATGAGGAAGCTCAAGGTCGCTCAGCGAGCTATGGAGAGGGCTATGCTCGGAGTTTCTCTACGTGATAAACTCAGAAATGAGTATATCCGCAGTAGAACCAGAGTGACCGACATAGCCCAACGGATTAGTAAGCTGAAGTGGCAATGGGCCGGCTATATAGCTCGAAGAACCGACAACCGATGGGGAAGAAAGGTTCTCGAGTGGCAGCCTCGTACCGACAGGCGAAGTGTAGGGCGTCCCCCCACTAGATGGAGTGACGACCTGGTAAGATATGCAGGAAGTTGATGGATGCAGGTGGCTCAGGACTGTGCTTTGTGGCATTCTTTGGGGGAGGCCTATGTTCAGCAGTGTACTTGTGAAGGGCTGTAATGATGATGATGATGATGACACACACAATATACACACAACTTAACAAAGTCCCAGAAAATTTAAAAAACCTGCTCAAAGTTCAAAAACTTTAATAAACTAAGTTTGTATAAAAAGGGTTATTATAGTATTAAGGAATTTATGGATGATAAGAATCCCTGGGAACGAGGTGATCACTACCAAGCTATTTCTAATTTGTTTTGTGTTGTTAATTGTGCTTCATACTCGTACATGATTTTAAGAGTGGCGTAGCTAGGCGTGGGCGAAGTGGGCCCTCGCCCACGGCCTCGCACTTAAAGGGGCCTTGCGATGCCCCCTAAAATGCGATTCCCCCAGACTTTACCACAGATGACTAATTAATTTGATAACTATTACGCTCGAAAAGGAGTTACAAATTTAAGTGCGTTTGTTTGTTTCATCGCAAGAAGCCCCTCTTAAATGCGACTAGGAGGACGTTGTAAATACCTTCAATGACCGCGATTGTTACATTAACGGAATACGAGATTTGTCAGAAATTAATAGATATGAGTAGGTATGTCGTGTCAAAGCATGTTTGCTAGGATAGATCTATTGGGTAGGTCCTTGGAACGAAAGAAAAGGGGCCTCGGTGATGCAACTTCGCCCACGTTTATATTAGTCCACGCTGCGCCTCTGATTGTAAGCTATTATTTAAAAAATGTCCCGCTGGGTTTCTTGCGAAACAGTGGTATTTAAACAAAAGAGTGACTTTCAATAAGTATTATTTACAATCTATATTGAATAAAAATGTTTTTCTTTCTATATAATTATGAATGATACACGAGTCACGAATTCATCCGAACGACGCACGATAATCCACGAACACTGAGTTTCGGCGCCGCCGATGGTTCGGCAGATTTTTTGCCGAAACCGAAACTATTACCGAAACTTGCCGAAACCGAAACCGAATCTTCGGTCGGTCACTACCTTTTACCAAACATTTGTGACAGTGTATACTTTGAGGAAAGCAGTTAAAGATGTTGGCTTTTTCCTTTCCACCTATCATTTATTGTAGATCCACATTGTCATTTGTTTTGATTACTTTTCATTGAAATTGAAAATGAAGTGAATTTGATGTTCTTTAAATCTGCTCTTACTAGGTGTTCACGATTATCTCTACCTTTGGTATACGGATTGACGATTACAGTACCTACCTCTCCTTACATCTTATATTGTACTAACGTTCGATCTATCGCCTATTTTAGGCTTGGTTATTTTTTCCCACGGTGATATTTTTTGATAATAATCAGTCTGAAATATTTCAGTTAATTAAGCCGCTCTGCACGGCTAGCATGAGCTAGGTACAAAAAATTTATCCACCGATTATATCCACTGACAAGTGATAAAATTATCTTGTCCTTATGCTAAAGCACGGCAGCAGGGGAAAGGAGAAGTATATCCCCGTTTGACATAACGAGTAGACATATTATATCCACCGTCCGTAGCATGGAGCCAAATTAAAGATAAAAAATTATGCTTTAATGACATTTGAAAAGGACAGTTTTATCCTAGTTCATTGGATGTGGGTTTAAGTTTATATTCATACAAGAAAATATATCTAAGTCGAAGTCTATCTCCCATTTTATCTAATGTGTGTATTATGTGGGTGACTTATATCCACCCGTGTGTCCATGCTCGAAGGGTGGATAAAACTAAGCGAGGGGATAAACATTTTCTCCTTTCCCCGGGGATAAAATTGTCTCCTGCACTATTGAGGTTACCAAAAACGTAAAATTATAAAAAAAAAACAATCGATGAAAAAGACATTCTTATGTGTACATACGTTACATTTTCATATTTGACTAATTTTTATTAATGTTTTTCATTACACTGAATCGAATCTGAGCTGAAGCTTGTATATTTTTATATTTCCTAAATAAATAAATATACATAATTCATTTCCACGAGCTTTACCTCAAACATTATTATTGTTTGTTGGAAAATTTCATAGGATTATATTTTCTCGCGATGTTGGGCAAACCGACAACAGATGGCGCCTGTAGTCTCTTAGATCGCGCTATGGTTTCCCTTTACGGCGTTGGTGCTAGATTTTACTATTTAGTGTTTAGACAAAAAGGGTGTTTGCCGCTTCGATGGCACGCGACCGGTAACGGTCTGCGGGGTATGGTTATCAAGACATACTCAACACGTAATTTTTATATCCGCGAGGCAGTTGGATACCCATACGTACCGGCGCCTCGTTTCTTAATAATAATTTACTAATTAACATGTCTTCCCTTGCCTATTGCATTTGATGTATGCGATTTGAATAATATTTAATAGTTAATCGAGAAATACCACCTTGTTGCAAGGGTAAAAATACGGTGTTTCTAGATGAAATTACGGTAGATTAACTATAAGTGTACCGTGTAACTTTTCGCAGAAAAATATAATATTATCAACAAAATCAAGTCCAAATATATTTTTGAATTAATTACTAACATTTAAAAAAAAAATGCAAAAATTAAACAATATTATTCTGAATGTAACTAGCATGACTCCTAGCATGACAGTATTTTTTTCGTAAATTAATTTATTCATTTTAGTTAGCATATCGTTAGTAGGCCCCAAATCAACACAGTTTTTGCTATTTATTTTCATTGATTGCTGGGTGAAAAATATTTGCTTTTCGTGTTTTGGTTAAAAGTTTATTTCTTTTTCGTTTTTATATCATTGACTTGGCTGAAAATACGATCGCACTCGGCATTTGAGCACATTATGGTATACAATGGTATTACGGTGATATATGACACGGTTATGCCATATTACCTTGACGGTAGGTTAATACCAAATTACGGTGCAATCTACGGTAATTACCGTGTACATGAAGACACTGATACAACCCAACGCTGGGCATTTTTGTGTAGTTTTTTTTCCTATAGAGATTTTATTTTTATATAGAACTAGTTGGTCCCGGCGCGTTGCTGCCCCAGAAGAAATAATTGTGGAAATATCGTTTCAAATTTGGAAGAGTTTAATTGTTTAATTAGCTATGATAATACATTCATTGAAATTGAATGATATATAACTTTCAAATAAATTGGTGGGTACGATACGCGCGCCACATACTCTAAGCTAATTGTACTATGCCTATAACATATATATCTATAACAGCAATCTGATGAACGGTATGGCAGCGCATAAAATACAAACAAACAAATATTAATTTTTATATATTAGATAAGGGTGACAAACGAGCACACAGCCCACCTGATGGTAAGTGGATACCGAGGCCCATAGACATTTACATTTAGACTCGATTCAGAATCAAAATGCAGAAACGTTGTCACCCCTAGACCTAAAATGGAATGCCTCGTTTCCAGTAAACAGTGTTCAATAGTCATCAATCAAGGATCAGTAAAATAAGTCATCGTATCTGTAATGATGAATGATGATGATAAAACAACAAAAACATGTGTGCATTGAATTATAGAAACAGAAAGTTTTTTATTCAATATAGATTATAAATAATACTTATTGAAAGTCACTCTTTTGTTTAATTACCACTGGTTCGAAAAAAAAAACCTCTGTCCTGGGAAGAATCAGCAAGAAACCCAGCGGGACTTTTTTTTAGATAACAGCTCTCAATCATGTATGTTACACAAATTAACAACACAACAAATTAGAAATAGCTTGGTAGCGATCACCTCATTTCCCAGGGATTATTATCATCCATAAATTCTTTAATATTATAATAACCCTTTTTATACCTTTGAGCAGGTCAAATTTTGTATATTTTCTGAAATTTTGTTGTAAAAGCGTATACATCGCCCCAAGAATGAATTACTGACTCGATGGAGTCTAGTAACTGGTACTACTAGCTTGTGTTTGTTCCTAATATTTACAGAATGAATATCACTTATTTTTGTAAAACTACTTTGATTTTTGTGTACGTGCATTACATTTTCATAAATGTATTGAGAGGCCAAACTTAAGTTAAAATTAAGTATTAGTAGGAGGTCGAAAGTAACTCAAAATGTTTTCTATAAATGTACACACCTAACTTAAGAGTTTATGACTCAGTATCAGTTATCAAACTTTTTAACTACAAAGTTTCCCTGTCGTCGGCATACTTAAACGCTATTATTAACATTGACTGTGTTTAGGGTTGTGCACTTTGTTTTTTTTTTAATATAATTTATTTAATTTTAAATAGGACAGTAACACCTTGAAAATTTGTAGTAGGTGTCATTCAAGGATATTTAATTAATAATATAAATGTTAAATTTTGTACAACCGACTTCAATATAAATTATTAAGAATAACTCAAAAACTATTGGCCAGACCTTGATCAAATTGATTTTGATAAAATATATGGGACCACATGAAAAGCACCAGCTTTCAAATAAAAAAAAGTATCATTGAAATCGGTTCACACAGTACAAAGTTGTGAGGTAACACACGTAAAAAAACATACAGTCGAATTGAGTACCGACTCCTTTTTGAAGTTGGTAGAAAAGTAAAGTGATTATATGCGTCCCACAGCTGGAAACAGGCCCCCTCTCGTATCTTTAAGGGTAACCAAGTGCAGTTGTCAGACGTTACATTTTTTCGAAATCATTTTATTCCTCAGTTTTCCTTCATCACCAAGCACGTTGTAAATCAGCAATTAAAATTACAGTTAATAATTTCATTGGTTCCAGTGGGGTTCGACCTGGGATGTTGTCGTATTGTGAAATTTACAGCAACAAGAGTGAATTTAGATGAATAGGCTTTTGTTAAGTCAGTGCGCTTCACCATCTTAGGCTACATCACCACCTACCATCAGGTGGGATTGTAGTTAAGCGCTGACTTAGAATAATATAAAAAAAAAACACTTAGTTACCACGTTTTCCTGACACACCACAACTTATTTGCCTGTAAACGAATTAAATTGTGAGAGTATGTTTTTTGTAATGTTATAAATGTTTATGTGTAATTTTACCAGAATTTACTTTCTTATAGAATAACCCTAGCAAGCTAACAGCATAGCAAAGTGGCGAAGCAATCAGCTTTGTAGCGGTTTCTAACGAAAAAAAATAATTTCAAAATAGGAGGTTCAGATGCCTGGGCGATTAGTAATCGATTGCTGAAAACAGAATTTGAAAATTCGAAACCGTTCTCGAGATAATCGTGGGACAGACGGACGGACAGATGGACAGACGGACAGACGGACAGACATCGTGAAATCAATAAGTGACTTTGCAAGCTTCGCCACTTAATAATAGCTGTTCCTCGCGACTTCGGCCGCGTGTAATTTAGGGGTTTTTTATGCGCGGAACCCTAATTTTTCTAAAATAAAAGTAGTCTAAGATACTCCTTATAACATCATCTATCTGCAAGTGAAAATCCCGTCAAAATCGATCCAGCCATTTCGGAGATTAGCCGGAACAGACGGACAAAAATTTTAAAAATTGTGTTTGTTATAAGTACTGTATACACTTTCATATTTATATAGTAAAAAGCTGTTATTTTGACATATACAAACAGACAGTTCAATTTTATTTATTTGTATAGATACAAGATGCCGTAAACTTATACAACAAACGTTTAATACGTGGTAGAGCCATGCTGCAGCTATATTAGTAGTATAGTTGTAGCACGAATGGGTCGGCTCGACCGGGGAAGGACCACGCTCTCACAGAATACCAACCTAAAATAGCAGCGTAACACTGCTGTGTGTCTTATGGTGAGTGTAGAGAACCGGAGACCCTTTTTACTAGAAAAGAGGCATTCCATCTTAGTCCTCACGGGTGACAACGCATCTGCATTTTGATTCGCAAACGAGGATAGATGTAGATGTCTATGGGCCACACGCCACATTAACCACTTACAATCAGGTGGACTGTGTGCTCGTTTGTCATCCTATCATATAAAAAAAAACTAAAAGTAGAAATTGCTAGTTTAATAAATTATTTCTTGAAGAGAGATAATACTAATTAATGAAAAATTAATGTATAGAATAATGCGAAAACTTAAATTACAGTAAATAAAGAAAACAGATTATTTAAAATGAAAGTAGAAGACTTTACATATTCCACTTTAAAAATAAAAATAAATTGTATTTGGTACTAGCGTTAAAAATAATTTGAAATAAAATATAATATAATATTAAAACAGTATCAATAGCAACCCTAGTCGTATTTGTTATTGTTTATATTTAGATCTTAACGTATTTCCATGTTATCGTGTCTCGGAAACTTCTCTAAATTCTTTATCAAAAAATGTGCGTCACTTAGGTTCAATAACTCGAAACATATGCAAATATTTCTCTTATTTAGTTTAAATTGTCTGAAAACTGTTTGATTGAGAAAAAAATTGTGTTGTGAATCGTTGACATTAAAATGCGTTTTATAAAAAATACAGTGAAAATAATACTATTGGACTCGCTAGCGAAAGTTATTTTATATAATGAAAAAACTGTGGTATATCTGTGGGTGAATTTTGTAAAATTTCTTCGATTCCAGAGCGAAATAGCTGCTCTGTTGAACGAACATAGCTCATGTAGGTATTGTGTTTTAGAGTTTTACGTTAGGTTAGGTAAGAGGATGGTACGATCCCAGACAGTATGTTGTATAAAGAGGAATCATACGACCTTGTAAAAGTTTCTCAACTTCCACCTTGTCGATGCATTTAACTAGATGGTCGGCCGCCAAATAACAGCGCTTGTACTGCTGTGTTCCGGTCACTGGTTTTTTTTAAATGATAGGGTGACAAACGAGCACACAGTCCACCTGATGGTAAGTAGTTGCTGTGGTCCGTAGACATCTACATCCATCGTCAACTACGAATCAAAATACAGATGCGTTGTCACCCGTGAGGGCTAAAATAGAATGCCTCTTTTCCAGTAAAAGGGGTCTCCGGTTCTCTACACTTACCATACGAAATACATCAGCGTTAAAGCTGCTATTTTACGCTGGTATTCTGTGAGAGCGTGGTCCTTCCCCGGTCGAGCCGACCCATTCGTGCTACAACTATACTATTGATATAACTACATCATGGCTCTACCAAGTATGAATTGTGTTAATAAAAGTGGCAAAACAAGGTAAATTAAAATAATATGATAGCTTATTTACATCCTACTTCCGAGCACAGTCCTCCTCTAATTTCAGAGGGGTTTGCAGCTACTAGCAGTGACGCTCTTTAACAAGCTTTTATTAGCTTCGCATGTATCTATCTACCTATCTATGTAACATAATATTTTGATGTAATCTTCACCAACTTATGGACAACCGACGGACTTAAAAATTTGCAGTCGTATCAAGGTCCGATGACAATACAATAATTTAATAACTTTATCCCAGTAACCTGATCAGGATCACCAGCATAAAATAAAATAATTGTATCTTTCGCGCGTTTCTTTAGCTTTTCTACAGACTTCAAAAAGGAGAAAGTACTCAATTCGACTGTATGTTTTTTTATGTTTACTTCATAACTTTTTTTAGGTGAATCGATGATAATTTTTAGGGTTCCGTACCTCAAAAGGAAAAAACGGAACCCTTATAGGATCACTTTGTTGTCCGTCTGTCTGCCTGTCAAGACCTTTTTTCTCAGGAACGCGTGGAGATATCAAGCTGCAATTCATGTCAAATATTCAAGTCTACTGTCCCTCAGAGCTGTGAAAGAATCAAACTTCTTAACCAACGCAATCAAAAGATACAGCCGTTTATGCCGCAAATTTTCGACATTCGCAAGGGAATCAAAACCTACAGGGTACTTCCCGTGAACTCAGAATCTTGAAATTTGGTACGAAGCAACGTTTTATAGCACAGATAAAGGAAAAATTGCGAAAAGCATAAATTTTTCAAACGGCTGAGAGAAAAGTTTTCTTGTAACATAGCTAAGGACACTCTCGATTAAGGCACCTTTCAAACAAAAAAAAAACCGGCCAAGTGCGAGTCGGACTCGCGCTCCCAGGGTTCCGCACAAATCCGTAGTTTAAAATTATTAAAAATATTTTTGTTATATGATGTAACTAAAAATGTATGCTTTTCGCAATTTTTCCTTTATCTGTGCTATAATTCGTTGCTTCGTACCAAATTTTAAGATTCTGAGTTCACGGGAAGTACCCTGTAGGTTTTGATTCCCTTGCGAATGTCGAAAATTTGCGGCATAAACGGCTGTATCTTTTGATTGCGTTGGCTTAGAAGTTTGATTTTATCACAGCTCCAAGGGACAGTAGACTTGAGTATTTCATGTGAATTTCAGCTTGATACCTCTACGCGTTCCTGAGAAAAAGGGTCTTGACAGACAGACAGACAGACAGACAGACGGACAACAAAGTGATCCTATAAGGGTTCCGTTTTTTCCTTTTGAGGTACGGAACCCTAAAAACAATCAAATTCGGTTCATTCGTTCAGGAGCTATGATGCCACAGACAGATACACAGATATACGGATACACGGATACGCACTACAAACATAAACACCCCTTTGTTTTCATCTGTTTTCGGGTTTTTATAAATGAGATAAATATGCTAAAAACAATCCTTAGTCTATTAGTTATATACAGTAACAAGTGGTGAAATTAAAAATTTTGTACAACCGACTTCAATATAAATTATTAAGGATAACTCAAACGCTATTGGTCAGAACTTGATCAAATTTATATGGGACCATATGAGAAGCACCAGATTTCAAATAAAAATGATCGAAATCGGTTCACCTGGAAAAAAGTTATGAGGTAACACACATAAAATAGAACATACATTTGAATTGAGTATCTCCTCCTTTTAAAGGCGGTAGAAAACAATTCATCAAATTCCGATCCAAACAATTTACATTTTATCGGTTTTCCGGACCTACGCGGCTTCACAACATTTATAAAAACAAAATCACATCACTTTTATTTTAATATGAGTGATAATACATCATCAGCATTCAACAAATTCTCATGTGTTTACTTAGTTTATACTAATTATATGATATTTATATTTATTTCAGGTACAAATTCACTAGACAGGAAGTCATCCCTCACGGATCAGACTAACCCCAATGCAGTCGAAAACGGACCTGAAGCGGATACAAAAACTGACGCCATACACAGCCATAAGTAAGTCACTTATATAGTTCTTCTTCATCATCATCAATTTAAAGTCCACTGCTTGATATGTATTTCCGCCTTTTTGGGAGGATTTGCTTTAACGAGGGCTAATAATCATTTCTGCTCACCAGATGTCGCTAGTTGACACTGAAGTAAATCTTTTTGTTACACAATATAATATAATTGAGAAGTTGTTTTTTAATAAAGATTTATCAGTTTCTAGAATATTATATTAATACACAAAACAATGCGTCAGTGGTTTGCTCTTTAATATTATGCACTTTTTTAACATTTTTTTTTAATTTTTCTATTTTTATAAATATCTGTGGTTTGGTTTATTTGTTTTTAATGTTATTAATATAAAATATAGCTAATAGTACAAAAAGAAATAGTAAGTTTTACATTTTCCGGACAAATTAACTTCACCGCTATGAAATCTGTCAAATCTTATACCTCACTTTCTAGTGGCGCCGCCCTTGTTGGCGGCTAAAAAATCCAAGATGCCCTCATCATCACGCTTAGCAGGCGGTATGACGATTGTAGTATTAGACGTTTCGCACGTTCGATACTGCTTCCCGCTATATCCCGCCCATACCGGGGCAAAACATGTTTGTTCCACATTTTTGAACATCTTATATACCATTTTTTAAGAAAATACATTTTCATCTATGATGATATTACACCAGAGTGACCGACATAAAAACATAGACAGAAAGGTAGAAATGGTAGAGCCATGCTGCAGCTTGTAGCACGAATGGTTCGACCGGCGGAGGACCACGTTTTTACAGAATACCAGCGTAAAATAGCAGCTTAACGCTGCTGTGTTTTGTATGGTGAGTGTAGAGAACCAGAGACCCTTTTTACTGGAAACGAGGCATTCCATCTTAGTCCTCAGGGGTGACAACGCATCTGCATGAGGATAGATGTAGATATTATATTGTAATACATTGGTAGCCTATGAGCCACAGTAACCACTTACCATTAGGTGTACTGTGTGCTCGTTTGTCACCCTTATCCTGTAAAAAAAAGACATAGCGCAATGAATCAGTAAGCTGAAGTGGCAATAGGCCGGCCATAAAACTCAAAAAACCTACAACCGATGGGTAAGAAATGTTTTCGAGTGGCAGCCTCGTGCTGCTAAGCGTAATTTAGGGATATCCTCTCCCCCGTTAGATGGAATGACAGCTTCGTACGATATGCGGGAAGTCTAAGGATGGAGATGGCCCGGAACTGTGTTTTATGGCATTCCTTGCGGAGGCATATGTTCAGCAGTAGAAATTATTAAGGGCTGCAATGATGTTGATGATGGACCGTGGTAAGGGCCTCCGGGGTCCGCTTTCCAATCTGTAGTTGAGCTCTCTGTGAACCCTTATAACCTATGATCTTTTTTCAGCCAAGATAAGAATCTAATAAACGAAGCTGAAATAACGATAGAGCCGGTCGACCAGCCACTCAAGAGTCCTGTCAAGAAGCATGGCCGTCACTCCTCTATGGACCTTGCCAATGGGAACACGACTATAACGCAGTTGTTGGAGAAATGTGTCAGCAACACAGAGGGCGAAGAACCACCGAAAAGTGAACCAGAAGAAACACAGAAGACTGACGAGGTTACCGAAGAGTCCAAAGAAGGTAATTCTTTAAAAATAAGAACATTCAATATACCGACAAATTAAAGTAACTTCATAAATTCTTTAATAATAAGAACATTCAATATACCAACTAATTAAAATAACTTCATCATCATCATCATCATCATCTTTACAACACTTCACAAGTTTACTGCTGAACATAAGTATCCGCTAAGAAACGTCACAAAGCACAGTTCTGAGCCATCTGTACGTGGTAGAGCCATGCTGCAGCTATATTAGTAGTATAGTTGTAGCACGAATGGGTCGGCTCGACCGGGGAAGGCCCACGCTCTCACAGAATACCAGCGTAAAATAGCAGCTTAACACTGCTGTGTTTCGTATGGTGAGTGTAGAGAACCGGAGACCCTTCTACTGGAAAAGAGGCATTCCATCTTAGTTCTCACGGGTGATAACGCACCCGCATTTCGGTTTGTAATCGAGGATAGACGTTGATGTCTATGGGCCACAGCAGCCACTTACCATCGGGTGGACTGTGTGCTCGTTTGTCACCCTTATAATTTAAAAAAATGTCCGACAACTGATGGGGAAGAAAGTTTCTCGAGTGGCAGCCTCGTACCGGTAAGTCAAGTGTTGTGTGGAACCTCGCTAGATGGTGTGACGACCTGGTAAGATATGCAAGAAGATGATGCTTAATATGCTCAGTAGGGGCCTTGTGATGGGCTTTAGTGATGATGATGATGTATCGCAATGTCTCTATAAGGCTCATGTGTAAAATAACATCTGTGAACCACAGACAAGCAATAAACGACTATTAATATGACTAAAGAAGACGGGGCTTAGTACCTCGCCAATTTCCTTTGACATTCAAAGCTTGTGAATGTTAATGCTGTGGGAATTCAGGATTGAGAACTAATTTTTATTTCAGATTCGCTCAAATCACCGGAAATAACAGAAAACAAAGCAGAAACGCAAAAAGAAGGTGATGAGAAGCTTGAGGAATATGTGAACGACCGCGGAATCAGATTCACCCCGCAAGAGGATACAGTCGACCTGCAGCCTTACGGACTTGTTTGCGTGCGTGAGTTGTTCAGGTACGATTTTTAAACACAACTTTTTAAAGAAATTTTACTCCTCCAGTATGATTTTCTTCTTTATCGTGGAGGTAGGCACAAAAAAGTTGATTCTGGTTATTTTTTTTAAATATTTTGCTTTGTTTGAAAGATGCGAATTTAAATTAGTGATAAGGAACTATACATAAAAAAGTAAAGTTGCAGTCTATACACGTCCCACTGCTGGGCACAAGCCTCCTCTCATTTCTGAGATGGTTTTAGGGCAAGGAAATGTTCGCCGCGCTGTCCCAATGCGTGTTGGCGAACTTCCATAGATTACCCCCTAATAGATTTCGCATACAGGGCCACAACCGCGCGCAACACATACTTGCTGTAGCTAGCATAAGAAGTGACGCTAAGAATCACGACATCAGTATCGACCAAGTTTGTGATCCGTAGGCACGTCTGAGTTCTTGACAATTTAAAAATAGTTTTGTATCCAAAATACATTACAAATGGCTTCCTGTGCAGTAAAATGGTGTGACAAGTCAGCTAAGACATCCAGTTATCGAAAAGATGGCATAAATTTTAATTGGTAAGTAAATTATTCTATTCTTACCACGTTAACCTATTTCAAATGCACCGGAGATCAACTTATACTGGTATATTAATGGTGCAAAGTGATAACAATTAAGCACCCGTTGATGTCTTTTTGAAATGTACCTTTCACTTGTTACGTAAATTACAATAGTTGTCTTTGTCTAACAACAGCACGTGTATCGATAGTGTTGTGATTTTTAAGTCGATATTTGTTTCGTCATCGTTTAATTATTTTTTTCGAAGTCATATTATTTTATAAAAATAGTGACGTATCATTGTGGTACCTATATGTTATAGGTTTCCTAAATGCCCCGAAATGAAAAAAGATGTAGATCGACGCAAATTGTCGAGGGGACGAATGGTTTCCCACCAAAAATAGTTTACTATGCTCAAAACACTTCACAGAAGACAATCTTCATAATATTATGAAAAACCGTATAATTCTTGCCAGTTTTGGTATGGAATTTTGCATTTTTTTAAAAGATTAGTACTAACGTAGATTACACAATATCATTAAGTGGTTGAGTGAAACATGATATTCTTATATTTAGGTGAATGTTACACGTCGAAATCAAGCTATTTTTAATGGATTTATAAATCATAAAACTTGTAAAAGTTATAATATGATTATTGTTTTGACTTGGTATTTAGTGTTACATGAACTTCAGTATTATCTTATCATAATTATTAAGTACATCTTAATTTGGAAGACGTGCCGTATGGTGTATTAATTAATAATACTATATCGGTAATGTTTTAAAAGAAACGAATATGTATTTCTGATTTAGATTACTGGTTCACCGCTGAAAGACGCGAAAAACCCGCCAACACCTAAAAATCAGAGTCATTGCTTAGAAACGCCTACAAAACAAAAAAGAAAATTTTCTCCTATACCTGATACGCCATCTACATTTGATACTCCAGTTAAAAACGTCTTTGTAGAAGAATCATCGAATTAACCAACGTAATGAACAAAAAAGATAAAAAAGTTAAAAAGTTAAGTGATTCCAACAGAAGACTAAAAAGACAAATAGTTTTTTTGAAGTCATTATTGATAGAATTAGAAAACAAAAATTCATTAGCAGCGGAAAACAATGACGCATTAAGTTCCTTAGAAAAATCAAAATCTAGAAAATCAGGCAAAATTGTTAGAAAAAAATATTCGCCACAGTTGAGAGCTTTTGCACTCACTATAAATTACTCAGCTAGGTTTATAATTATGTACGCAAAACATTTAATACTTCTTTACCTTCTGTAAAAACACTAGGAAAGTTTGTAGTTTTAACACAATCAATTAAGCTTAATTATAAATAATAATAATAAAATAATATATATATAATAATAATAAAAATAATAAATATAAATAAATAAGCATAATTAAACGAATAAATAAGCAGTTTTGTTAATGAGGATATTTTTCATGAAATAAAAAAACACCAATTCGATCACGAAAGTTGTAATCATGTCATTGATTTAGCTAAGAGTGTTATGGAAAAATACATAGAGACATACTCATAAGATTACTCTACTCATCCAGGAAGACAGATCCATAGAATTATGTGAGACAATTTTATACTAAGATTATCCATTTTAAAAATCAGTCAAATATATATTTATAAATTAAATGTACAAATATATGTATACAATGTTTCATTTTTTAATAAACATCAAATAAAAATTGATCAATATATTTATTTATCATTATCAATAATCAGTAAATCCCAAATTTATCGATCAACGTCCCAACCCTGTTGCATCACTATGGTTTGGTACATTCTAAGTTTGACCTTTAAATATCCAATCACAGCGCATTTGCCACGTCCCCCGCAACCCTTGCATAGGGCCAAATTTGGTGAACTCGAAACAGAATTCAATGATGCGGTATCTATTAGGGGGTAATCTGTGCGAACTTCACATGTCTTCGAGATATATTTTTTTTTATTTCTTAAACCTGCATGTCAGGCTCTTCACAATGTTTTCCTTCACCGCCGAGCACATGGTAAATTAGCAATTTAAATTGCCTTTAACAATTTCATTGGTGCCGCCGTGGATCGAACCCAGGTTGCTCGCGTACTGTGAAACTGACAGCGAGCGCAAACCATCTGAGCTACCACGGCTCGAACGAACGAACGAACTAACATGTTGTAATGAAATATAGATAACTTCATAATTTTTTGGATTTACATAAAAGGTTATTTTAAATTGTGTGAGAACGCTTGTACAAAGTTATTGCGGAATGATTAATGTAAAACGTATAAAAAGTATTTCATAGATTAGTTTGAATATACTCTAGTCTTTTTCGTTTGAAGCTTCTGGCATTTGAAGCCTGATACTGTACGGTCTACAGTAGCCACTTACCATGAGATGGATTTCATTCATTCTTGAATAAAACTACTTTTACGGATTCCATCGCGTTTAGTTAACTTGTTTTTTTATTGATTCTCGACGTTTTGGTTACTTTGTAGCACCCATGGTCACGGGGGACTGAGGTGATTGACATTCTGATGTCAGAGTTGACCCGGAGTACCTTCAGCTGTTTTAATTATTAATTTTGGTCTGATCTACGCAGAATGAACTTACTGTGTCTTGAAGTCTTGCAGTGGTATGCTTGGGTTTAGTTTTAGATTAGATAGATTTTATTAATTATAGGATCCCAAGCAGATGGCTACCCAGCCTCCCTCTCTATTGAAATTGGGATGTTTTTTTTTTTAATTTCAATAGCCTCTAGATAGTCGATTCTATTATGCCACCGCTACACGGCATAGAAGAATTAGAATTTATTAGAGTTTGAGATTTATTATTAAGTTGCAAAAACATTAGATGAAATCCATGTCCAGCTGTGGTATGGCTGGCAATAAATGATGAGAGGAAAGCGATGATCAGCGATAACTGTTCTGCGGCAGGTTCCTGATATCGCTGAGCAACCCGCTGGAGGCGCAGAACACGTCGGCCATGGTGCAGCTGGGCCTGAGCCTGGCCGGCACCGCGCTCGAGGTGGCGGCCGACCAGCTGGCGCGCTACCCGCCGCTGCTGCAGTTGGTGCGCGACCCGCTCTGCAGGAACCTGCTCAGTGTACGTACTGTGCCTTATATGCTGTTGCTCCAGCTGCCTTACACCCGCTCACCATAAGTAAAACTCTTTGAAAATTATGCCTAAATTCAATTATTTTTCATTTGCAAATCTATGTATTTTTTTAATATTTTGAATTGGTGAAATTACGAGGGTGACACTGAAAGTTTTTAGAAAATCAAAAACGGAGCAAACTAGTAAGTTATTAGTTTTATTCTTATCTTTTCAAAATAGTGTCCATTTACATCAATACATCGCTGCATCCGATGGAACTACAGAGAAAAGCACTTTGCCCACTTGTCCTTAGGGGTCACTGATGCCATTTTGAAACGCAGAAGCTGCTTCCTCGGCGTCCATAAAACGTATTCCTCGAAGTTTTTCTTTTATTTTCGGAAATAAATAAAAATCTCAAGGTGCGAGGTCGGGGCTATAGAGCGGGTGACCCAGTAATACCACGTCTGACGTCGCCAAGTAGTCGATTGACATTTACCAAGACAAGTAGCAAACAATTATTAGTGTACCACTCTGCAGTAACTATTTTTTCGATCCTCTAAAACAATTGTTGCATAATGATCTGTCCTTCCGAAGAACGAGGACACCATCTTTTTTCCCACGCTTTTTTCCACGCTTCGATCTCTCTTCACTTTAGTTGGCAACTACTCGGAAGGAAACACCCAGACAGCAGACTGTCTCTTGATTTCAGGATAATAACAATAAATTCAGCTTTCGTCACCCGTAACTATGTCGAACACAGCATTTGAATCTCCTGCGTTAAATCTTTGAACCATTTTTTTTATAGGAGAGGGGGCCAACGAGCATGCGGCTCACCTGATGATAAGTGACTACCGCCGCCCATGAACAACTGCAACACCAGGGGAATCGCAGATGCGTTGCCGGCCTTTTAAAAAGGAGTAGGCTCTTTTCTTGAAGGCCCCTAAGTCGTATGTCGTACCATTTCACGACACCAATCAACACGACGCAGTTTCTGGGCCTCTGTCAAATTATGAGGTATCCACCGGGCACAAAGCTTCCTGACCGCCAAATGTTTATGGAGGATTTTGTGCACTTGACTCATACCGATGTCTAAGCTTGTCCAAATCTGCTGATAAGTCACTCTTTTGTCTGTCTCTATCATACGCCGCACAACACTGATGTTATCTCCGTCCCTCACACAGATCATCGGTGAGATTAGTGCGACCACGTGTAAACTCATTAAACGAGTTGTAAACAGTGGCACGAGATGGGGCTTCATCGTGAAAGGCCAATCGAAGCCTATCATAACTTTCTTGTTGACTTAAATGACAAAGAAAAGTCATAGAATATCATTGTATGAAAATTTTCTCGCGTTAAATTCATGCTGACGTGACACACAATTTTCAATTTGCCGCCAAATCGTAAACAAATGACAAATTAATAAAATACATACACAATAATATTGGCAAAAAGTTCCATTTTCAAAATTTGAACTTATTTTTTTATTATATCTTTTACAAGTGGCCAGTTCTAAAAACTTTCAGTGTCGCCCTCGTACTTTAGCTGATTTGAAATTACTGTTGGGGCACTGTGGCGCTTGATTCAGTTATATCTAAATATCTTACTTTGGTCAGACTAAACATTAAATGTTCTGCATGTATAAAATACAATAATTTAACTAAAATATTTGGTTGTAAATTGGACCCTCTTATATATTTTAGCCGACAAATAACAGTGTATGCACTGCTGTGTTCTGGAGTGTATAGAAAGCCATTATAATTACGAGTTGTAAGGCATTTTGTCTTCGTACTTTGTTGTTTATGTATATTAATAAACTGAATGTGTTATTTTTCAGTTGCTGGACACAGAAAGGATCTCAATTTTCGCGCTAGATTTGCAAGTATCCTTTCTCCTGTTTGAATCACTGCGGTTCCATTTGAAGTTCCAAATGGAGGCATTTTTCAAGAAAATCATAGAGATCGTATCCGCGGACACATCGAAATCTATTTACGAACTAAAAGAGATCCACCACTTGGCGTTAGAAAGTCTAGCCCAAATGTTCAGGATACCTGGATTCTGTACAGAGCTCTATTTGAACTTCGACTGTGACGTGTATTGTATGAATATATTCGAAGAGTTAACGAAGCTGCTATCGAAGAATGTTGTGTCCGCAACCGCTTACAACATCCATACCTTGTCATTGGAGGCGCTGATGACTATAATCGAAGCGATAGAAATGGGCACAAGCCAGAAGATGGAGAAGAGCGAGATAGAGATCCCGGCGATAGAAGAGACTGAATGCTACGGGAGGGGTGGCCACGTATCATTGGAGCTGGGGGGAATGGATGACGCGTCTGTAGTCAGTGACCATGTGACGCATGATATTAGCCAGTACTTTGCTGGAGCGAGGACCGGCCGACACAAGCCCTCTGCGAATCTACCCACCGAGGCTGAGCTGGATAATATTAAGAATATGAAAACGGTAAGCACATTTGTAAAAAACGTAACAATAGTTGCAGCAGTAGAATAGAATAGAATATAATAGAAAAGAATAATTTTTTATTCAATATAGATCACATGTGTAATTCTTATTGAAAGTCATTTTTTACTTTACCACTGGTTCATAAAAAAAACCTCCATCCTGGGAAGAACCAGCAAGAAACCCAGCGGGACTTTTTTTTAAAGCAAATTTTACAATAATGGTTATACAAACTATAGAAGTACAAAGTTTATTTTAGAAACAGCTTGGAAGCGATCACCTCATTCCCAGGGGTTATTATCAACCATGTATTCATTTATACTATAATAACCCTTTTTATACAGTTTCAACTTAACAAAACATCTAAACTTGCTAATAGAGAGAGCCTGTACACTTTCCCGGACCCTGTTGTAATAGCGTATACATTGCCCCAAGAATGAATTACTGACTCTGTGGAGTCGAGAAACTGGTATCACAAAAACAAAGGTAGTTTTAGTAAAAAAAAGTGATGTGCATTCTGTAAACACTAGGAACAAACACAAGCTAGTGTTTGTTCCTAGTGTTTACAGAATGCACATCACTTTTTTTACTAAAACTACCTTTGTTTTTGTGAACATACATTAAATTTTCGTAAATATACTGAGAGGCCAAAGTTAATATATATATATTTCTTTAAATTTATCTTTAAGAGACTCTCGGTTTTAGGTTGTAAATAGCTCTAATGGCCCTCTTCTGTAAAACAAAAATAGTTTCTGAATCAGCCGCATTGCCCCATAGCAAAATCCCATAAGACATTATGCTATGGAAATAACTGAAATAAACTAATCTAGCTGTCTCGACACTAGTGAGACCTCTAAATTTTTTACAGCATAGGCTGCAGAACTTAGTCTGCTTGCTAGTTTGGATATATGGGGGCCCCACTGAAGCTTTGCGTCGAGAGTGATGCCAAGAAAAACAGTGGATTCAACAGGGCTCAGTTCTTCCCCATTTAAAAACACATTGGTACTCAGATTTTTAACATTCCTTGTTGTAAATTTAATACATTTAGTTTTATTTCCGTTTAAATGTAGATTATTAACGTTAAACCAATGCACTAATTTTGATATAGCATTATTCACTTCGTCACATTTAAATGACTGACGTTTAAGTTTAAAAATCAAGGAAGTATCATCAGCAAATAATACTATATCATGATTATCCTCTACAAGAGAAGGTAAGTCATTAATATACACTAGAAATAGGAATGGGCCGAGAATCGAGCCCTGAGGGACACCCATTAGTACAGGTGAGCCGGAAGAACTTTTACCATTGATAATAACTTTCTGCATTCTATTACTTAAATATGAAATAATAAGTTTAAGCGCTGTGTTCTTGACACCATAGTACTGTAGCTTCCTGATTAATGTCTCATGGTGAACGCAGTCGAAGGCCTTGGAAAGGTCACAAAATATACCCAAAGCATCCTCTGAATTCTCCCATGCACAAAAAATATGTTTAATAAGCTCAACTCTAGCGTCAGTTGTCGAGCGACACCTTGTAAAACCGAATTGATTTCTATGTAGCAATTTATTAATATTAAAGAAACTTAACATCTGATCTAAAATTATTTTTTCAAAAATTTTACTAAATGTTGGTAGTACAGAAATTGGTCTAAAATTGGCGGGGTCTAATGTACTACCAGATTTAAATAAAGGTATAACTTTACTATGTTTCATCAAATCAGGAAACACACCAGATTCGACGCTTGTATTAAATATAGTGGCTAGATAAGGTGCTATTATATCTATTATAGATAAAATAACTTTAAAGGAAATCCCCCTAAATCTGTGGTTTTCTTAACATCAATAGTTTTAAAATATTTAACGATATCTTTTGGCAGTACTCTATGGAATTTAAAAGTATTTGAACAAGCCTTTACATTTTGTTTGAGCAATGATTCGGCGACAGTAGGAGAAGAGTTTAATGATTTAGTTGTCAAAAAAGGAACATCAGTAAAATGTTTCTCAAAAGCCTTTTTAACTAAACCTATCAAGTAGCAACTTCTTGATAGGTTTAGTTAAATAGAAATAGAAACTTTTTTATTCAATATAGATTGTAAATATTACTAATTGAAAGTAGACAATTTCTTTTTGTATTGAGAATGGGCCCACCACCGTAACTAGGCGTAACTAAATTAAACACATGTCGATTAATTTCTTATAATCAATAGATTACAATAGTAATATTAGTTTTACCGCATCTAACGGGAATACTGAGAAATTAACAATTAAAATATGAATTTCACAATAACCATAAAACAAACTAAAAGCGATTGTCTAGTAGTTTTCACCAGTATTATAAGTTAAAATAGTGCACTGGTCAATAGTTAATAGTATAAAAGAAAGTTGTAGGAACATTCAGCATTTAAGCTGAACGCATATTTGTCCGCGCCGCACGCGCCGAATGCGCCGAGTTTTACTGATGGCCTCGCACATTTGCCCGTACGCATCGTCCGCGCCGTACGCAAATCTTTTGTATTACCAACAACTTTTGTAGTTTTTCCAACCACTGGTGTGAAACGGTACAGTTTGATCGCTCGAAATCACTATGGAAAGCAATTTAGTAATAGCCTGCTTATTGACAGAGGAAGAAGAAAATAAAATTCGAAGAAAAAGAAGATTCTGGATTCATAATATTAATTTAAAAAGGCATTTGTATTTAGAATATGAAGGGGCTATACTTTATTTAAAGACTTATTAGATGATGATGAACGATATTTTTAGATATTTGCATTCAACATTTAAGACATTTCAAGAAATTCTACATATACTAAAACAATATATTTCTATGGAAAACTCAAGATTTAGAAAGCCAATTGAACCAGGAAAAAGACTTGTTGTATGTTTGAGGTAAGTATTTTTATTGATAATTAACCGGTTCAGTGCGGATGACACGCCAGGCGTGCCATCGAATACTTTTACGTGTGGCGTATGACACACGAGTCGTGTCTTTTTAAAAATCACTATAACTCGCTAAATTGCTTTTTTGGAAGATTTATCCAGAACAAAATATTCATTATTTTGCAAGTATTTCATCCATGCGACTTCGTTTCTGGATATTTTGAAAATTTGAAATTTTTAGGGGTTGACAACTTTTTTTTAACTTGTACATGGTACTCTTTTTACTTTGTGGGTTTTCAATCATGTTGTGGAAAAATAGTCTAAGTCACAAATAATAGCACTCATGCGATCGCTCACAAACTCTTGTTGTAAATAAATTTCTGGAAAACAAGTGTCCTGTTAAAACAAAACAATGCGTTTGTCTTATTGTTTAATTTTGCTTAAAATGGTTGAAATGCCGTCGTATTACTATCATATGGCCGCATAGACCTACGAAGTACCATGTGCTCTTGTGATATGGTATAAGGTTTATTTTTGCTTGAAACAGTTTGAAACCGTTCATGCATAAAAAAAAGTTCGCTAATAAATAGTCATTTGTCAATCTGCCGCCGTATAGCGCCGGCGTTTGTTTCCTTTTGAAAACACTTGTTTTGCTATTCTTACTAATTAGACGTTTTCGAATCGACTTTACTTTTACATTTGTATAACATTAAATAATATGTAACATTTGTAAATATTAATGAATCATAAACCTTATTTTTTTCCAAATTAAGGTTTTTGATTGTTTGATATTTACAAATATTATTATTAGGTGAAAATTTAATTTAATAAAAACCAAGGTTTTCCAGGGTGATTTCGCTATACCTACTTATATAAATATTTTTTTTTTATAAAACAATAAATAATACAAAAGGTTTGTAATCTCTTTATAAAAAAGTCACTTACTCTCAATTTCAAAGAAAACATTTCAAAAATTGGCAAATATTCTCATGTGGCAGTAACAAAAACAGAAACTTTTTTATTCAATATAGATAATAAATAATACTTATTGAAAGTCACTCTTTTGTTTAATTACCACTGGTTGGGAAAACAAACCTCGGTCCTGGGAAGAACCAGCAAGAAACCATAGATTACCTCCTAATAGATACCGCATCATTGAATATTTGTTCTGTTTTGAGTTCACCAAATGTGGCGGTATACAAGGGTTGCGGGGACATGTCAAATGCGCTGTGATTGGACATTTACAGGTCAAACTTAGAATGCACCAAACCGTAGTGATGGAACAGGGTTGGGACGTTGATCGATAAATTTGGGATTTATTGATTATTGATAAATAAATATATTGATCAATTTTTATTTGATGTATATTAAAAAATAAAACAATCTATACATATATATGTACATTTAATTTATAAATATATGTTTGACTGATTTTTAAAATGGATAAGCTTACTATAAAATTGTCTCACAGAATTCTTAGGATCTGTCTTCCTGGATAAGTAGAATAATCTTATGTCTATGTATTTTGCTATGACACTCTTAGATAAATCAATGACATGAATACAACTTTCGTGATCGAATTTTTTATTTCAGGAAAAATATTCTAATTAACAAAACTGCTTAATGTTTGTGTTACAAAACTTTGACGACCATCTACAGATCTGTACCACTTTTCTAGTGTTTTTACAGAGGATAAACAAGTATTAAATGTTTTGCGTACATAATTATAAGCCACAGTTGAGTAACAATTTATGGTGAGTGTAAAAGTTCTCAACTGTAGTGAATATTTTTTTTCTAACAATTTTGCCTGATTTTCCTTTCAATATTTGACGACGCATAATTTCACCACATTTGACTCCTAAGGAACTTAATACGTCATTGTTTTCGGCTGTTAATAAATTTTCGTTTCCTAATTCTACCAATAATGACTTCAAAGAAACTAATTTTTTTTAACTTTTCTGTTCATTAAGTTGGTTAATTTCATGATTCTTCTATAAAGAAGTTTTTAACTGGAGTATCAAATGCAGATGGCGTATCAGGTATAGGAGAAAATTTTCTGTTTTGTTTTGTAGGCGTTTCTAAGCAATGGCTCTGATTTTAAGGTGTTGGCGAGTTTTTGCGTCTTCCAGCGGTGAATCAGTAATCTGAAATACGTATTCGTTTGTGTTAAAATATTACCAACAATTATTAAGGTACTTATAATACGTTTATTATTCATTTATACAAATTATAATCATGTAATTAATTCTTATTATAATCATAACAATTTTTTTCAACAATATGCCGGCCACAGGAATTTCCGTATTTTTAGCTGCAATATCTGCACTTGCGCCTATGGTAGGGACGGGTGTCTAGAAGTAGTATTATTAATTACACACTACATTTACACCATACGGCACGTCTTAAAAATTTGGATGTACTTAATAATAATAGTAAGATATTACTGAAGTTCATGTAATACTAGAATACCAAATCAAAACAATAATCGCATTAAATCCGTTAAAAATAGTTGGATTTTGACATGTCACATTCACATCTTTTTCCTTTCGGGGCATTTAGGAAACCTATAACACATATGTAGGTACCACAATGATACGTAATTATTTTTATAAAATAATATGACTAAAAAAAAAATATTAAACAATGACCAAACAAATATCGACTTAAAAATCACAACACTATCGATACTCGTGCTGTTGTTAGACAAAGACAACTATTGTAATTTACGTAACGAGTGAAAGGGACATTTCAAAAAGACATCAACGGGTGCTTAATTGTTATCACTTTTCACCAATAATTTTCCAGTATAAGTTGATCTCCGGTGCATCTGAAATAAGTTAACGTGATAAGAATAGAATTTACTTACCGATGAAATGTTATGCCATCTTTTTTATAACTAGATATCTTAGCTGACTTGCCACATCATTTCATTGCACAAGAAGCCATTTGTAATGTATTTTGGATACAAAACTATTTTTAAATTATCAAGAACTCGGACGTGCCTACGGGTCACAAACTTGGTCGATACTGATGTCGTGATTCTTAGCGTCACTTCGTATGCTAGCTACAGCAAGTATGTGTTGCGCGCGGTTGTGGCCCTGTATGCGGAATCTATTAGGAGGTAATCTATGCAAGAAACCCAGCGGGACTTTTTTAAATAACAGCTTACAGTCATGTATGTTACACAATTAACAACGCAACAAATTAGAAATATCTTGGTAGCGATCACCTCATTCCTAGGGGTTATTATCATCCATAAATTGATTAATATTATAAAAACCCTTTTTATACAAAAAACGTTTTTGAACTTTGAGCAGGTCAAATTTAGTATATTTTCTGGAATAGTATAGAATTACTGACTTGGTGGAGTCGAGTAACTGGTACTACTAGCTTGTGTCTGTTCCTAGTATTTACAGAATGAATATCACTTATTTTTGTAAAACTACTTTTATTTTTGTGTACGTACATTACATTTTCATAAATGTATTGAGAGCCAAAGTTAATAATATATTAATTTCCTTAATTTTATGTCGGAGCGACTCTAGGTTTCAAATCATAAATTGCTCTTATGGCCCTCTTCTGTAAAAGAAATTTAATTTCAGTGGCAGCTGCGTGTCCCCATAGCAAAATACCATACGACATTATGCTATAAAAATAGCTAAAGAGCAATGGCAGAAAAATAGTTGAGAAAAATTATAGCGTCTAGAAATAAGTTATATATAAAATGAATTTTATTATTTTTCTATGGTTTTTCAAATAAAAATTTATTTTAATTAAAGCCACAGAAAAAAACAAACATTTTGGGAATATCAAATGACTTAAATCATTTTACTCTATTCAAATGTTGCCATTTAGTATATTCATACTATTTTCGTATACACTTTGTAACACTACCAATACAACACACAAAATATTTTTATATTAAGTTATTATTAGTAATAACTGTACTATCAGTAATAATAAAAATAAAAGTGATATGGCTGAGAATAAGTATCTTACAAAAAATTTCCTACAATAATACATTATCTCAATCATAGTACTATGTAACAATTCCATTTAATTTTATGCTAACACTAGCTTAAATAAAATGTCACTGTTTTTTTACTGGCTTTACAGCTCTGGGTTCTAGCCCTACTGAGAATGTCACTATGATACAAAAGCCCTGGAGCCATGTCAGAAATATATATTCATAGTATGCAAATATATAATAGAGATACAATAATCTAAAAACTTTCAATTATGTATTATTTACTAAGCTAACATCAAACAACCACAGGAAGCATGACTCTTTCCAAGTGACATAGGACATAACCTAAAAAGGTTCAAATGTAAATATCTTTTTTTTGACGCCTTCTCAGTACAAAATTCTTTGACAGAGTTACTAAGAGACTGGCGCTTAACATTTTAAGATATTTTTGATATATAGACGCTACCATTTCTTCTCAACTAATTTTATGTATGAAAGTTTGCCATTGCTCTTTATGGGGGCCCCATTGAAGCTTCGCGTTTAGTGTGATTCCAAGAAAAACGTTTTTTTTTATAGGATAAGGGTGACAAACGAGCACACAGTCCACCTGATGGTAAGTGGTTGCTGCGGCCCATAGACATCTACATCTATCCTGGCTTGCGAATTAAAATGCAGATGCGTTGTCACCCGTGAGGACTAAGATGGAATGCCTCATTTCCAGTAAAAAGGGCCTCCGGCCACCTGCACTCACCAAGCGAAACACAGAGGTAAACCTCTACTTCACGCTGGTATTCTGTGAGGTCGTGGTACCACCCCGGTTCGAGCCGGCCTATCCGTGCGACAGCAAAAGCTGCCGCGTGGTTCTACCACTGTTAAAGTGGTATCGACAAGACTCAGTTCCTCCTCATTTAAAATTACAATAGTATAGAATAGTTTGACATTTGGAGTAATGAATTTCATGCATTTCATTTTAGTGCCATTTAAATGCAAATTATTAACATTGAACCAATTTACTAATTTAGAAATAGCATTATTTACTTCGTAATATTTTAGTAATTGTAGTCTTAATTTGAAAATTAAAGAAATGTCGTCAGCAAATAATACTATATTATGGTTATCCACTACTATGTAAGGTAAGTCATAAATGTATACAGGGAACAGCAAGGGGCCGAGAATTGAGCCTTGAGGCAGGCCCATTTGTACCCTCGACTCGGAAGAGCTCATACTGTTAATGACAACTTTTTGTGTTCTGTTACTTAAATATGAAATAATTAATTTAAGAGCATCACTTCTTACACCATAGTGTTAAAGTTTCCTGATCAATGTTTCATGGTGAACACAATCGAAGGCCTTGGATAGTTCACAGAATATACCCAAAGTATGCTGTGAATTTTCCAATTAATTAAAGATATATTTAATCAACTCAACACCGGCATCAGTTGTCGAGCGACCCCTTGTGAAACCAAATTGATTTTATGAAGTAAATTATTTATATAAAAGAAATTTAACATATTTGATCAAGAATAATTTTTTCAAAAATCTTACTAAGTGTTGATAGTACAGAAATAGGTCTAAAATTGGCGGGGTCTAATGTACTACCAGATTTAAATAAAGGTATTACTTTACTATGCTTTATTAAATCAGGAAACACACAAGATTCGATACTAGTATTAAAAATAATATCTAAATGAGGCGCGATTGTATCTATTATAGACGCAATAACTTTAACGGAAATCCCCCACAGATCTGCAGTTTTATTAATATCAATAGTTTTAAAATATTTTACAATATCTTTTGATAATACTTTATGACATGTAAAATTCCTTGTACACGCATTTACATTTTGTTGAAGTAATGATTCGGCTGAATGAATGAGTGACTTAGTGGTTAAGATCGGAATATCAGTAAAATATTTTTCAAAAACCATTGCAACATCCTGATCTAATTCAGTTAATTTGAGGTTAAAACTTAACTGGTGGTTTGAATTGCGAGAGTTGATCCTATCAGTTTCGTATTATTTATACTCCATGTCATTTTAATTTTATTAGAAGCGGTCTTAATTTTCTTGCTCAAATGCAAAGACAAAGACGTGGCTGTGGAGCACACTTTTAAATATTTTTTTTACATATTCCCTAAATTCTACGCTGGGATTACATGACCTTTCATGGTAAAGATCATATAACATTTGTCTGCTCTTATGAACTCCTACTGTCGCCCATTCATTGAATGCCTTCCGACTATATGTATGTAAGTCTATATTATTCACCAGTGGACTTTGACAGGCTGTAATGAATGATGGATGAATGAATAATATTGAATATTTTACTACAAAATACCCATGTTTAACGATTTTAACGGTGCCGGCGGGGATATAACCCATGATTTGAAGTGCTGATTTAGCACGTGCTTGGTGATGAAGGAAAACATCGTGAGGAAACCTACATGTCTGAAAAATTAAAAATATATTTCGAAACATGTGAAGTTTTCCTACACCCATTGAGGCCAGTGAGGCATTGCCCTATAACCCTCTCACCAATGAGAGGATCCCTGTACCCAGTTTCTATATGTTAGTCCGGGTAGGAGACAAGAATTCATCTTCTCTCCATTTTATATTCCCTCCCTAAACAGTCCACTGTTGGACAGGGATCTCATAAAACGATAAAATTACTGTCATATGTATATCATAGTGAGTATGTGTGTAATTGCACCGGCCACAAAATCTCATCACTTCGCGAGTTGACTGGCAGAGAATGTCGGTAGGCATTAATTCGCCCTTTGTTACCCCATTTATTAAGGTGTTAACAATAAAGGGTAGAAAATAAAATAAATAAATAAACTTAATTTGTTGCAGTGGGTGCGGCAGGGCACAGAGCTGTTCAACCAGAAGCCGGACCGCGGCATCGAGTTCCTGCAGGAACACGGCGTACTGGCCAGCCCACTCGACCCTCACCAAGTCGCTATATTCCTACGAGAAAATCCCGACTTGGATAAGAAAATGATAGGTGGGTGTCAATTTTTTTGTCAATTTCACCACCCTCTTTAGGGATGATTTCCGTGATCAAAGCTATCCTATTTCCTTCCCCGGGACTTACTCTATCTTAATACCAAATTTCATCTAAATTGGTTCAGCGTGAAGAGGTACATTTGCTCACGTGGCGATAAATGATGGTTCCCCCCACCACACCCGCAATACACCCTACCGCCCTGCGCGCGACGGACCGCACAATTTTCTATCGTCGTTACCTTTATAATACTTGACCAAATTACGTAGTTTAAAAGGCAAAGTTTATTTACTTTGAATATCAGAAGCGATTAAAGTATTTATTCTGATGAAATCAATTTTTTACTGCAAAATGTGCATTGGAAATAAAGTATCAAATGTCATTTGTGTATTTATAGTTCACTATGTTAATAATAATGGCCGCGGCCTTTTTTTCGAACTATTTAGGAGAAACAATTGCACCGCACGCCAAAATAGCTCGCAGATGACAGGTTTTTTCAGACTTACTTAACATTTAGCCTATGTGTTGTTCTGACGTATGAGCTATATTATTGTAAAGTTTCATTAAAATACATTCTGTAGTATTTGCGTGGAAGAGTAACATCCATCCATACATCCATTCATCCTCACAGACTTTCACGTTTATAATATTAGTAGGATGCCTTCTATGATAGCCTTTTTTAGTAAGTGTATTGTTGGATCGTCAAGAGAGCCAAAATTCCCTTAATGATAACATTGCTTATGGAGAGTCTGTAGAATTTTACTTCCGCATTTTGGGAATGGATATACCTACAATTATTTTGAAAACTTTACCAAACTAGCAATAATTGTGTTTTTTTTAATTTTTATCGTTTAATAAGCTAACAGTATTAGCTCTGGGGTTAAGGGTCGGTTGTAAATTTGACAGTACGTTAATTCGAGTTCGATCCCTGCTGGCATCAATGAAATTGTTAATTGCAATTCTGACTTTTATCACCTGCATGTAGATGAACAAAATATTTTGAGGACATATGGCCTTGACACAGTGAAGAACGCGGCGGACTAAAAGCCTCATATCCTTCTCAGAAATTAGAGAATTCGTGTGTCCAGCAGTGGGACGTATTATAAAGTAATTATTGATGGTGTAGGCTATTTTCTTCTTCTCGTGCTGTGTCTATCACTTTAAGTCAAAGTGACCGTGACACCACGAGACTTAACGACATCTTAAAATTGAGTAGCGTTTGATGACCAATGGTGTAACAAATAATTCCACCTCAGTCCCAAGTAGCGATATCTGGTGAGCGGAAGATTATTAGCCGTGATTGGTGCAGGCGAATACATCTGCAAGCGGTCGTCGCGAGACGAGGAGGAGGGGGGCATGTCGGTGCTGTCCGCGTTCGCGGAGAGCTTCGAATACTCGCAGCTGCGCATCGACCAGGCGCTGCGCCTCTACCTCGAGACCTTCCGGCTGCCCGGCGAGGCGCCGCTCATCTTCCTCGTCATGGAGAAGTTCGCCGAGCGCTGGCACGTCAGTACACGCACACGCTCACGCTTCTGCACGACAAGTTATCCCCACACATTCAGCTAATATCCACTACGTACTAGAATAGACACCACGAACAAAATCTGTGCAGCAGTGTGGGGCTCGTGGTTGGAGGCACAGAGTACCTATTCTATGGCACAAACTAAGTGAGTTTAAGCCCGTGGGGTTTAACGTGTGTTGCAAACAACTACTTCTCAGTATCTCTTCTAGTACGTTGTAGATTATACGTCACTGGCTCCACGTTATGAATTTCTCCTGTATTGTGGGGGTAGTTTACATACATGAATTTCACGAGGACAAACATTCAGACCCGGAACCATTATTCATATGCTATACAAATACTTCATCACTCTGGATTTGAACCCGCGGCCCTTAGCGCTGCAAGTCATTGCTAAGCCACTGCGCCACAGAGCCATCAAGACAAATGTTAGTCCGAAATTATTATTGTCAGTCATTATAAATCCATAATTATTAATAAGACTTCAAGAATTTAATAAATCATCGTTGACAACTGGACATCTGGCAATCTTCGAGATTTCAATATGGTAACGCCAGTTAACAATCTAATTTATAAATCTAATAGAATACTTGGTACATAACTTTAACCCCCTCCCTTCCCTAATCCTTTATATGTGCACGCACAGCTGTTGAAGGACGCAAGCGCCACGCAACGGAAATCCAGTTACAATCGAACAAAACCCGCGACTGCTCACTACATGAGGACATTACGTCCTTCGCCCCCCGCTTTAATATTAATTATCACCGGACATTGCGTCCTTGTAATTTCACAAATGTGACGCGCTTTCCGCGATTACAATAAGTCGAGAGTTGAGAACTGTGTGATATCCTAGAACTGATCTAAGAGTGCGAGTGCCGATCCACGTGGTGACCAGCTGACGCTTCGGGAGGCTGGCGAGGCAGTCCCTCACAAGGTTAGTGCGTGCATTCCACTCTCATCCATTTTCCTTGCTCTGCTTGTTGTATGTACCAAATACAGTACACAAAACTTTATCGAAGAACTCAAGTTATTGGCGCGTCCACAATATAAAAATTTATATAACAAACACACAGTCCACCTGATAGTAAATAGATAATGTGATCCATAGCTATCAATTTTTTTATTGACAAACTTTATTGAAACTTACGCAATGTATTATAAAAAAAAAGGACTAAAATATTTTCATCCAGCCAACCATAGGGCCGTGAGCCGTGTAATGGCGGTTAAGAATATCCACTACCCCATATCTTCCCGTGGGTGTCGTAAGAGGCGACAATGGGAAACAGGCAAGAGATGAGCAGCAGCATCTTCCTGATAACAGCAACATTAAAAAGCTGCGGTTGCCAACCCACTCGCCAAGCGTGGAGACTAAGGCAAATATACCCCATGATGAAAGTTAGGAAGAGACGACCCCTAGTCCCCGGCGGCCCCGCTATTCCTGGCTACGGTGGCGAACGGCGGGGCAGGGGGTGCTAAGAATCTCCGGTGGAGGTTCGGTTGCCACCTAAGACTACTCGACCATGCAACATACAACGCACGCACCCTAAGGTCTGACGAGAAGATCGTGGAGCTGGAAGAAGAGAGACAAGTTACGCTGGCATATTATAGGATTATCCGAGGTCCGAAGAGAGGGGGAGGACACGATAATCCTCGAATCCGGCAACTTGTTCTATCACCGGGAGGGCGACTGTCGGATTTATCGTCCACAAGTCACTTGTTAACAACGTTGTAAAGATTGTGAGTGTGTCGACGAGGGTTGCGTACCTTATACTCAGAATCACCAAACGGTATTCGCTGAAGGTCATACAGGTTTACACATCAACCTCGGCACATCCCGATGAGGAGGTGGAGGTAATGTATAAGGATATATCTAGAGCCATGCATTCCTCCAAAACCCACTATACGGTGTTAATGGGAGACTTTAATGCAAAACTAGGCACAAGAGAGAACGGTGAGCTGAAGGTAGGGAAATTTGGAATAGGGTAACGGAATCCAAGGGGCCAGCAGCTGGCCGACTTCATGGAGAAAGAGAGACTCTTTATTTCAGAAGCGGACTCACAGGAAGTGGACCTGGTAAAGCCCCGACGGTTCGACAAAAAATGAGATTGAATGATTTCTTATATTTACGCGAACACTACACATTTAAATAAAACTAATTTTACGGATTTTATCGCGTACTTAACGCGATAAAATCCGTAAAATTAGTTTACCGACTTTAAAATGAGATAAAAAAAATGAGATTGACTTCATTATGACGACAACTGTTTAGTGATGTCTCAGTAATCGCGAGGGTTAAAACTGGCAGCGATCACCGAATGGTGAGAGGCACACTTAACCTAAACGTTATGTTGGAGAGGTGACGTCTAATGAAGTCAACGCTCCGTCCCCCTCGTGCTCTAGTCGAAACCTGTCCAAACCTGAGTCCGGAAACCTTTTAACTCAAGTTACAAAACCGTTTTCAGTGCCTAGAAGAGTGCAATGAAGTGGACGATAGGAATGATAAGCTCGTGGAAACTGCTCATGCGGTCGGAGCTAAGTTCTACAAGACCCGCCGCAGAAGAACACAAAACTGTCCGATCATACTCTTAATCTCATGGCTGTTAAACGGCAAATGAAGCTGCAGTGTTCAACAGATTTGACAGCATACAGGCAACTGAACAGACAGATCTCCAATTCCATGCGGTGGAACTTACGCAACTTCAATACAACTTGTATTGAAGGAGCGATCGAGCGGAACCAAGACTCCAAAGTCTTTGCCAGAGAACTGTCTGCCAGAGCCAACTGTCAAAGCTGAAGACCGAGTGTGGCAGCATCGTTTCCGGGATACCTGAGATTTTGAGTGAGATTGAGAGGTTCTATGGGCAGTTGTACACGTGATCGTTGGAGTCACACGCAAGTGTGAGTAAAGATCTAAGAGCGAGTCTTATCCGACACTATTCCGAAGATATCCCGGACGACAGTCTGAGCGAGATTAGAATGGCTCTCCAGCATCTTAAAAATGGCAAGGCCCCAGGTGAGGATAGAATTACAGCGGAGCTTCTGAAAGTGGGTGGAAAACCGGTACTTGAAGACCTTTAGAAGCTCTTTAATTCCGTCCTCCATGGTGGCACTACTCCGGAGGCGTGGAACATAAGTGCGGTGGTCTTGTTCTTCAAGAAAGACGACAACACTCTCTTAAAGAACTACAAACCGAATTTACTTCTGGGCCGCGTCTACGTGCTGTTTTCGAGAGTCATTATCGAATCGTCTCGCACGCAGACTCGACGACTTCTAGCCTCCCGAACAAGCCAGTTTCCGAAAAGGCTTTAGTACCATGGACCACATACACATCCTTAGGCACATTGTACAGAAGACAGATGAGTACAATCTGACTTTGCCTTTCGTATGTGGACTATGAGAAAGCTTTTGATTACGTCGAAATTTGGGCGGTGCTACAGTCACTTCAGCGGTGCCATGTTGACCATATATCGAAGTGCTGAAGTGTTTCTACAGTAGGGCTACGATGGCTATCCGAGTACAGAATCGGAGTACGAAACCTATCCAACTGCAGAGAGGTGTAAGAGAGGGTGACGTTATATCCCCGAAACTCTTCACCGCTGTATTGGAAGACGTTTTCAAGCTGCTGGACTGGAAATGATACGGTATTAACATCAATGGTGAATATATCACTCACCTTCGATTTGCTGACGATATAGTCTTTATGGCAGAATCGCTGGAGGACCTAAGCACTATGCTCAATGACCTTAATAGTGTCTCCCAACGGATAGGTCTTAAGATGAACATGGACAAAACAAAGGTTATGCTTAATGTCCATGTCACACCTATGCCGGTAATTGTTGGGAGCACTAGCTCAAAGTTTTTTTATATGATAGGGGTGACAAACGAGAGCACAGTCCACCTGATGGTAAGTGGTTGCTTTCATCCATAGACATCTACATTTAGCCTCAATAAAGAATCAAAATGCAGATGCGTCGTCACCCGTGAGAACTAAGATGGAATGCCTCTTTTCCAGTAAAATGGGTCTCTGGTTCTCTACACTCATCATACGAAATAGCAGCGTTAAGCTGCTATTTTAAGCTGGTGTTCTGTGAGAGCGTGGTAGTTCCCTGGTCGAGCCGACCTATTCGTGCTACAACTACACTACTAATATAGCTGCAGCATGGCTCTACCACGTATAAAAGTTGATGACTAGTATGTTTACCTGGGACAAATAGTCCGACTAGGTAAGTCCAACTTCGATCGAGAGGTCAATCGACGGATTCAACTCGGCTGGGCAGCGTTCGGGAAACTACCACACATCTTCTCGACAGGTATACCTCAAAACGTGAAAACGAGTTTGTACAACCAGTGCGTGTTGCCAGTGATAACTTATGGATCTCAGACGTGGTCCTTCACTGCTGGCCGTATGTCGACGCTCAAGATCGCTCAGCGAGCTATGGAGAGGGCTATGTTCGGAGTTTCTCTGCGTGATAAACTTAGAAATGAGTATATCCGCAGTAGAACCAGAGTAACCGACATAGCCCAACGGATTAGTAAGCTGAAGTGGCAGTGGGCCGGCCGTATAGCTCGAAGAACCAACAACCGATGGGGAAGAGAGTTTCTCGAGTGGCAGCCTCTTACCGGTAGGCGAAATGTAGGGCGACCCCCACTAAATGGAGTGACGACCTGGTAAGACATGCAGGAAGTCGATGGATGCAGGTGGCTCAGGACCATGTTTTGTGGCATTCTTTGAGGGAGGCCTATGTTCAGCAGTGGACTTGTGAAGGGCTGTAATGGTAATGATAATGATGATGGACCTCAAGACAGTGATATAATGTCGAAGGCGGTTACAGAAAAATTTCTAACCTCAATGATCAAAATGCAGATGCGTTGTCAATCCAGTGAACTAATATTGAATACCTCGTCAAATTAATACCAATAAAAAGAATCTTCCTAGGTGGTATCAATCTCTTTCCTATCTCTGCCGCCAAACAGCGGTGAAATAAAGCAGTGCATGCTTTTTGCCGTTATGAAGGATGTAGATAGCCAGTATAATTACAGACAATTCCATCTTGGTCCTCGGAGATGGCAAACAATCTATAGCCTTCTTTGTTTGAAGTTGGTTGCAGATGTCCTTGGGCTTTAATAGCCACTTAGTATTATGTTCATTTGTCACTACAAAATTATAAAAGAAAACTGTTCACAAATGACAGTCAAAATTGTACAAATATTTGTAACAAACGTTTGGTTGTGAATTCATCATTGGCTCTGTCAGCCATTTCAAGTCCACCACTGGACATAGACTGACATGCATTCCTTGAAAGAGTTACCGATACAACCCCGACTCAAACACCACAGACTGGTGATGAATGGCGGAATTATTTGTGCGGGGGACATCTCTGCACATTTCAAACCTTGCACACCATATATATTATATATATTAACTCTGTGTTCTTGCATAAGCCATGTCCCGTTAATTGATTATTAATTACCGAGAAATGTGAATGTAATTCACAATTTTTTTTTAATGTTTATTATACAAAAATACATTCGGTTATTTCTTACACTACTTTCGCCAAACTGCAGGGCAATTTGTTGACGAATACGTCACCCACTTACATTCTATGTACCTACTGTAATTAATAACTTAATCTTAACTTACAACTTAAAATGGAAGAAAAAAAATAACAATAAAAAAATAGAAAAATGAAATTTATGCTTAGCAGTACTATCATATACTTTATTATATTTAAACTTATATAATTAAGTATATAGCAGTACTATCTATATACTTAATTATATTTAAACTTACACGTATTTAAACTTATTAATAATTTCTCATTTAACTATTAATTAAGACTATAGTATTAACACGTATCTAGCAACCACGCTTTCAACTTCCTTTTAAATTTTTCTTTATTTTTACATTCGTCTTCAAAAAATATCTCTTTAAAAATACGTGGTACTAGATATTTCCTCGTCCTCTTGCCGTAATAATTGTTAACCCTCAAATGCTCAACATATTTCTTTCGAGAAGTAATTCTAATATTTTTGCTAAATGTCCGAACTGTTTTAAACTCTAGATTTAAATTGATCTATTGCAATTAAGTACTTAAGTGTTACATGTATAGGTAATATTCTAAAATTTTTAAATAAATTATTATAGTTTCGGTCAATGTTATATTTTTCTTTTGTTTTTTTATCAATAAACAATTTTATTAACTTGTAGCTTAAGAATTTTATCTATATATGTTTCAAAAGTACGTCCATATGCAATTAGTCCGTAACTCAGGGCTGAATCGGCTAGTGCATAATATAGCATTTTTAAGATTGACCTGCTAACTATATGTTTTAAGTTATTACCCTATATAATATGGATCTTAATCTATCACATACAATGTTAATATGCAGTTTCCAACTAAAATTACAGTCTATTGTTAGCCCTAAGTACTTCTAACTATTCACAAATTCTATGGTTGTACATTTGCATAGTTCCAATTTATTATGTAAGCACTCGTACGAATGACCAAAGATATTTATTTCTTCACTAGGTTTTCACATATGGAGGTTGGAGAAGCATACACTTTGTCTTGCCGTTGTCATGTGCCCATTTTAGTATACTAATGAAATCATCCTGCACCCTCTCCTCTATAACTTTAACGTCCCTGTCGGCGTACATTAGGCACGCGTCATCGGCGTACATATAGGTGGAACAATGTTTTACAACGTTATTAATGCTATTCACGTGCATGATGTACCCGACAGGTCCGAATACGGAGCCGGTTGGCACACCCAGTGTTACGGCCAGCAGCTGCTTATCTAACAGTAGAGTCTCCCGGGCCCATAGAGGAAGAACCTACAAGCAGATGTTGGTCGGGCCTCCTACAGGCCAAAGTGGAAAGTTTCCAATTACAATAAACAATCAGGGGGGAGCGTTCTATTCTATTAAACCGAGCTTACTTACCTCTATCCAAGGCGACTGGTCCCTCAGGATTCGGTCAGGTCGCATGTGGTTGTATAGTGCTAGGAAATTAAGGGTCAGTGATGTGTATCTGGGTGTGGCTGGTAGTGTTATTGACCTTATTAGACCGTTACCCTCTGCAGCAGTTCGGACCTCAGCACCTCTCCAAACTGCGGTATCCTTCCGAGGCGCCGACCACAGTCACTTCTTCGTTAGTCACGATGACAGTCCAGTAACTCTGTCGTACGATTAACTACCTTACAGAAGCCACTAACTCTCGTTTGTTATAACGCTTAACCCGCGAAACGAACACAGAACGTACTGATCAAAGGTCATTACCGTTTCGCGTGGCCACAGTTATTTCTAGAATATCAAATATCGCACTAGCTATTATTGTCGAATGCACTTATACAGATTCTGAGTTAGATACAATAAGTCCCGGTTGAAGCTATCAAGCAAGGAATGCGCGTTACGTATCCTCAACCGTATATTTCCTAGATGCGCGTGTCGTATTTCGCTTCCGACTTCCCGACAAAAAGAGAGCGTGCCGCCTATAGCAGCGCTGAATTTGGACTTCTATTTTTTCTAGCGCGTTCTCGACACCCACCGCTCAACACGCTCGGCCGAACTTCATCCCGTATCGCGCCGAGCCGAGTGCCATCTAGCGTCGATTCTTGACATTAGCGCTTTGGCGCGAACAAACCCCCGTCCCGGACATAAGGATTTAGGTCCGCGAGCAAACCGGTCAGCGGGACAGGGTCGCGACGGCAAGTTGCAAGACCGAATCTACAACCAAACTAGGCCACCTTACGCACCCCATCAGATCTTGCAACCCTAACCAACGCTTCAAAATTACAGCCCCAACGTGGGCTAGCCGGAGGGTTGAACTGGATGCCCTCCCTGGACATCGCAGCACATAAATAAGTCCTATTCCTAGACAGAAGTCCGACGCCCTCCTTCAAATACCTATCTGCGCTCCTATGATTAGTTCCGCAATCCGAACGGATCAGGTCTGCAAACAGCGACGCTACACGAAGCGGCGCAGAGGGACCTCCTAAGCTTCAGTGCAGAGAGCACCCCCGAATTCCCCATGAACGTCGTCTGTGGACAGCCGAACGAAACGCACAGATAGTCCCTAGTATGAATTTTCAAACAAGTAGGCCTAACCAAACCATCCACCATATAATCATATACCAAATGGTGCGACAGCCGATTTCCATCTGATTATCTAAAACTAGCCAGCCTGTTAGACCAGTAGTCCTATGCTCATATTTCAACTAATTTTTCAAAAGCATCAATGTTCAAGTACAGAATCAATTCAACCAAATTAATCACCGATGCACATAGGTCAACTTGACAAAGTAAACAAAACAGTAAACGTAAGAGACAGCCCTATTTCTCATTTCAAATAAATATCTTAGACAGTGCCAACAAAATGTAAACCAAAAGAGAATTGACTCTTATTCCCTTCGGCACAAATAGGGTTATCTAATTTCAGCCTTCCTTTTCACAAAGCAAATGATTAAACACTATGACAAAACATATACATAATTTTCAAAATAGCGCGTCATTCAATTTCAAATGAATTCAAACCTTCCTTTCAGCAAACAGACACAACAATCAAATACAAACAAAGCATACGCACAAGCATTCAAAAGGGCACGTAATTCAATTTCAATTTTCCGTGCAACAACAAACACAGTGGTCAAGTATATTTACAAAACATATGCAGCAGCATTTAAAGGAGTATTTTAAATTAAATTCTTTTAATCACAACCGCTACAAATATGAAAATTTCGCGGAAAACGCAAAAGCATTTTTAATTTTAAGTTAAAGAATTTTTAACTAAGTGCTCGACCAAACCAAATCTAATACCCCCTGACAGCGTGATTCAACGCTCCAGGGGAGCCCTAATCTTCCCACCACCAAGTGGAGGCCACACGGCGTGAACCCGAGACTAATAGAGCGCAACCGCTAACAGTCGCCACTCGGGTTGTACGCCCTCACTGAGGCCGTCGGCAACAGAACAGCTTGACAAGTGGACTGTTGACGGCTTAAGGCTCAGTGGAGGCGGCCGTGGTGGGAGCTAAGGCGGCAGCTAGCTAGGGCCGCCTCCATCAAAAGGGTACAGTGGTACACCAGTCGCGGCCACTCAGCTAACGGGAGTGAGAAGGGTCTAGCGAACTGATGAGTGACCTTAAAGTTCCTCTCCACACGCTGAGAGGGGGTGATGACACCCCCGCCCCTGGGGGAATTACCCCCCGACTGGTCGGGGGAGGGACCCCTTTCAAACCTAGGGGCCTGGTGGCTAGCCGGCGGGCGCCGAGCGTCGCCCGTCAGAGGGCGTGGCAGAGCGCCCCTGCCCGTGGGGGTCGAGGGCCTGGCAGAGCCCCGAGAGGAGACGCCGTTCGCACCCAGGCACAGAACTGCATGGTGATTGCCCTGGCAATGCAGATAGGGCCGCCGATGCGGACAGTCGCGCTGGAGGTGCCCTTCCAAACATGAGTAGCACCAGCGGCGCTCCTTGGCGATAATTCGCCTCGCCGGAACCGGCTTACCTAATAATTTCGGGCAAGACGTTACCCGGTGATCAGATGCTCGACAATAGGAGCAGGGGGAGGGGCTGACGACGACTTGCCCGGCGGATTCCGCCTCTCACTGGGCACGGCTCGTAAGTCGTCAACGGTGCCCGCCGCGTGCTCGATCTGCCGGCACTGCTCCTCCAAAAACCGCAGCAGGTCATAGAAGGGCGGAATATAGGAGGCCTCGTCCCCGCCGTACCTCTCCTCAAAATGTATTCGAAGGTCGAGAGGTAGACGAGACAGCACGATGCGGAGCAACAAAAAGGCCCATTCGCCCACTGGTAAATCCAGCCGCCTCAACGTATTACAGGCCACCAAGACTGGATTCACCAGGTCCGGACGTAGTTTGTCCCGGTCACTAAGCAGCGGGAGGCTTAGAAGAAGCTTAACATATTCGTCCGCAATTCGCCGGACGTTGGCGTATCTTCTAGCTAGGAGGTCCCGAGCAGTCTGGTAGGCGTCGTCCGACAATCTCAAATGGCCGACGATGCTCAGGGCCTCCCCCTCCAGTGAGGCCAGGAGGTACGCCATCTTCTGGCTCGGGGTCAAGTCACTCCGGGCGTCCACTAGGCTGTCGAAAAGACCAACGAAGGCAGCCATTCGGAAAGGACCCCGGAGAACCTTGGCAAGTCCAGAGTTGGGAGTCGTCCCAACAGCTCCGGCTGAAGCTGCTTCCGAAAGGACTCGGGCAGGCCACTCATCCGAGCTTCACGCGCCTCCTCGGCATACCTGCCTTCAGCCTCGATCAACTCGTCCGTGAGCGAAAAGAACTGCTCGTAGTCCGCGAAGAAGAAGTGCAGGACTCCCTTTTCCACATCCGAATCCTCGAGCTCAGCGTAAGCCTCCTCCACTGTGGCCTTTCGAGCATCGACCTGCTCGAACTGCTTCATCAAGTTATGGACCCTATCCGGTCGACCTATCAAAGCATGGGCGCTGGTGGCCCAGCGTAACTCAGTCCGCAGGCAACGGATTAGCAGCTTGGGCGATGACATCACTATTAAATACAAATTACGACGCGGCTCGAGCACAATTACAAAAATAACAAATACAAAAAAAAAATAACAGCTAACAGTTCCTATCAAATCGAGTTGAATAGAAATTACACAAATAAGAATTACTACTTATCAAACCAAATACAAGTTAGTACAAAAGAAAAGACACAAATCAAATTAACAAATAACAAATACTAGTGCGATCAAATCAAGTTAAATTCAAATTGCGTAAATACAAATTACTACTCTTTAGTTCAAATACAAATTACAATACAAACGAAGATACACATCACGGTCGATCAACAAAAAATGCCTAGCTCGGAAATCGACCCTTCGATAGCAATCCACTACAACTATCCGACAACGATAATTAACCGATTACGTAAAAATAACCATCTACCTACATGACGCAAACTCCCGCTTGCGCACTAAACGGGCGCGGCTTTTCAAATTTACCCGCTAACAACAAAAAAGCAAGCCACAAAAGAAAAGAATTTTATTATTGCGTATATAATTAAAAAAAAAATATTTTTACGTATTACCGACGGGCGTGATTGTAGACACAAAATTAAACCAATCAACCCAACGCTCCCTGCCACCAAAATTGTTTAATTTTTATCAAACACTATGGTCGGGATCGACCGGGAATCGATCCCGGAACCACGCTCTGCTACCAAATGTTACGGCCAGCAGCTGCTTATCTAACAGTAGAGTCTCCCGGGCCCATAGAGGAAGAACCTACAAGCAGATGTTGGTCGGGCCTCCTACAGGCCAAAGTGGAAAGTTTCCAATTACAATAAACAATCAGGGGGGAGCGTTCTATTCTATTAAACCGAGCTTACTTACCTCTATCCAAGGCGACTGGTCCCTCAGGATTCGGTCAGGTCGCATGTGGTTGTATAGTGCTAGGAAATTAAGGGTCAGTGATGTGTATCTGGGTGTGGCTGGTAGTATTATTGACCTTATTAGACCGTTACCCTCTGCATCAGTTCGGACCTCAGCACCTCTCTAAACTGCGGTATCCTTCCGAGGCGCCGACCACAGTCACTTCTTCGTTAGTCACGATGACAGTCCAGTAACTCTGTCGTACGATTAACTACCTTACAGAAGCCACTAACTCTTGTTTGTTATAACGCTTAACCCGCGAAACGAACACAGAACGTACGGATCAAAGGTCATTACCGTTTCGCGTGGCCACAGTTATTTCTAGAATATCAAATATCGCACTAGCTATTATTGTCGAATGCACTTATACAGATTCTGAGTTAGATACAATAAGTCCCGGTTGAAGCTATCAAGCAAGGAATGCGCGTTACGTATCCTCAACCGTATATTTCCTAGATGCGCGTGTCGTATTTCGCTTCCGACTTCCCGACAAAAAGAGAGCGTGCCGCCTATAGCAGCGCTGAATTTGGACTCCTATTTTTTCTAGCGCGTTCTCGACACCCACCGCTCAACACGCTCGGCCGAACTTCATCCCGTATCGCGCCGAAACAGAAACAGAAACAGAAACTTTTTTATTCAATATAGATTATAAATAATACTTATTGAAAGTCACTCTTTTGTATAATTACCACTGGTTCGAAAAAAACCTCTGTCCTGGGAAGAACCAGCAAGAAACCCAGCGGGACTTTTTTTTTAAATAACAGCTTACAATCATGTATGTTACACAATTTAACAACACAACAAATTAGAAATACCTTGGGAGCGATCACCTCACTTCCAGGGGTTATTATCATCTATAAATTATTTAATATTATAATAACCCTTTTTATACAAACTTAGTTTAATAAAGTTTTTGAACTTTGAGCAGGTCAAGTTTTATATATTTTCTGGAATTTTGTTGTAAATCGTATACATCGCCCCAAGAATGAATCACTGACTCGATGGAGTTGAGTAACTGGTACTACTAGCTTGTGTCTGTTCCTAGTATTTACAGAATGAATATCACTTATTTTTGTAAAACTACTTTTATTTTTGTGTACGTACATTACATTTTCATAAATGTATTGAGAGGCCAAAGTTAATACATTAATTTCCTTAAATTTTTGTCGCAGCGACTCTTTAGGCTTTAAATCATAAATTGCTCTTATGGCCCTCTTCTGCAAAACAAATATAATTTCAGTGTCAGCTGCGTGTCCCCATAGCAAAATACCATACGACATTATGCTATGGAAATAGCTAAAGTAAACTAGTCTAGCTGTTTCAACACTAGTTAGACTTCTAATCTTTTTTACAGCATATGCTGCAGAACTAAGTCTGCTTGCTAGCTTTGATATATGGGGGCTCCATTGAAGTTTCGCGTCTAGTGTGATTCCAAGAAAAATGGTGGTATCTACAAGACTCAGTTTCTCCCCATTTAAAATTACATTAGTATTTAATTGTTTGACATTTGGAGTCATAAATTTCATACATTTCGTTTTAGTGCCATTTAAATGCAAATTATTGACATTGAACCAATTTACTAATTTAGATATAGCATTATTTACTTCGTCCTATTTTAGCAAATGTCGACTTAATTTGAAAATTAAAGAAGTGTCATCTGCAAATAATACTATATCATGGTTATCTCCTACTATGTAAGGTAAGTCATTAATATATACAAGAAACAGAAACGGGCCGAGAATTGAGCCTTGAGGCACGCCCATCTGTACCATCGACCCGGAAGAACTCATACTGTTAATGACAACTTTTTGCGTTCTCTTACTTAAATATGAAATAATTAATTTTAGAGCATCACTTCTTACACAGTAGTGTTGAAGTTTCCTGATTAATGTTTCATGGTGAACACAATCGAAGGCTTTGGATAGGTCACAAAATATACCCAAAGCATCTTGTCAATTCTCCCATGCATTAAATATATATTTAATCAGCTCAACACCGGCATCAGTTGTCGAGCGACCCCTTGTGAAACCAAATTGATTTTTATGAAGTAAATTATTTATATTAAAGAAATTTAACATTTGATCAAGAATAATTTTTTCAAAAATCTTACTAAGTGTTGGTAGTACAGAAATAGGTCTAAAATTGGCGGGGTCTAATGTACTACCAGATTTAAATAAAGGTATTACTTTACTATACTTCATTAAATCAGGAAACACACCAGATTCGATACTAGTATTAAAAATAACAGCTAAATGAGGCGCGATTGTATCTATTATAGACGCAATAACTTTAACGGAAATCCCCCACAGATCCGCAGTTTTCTTAACATCAATAGTTTTAAAATATTTTACAATATCTTTTGATGATACTTTATGAAATGTAAAATTCTTTGTACACGCATTTACATTTTGTTTAAGTAATGATTCGGCGACCGCAGGAGAAGAATTCAGTTCCGAGCCAAGTGCCATCTAGCGTCGATTCTTGACATTAGCGCTTTGGCGCGAACACCCAGTGTTACATCAACTTCTGCCCCAATCGTACCATTGATCATAGTGCGTAGTGTTCGGTTCTTCAAGTAATTTCGGAACCATTTGTTCATTGGACCTCTAATCCCACACTCTTGCAATTGCTTCAAGAAGCATTTCGTGATCCAACGTATCGAACGCTTTTTTAAAATCAATGAACAATACAATGACATACTTTTTACTGTTTAGTTCATCGTTAACATCATCGGTAAATCGTGCCAGTGCTGTAGATGTACTGTACGTTTTTCTAAAACCATGCTGTGCGTTAGATATTATATGATTTTTTTCCAGAAACATCCTAATTTGCTTAACTATTATTTTTTCAACTACTTTATTTATGACTGACAATATAGCAATGGGCCTTTAATTTGAATATTCTAAATGATTACCTTGTTTAAATATTGGACGAATAATTGCATTTTGTAAGTTATTTGGATATACACTGCTTTGTACACACATATTTACAAATTTAGCAAGCGATGGACTGATCTCTTTCTTTACATACTTTAAATCTTTTACTCTTATTTCATCTATACCTGGTGATTTATTATGGCCTAATTTATCTATAATTTTTTCAATTTCGTTAGATGATACTTCTTGGTAACGGAAAGAAACGTTACTCGGATCCACATAAGTGGTACGATCAATAAGTTTACAGTCACAGTAATGTTTTATTTTATCAATTTCCACCGTAAAAGATTTAGCGAAATTTGAGCATATATTATATTAGTCACTGTATCTGTCTTACCTAAATATTTCATAATAACCGTATCTAAATTGTTCTTTCCTAACCAACCATTGATAGTTGCCCAGATCTTCCTACAGTCTCCTTTACAATTCAAAATTTCGTTTTTCCTAGTTTCTGTGCCGCGTGTATTCTAACCTATAAATCATATTTTTGGTATTAGCCCGCCACTTCCTAAACAAATAATCTCTTCGGTCTATCATCATTTTTAATGTATGATTAATCCACGGCTGTGCTACTCGTTTATGTTTGCTTAATTTTATAGCTATTGTGGACTCCTCATAAATATTTTTAAACAAAATACGTAACCTGTCGTGAAGTAATAACGGGCAGTTAAGTATGAATAAATTATTCCAATTTATCTATTTTAATTTTTTTTAACTAATTTATCGTTTAAAACATTCGTATAATTATCACTATCGCACTTCGTTTCGTATCCATCGAACGCTAAATTAACTCCTACCATATAGTGATACGACAACTTACACGTGAGCATGTGTGCGTTAGCGCGCGCATCGCTGCGCACCCACACATGATCGATACATGACGCAGTTAAAACACCGGCGTACACTTCTTCTCTTGTATATTCATTGATAACGCATTGCATTCCTCGTTCACATAACATGTTTTTATACTTTTCCACGATGCTGCTGTTTTCCATTATATTTATATTTGTGTCCCCAGTGATGATGACATCGTGTTTATTTGCTATTTGCTCCAGTAATAGTCTTAATTCTTCTATAAAATATAGTTTATTGGTATTAGGTGGTCTATATAATGCTATGATGTGAATGTCTCTTGTTGATGTTTTTATTAAGCAATGTAATATTTCTGTATCATGCCCTCGTATATAATTACATTTTTCTATATTTAATCTATTTTTACTATATATTAATAATCCACCACCTCGACATTTTTCTCTAGTTTATTCAAACATCTCATATCCACCTATTTGGTATAACGTTATTTCTTCTCGTTTAACATTGATTTCACGTAATATTATATCTATCTTGTATTCACAACTTTTTAATAGTATTAACAATTCATTATAGTTCTTTCTTAATGATCTAATATTTAAATGTATTATTCGCAATTCGTTAACTGGTTTCTTCATATACATATTCCATTTATCTATGTCCGTAAATTTTATGTATAATGTATTTAAGTTAAAAAATCACGTAGTGTAGTCTCACACAATATTAAATATTTGTGTTGTTGTTATTTCTCGCTACAGGCTTTATTTAGCTTTTGTATGTCTGCATCTGATCGTATATTTATAATTTTGGCTTTTTAACCATAATTCGAAGGTTCTGCACCCATATATATTTATATTTTCCCTTTAATAGTGTTTTAGTATTCCAAAACAACAGCTTCATCTGTTCAGTTAAACATTCATTTATATATACACGTTTACTGCTATTATTTTGCATTATATCATTGTTACACAATTGATGTCTTTTTCGTGCAATCCATTCGTTTCTGTTTATCTTCGCACGGAACGTCACGACAATAGGTCGCGGGTGATTCTCATTTTGTTTTTCACGACCTACCCTTCACGCATCTTCAATATGATCAGGTTTAAATTTAATTTTTTAGCAATTAAACGCACAATCTGATTTGTATCTTCGTCTTTTTTATTCTCTAATCCTATTATCTAATCTTAAATAATAAATATAATCTCGTTTGAATTGACATGATAATTTTGACTTCAGATAATTAATTTGTTTTTAATAATTTCTATTTTCTGTTTAAATAATTTTTTGCATGTATACCTATAAAATGTTTGCACACCATATGTAGTGGTAGAATGTAAATGGGCCATTAGATATAATTTAAGATCATACTTTATTGTACACCTACATTCTGGCAAATAAAATTAATTTGAATTTGAATTTAATTTGAATTATTTCTATATTCTTTTCAACTTCTTTTAGTTCCATATAAGCTACCCTTTCCTCTAGCGCTTCATTGGCTTTTTGCAGATAAACGTTTTTATTTTCTATATCTTTATCTTTTTTTCAGCGATTTCCTTGAATTGCAACATGTTTTGGTACTGTTCCGCATAAAAATCGACAGCCTCAGTTAATTCTTGTATTTTATTTTTCATCTGATAGATTATTTCTAATTTATTGTTAACTTCTGTTAATACGGATTCTGCTGTAGCTTTACTGACATCTTGTATATTTATCTTGGATTTTTGCATTCTCGGACTGTTATCAGTCTTGAAACACCCATCGCAAAGCTCATTTCTCTGTTGGAACTGTTTAATATTTAGGCACTTTTTATGAAAAACTCCTTCACAATAACCTTTGCATTTAATAACTTCGTCCTTTGCTAATGATAACAATAGCTTACACTTTTTACACTGAACCATCTTATCACAACTTAGCTCAAATACAGTAGGTACGCGTATGTAATCGAATCAACAGCACACTTCCGTACGCGGGGTATGCGCACAGCGAAACTATTATATCATATATTTATATTATTACTAGCTGTGCCCCGCAGTTTCACCTACATATATCATGTTCAAGCATTTTAGATAGCAATGTATGGAAAAATTAACAAAATTAATGGAGTACTTTTATCTATCGTTATATATATGTTATAGAGTGCAGTTAAATTTAATCCATTCTCCCGGGTGAGGCAATAATGTGATAGGAAATTTATCAAGGCTCCCGTACCTACACACTTCATGTATCGTGTATAACTTTCTTTAAAACTAGATAAAACCGCGATTTGGTACATTTTTTGGGCCGCGGGTGGTGATTCTCACCCGGGAGGGGCCGGTGAGTGGATAAAATGTTTGTCAATTTATTAGCTAAAGTGATTGAACTAACCTCGCTCATAGAAGCGTTCACTGCTCGTTTCTCTCGGTTCTCATCGCACGGCTAAGATTAATGCGTCTTTCGCACGGCGTGCTGATTGTTGAATAATTTAAATTTTTCTTTGCGTCTTTTTTTATATGATAAGGGTGACAAACGGGCACACAGTCCATCTGATGGTAAGTGGTTGCTGGGCCCCATAGACATCTACATCTATCCTCTATTACAAATCAAAATGTAGATGCGTTGTCACCCGTGAGGACTAAGATGGAATGCCTCATTTCCAGTAAAAAGGGCCTCCGGCCACCTGCACTCACCAAGCGAAACGCAGAGGTAAACCTCTACTTCACGCTGGTTTTCTGTGAGGTCGTGGTACCACCCCGGTTCGAGCCGGCCCATCCGTGCGACAGCAAAAGCTGCCGCGTGGCTCTACCACTCTTAAATTATAGTCTTAAACTAGTCTTAAACTATGCAACCAAATAACATGCTATAAAGAGCAAAGTCATAAAATTGTCTTGATGATGAAGTAACTTTCGTTTGTAAGGATTAATATACCAAATAATGACGCTCATAAATCGCTTTTTAATATTCAATAATTTTTCGTCAAAAATACTTTATTGCGGCTTATTGTAAGAAATAGGCATTTAGTATCCCGGACTTCCTTTAAAATGGAGTAAAGATTTACATTTTTGTAGAACATTCTATTTACGTATCACTAACCATTATGCCAGCGCACGCGGGTAATTCATTTTGAGAGCGCTTTTTCTGGTGACTTTATTAACAAAATTCAATATTTAAAGCTAGCTGAGGTTATACCCCTACCCTAATACAACATAGTCTATACTATTCACGATGAATCTGGCTATAATTTGCCAAAATAATTTTTTAAATTGGGCTGGTAGTTCCAGAGATTAGTGCGCTTAAAGAAATAAAAAAAAAACTCTTCCGCTTTATTGTATTAGTATAGATAAGCCAGTGCGTGAGTACAATCCTACCTGGTGATGAGTGGTGATGAAACCTTAGGTAGTAGATCGCACTGTCTTCGCGTAACAAAAGCCTATAGTCTATTACCTTGAACACGCTCAGATTGTAATCGGAAGAAAAGACAGACGCTGGCAGATTATTTCACTTATTTCGTGTGCGTAGTTCGAATCCGTGGAATATCGACAACATAAGTTGCGCCCTGAGTTGATCTGTCCTCTTTTCATCTTTGAACATATTCTGAGATATCGTGCGCTTTTCTATGGTTATGGCAAAATTATCAGTCTTGTAACTTTGAAACCTGCTGCATGCATATATCACTTTAATAATTAACCCTCCGTATCGCCCCAGTGCATAATAGCTTTATACACTGATACACATAACATGCATAAAGTTACATGTTATGTGTATGAGCGATTAGATGTTCTTTAATTAATTAAAAACTTGCGTCGAGACACTTTGTATTTAACACTATCTAAATTTTCACCATTTCAGACAACTAACGGCGAGCCGTTCGCTAATACGGATGCAGCCTTCCGTCTCGCTTACGCCATTATCATGCTAAACATGGACCAACACAACCACAATGCGAAGAAACTAAACGTGCCAATGAATGTTGACGATTTCGTTAAGAATCTGCGCGGTTGCAATGGCTCTGGAGACTTCGATCAGCCTATGCTCGAAGCTATCTTCCACGCTATCAAGTGAGTATACGTGATGGTCTATATATTAATTTATTGCATCTTTATTCTTTTATATATCTCTTTTAAGGCGACGTGGGTGATTATTAGTAATGAAAAGTGAATCTTTATATTATATATGTAATAGTTCCTTGATCAGGTCATTTCATCATCATGAGGCACATTATGGCTCATGATGATGAAACAGAAATAAAAATAGATGATGATGTGCCTTAGTCACTAGTTAAGTAAAACTAAAATATTTAGATTTAAATTAAATAATTTTTGATAAATCATTTTGACCTATTTAACGTTATACAAAGAATGATAGGTATAAGTTTATCATATATCTTGACATGATAAAATAGGTACAATTAAAAATAAATGTCATATAATATGTATTTCAAAACGTGCTAACAGGGTCGAAAGGTAATAGCATGAATTGTATGGTTATTGGCTGTTACAATGACGACAAGAAAACATAATAATTTGCTATTAGTAGGATTTTTTCATTCCAAGTTAGGGTCATATAAAATTTAAATTTTTATCCATTAAAATACGATTTTTTTATAAACCGAGCACTTGACTAATGGAATCTTATATAAAATAATGTAATGTAAGCTTTTCGGTGGCAAATGTGTTAGGCACACATAACTTTTATATGGGACCCCTAAGTTCGCTCCAGATCTAAAAATTTCATTTTAGAAGTTCTAGCCCAAACATATATGTAATATATCTAAACAAGAGCGTAAGAGCGATGTACGATATAAGATTTAAAAGTTTATTTGTGGCAATATAATTAAGAAATATTTTTTTGTGTTCCGCTACTAGTTATTTCAAGATGATAGTGCCTCTGTTTTATCATTATTCTAATAGTATTTATATTTGCTAGGCCTTTTTCAGCTATTTCGTTTTCCTTCCCATGTATCGTCAGTAGAAACTGGAGTTTTGTTAGCATACCAAAGTGTATACCCATTATCAATTTGAAGATTTCATAGATTACTTTTGTAGATCAGAAATAGTACAGGCCCTAATACACTACCCTGTGGCACACCGTAGGTTATTTGGAGGTCATCACTAATATACTACAATTCTATTATTTTGCTTGCGTGACCATTTAAGAAATCTCACAAAATGTACGGTCTTTACAAACCGCACATTTTTGCACTTAAGCATTTTTACCATATTGTATCATTTTTCATTCTCATCCATTCAGTACGCAATCATTCGCCGTCGCGCATTGTACTCACTATCAATAATATCAGAATAAATTACATAATCAGTTCAAGTCTTTATCATTTTTATCAACTTCTAAGATTGTACAGCACACCAGCTCGTACATCTTAATGGTCCTTCGAGCATTGATCTAGTGCCGGTAAGAGAAAAGCGGGACCACGCGGTTCGACAACGTGACTTCGTTTCGCCGTTTAGTGCTGCCCACGTATTACCGCCTACTTAGCAAAAACGCTACAAGTTATTTTTAAAAGCTATTGCGCAGTGAACAATTTTCTGCTACCGCATACATCATCACCAGCAGCAGTGATTGGTAAACATCACGCCATCACTCACGAAAAACATTTTTTGTCTTGTGTTTCTGTGTCTGAAGTGCAATAGCGAATCGGTCGAGTCGGCCTCCCACAAGCGGGTCTCACCGACGAGATTGAGAAGGCGCATATATTGCATTAGGATACCGGAGCACTTAGCAACAGCATCACCTCCGTGACTCGGAAGCATCCGTCACCGGATTATCAATCAAATCGTCCATTAATCAAATAAAAATGGAAGATTTACTATCAACTCAGCAACAACTTCTTCAAGCAATGGAGCAGTTATTCACCAACTTCAAGAAAGATGGAGCTGAAAGAAAAACCCCATCTTACATATCAAGGCGACTAGAGACTCTGGATCAGTACTGGAGAGAGTTCCAAGCCAATCATGTCAAGTTGTGTGAGTACGAGGACCAAGACTACACTTATTTCTTGGAAAATCACTTCGAAAAAGCAAAGTCATATTACACCGACTGTCGGAGAATTATTCAGCAACACCTATCTACTGATCAAGAAAAGAAGTCAGTTCTGAGACCTGCTACTCCTTTAGCCGGCGTGACTACAGATTGGCGTCCACCATCAACGGCTGCAACAGCGTCCCCATCAGGTCAGGCCAGCACCAGCCGAGTAGACAGAGGTAACCACAGCAAACTTGACGAGATGTACCGGAAACAAAAAAGCAATTTTAAAGCACTAGAACGAGCAATCAATGCCACTAATCTCGAGTTACTTACCGAAAAGTGGGAGCTCGAGGACAGCTTACGTGACTTACAACTTCGCTGGAATGCCGTGGACTCCTTACACTGGGAGATCGACAGCGAGCTTACCACAGAAGATGTGCAGTACGAAAAAACATACTACATGTTCGAAGACAGCTACAAAAAGATCAAAAAATCAATCAACAGCAAGATGTGGTCCGTATCTCATCAAAAGCATTCTACGCCAAAAATGGAAATCCCTACGTTCAGCGGCAACTATCAGCAGTGGTCATCTTTCAAAGATCTCTTCATGGAAATGATCCACAAGAATAAATTCATTTCAAATGTGCAAAAAATGCAACATTTAAAAAGCAAGGTCAAGGGAGAAGCCGAGAAACTAATACAACATCTAAATATTAGTTCAGGAAACTATGAAACATGCTGGGAAATTCTGAATCATCGGTATAACAACAAACGATTGATTTTTAGTTCTCACATGAACACGCTTTTTGGCTTGCCAACAATACAACACCAATCATCATTTGCCCTGAAAAAATTGCACGACACCACAAAAGAGTGTCTAAGTGCCGTAAAAAACTTAGGCGTGAATACATCAAGTTGGGATCCTTTGGTGGTACATTTGTTGATGCAGAAATTGGACACTGATACACACAATGACTACTTCGAATATCTTGAAGATCCGAGGGAATTGCCTACGCTATCAGGATTTCTAACTTTTTTGGAAATGCGATTCACAGCATTAGAATCGTCTCGACGCAAGCAAGAAGCGCCGCGGAGCAATCAGCAAGCTACCTATCAAGATTCCAAAAAAGCTCAATATTCCAAGGCATACCCGGGTGCATCAACTAAGGCATTTATCAATCATACAAATGTGAAGTCATTGAAATCGTTAGCAAGGAATAAATACACGTGTCCATTGTGCAATGAACAACATGGAATTTTCCACTGTAAATCGTTTCTAGGTCAGACACCAGAATTAAAACGAAAAACAGTGGCAAAATTGAATTTATGCGAAAACTGTCTTTTTGATCATAAAGGCAAGGACTGTTTTTCCGACAAAAGATGCGCGCATTGCAAATGCGGTCACAATACTTTATTGCACGAAGCATACGCATCAAATATCAACGCGAGCGAGCGAGACAGCAACAAAAGAGTTACACAGCAAAGAAACGTGACACATGTTTCACAAGAAAACGTCGCCGAAATCCTCCTGGCAACAGCCCAAATCAAGGTGCTATCAGCTGATGGAAGCTATCTGACGATGCGAGCGCTGATTGATCAAGGGTCACAAACATCACTTATAAGCGAAAATGCCGCTCAAAGACTTGGCCTTCCACGACAACGTTGCAAGGGTATTATTTTCGGGATTGGCACAAAGGAAAATAACTGCAAAGGTATCATCACTATAACAGCATCATCTATGAATTCAGAATACACATTCAATACTGACGTCATCATCATGAAAAGTTTGGTAAACAATCTACCGAACAGATCCTTTGACAAACCGTCATGGAAACGTCTTGAAGGCATACGGCTTGCTGATCCAGACTTCAATATCAGCCGTCCCATAGACATATTACTGGGTGCGAACATCTACTCGAACATCATCATGAGTGGAATCATCAGAAAAGATGAAAATCAACCGATTGTTCAGCAATCACGACTCGGTTGGATCATCTGCGGCAACCTGAAGTCTTATCAGTGTAATGTTGTTCTGCACGATTTACAAAATATTCAGAGGTTTTGGACAATCGAAGACATAGCAGACAACAAAATAACAATATCATCCGAGGATCAATACTGCTTGGAGCATTATAACAACACAACAACACGACGAGAAGACGGTCGATATGTTGTACGTCTGCCCATGAAACCAGGCTTCGAAGAAAAGCTGGGTGATTCAAAGCAGAAGGCCGTGGCACAACTTTATCAGCTGGAAAAGAAATTCGCCAAAAACGAAGACCTCGCAGCAATGTATAAAAACTTTATGCGCGAATACATTGAATTAGAACATATGCAGCAATGTACTCGTAACAGAAACACGATCCCGGCAACGAGTTGCTACCTGCCACATCATTGTGTACAGCGCGCCGAATCGCTTACAACTGCATTACGCGTCGTATTTAACGCGTCATCAAAGACGTCATCAGGCTACAGCCTAAACGACTTGATGTACAACGGACCCAATCTGCAAGCAGACTTACTATCATTGATCATAAGTTGGAGACAGTATAAGGTCGCCTTCACTGCAGACATCGAAAAAATGTTTCGAGCGATCCTCTGCAATAATAACGACAAACATCTACAAAAAATCATATGGCGTGAATCATCAAATCAGCCACTTCAAGAATACGAACTATTAACTGTGACGTACGGGACGAAAGCAGCGCCGTTCCTGGCAATGAACACACTAAAGCAATTAGCACGCGACGAAGGACAGCATTTCCCTGAAGCAGCTAAGGTGTTGAAGAGAGACTTTTTCATGGACGATGTCTTAAGCGGTCAGCACAGCATCCCAGCTGCTCTAAAATTAAAAACAGATCTGATCAACCTACTCAGATCAGGGGGGTTTAATCTACGAAGGTGGTGCTCAAACAGCAATGAGTTACTACAAGCAGCAGGATCAGACACAGATAGCAATCATCAAATTGGGTTTGATTTCAAGCAGAAAGAATCAACAAAGACCCTGGGACTGCGCTGGAACCCTCAGAAGGACGTCTTCACCTTTGAGCTCAAAATCAACACATCAACAGACAAACCAGCCTCAAAAAGGTCACTACTTTCAGACATCTCAAAGGTTTTCGACCCGGCCGGGTGGCTCTGTCCTGTAACAACAAGATTGAAACTCTTATTCCAATCAGTCTGGAAAGAAGATTTGAAGTGGGATGACCAACTTCCACTAAGCATTGAAGAAGAGTGGTCTAAGATCAAACATGACCTCGAAGGCATCAATCAAATCCAAGTACCAAGATGGCTTCAAAGTTATGAGAACGACGACATTGAGCTACACGGGTTCTGCGATTCCTCAGAACGTGCCTACGCTTGTGTTATCTACAGCAAAATCAAGAGCAAGAAACAAGGTGAACAAGCAGTAGTTCTGATAGCAGCAAAATCAAAACTAGTTCCGACATCAAAAATCATATCATTGCCGAAATTAGAACTGTGTGCCGCTCACTTATTATCAAGACTCATGCAGACAGTCAAACACAGTCTATCAGAGCAAAACATCAAGACCTTCGGCTGGTCAGACTCAACAGCTGTGCTCGGCTGGATCCAAGGCGACATCAATCGCTGGAAGCCATTCGTCGCCAACCGGGTACAACAAATCAAAGAAATCATACCTGCGGACTGTTGGCAGTATGTCAAGTCGACTGATAATCCAGCAGACTGCGCCAGCCGTGGGGTATCAACAGCAATCCTCAAAAATCATCCCTTGTGGTGGCAAGGCCCATCATGGCTGAAAACATATCAAAAAGAAACCACCACAAAAACATACACTACGAATCAAGAAGTGAAGAAAGCAATGCAAACCAACGTCACTATTCAACGTCACAGCTCTGACGTAATCGAAGCGTTGATAAACAAACATAGCTGTATGACGCGAGTGACGCGTATACTTACCTGGGTATTGCGGGCGGTGTCGAATTCCAAACCGAAGACGCCGTATCTAACTGCACCTGAAATCAAACAAGCAAAATACATTATTATAAAGCACATACAAGAAAAGTATTTTTATGAAGAAATACTTACCATCAAGAAGCAGGGGAAAGTGAAGCGTAACAACAAACTGCTGTCCCTTAATCCATTCTTGGATAAAAACGATCTTCTAAGAGTTGGTGGCAGGATCAATAATGCAAGCATCGATGAAAACATGAAGCATCCTCTCATCGTGCCACACAGCGGACACTTCACTGAGCTCATAATCGATCAGGCACACAAGGCCACCTTCCACGGTGGAGCCCGCCTGACTCTATCGCATCTGAGACAGCATTACTGGATTATTGGCGGCAACAGGGCTGTCAAAAAACGCATCCGTGAATGTGTTGTCTGCAGAAGACACAACCCAATCAAACAGACTCAAATCATGGGAGACCTACCGTCAGCAAGATGTAACCCAACCAGGCCATTTTACCACGTTGGTACCGATTACACCGGTTTCATCGACGTGAAAGCAAACAAAGGACGAGGCATAAAAACGACGAAAGGATACGTCGCAGTTTTTGTGTGTATGGTCACTAAGGCCGTACACCTGGAAATGGTATCAGACCTCTCCTCATCAGCATTCCTCGCAGCACTCCGACGAATGGCAGCGCGCCGTGGAGCACCGCGTCACCTGTACAGCGACAACGGGACCAACTTCGTCGGCGCCTACAAACACTTACAGCAGGAATTCATCAATCTTCGACAAGCCTTGGACGATGATTTCTTCGCAGCAATATCAGACATGGAGATCGAATGGCACTTCAACGCCCCCTCGTGGCCTAGTGCAGGAGGTCTATGGGAAGCGGCGGTGAAAAGCCTAAAATTCCACTTACGAAGAGTCATCGGAGCACAAAAGCTTACATTTGAGGAGCTATCAACATTGTTGTCACAGCTGGAAGCGTGCCTGAACTCAAGGCCACTGTGCGCCCTGAGCGAAGATCCCGAGGACATCAACTTCCTCACCCCGTCACATTTTCTGGCGAGTGGCCCCACCCTCACCATCATCGAAACCGAAAGGGACGAGCGCACACGTTGGCAACTGGTACAGAAAATCTTCTACGACATATGGAAGAGATGGCAGTCCGAGTTCCTGTGCCAATTATCAGCTAGAAGCAAGTGGCAACAGAAGCAAAGAAACATGGAAATTGGTGACGTTGTCGTCATACATGACGTCAACTTACCTCCCGGCAAGTGGGCGCTCGCTAGAGTTGTTGAACTTCACCCTGGAAAGGACGATCTGGTCCGAGTGGTGTCCCTGAAAACTAAAAACAACATTATCAAGAGGCCTATTACAAAAATATCACCACTTCTATCAGATGATTACGTTGGTAGCGAGCAAAATTCGGAATCAAGCAATAAGGAGTCTACAGCAAAAAGCACCAAAGCAAAAAGAACGCGAAGCAAAAAATCATGCAACTTCATAGCTTTAGCAATGTTGACTTTACTTACCATCATTTCACCCGTTCAGTGTGCCTTCAACCTACTTAGTCTAAGCAATAATCAGAGCATTTATTTGGACAAAATTTCCAACATGCACCTTGTCAGAGATCAGTGGAAACTCATTGTCTACTACGAAATGAATCCGTACTGGCAAGGCATTGAATTGTATCGCAAGTACTTCGATTATTTGGATAATAGCTTTAGCAATGTTGACTTTACTTACCATCATTTCACCCGTTCAGTGTGCCTTCAACCTACTTAGTCTAAGCAATAATCAGAGCATTTATTTGGACAAAATTTCCAACATGCACCTTGTCAGAGATCAGTGGAAACTCATTGTCTACTACGAAATGAATCCGTACTGGCAAGGCATTGAATTGTATCACAAGTACTTCGATTATTTGGATAACATATGCTCCAAGATATCCAAACAAACAAAATGTGACGTAATGTTGTCACAACTACGTCATGAGGCCACTGAACTGGACTACTATCATCATATGTTGCTCGGTCAGCAATACACGCGCTCGAGACGCCGGCGCGGGCTTATCAACGGTGTCGGATACCTAGCGCACAGCTTGTTCGGTGTGTTAGACGAAGAGTTTGCTCAAAAATACGAGAGAGACATCAATATAATCAGGATGAATCAGAAACATCTTGCTCTTTTATGGAAAAATCAAACATCCGTGGTTGAAGCTGAATATAACCTTTTGAGTCGAATCGAAGAGTCTATTAACAAGCAGTACAAGATCTTCAATGCCCACATCATAGAGCTAGAAAAAGAAGCCAACATCATAACAAAGGAAATTCAGACCGAAAAAATCATCAATGAATTTATTCTCTCATCCATGATAGCAAACAACATTTTGGCCAATCTTAAAAACATTCAAGAAACGTTGGTGGAGACCATCACAGACATCCACTATGGGCAGTTTAATGTTTATTTATTAACGCCTGAACAACTGAATGAAGAGTTAAATATTATCTCTGGCCAATTATCAAAGGAATTAGCTCTGCCTATAAACAACATCCAAAACAACTTATCCAGACTCTATCATTTACTGGAAGTAAAAGCAAGGATGACAAGCCAATACTTTATTTTCGAGATCAAAATCCCGTTGGTAAGCAGGGATACCTACGAGATTTACAGGCTTATATCTATCCCGCAGCAAGTACAAAAACAGATGGTCCGCATCACTCCTATCGCAGATCATATCGCGATCAACATCCAAAAGGACTCGTACGTACCATTATCAGAAGAAGAAGTTCGAAGATGTACACAGTTCAACGCTGAGACTCACCTTTGCCCGCTACAGAAACCTATTTTCCATATGAATTCGGACGATATTCTCTGCATCAAAAATGAAGACACAGGTCAGTGTGAAATCAAAACTTCGCCCTGCAAGGATATATGGGTTGAACTTAACAAACTAAATACGTACCTGTACTTTTGCTGTAATCAAAGGATGATAAGAATAATATGCGAGCATCATGTTACAGCGCAACGACTTAGCAAGGCCGGTATTATCATTCTCGAGGACGGCTGTTTCATTAAAAGTGAAACATTGACAATATTTTCACACAGAAAGCAGGTCACTAATTATAATATCAAGCCCGACCTTGCAAAGATAGACATACCTCCAATCAATGATGTCATCAACCTATCTATTCCTCTCCAAAGGCTCGAGAAATTCGACGAGTCAGAAAATGAGGAGAATCGAAAACACTTGTCAAGTATTGGACACCAAATAGAGCAGCTGAAGACAAGCAACGCTGATACAGAGATGGTAAATCAGTTATCAAACCACGACCTACATCAATATGTGCTTATTTATCTTCTGCTATACTAGCATCAACATTAATCGCCTTGCGGAGTCTACGCCGCAGATGCGCCGCACGTATACAAGGTCCCTCTCAAAGCGAAAGATCAGCTGGCTTGAATGTACAGTTCACTGGCACGAACCGAAACACAGAGCAAGCAACATCGGTCGAGCCCCGCGGTATCGCAGTTACGTCATCGGGTGAACTGAGTGCACGCGCACTGGATAAGTCGACGTCGCCTACAGTTTGCAAACGTTTTTGTGATCTTAGTGCAGTGTAGTGAAGTGTGAAATTTATAAGTTTTTTAATTGAAATTTATAAGCTAATTTTTATAGTATAATCATCGTTATCAATTAGTATCAATTTGTAATCGCCTATCAATCATCATCTGTTCTCTCTCTCTCTCCCCGCAGCATGTACGGTCTTTACAAACCGCACATTTTTGCACTTAAGCATTTTTACCATATTGTATCATTTTTCATTCTCATCCATTCAGTACGCAATCATTCGCCGTCGCGCATTGTACTCACTATCAATAATATCAGAATAAATTACATAATCAGTTCAAGTCTTTATCATTTTTATCAACTTCTAAGATTGTACAGCACAGCAGCTCGTACACAAAAGTTTCAATTAGTTTTCTATTAATCCAATTCTTTCGAGCTTTTGTACAAAAGTGGGAACAGAGACGGTGTTAAATGTCTTTTTGAGTCTAAAACCACAGTTAAACATTTATTTCTACTCTTTGCTGCTAAAGAGTTAATTCTCAGTGGGTGGATAACATATGTGCTTCCTGACATTCCTTGCGGGAGGCCTATGTTCAGCAGTGATCTTGTAATAATGATGATAACATATTTGCGTTTTGGTTCTTTATCTAAAATAGATGTCTGTGTGATCAAGCAAATGTGTGTGGATCCACGTATAACTTGGTGCTGTGTGTGCGTGAGAGTCGACGTACCATGTACAATAGTGTGGTGGCTGGTGCGCAGGAACGAGGAAATGGTGATGCCGGCGGAGCGCGTGGGTCCGGTGCGCGACGCGTACCTGTGGCGCGTGCTACAGCGCCGCGCGCGCACTCCCGCCGCCGCGTACCGAGCGCCGCCCGCTCGCCACGCACTGCACGCGCGCCTGTTGCCTGCCGCCTGCCCGCCCGCCGTACGTACGCACGCACACACGCACACGTACACACGCACGCACACACACCGCCGCCTGCCACGCGCTGCACGCGCGCCTGCTGCCTGCCGCCTGCCCGCCTGCCGTACGTACGCACGCACACACGCACACGTACACACGCACGCACACACACCGCCGCCCGCCACGCGCTGCACGCGCGCCTGCTGCCCGCCGCCTGCCCGCCGCCTGCCCGCCCGCCGTACGTACGCACGCTTACACGCACACGTACACACGCACGCACACACATCGCCGCCCGCCACGCGCTGCACGCGCGCCTGCTGCCCGCCGCCTGCCCGCCCGCCGTACGTACGCACGCACACACGGACACGTACACACGCACGCACACACGGACACGTACACACGCACGCACACACACCGCCGCCTGCCACGCGCTGCACGCGCGCCTGCTGCCTGCCGCCTGCCCGCCCGCCGTACGTACGCACGCACACACGCACACGTACACACGCACGCACACACACCGCCGCCCGCCACGCGCTGCACGCGCGCCTGCTGCCCGCCGCCTGCCCGCCCGCCGTACGTACGCACGCTTACACGCACACGTACACACGCACGCACTACACACCGCCGCCCGCCACGCGCTGCACGCGCGCCTGCTGCCCGCCGCCTGCCCGCCCGCCGTACGTACGCACGCACACACGCACACGTACACAAGCACGCACGCACACCGCCGCCCGCCACGCGCTGCACGCGCGCCTGCTGCCCGCCGCCTGCCCGCCCGCCGTACGTACGCACGCTTACACGCACACGTACACACGCACGCACTACACACCGCCGCCCGCCACGCGCTGCACGCGCGCCTGCTGCCCGCCGCCTGCCCGCCCGCCGTACGTACGCACGCACACACGCACACGTACACAAGCACGCACGCACACCGCCGCCCGCCACGCGCTGCACGCGCGCCTGCTGCCCGCCGCCTGCCCGCCCGCCGTACGTACGCACGCTTACACGCACACGTACACACGCACGCACTACACACCGCCGCCCGCCACGCGCTGCACGCGCGCCTGCTGCCCGCCGCCTGCCCGCCCGCCGTACGTACGCACGCACACACGCACACGTACACAAGCACGCACGCACACCGCCGCCCGCCACGCGCTGCACGCGCGCCTGCTGCCCGCCGCCTGCCCGCCCGCCGTACGTACGCACGCTTACACGCACACGTACACACGCACGCACTACACACCGCCGCCCGCCACGCGCTGCACGCGCGCCTGCTGCCCGCCGCCTGCCCGCCCGCCGTACGTACGCACGCACACACGCACACGTACACAAGCACGCACGCACACCGCCGCCCGCCACGCGCTGCACGCGCGCCTGCTGCCCGCCGCCTGCCCGCCCGCCGTACGTACGCACGCTTACACGCACACGTACACACGCACGCACTACACACCGCCGCCCGCCACGCGCTGCACGCGCGCCTGCTGCCCGCCGCCTGCCCGCCCGCCGTACGTACGCACGCACACACGCACACGTACACAAGCACGCACGCACACCGCCGCCCGCCACGCGCTGCACGCGCGCCTGCTGCCCGCCGCCTGCCCGCCCGCCGTACGTACGCACGCTTACACGCACACGTACACACGCACGCACTACACACCGCCGCCCGCCACGCGCTGCACGCGCGCCTGCTGCCCGCCGCCTGCCCGCCCGCCGTACGTACGCACGCACACACGCACACGTACACAAGCACGCACGCACACCGCCGCCCGCCACGCGCTGCACGCGCGCCTGCTGCCCGCCGCCTGCCCGCCCGCCGTACGTACGCACGCACACACGCACACGTACACACGCAAGCACACACCCTGCCGCCCGCCACGCGCTGCACGCGCGCCTGCTGCCCGCCGCCTGCCCGCCCGCCGTACGTACGCACGCACACACGCACACGTACACACGCAAGCACACACACCGCCGCCCGCCACGCGCTGCACGCGCGCCTGCTGCCCGCCGCCTGCCCGCCCGCCGTACGTACGCACGCTTACACGCACACGTACACACGCACGCACTACACACCGCCGCCCGCCACGCGCTGCACGCGCGCCTGCTGCCCGCCGCCTGCCCGCCCGCCGTACGTACGCACGCACACACGCACACGTACACAAGCACGCACGCACACCGCCGCCCGCCACGCGCTGCACGCGCGCCTGCTGCCCGCCGCCTGCCCGCCCGCCGTACGTACGCACGCACACACGCACACGTACACACGCAAGCACACACACCGCCGCCCGCCACGCGCTGCACGCGCGCCTGCTGCCCGCCGCCTGCCCGCCCGCCGTACGTACGCACGCACACACGCACACGTACACAAGCACGCACGCACACCGCCGCCCGCCACGCGCTGCACGCGCGCCTGCTGCCCGCCGCCTGCCCGCCCGCCGTACGTACGCACGCACACACGCACACGTACACACGCAAGCACACACACCGCCGCCCGCCACGCGCTGCACGCGCGCCTGCTGCCCGCTGCCGCCTGCCCGCCCGCCGTACGTACGCACGCACACACGCACACGTACACACGCAAGCACACACACCGCCGCCCGCCACGCGCTGCACGCGCGCCTGCTGCCCGCCGCCTGCCCGCCCGCCGTACGTACGCACGCACACACGCACACGTACACACGCACGCACGCACACCGCCGCCCGCCACGCGCTGCACGCGCGCCTGCTGCCCGCCGCCTGCCCGCCCGCCGTACGTACGCACGCACACACGCACACGTACTCAAGCACGCACGCACACCGCCGCCCGCCACGCGCTGCACGCGCGCCTGCTGCCCGCCGCCTGCCCGCCCGCCGTACGTACGCACGCACACACGCACACGTACACACGCAAGCACACACACCGCCGCCCGCCACGCGCTGCACGCGCGCCTGCTGCCCGCCGCCTGCCCGCCCGCCGTACGTACGCACGCACACACGCACACGTACACAAGCACGCACGCACACCGCCGCCCGCCACGCGCTGCACGCGCGCCTGCTGCCCGCCGCCTGCCCGCCCGCCGTACGTACGCACGCACACACGCACACGTACACACGCAAGCACACACACCGCCGCCCGCCACGCGCTGCACGCGCGCCTGCTGCCCGCTGCCGCCTGCCCGCCCGCCGTACGTACGCACGCACACACGCACACGTACACACGCAAGCACACACACCGCCGCCCGCCACGCGCTGCACGCGCGCCTGCTGCCCGCCGCCTGCCCGCCCGCCGTACGTACGCACGCACACACGCACACGTACACACGCACGCACGCACACCGCCGCCCGCCACGCGCTGCACGCGCGCCTGCTGCCCGCCGCCTGCCCGCCCGCCGTACGTACGCACGCACACACGCACACGTACACACGCACGCACGCACACCGCCGCCCGCCACGCGCTGCACGCGCGCCTGCTGCCCGCCGCCTGCCCGCCCGCCGTACGTACGCACGCACACACGCACACGTACACACGCAAGCACACACACCGCCGCCCGCCACGCGCTGCACGTGCGCCTGCTGCCCGCCGCCTGCCCGCCCGCCGTACGTACGCACGCACACATATACACATTACACAATAGGCCGCACATTGCAATAGTGTTGTCTTGGATGACTGTTCCAAATCCATTTTAACACTAACGAAACTATTAAACAAATGCTTTGTTCCTAATAAAATAACCACAATAATTGGATCCATCCATTCACATTTCCAACAAATCCAAATTACCATTTACCAAGTGGCATTATAGTCAAGCACTGCCTAAAAAAAAAAATTATTTTTTATAAACAGTAAAAAATAAAAATGTCAGTTGTAAATGCAAGTTAAATCTCACTATTTTTAAAGTTGTGTAAATTTAAATGAAAATAAGCCTTTAATTAGCAGTTTTTGTTATTTAATTAAGAATCTGAATATTTAAGAAACTGGTAAGCTTTCTAAAATTTATAATCGAATAAATAATAATTTTTAAACTACTATAGGTATCAGCGCTGTCGGCGGCGTACGAACGCGCTCCTCAACCCACGACCGAAGAAATAGAGACAAACTCTCGAGATTGCATTGCTCTGGTCGCGCTGAATGGGCTCGAGCGTTGTGCGGCCCTCGTGGCCAGGCTGCAGCCGGACACCATGACCTTGGACACGCTGCTGTTGACGCTGTGCAAGTTCAGTGGCCTGCTGGCACCAGTACAAGCCGGCTATATTGCTGTTGGTATGTACACTATGTTTAATGTGATATTTTGAGCTCTAATTTTTAAGTTTCTTAAGTTAGTTTCAATTAACAACTTTTTCTGGCCATCGCACTACCCAGACCAGACAGATTCTTTTATTTTTAGGGTTCCGTAGTTAAACAACAAAGAACCTTTATAGTTGCGCCATGTACGTCCGTCCATCCGTGGTTTTACTAAGAGACCGGTAATGCTACAAAAATTACAGAATTTGGCATAGTTATATATATTACTCACGCCTACAAAACTGTGAAATAAAATCTTATAAAATTTTTTTTTTAAATTAATTGAATGTTAAGCCCCGCCCACTTAACTATTTTCCATCTACCGATAAATAGTAAAACTACTCGTATCTTTCCATATCGATGTTGCAATGTAGTTTAACTATCTTGACGATATAATACTGAGCTCTACATACCTTTATATTTATAGTTCCCATGACACAAAGTGTCGCCGTCTAATGTCGAATATATTTAATTACATTTGAAATCTGACGCAGAGACTATTTTAATAAATTAGGTAAAAAATTACTAATAAATGAAATGTGATGCCATCCATAGCATCAGAGCGTCTATCTGAGTAGTTTTTACACCATAAAACACAACATTTCATTATTTTCTTCGTAATACTAAACTTAACCTTTGAAACTTGCATACGGTGCGCCCGTCGGCGCGTTCCTCCGATGGTACCTGTCACCGCCTGGTACGCTTTCTCGCGTGCGCCTCCCCGCTTACGCTCGCTGGACGTGTGGGAGATCGAGTTTGTTGCTAACGGCGGCCGGCTCGGGACAAGTATGACAGTCTGCTCGGTTCGTTGAACAGCAAGGTCGCGTGCAAAAAGCTTCTAATTTGTGTCGTTTTGTTAGTACGTTTACGTAACCACGAGGCGGTTTCTTGAGTTGAGTGATTAACTTAACTTCGTTTGCAATACGGAGACAGTTTTCCTTTGTCGATTAGAACGCTAATTTTGGGATCCGAAATGAGATCGCGTTCGTATTAGATTATAATTTGTGCTAAGTGACGTTAGACATAAAGGTGATAAAGATGGTCATAAAGGTGAACGCCCACTGGAGTAACAGTACATTGTGGGGCAGAGCAGCGTACCAGGTCTTCTGCCCGATTACCTGGGTGACGTCAGGTTACATATACACACTCTCTCACACGACTTACACGCACATACCGTCTGACCGCGCCTTGTTGTTGGCCCTAACTCTGGAATTCGGTAAGTTCCTATTTATTTGTCTAGCTATTGCATATTACATATCCATAGGCATTTGGGCCCCCCTCTTGGTTGCTCGTCGACACTGCCGCTTATGGGCCCCGGTATGGTCGACCTTTGTCAGGGCAAATAAGGGCGTGTACACACCGATTTGCGATTTTCGACACATAAGCGCATAGGAGGAACGTTAACAGTATTTTAACTAAAGCCACGCCCACTGTGATACTGTCAGGACCTAGTTAAAATCACAGTGCACAGTTACTTAGGCCGTCTCCTCTTTGTTTTTGCTTCGTTGTCTCCACCCTTTCGTTGTCGACTTACCATGTATTCGAACCAAACGGTTTGCTTTATCGTTCGTCATGCGTATAGCAAAAGAGTGGAATAACTTACCAACATCTGTTTTGTTAAGTTAGTGCGGCTTTATCATCTTTGGCTTCATCACCATTTACCATTAGGTGGGATAGTGGTCAAGCGCTGGCTTAGAATTAAACCCAGATTAACTTCACCATTTAATTTAATTTTAATAACTACCTCTATCAATGTAAAGAAAAAGTTAATTCAGCGTAGGTTATTTTGTCACTTTTATTTTTATAGGATAGGGTGACAACAAAGGCCCATAGATATCTACATCTATCCTCTGTTACAGATCAAAATGCAGATGCGTTTTCACCCATGAGGACTAGGATGGAATGCCTCATTTCCAGTAAAAAGGGCCTCCGGCCACCTGCACTCACCAAGAGAAACGCAGAGGTAAACCTCTACTTCACGCTGGTATTCTGTGAGGTCGTGGTACCACCCCGGTTCGAGCCGGCCCATCCATGCGACAGCAAAAGCTGCCGCCTGGTTCTACCACTGTTAAACTTGTCCTATCTCTCACTTACTAATGTGTTCTTGCCTCTTGCTCACAACAAGCGAGTGGCCGGAGGCCAACCCCCCCCCCCCCCCATCCACTTGCTATCCACGCCCAAGCTACCCTCCTCTTCCTGAGCGTGGGTGATCAGGCTGACCATGAATCCCGCTCACTACTGACGCTGCACGGGGCAAATAGGTCGATAAAACATGGTGACACCTAGCTCACCTCACGCTAGCCGTAGACTTGTGCAACATCAGGGGAATTCACTCGAACCTTAACGCCGTCCACTACCATTTGGAGACGGCGAAGCCGGTCTTGCTCTTTTTGACCGAGACGCAGGTGTCGTCTCCGGCTGATATTTCGTACCTGTCCTACCCGGGGTACAAATTAGAACACTTCTTTGTGCCCCGGGTTGGAGTTATACGTCTGAGAGGATATCTGTTCTCAATGTCTCGCCAGTCTTCAAGGTACGGACATGTCCATCCTTTGGCTGAGCGTAGACAGCGACAACCATCCGCGCGTCTACTGGTGCCTCTATAGGTCCTATAGCGGTAGTGCCGACACAGACCGACTCATCGACCAGTTCCAAATGGCAACGTTCGTAATGGTACGTACACGTTCCCTGTTAGACTTTCTGCTGACTCTCATCTGGAGGGATATCAGGTTTTCGTCGATGCCCATCACAGCTCTTCGGACCATTGTCTGATCCGGAGTATGGTGCCTCACTGGCCTACGCCGCAAAAAAAAAACAAAACCGACCGTTTGGGCTCCCTTTTTGCGTTCAACTCGACTCTCGATGACGGGGCGAACACACCGCCGACCATCCCACAGTGTGAGTGTTCTATGTTTGATGTGCGATTCACACAGTGCCCTGTACGCAAATATATCCACAAGTCGAGTTAGCCTGACAGAATCCCCTCAATTGTGCTGAGGACGTGTGCCCTAGAGTTGGCACTGGTTCTAATGCCTCGTTTCCGGTACTCATGTAAGACAGCTTTGGTGCACCCGATCCCTAAAAAAGGCGACCGTTCAGATCCGTCCAACTATAGGCCTATTGCTATCACCTCCTTGCTCCCCAAAATAACGTAAACAAGTATAAACTGCACACCTCAACCTTGACGATCACCAGCTGATAAGTGACCGCCGAAACGGTTTCGGTGTCGTTCAGCTAGTGATCTTCTTGTTTACCTAACACACCAAGGAGCGTTGGCGGTCGCGTCCCTCCCCCTTGCGCTTGGCGGACTTGGCTTTAACGGTCAGTTTGGACATAGCAAAGTTCTCTGATCGGGTTTCCCGAGAAATTGTGCAAATGGATCATCAGTTTTCTAGCTGATCGGAGCATCAAGGTCGTTGTAGACGGTGCAGGCTCCGACTACAAGCCTATTAATACTGGTATTACACAAGGCTGTGTGCTTATCACCAACGCTGTTTCTTCTGCATATCAATGATATGTTGCTAGCCGGTAACATTCATTGCTATGTGGACGACAGCACTGGTGATGCTTTATACACCGACCGTGCCAATATTTCTCGGGAAAACGTCGCCGAATACCGGAACAAAGTTGTGTCTGAAGTCGAGATTTTGTTGAACAGAAAGTACACAGAAAAGTCTCGGATTGGGGGTGACTAAATCTAGTCCAGTTCAATTCCCAGAAGACACAAGTTTGAGCGTTTACCGCTAAAAAGAACTTCGTCGCATCACCTCAGTTCCAGGGCACTCCCCTTGTTCCCTCAACCAGTGTCGGAATCATCGGCGTCGACATATCAAATGTCGTGCAGTTTCGTAGTCAATTGGAAGAGACGGCCAAATTGGCCTCTAAAAATGGTTAGCGTGCTCAGCAGAGCGGGACAATATTTCTTGCCGACACACAGTCTGCAACTTCACAAGGCGCAGGTTCGGCCTCACAGACATACTGTTCACATCTCTGGGCCGGGGCTCCCCAGTGCCAGCTCCTTCCATTTGATTGCATCCAGCGCAGAGTGGTTGGAATCATCGGCGACCGAGCTCTCTCTGATCGACTTGACTCACTGGAGTTGTGTAGTGACGTTGCATCTCTTTGCGTATTCTATCTTATCTTCCACGGAGAGTGCTCAGAGAAATTGTTCGGACTAATTCCAGCCGCCCATTTCCACCATCGTACATCGCGACGAAATCCGAGATACCATCCACACCATCTGGATGATTGGCGGTTCACCACTGTGCGATGTACAATTTTTTTAATTAATTATAAAGATTTTTCCGGATCGATGCCACTTAGGGACCTTCAAGAAAAGAGTCCACTCTTATTAAAAGGCTGGCAATGCATTAGCAATCCCCTGGTGTTGCAGGTGCTCATGGGCGGCGGTAGTCACTTACTATCAGGTGAGCCGCATGCTAGTTCGCCCCCTCTCATATAAATAAAGGTCTTGTGTATTATACTATGCTTTCGTCGCTTTCTACATACTGTTAGGTATTAATATATATATAAATATATACAGGGTCATTTTAATTTACTAAAGACCTTTTGGGAATATATTGGTTACATCATTACAAACAATTTTAGCGAGATCACTCTTCACAGAATATAATACATTTACGAAAAAACTACTTTTAAGGTTTTGTTGTCATGTCTGACTCCTTTTAAGTCTGTATTTTGTAGTACTAGTAATTATAAGTAGTAATGTCAGAATAAATCGTCAAAGAAAATGCCTTATTTATTTAACACTTGATATCAGTAGCAAACACTGTGTTGAAATCATCAAACGTAATTAAATGAGCAGATAACATAAAAAAAATCACAAATATTAAAATTTATAATAAGTAAGTATGACCGCCGGCCGGACCGGTCGACGCCCGCGATCAGCTGATTGCGTTGCGAGTGCCTATTAAACCATTCATCACTGTGCCTATTGCACCAGGGCGCCACTTTAAATGACTTTACATTAACTTTTCATATACTTCTTTATTTTGCATAAAACCATTTGATCAACTATTTGATTCTTTTATTAATTTCTTTAAGAATTAATAGACATTTAGGTAGTTTTTTTTACGAATACTGTTTGCTAGCAACGCTGCCTGTATCCAAGAGGCAACGTCGCATTCAGCTAGTAGCAACGTCGCACATGCGGCGGCCCAAGGCCAAGCCAAAGGTATATTATGACGTCGACACAGGTGTCATCGTCATCAAAGGCGCCGCCTGCCCTTTTCGGTTTGCAGCCATCGATTTGGTGATCGATGTTTGTAGCACGTGCAAATTAAATGAGTATTATTAACTATTTTTTTAATTTAATATAAGTTGTATTTAAAAAATGGATGCAGGAAAAAATAATTACAAATATTACAATAAAATATTTATAATGATTAAATACAAATTAACAGTAATTGAATAAAGATATTAAAGTATAATGGTTCAATAAAAATATTAAAATACAAATTAAAAATTAGACTTACCTAGGTACTTGTCCGCGGACGGCGGTGAGATCGCGCACATAGCGTTCAAAATAATCACCTCCACATTCTATGCATAGGTGACACCTAAAACTTAACTGTTCACCGACACGAGATAATATTTGATGATTCATTTTGATTTGATCGAATGCCCAAATTATTTTTTCTTTCAACATGTCGCGGGTTTCGAACGCGCGACCAGTATACACTAATGTCTTTACATGCCCCCACAAATAAAAATCCATTGGTGTGATATCTGGCGATCTGGGAGGCCATGCACAAGGCCCGTCTCGACCAACCCAGCGACCAGGGTATTCCCTGTTTAAATATTCCTTTAGTTGGCGAGCATAGTGCGCCGGCGCCCCGTCATGTTGGTAATACATATTGCGTAGAGATGCTAGTGGTATATCCTCTAACAACTCTGGCAGCGTGTCGGTGAGAAAACTATGATAGCTTTCACCGTTTAATCTTTCTATGAAAACCGGGCCCAGTAACGTTGTATTAATAATGCCTGCCCACACATTGACACTAAACCGGTGTTGAAAGCTATGCGGTCTTGGTTCATGTGGATTTTCATAGCACCACAAGTGTTCATTGTGCGAATTAAATAGTCCTATTCTGCCAAATGTTGCTTCATCAGTCCATAAAATGTTAGCTCGTTCAGCAGCTAGTAACCAGTTACAAAATGTAACTCGCGCTGGTTTGTCAGCTTCGCTGAGTTCATGAACACGATGCAAGTTGAAAGGGTACTTCCCTTCATTGTGTATGACACTCCATGCGTAATACTGTGACACATTGAACTGTCGGGCTGCCTCATAAGTGCTCGCTGCTGGATTTTGTTCAAAAAACTGCAATATGTCTTCCTCCTCACGTACTGTGCGCCGCGGTGGACGACCACGATCGATTGATACAGGCTGGAATTGCCCGTAATCTCGCAATCGCTGTGTAGTACCTAACATTGTAGCGTAGCTCGGTGCACGTGAGTTGGGAAATCGCTTTGAATATTCGCGACAGGCTTCACTTACGTTATCATTGCAAATTGCTAAAATTTGCACCATTTCGGTATACTCAACATTTGAGTATCGGTAAGCCATCGTGTAACAACGCGTAACGTTCGCGATATTAATCTCACAACGGAAGGAGAAACGTCGCGCGCGCACCAAATCACCAAAGGCGACTGACGACACAGGTAATTAGGTCAAGTTCAAATGAGCAAGCGCTGCCTCCTACACCCCTCCAACCCTCCACCCCTACCCCGCCACGCGCTTTAATTTGCTATTTAGGACTATTGCCGTTTAGAAGGTCCAATTAAAATATTTTTATTTTTGTATGAAAATAAAATTTGAAGAAATATATTTTTTTTCTTACAGATGTTGTTGTTATGATGTAAATAATATATTCCCAAAAGGTCTTCAGTAAATTAAAAATTACCCTGTATATATATATATATATATATATATATATATATATACAGGGTAATAATAAAAAATTCTATCCTGAACGGTTCGCGGTCTACGCCATGTTTTATAAAATTCCGAAAATTCGTACTTCTGCTCACATTTGTGGTCATCACGTCCGCAGTTTAATGCCATCAATCGGATTTTTTTCTTTTAATGTGTTCCCTAATAATGACGTTTCTAAATTACCCTTAAAAGTTTTCAACGACTATGGGTAGTATTTTACAAAGCGGCACTAAACATAAGTTTTTTTACTTTATTTAACTGCTAAGTTTGAGCACCTGTGGTGAAAAAAAAAACGTATAGGATCTGTGTGGCCAACCATTTAAAAAGTTTGCCTATATCATAAGGATTCTAAAACATCAGCATACCATGTACTTAATGTCTTCACTTAATGAGCTATAGTCGTTATTGTGTAAAAGTAGGCATTTCATTACAAAATTACAAAATTATAGGCAGATAGTTTTTTTTAAACATTGCATGTCTTTATTAGGTAAGTACATTTGTCGCCCTTGAAAATTTTACTTTACTACCTGCTCGCCTTGTTTGGACGAATTCTAAGCTGTGTGAGCGAGACAAACGGTGCTTAGGATTAATGTGAGTAAAAAGGATCGACAGATTCTCCATTTTATGAATTCGTGTTTGGTTATTGTTAAATATGGTTAGTGCGTATCTCGACCTTCTCGACATCGCATGTGCAGTCGAATTGAGTACCGTCTCCTTTTTGGAAATCAGCAGAAAAGATTCGTCTATTTCAATGCGAGATATCGAACAATGACAAATGCACACAGTGTGCAAAATTTCATTGAAATCAGTTCAGTAGTTTAGGAGTCCATCGCGGACAAACAACGTGACACGTACTTTTTATATATAATATACATATAATAGGGCGCCAAACAAATCACTCGCCCGGGGGGCTCAGATGGTTATGGCCGGCCCTGATTATGACAAATGTCAAAAAAATCTTAATCTCATTTACGTAAGTACGTTTGGCACTGCAATAGACAATCCGAGATCTTAATTTCTTTAATTCTTACCATTAGCGAGCCATCCACTTCATAGTTATGTACAATGGACGTGCGCTTTCTAGTGAATGAAATGGTTACACACTTGGAGGTGTTAAACTGTAAATGGCTATTCTTGCTCCATGCTACTACTGTGTTTACGTTCTCTGTCGTAGCTTTTCATATACTGCCAACGTTTGTACAGTTCGTACAGATAAAGAATGGGATTAGAAATGGCGACTCAGCCCGTACCGTCAACATGCAAAATACCAAAAGCGAAAACCCGTTAGTAACGGTAAATTGTTATAACGTTATTTTTCGGTTAATTATAAATTTATTCTATATCTATTAATGGAAAAAGTAAATTGTATACCTAAGTATTCCTTAACTACCTCAGGCAAATCATCAACTGAAGTGGCCCTAAATTACTGCCTTGGCTTACTCCAGATTTTGTAACATATTGATTCCATGTATGGTGGGCATATTCCATATATTGCTGTCATATAGCTGCCAAATAATTTTAACAAATGTGGAGTGAAGCCGACTGCCGCTAACTCTTTAGCAAGACGTCGTTATCCACTAAGTCCAACCCTTTTTTAAAGTCAAAGTAAGCAGTGTCGAGTTGCACCCCCTGTCCATTGCGGGCACAACTTCAACGATGTAGTTTATAAGGTTGCTAGTGGTGCTTCCAATTGGCCGAAACCCATGCTGTGCTTCCGAGAGCTGCTGATTCACCTGCAAGTTTTTTTTTGTTGCACTAGGGGTGTCGCTTGGGCAGTCTGCAAAGGCTCAGCTGGCAATGCGGCGCGCGTGCTCTGTGGCGGCGCGCCACGCGGACTGCGTGCGCGACGCCTGGCGCCATCTGCTGGAGCTGCTGCACACGCTGTACGTCGGCCGCCTGCTGCCCACCGTGAGTACCCACCCGCAGCTGCACGCGCCTGGCGCCATCTGCTGGAGCTGCTGCACACGCTGTACGTCGGCCGCCTGCTGCCCACCGTGAGTACCCACCCGCAGCTGCACGCGCCTGGCGCCATCTGCTGGAGCTGCTGCACACGCTGTACGTCGGCCGCCTGCTGCCCACCGTGAGTACCCACCCGCAGCTGCACGCGCCTGGCGCCATCTGCTGGAGCTGCTGCACACGCTGTACGTCGGCCGCCTGCTGCCCACCGTGAGTACCCACCCGCAGCTGCACGCGCCTGGCGCCATCTGCTGGAGCTGCTGCACACGCTGTACGTCGGCCGCCTGCTGCCCACCGTGAGTACCCACCCGCAGCTGCACGCGCCTGGCGCCATCTGCTGGAGCTGCTGCACACGCTGTACGTCGGCCGCCTGCTGCCCACCGTGAGTACCCACCCGCAGCTGCACGCGCCTGGCGCCATCTGCTGGAGCTGCTGCACACGCTGTACGTCGGCCGCCTGCTGCCCACCGTGAGTACCCACCCGCAGCTGCACGCGCCTGGCGCCATCTGCTGGAGCTGCTGCACACGCTGTACGTCGGCCGCCTGCTGCCCACCGTGAGTACCCACCCGCAGCTGCACGCGCCTGGCGCCATCTGCTGGAGCTGCTGCACACGCTGTACGTCGGCCGCCTGCTGCCCACCGTGAGTACCCACCCGCAGCTGCACGCGCCTGGCGCCATCTGCTGGAGCTGCTGCACACGCTGTACGTCGGCCGCCTGCTGCCCACCGTGAGTACCCACCCGCAGCTGCACGCGCCTGGCGCCATCTGCTGGAGCTGCTGCACACGCTGTACGTCGGCCGCCTGCTGCCCACCGTGAGTACCCACCCGCAGCTGCACGCGCCTGGCGCCATCTGCTGGAGCTGCTGCACACGCTGTACGTCGGCCGCCTGCTGCCCACCGTGAGTACCCACCCGCAGCTGCACGCGCCTGGCGCCATCTGCTGGAGCTGCTGCACACGCTGTACGTCGGCCGCCTGCTGCCCACCGTGAGTACCCACCCGCAGCTGCACGCGCCTGGCGCCATCTGCTGGAGCTGCTGCACACGCTGTACGTCGGCCGCCTGCTGCCCACCGTGAGTACCCACCCGCAGCTGCACGCGCCTGGCGCCATCTGCTGGAGCTGCTGCACACGCTGTACGTCGGCCGCCTGCTGCCCACCGTGAGTACCCACCCGCAGCTGCACGCGCCTGGCGCCATCTGCTGGAGCTGCTGCACACGCTGTACGTCGGCCGCCTGCTGCCCACCGTGAGTACCCACCCGCAGCTGCACGCGCCTGGCGCCATCTGCTGGAGCTGCTGCACACGCTGTACGTCGGCCGCCTGCTGCCCACCGTGAGTACCCACCCGCAGCTGCACGCGCCTGGCGCCATCTGCTGGAGCTGCTGCACACGCTGTACGTCGGCCGCCTGCTGCCCACCGTGAGTACCCACCCGCAGCTGCACGCGCCTGGCGCCATCTGCTGGAGCTGCTGCACACGCTGTACGTCGGCTGCCTGCTGCCCACCGTGAGTACCCACCCGCAGCTGCACGCGCCTGGCGCCATCTGCTGGAGCTGCTGCACACGCTGTACGTCGGCCGCCTGCTGCCCACCGTGAGTACCCACCCGCAGCTGCACGCGCCTGGCGCCATCTGCTGGAGCTGCTGCACACGCTGTACGTCGGCCGCCTGCTGCCCACCGTGAGTACCCACCCGCAGCTGCACGCGCCTGGCGCCATCTGCTGGAGCTGCTGCACACGCTGTACGTCGGCCGCCTGCTGCCCACCGTGAGTACCCACCCGCAGCTGCACGCGCCTGGCGCCATCTGCTGGAGCTGCTGCACACGCTGTACGTCGGCCGCCTGCTGCCCACCGTGAGTACCCACCCGCAGCTGCACGCGCCTGGCGCCATCTGCTGGAGCTGCTGCACACGCTGTACGTCGGCCGCCTGCTGCCCACCGTGAGTACCCACCCGCAGCTGCACGCGCCTGGCGCCATCTGCTGGAGCTGCTGCACACGCTGTACGTCGGCCGCCTGCTGCCCACCGTGAGTACCCACCCGCAGGTGCACGCGCCTGGCGCTATCTGCTGGAGCTGCTGCACACGCACGAATTATCTCAATTGGCACGAGTCAACTTTCTTAAAGTAAATTTGTTTTAATTTTTGCCGTCGCAAAATGAGACGCAAGTATTAGGGCAGTGACATCGCAGGATGTCTGTTAGCACACGATAGTGCAGGTACTACTTCGTTACTTCACTTCGGCCGACAATCAGCAGGTTGGTTGGCATTTGGAGAAAAAGTTAGAATATTCTCCCTTAATGAGTAATGATAATTTGTATAAACTATTGGCACAGAAAATATACTACCCATGGCTTGTATACTGCTGTCACTCCTGCCTCCAGGCCTCGTATAACCCAATACTTGCTCAACTTTTAGTATGTAACGTCCCATCGCAGGGTATCGATATTCTTATATCAATGACTCGAGATATGCATGCGATTTCACAGACTGTATAAACATTTTAGGGCTGTTATTTTTTGATAGCTTAAAATTATCGCAAGTTATAGCCAACAACATAATCGCAGTAAATGGCATGTATAGAAGAACGAATAGACGATATGAATGACAAGCTCGTGAAAACTGTCCATGCGGTCGGAGCTAAGTTCTGCAAGACCCGCCGCAGAAGAACACAAAAACTCTCCGATCACACTCTAAATCTCATGGCTGTTAGACGGGAGACGAAGCTACATTCTTCAACAGATTTGACAACATACAGGCAACTGAACAGACAGATCTCCAAATGCATGCGGCGGGACTTACGCAACTTCAATACAGCTCGTATTGAAGAAGCGATCGAGTGGAACCAAGGCTACAAAGTCTTTGCCAGAGATCTGTCTGCCAGAAAGAGCCAACTGTCAAAGCTGAAGACAGAATGTGGCAGCATCGTTTCCGGGACACCTGAGATTTTGAGTGAGATTGAGAGGTTCTATGGGCAGCTGTACACGTCATCGTTGGAGCCACACGCAAGTGTGAGTAACGATCCAAGAGCGAGTCTCATCCGACACTATTCCGAAGATATCCCGGACGTCAGTCTGAGCGAGATTAGAATGGCTCTCCAGCACCTTAAAAACGGCAAGGCCCCAGGCGAGGATGGAATTACAGCGGAGCTTCTGAAGGCGGGTGGAAAACCGGTACTTGAAGTCCTTCAGAAGCTCTTTAATTCCGTCCTCCATGGTGGCATTACACCGGAGGCGTGGAGCAGAAGTGCGGTGGTCTTGTTCTTCAAGAAAGGTGACAACGCTCTCTTGAAGAACTACAGACCGATTTCCCTACTGAGCCGCGTCTACGTGCTGTTTTCGAGAGTTATTACGAATCGTCTCGCGCGCAGACTTGACGACTTCTAGCCTCCCGAACAAGCCGGTTTCCGAAAAGGCTTTAGCACCATAGACCACATACATACCCTTCGGCAAATTGTGCAGAAGTCAGAGGAGTACAATTTGCCACTATGTCTGGCGTATGTGGACTACGAGAAAGCCTTTGATTCCGTCGAAATTTGGGCGGTGCTGTGCAGTCCCTTCAGCGGTGCCAAGTTGATTGTCGGTATATCGAAGTGCTGAAGTGTTTGTACAGTAGAGCTACGATGGCTATCCGAGTACAGAACCAGAGTACGAAACCTATCCAATTGCAGAGAGGTGTAAGGCAGGGTGACGTCATTTCCCCGAAACTCTTCACCGCTGCATTGGAAGACGTTTTCAAGCTTCTGGACTGGAAAGGATACGGTATCAACATCAATGGCGAGTACATCACTCACCTTCGATTTGCCGACGATATAGTCCTTATGGCAGAATCGCTGGAGGACCTAAGCACCATGCTCAATGACCTCAATAGTGCTTCCCGACGGATAGGTCTTAAGATGAACATGGACAAAACAAAGATCATGTTTAATGTCCATGTCACACCTATGCCGGTAGTTGTTGGGAGTACTAAGCTCGAAGTTGTTGACGAGTATGTTTACCTGGGACAAAGTGGGTGAGGGCTATGCTCGGAGTTTCTCTGCGTGATAAACTCAGAAATGAGGATATCCGCAGTAGCACCAGAGTGACCGACATAGCCCAACGGATTAGTAAGCTGAAGTGGCAATGGGCCGGCCATATAGCTCGAAGAACCGACAACCGATGGTGAAAAAAGGTTCTCGAGTGGCATCCTCGTACCGGCAGGTGAAGTGTTGGGCGTCCCCCCACTAGATAGAGTGACGACCTGGTAAGATATGCAGGAAGTGGATGTATGCAGGTGGCTCAGGACCGTGCTTTGTGGCATTCCTTGGGGGAGGCCTATGTTTAGCAGTGGACTTGTAAAGGGCTGTAATGATGAAACAGAAACAGAAACAGAAACTTTTTTATTCAATATAGATTATAAATAATACTTATTGAAAGTCACTCTTTTGTATAATTACCACTGGTTCGAAAAAAACCTCTTTCCTGGGAAGAACCAGCAAGAAACCCAGCGGGACTTTTTTTTTTAAATAACAGCTTACAATCATGTATGTTACACAAATTAACAACTCAACAAATTAGAAATAGCTTGGGAGCGATCACCTCACTTCCAGGGGTTATTATCATCTATAAATTCTTTAATATTATAATAACCCTTTTTATACAAACTTAGTTTAATAAAGTTTTTGAACTTTGAGCAGGTCAAATTTTGTATATTTTCTGGAATTTTGTTGTAAAAGCGTATACATCGCCCCAAGAATGAATTACTGACTCGATGGAGTCGAGTAACTGGTACTACTAGCTTGTGTCTGTTCCTAGTATTTACAGAATGAATATTATTTATTTTTGTAAAACTACTTTTATTTTTGTGTACGTACATTACATTTTCATAAATGTATCGAGAGGCCAAAGTTAATATATTAATTTCCTTAAATTTTTGTCGCAGCGACTCTTTAGGCTTTAAATCATAAATTGCTCTTATGGCCCTCTTCTGTAAAACAAATATAATTTCAGTGTCATGATGATGATGTATAGAAGAAGAATCGTGCTCATTCTATTAAAACTATATGTTCAGTGTCTCGTGGAAGCGGAGGACTACTTGGCTCCTGGTGGAACCGTATCACTCATACGCGAGGTAGCGAGAGGATCAGACGCGGGCTTGCTCTCCAGCTTGTATTCATACATCGCGCTAGGGGAAACTGGTGAGGAATTTTTTTATCAATAATTTACGATATTAATTGGTCAAAGGGTTTTATATTATAGTAAACATGTTTGTCTAATGTTTCTTTCTATTTACTTGTCTTGAATAGTCTCGAATATCGTTGATAGACTCACTGTGTGCCTTAAACAAATAATCACCTTCTTCTCTTTCTCTCTCTCTCTCTCTTTCTCTCTCATTGTAGATTTTTGCAAGATAAAGCTAAATATGCAGCACAAATGGGTTGGCTCGATCAGGGAAGGACATTTGTGTTACAGATAGAAAAATAATGCTGCTGAGTATGATGGGTGACACAAGGGATTCCCTTTTTACTGATAACGAGGCATTTCATCTTAGTTGGAGTAGATGATATGTATAAGTGTCTATGTGCTACATCGAATAGTTGGTGTCGTCTACTTACCATCGAATAGACGGTATATTTTTTTTATCACCTAACCTTCTATTAAAAATATCCACAAAATTACGGTACCTCCACATGTATATATGTGATATACATAAGGTGAAAGCTAGTAAAAAATAAAATGCTTCCAATATATTCGAAAATTGTCATCGTGGTAGATTTCGACCGTTGCTTTTTTTTATATCTAATGTAATATATATAGCTATCAGTTCTGCTTCAGTTCTTGAAAAATATTATTCATACCTATTGTGTTACAGGAATGAGAGCACCGACGCCTCCCGAGAAGGTATTGATCGATGCGGCGACAGAATGCGTTGCGAAATGTAACTTCCCCGGCTTGCTCATCACCGAGACCAAATTTCTGCAGCTGGAGAGCCTGCAGGTATGTTCTTATCACTTCATTTTATAATTTTATTAAAATCGTAATTATTTTATTATGAAAAATACACAACTAGAAATTAATAATTACAAGCTAAAGTTAACCTTGCTTAGTTATGTTATCATTACGCCAAACACTTCGTTTCCATGATCTTGAAATTTAAAAATATGTCAAAATTGAATGAGACAGAATGCCTTTTTTATTATTAAACTAGGCTCACTCTTGACCTCCATCTAGCTCGAGGGCAAATATGAGGTCTACGATGGAGCGAGTTTGCCCAGGAGAAGCCTGTTAACACCCACCTTGAAGAGGTTAAGGTTATATGCACTCGGAAGACGCCAGCAGGGCATTCCACTCCTCGGCTGTGCACATTATGAAAGATTACTTATAGCGCTTAATGCGAATATTCGAAATATCAACCAAGTGTGGATGGTAACCCGCAGTACGTCTGGTATTCCGATAGGAGAATGGAGATGGCGGTATGAGCTTATGAAGCACACCGAAGTACAATCTGTAGAAGACCGACAAACAAGCAACTTGGCGGCGGTGAGCTAAGCTGTGAAGCTTAGATTCCCCCAATTTTTGTCGCCGATAAGCCTCTTGGCTCTGCGTTGCACTCAGTCGAGTGCGGCAAGTTGATAATTTGCTGAGCCATCCCAAAGGTGACTACAATACTCCATCCATGTTCGGACTTGAGCTTTGTATAAAGTTAGAAGCTGTCCAGGCGTGAAGTATCGCTTCACCTTATTTAAAATACCCGTAACTGAAATATTTTAAATAGTGTTTCTTTTTGGCCGCAGTTTGTGCTTGCGACTTAATGTTTTGCCAAAGTTGAGGTTAGCACTCAACTGTATGCCGAGAAGCTCAAAATGATCAGCAACTTCTACAGATGTGCCTCGGAATGTAGCAGTCAGATTAAACGGACTCCGTTTTGCGAAGAACAGATAGGCCTGCGTTTTGTCTATGTTAAATGTGACCAGATTGTCATCACCCCATTGCGAGACGAGACTTAAGGTCGCATTTATCAGCTCCACCATGGCCTCTCGTAAACAAACGTATTACTGCCGCTCTGTCTTTTCCACTGGACATGAATCTCTGTGTGACTGTGCTGTCATCTGCATACCTAATAATACAGAGAGAACAGACCCCTGAGTAACTCCGGCATTAATATGTATTAGGTCAGAAGAGCAGCCATATATGACTACCTTGATCGACCGTTCACTCAGTCAGATATCCAGTTGCCGAATTCGGCAGAGATACCGTAAGCAGGAAGCTTACTCAGCAGACTTGCGTGCCAAACCCTGTCAAAAGCCATCGAGATATCGAGTGAAACTGCTAAAGCTTCACCGTTCTTCTCGATGGCCTCGCCCCTGAAGTTTGTGACATACACAAGATGATCCCCAGGGTACCGTCTCCGACAGAAGCCATATTGTTGGTCACTGAGGAGGTCATTTCTTTCAAGGTATGTCCAGCAGCTTACTGTTGAATACCGTTTCCATAACCTTACGGAATATGAAGGTGATGGCGATTGGTCGATAATTACAGTGATCGGCACGACTACTCTTCTTGGGTACTGGTTGCACATTGGCAAGCTTCCAAGATTTGGGCACCGTTCGAGATTTAAGAGAGAGACGGAAAAGGCGCGTTAAAAGAGGAAACAACTCTGGCGCCCAATGCCTTAGCACCCTTGCAGGAATACCATCAGGTCTACTGGAACTTGTTTACGTCTAGGTTTTGCAAAGCTCTACGTACCTCTTTCGTATGACTTGTGACCTTCGGCACCGAAGAATCACAGCGAGGTAGGGTTGGCGGTTGTTTAGAGCAGGCATCTAGACGAGAATTGCTCGCAAACGGAGATGCAAATAAATTTGCTTTCTTAATCGCGGAGTGTGCCAGTGTTTCATTAGGTTTCTTAGGTTGCAATGAGGGACAGCAGAAGTTGAATTCGACAGCCTTCGACAGGAACCAAAATTTCTTACTACCAGGAGGGTAGGAAGCAAGTCTGCCTCAGCACGATCAAAGTCCGCATTATACCAGGGCCGAGCCTTGTGACCGAGCGGAATGTCGGAGAACGGAATAAAATATTCATTTCCCTGCCGTATCACATCCGCAACCGCATCGGTAGACCAGGAGGTTTCATCCGAAGTAAAGCACACTTGCCGCCACGGATAGGATGCAAAAAAGTGCTGCACCTCATCCCAGTCTGCTGACTCGTATCGCGATACTTTCCTCGTGCCCACTGGACAATCATCTGGAGGAGAGATGATCGATACGGATTTCACCAAACAGTGATCGTATGATCCCAGCGGAGCTAAGACAGATACCGAGTGCCTGTCTGGGTCTGTTGTCAGCAAAAGGTCCAAGAAATTGGGTGTATGTCCAGCTACGGGTACCAGACTCGCGTCGCCACTTGAACCAGCTGAGTGAGATTTATCGATAAAGCAAGTTTGCGCACCTCTCTCCCAACATGGTTGGTTTTCTCATATGGGAACAACCACTGTTTGTGGTGGGCGTTAATATTTTCGAGAAAAACTATCTCCGCAGATGGATACCGTTGTTGGGCTTTATCTGCCATCTCTGTCAGGTGTTCAATGTGTCTGGTCGTCTCCTGGTCTCCGCTATGCGATCGATAGACACAGTCATAGAGGGTTTTCTCTACACCGGTGTCCACCAAAAGCCACATTGCAGAAAACCCTAAACCTCAAAGCAACGGAGACACTAACAGCAAATGTCGTTGCAGACGTACACACAGATCCCAGCAAGGTCGAGGGTAGGTTCGGCTTCCCGGTCTCGAGGTGGTGGTGAACTGGATCAAGGTTGGTGAGCAACCATCTGAGCCGTGTCTACGTGCTGTTTTCGAGAGTCATGAATCGTCTAGCACGCAGACTCGTCGATTTCCAGCCTCCCGAACAAGCCGGTTTCCGAAAAGGCTTTTGCACCATAGATCACATACATACCCTTCGACAAATTGTACAGAAGTCCGAGGATTACAATTTGCCACTATGCCTGGCGTATGTGGTCTACGAGAAAGCCTTTGATTCCGTCGAAATTTGGGCGGTGCTGCAGTCCCTTCAGCGGTGCCAAGTTGACTGTAGGTATATCGAAGTGCTGAAGTACTTGTACAGTAGAGATACGATGGCTATCCGAGTACAGAAACAGAGTACGAAACCTATCCAACTGCAGAGAGGTGTAAGACAGGGTGACGTTATTTCCTAGAAACTTCACCGCTGCATTGGAAGACGTTTTCAAGCTACTGGACTGGAAACGATACGGTATTAACGTCAGTGGCGAGTACATCATTATTTACCTTCGATTTGCCGACGATATAGTCCTTATGGCAGAATTACTGGAGGATCTAAGCACTACCTCCATAGTGTCTCCCAACGGATAGGTCTTAAGATGAACATGGACAAAACAAAAATCATGTTTAACATCCATGTCACACATATGCCGGTAGTGGTTAGGAGCACTGAGCTCGAAGTTGTTGACGAATATGTTTACCTGGGACAAATAGTCCGACTAGGTAAGTCCAACTTCGACCGAGAGGTCAATCGACGGATTCAACTCGGCTGGGCAGCGTTCAAGAGATTACGACACATCTTCTCGTCAGGTATACCTCAAAACTTGAAAACTAGATTGTACAACCAGTGCGTGTTGCCAGTGATGATGACTTATAAGACGTGGTCCTTCATTGCTGGCCGTATGAGGAAGCTCAAGGTCGCTCAGCGAGCTATGTGGAGGGCTATGCTCGGGAATTTTCTACGTGATAGACTTAGAAATGAATATATCCGCAGTAGAACCAGAGTTACTGACAGAGCCCAAAGGATTAGTAAGCTGAAGTGGCAATCTCAAGTCAAGTCTGAAAGACTGGCCCTTCTGTCCCCCAAAAGCACTGTTCCCGCTCACAGACGGAACGCAGCGAGCTGCTTTGCGTTTGACTCCAACGGGAGGGTGGTAGCAAGCCAGGCAGCCTCTTGCGAGGCCTACCACTGCATGACGGGATCTTCAGCCGTCACCATACGGTGAAGTAGCCAGTGATGCCGTTGCCCAGGGTGGACCGCTCTGAGGTAGATCCAAGCCAGCCCACCAGTATTTCTTGACCTTACCGTATTTGTCTTAAACGTGATTAAAGACGATTTGTATTATAAGTTTCTATGTCCGATTTTTACACAGTTGCGGAGTGACAATGCAAATCCTAACATTTCGTAATCTATACTAAAACGTATAAATAAAAATACCTTAAAATTAATCACCATACCTACTATATCCAGTGTACTCGTATCTATTTCGATTGTGATATGAGTAGATTTACGGCACTAAGTCCTGCGCAGTTGATGTTGCGATTAAAATCAACCCGGAGAACATAGTTTTGGTCTCTCGAGCCAAATGTATGAGCTATATTTGCAATGTGTGTCATAAAACTTCTTACGACATATTTTTGATTGTTTTCTAATTAAAGCTGCTAAAAAATAATTTTTCAAAAATGTCTTCTTTATAATTTTTTGTTTCAGAAGAAAAACCGATATATTTTATTATTTTGCTTGTTAGATAATAAAATATATATTTATTTGTATATGTTTTTGCACACTCTTTTCATAAATATTGTTTTTGTTTGTAGGAACTAGTTCGTGCTATGGTGGCTGTGGGAACACCGCCGGATGCTGATAGTCTGCAACTGAATCCTCAGTTAGAAGACGTCACAATATTCTTTTTGGAACTTCTAGGAAAGACACTTATACAAAATCGGTTAGTTATGTTAAATGTAGATTGATGTTATGTAACAACTAGCTCGAAAAAATAAATATTAGCGTCATGATTCTTAAATTGATTGATTTAATGTTGCATCTTTGATGTGTTTAATGTAACTGCCTCAATGGGCATTGCTGAAAACCAATGATACCGCAATGATACCGCAATGCTGCGATAGCATTATGTTGAGTCAGTGCCCTTTTCAGCACCACATCACTCATGCAATCGGATCATTTTATGTCTGTTTTTTCTTATTTACTTTTATCTTTGACGTTTTTATGTATCAATTTATTTTCTGTATCAAAACTGTATGAGTGTAAGTTGCTGAATAAATTCATGTCGATGTCTATGTCTACGTCTTTTAGGTATGTTAATATTTATATGTGCACGTTTACAAATATCTCTCAACAGAATATGTATGCTAATTTTTGGCTCTTGGTTTCATGTTACCAAAAGTTTAGCATTAAAGATACTTTCTAACCGTAATAAAATATGATGAGAGACGAGCTTTCTAGTCAATATAATAATTGGCTCAGCCAACTAGCGCTCATCTTAACCCCTAAGGTACCGTGGACATGAATTCATGTCCACGTTTTGTGACCGTTGAGTACCGCGGACATGAATTCATGTCCGCATTACGTGCTGCTATTTTCGTCTTAATTGATATAAAAATACAGTATATTTTCAATTGAACACTATTTGATGCGGTTTTGAACGAACTAAAGAGTATTCTCTAGTATTAAACTCACTCGGTTACATAGACGAAATAAAAAATAATAGACATTCACTTTCGCGTTGTTGGTGCTGTTAGTTGCGTAATTGTTTTCTTTTTTTTTTGTTTGTTTTTGTTGGATTTTCTTTTAAAAACTGGTAAGAAATAATAATGATCTTTACTAGATAATGTTTCGGAATGACTTAAGTTACAACAGCAGTAAATTTTTGTGTTTCAATTGATAAAAAAAGGAAAAACAAAACACCTTTACGCGAACAATTTATAACGGGTAAGATTTCAAATAAGATCTACCTTCTGGGATATTTAGCCTTTTTATAGATAGTTTTATGCACGTATGCAAATTCATAAAGACATATTATTCCTAAATATTATATCTATATGATTGTATAAGAAAAATTAAGGAAGACGCTATAATATTTTCACAAAAAGGTTTTGAAAATGAGGTTACAAAGCGCGCGCAAACTGTCTATTGTCGAATTTTTGCAAATGTTTGCGAGTGAAAAAGTAGAATTATTATAATGGTTACATGCATAATTTCGGTTTATTTTAGGAAGACTATTTTGTATTGATTGTGAAGACATAAAATTAAAATAAAATCTTACGCTTTTTCATTGATAAAACCAAATTTATTGGCAGTAAATACACTTTTTCAAGATCCCTTAGAAACAAAGAGCTGTACAAAACTAATTAAATATCCAAATGTTATTGTTATTGTTTCTACTTATTGACAATCTTATCAGCTTTAAATAACTGTAACTCAAGCCTCTTATAACATAAACGAACAGTCGTGAAAAACATAAATGTTGAAACAAGTGCCGCGCGCCGAGATGACGCCAGAAGCCCCCGGTACAAAGTTTTTTCAAAATGTTTTTTGTTATAGTAGGCGCGGTACTGGAAGGGTTAAAGTTTGATACCCAGTAGTAAAACATAGTTCGACTTTTGGTACCACAGAAATTGTTGATTGCTGTTCAAAGTGCTAATTTATCACATGTTAGATGGTGGAGGAAAACGTCATGAGAAAACGTGTGTGCTTGAGATATAAAATGAAATAAAATTTAGTAATCAAAATAGATTATATTTAAAATCCATGAAAACACTATTAGAAATGGGATGCCAATACTCATCTGTTGGACTTATGTAGTCTGTTACTTTATTTTTCTACTTTAGAGATATATCGAATGAACTTATAAGAAAGAAGCTTTTACATAATAATATATAATTTGTGTGTGTTACAAATATCATCCTTAGTTAAGATTTGAATCCGGTATTTTATTTCAGTAGTGATTTTTTTTTATAATATTAAAGTGACAAACAAATTTACATTTCACCTCATGGTTAGTGGCTACACCTGAAGTCAACTTATGATCAATGATAGCAGACTTTGATCAAAAGTTGAAGTTGGAGACAGTATAGAGTCGCTTTCACTACAGATATCGAAAAAATGTTTCTAGCGATCCTTTGCAAATATAACAACAAACAACTACAAAAAATTATATGGCGTGAATCATCAAATCAGCCGCTTCAAATATACGAATTACTAACTATAGCGTACGGGACGAAAGCAGCGCGGTTTCTGGCAATGAACACACTGAAGCAATTAGCTCGCGACGAAGGATAGCATTTCCCTGAAGCCTAAGGTGTTGAAGAGAGACTTTTTCATGGAAGATGTCTTAAGCGGCCAGCACAGCATCCCAGCTGCTCTAAAATTAAAAGCAGATCAGATAAACCTACTCAGAGCAGAGGGGTTTAATCTACGAAGGTGGTGCTCAAACAGCAATGAGCTACTACAGGCAGCAGGATCAGGCACTGATAGCAATTATCAAACTGGGTTTGATTTCAAGCAGAAAGAATCAACAAGGACGCTGGGACAGAAGGAAATCTTCACTTTTGAGCTCAAAATCAACACATCAACAGATAAACCAGCCTCAAAATGACACTACTTTCAGACATCTTAAAGGTTTTCAACCCGGCCGGTTGTTTCAGTCCTGTAACAACAAGATTGAAACTCCTATTCCAATCAGTCTGGAAAGAAGATTTGAAGTGGGATGACCAACTTCCACTAAGTATTGAAGAAGAGTGGTTTAAGATCAAAGATTACCTCAAAGGCATCAATCAAATGATAATAATAATAATAAAAGTATTTATTTGCCACAAAACTATACAATGTTAAAATTTAAATAGACAGCTTAATAATAAATTGTGACAAAACGGTCTGTGACTCAGTTGTAACGGGAAACCCATTACTCTTGCTATTCTGCCACAGCCTTTGCGCAGTATACATACAGGGTCTTAGGCAAGTGATGAAACACACGTATCAGCAAAAAATAAATAAATAAAAATTCAAACAATAAATAATAGTTACTAAAATATGAAATACAAAATACAAAAATACAAGAATGTTCCCAATTTGACGGAATAGCCGAACCACTCAGAGCCAGGGACTGTTGTTGCATCAGCCACTTGCGGCATCTCTGCTGGAAGGTATGTGGAGATAGGGTAGACCGGACTGGTGTGACAAAACGGTCTGTGACTCAGTTGTAACGGGAAACCCATTACTCCTGCTATTCTGCCACAGCCTTTGCGCAGTATACATACAGGGTCTTAGGCAAGTGATGAAACACACGTATCAGCAAAAAATAAATAAATAAAAATTCAAACAATAAATAATAGTTACTAAAATATGAAATACAAAATACAAAAATACAAGAATGTTCACCAATTTGACGGAATAGCCGAACCACTCAGAGCCAGGGACTGTTGTTGCATCAGCCACTTGCGGCATCTCTGCTGGAAGGTATGTGGAGATAGGGTAGACCGGACTGGTGGTGGCAAATCATTCCAGATTTTAGCAGCGGCGAATTTAAAACACCCCCTGGCTCCAGCGAGTCTAATTCTAGGTACTGGAAGCCGATGACATTTTCTCTGACCGAGAGCAAACTTTTTTGTTCAACAGCTATCTTATCGTATAAATATCTTGGAGACGCTGAGTGATACAGTTTATGCAGAAAGCAAGCATATTTTAACTTGGTACAATTAGACATATTTAAAATGCAATTACTGACTAAATAAGGTGAAATCCTATGCCTTTTCTGTATATTAAAACAAAAACGCATGCATGCGTTCTGCACTCTCTGTACATTCTTCGCAGTTTTTTTAAATAAGCAAGGACCATAAACAATATCACAATAATGAAGATGGCATAGTACTAAACTGTTACAAAGCAGCAGTCTAATGTCACGTTTTAGAAATTTTCGAATTTTATACAAATTTTTTAAAGAACCGTAGCATTTGCCGATTTTTGTCTGAACACGTTGCTCAAATTTTAAATTCTCATCCATGAGGAGACCTAAATTGCGAACACAACCCTACGAGGGTTGGTAGGTATGACGGTGTCAAAGATTTTAACATCAGGCTTCCGTGCATTAATCATTTTTACCTGGTGCTTTGTTCCAAGTGTAATGGTAACACTCTTTGAGGGGTTGAGTACCAGACCATGTCTCAAAGACCACTCCGAAATAGAATCTAGATCTTTGTTTAGCTTGGAAATAGCAACAGCAACCTCCTCATCGATTGGCGTTGTGTGAACACAAATCCAAGTATCAAGATGGCTTCCAAGTCATCAGAATGACGACATTGAGCTACACGGATTCTACGATTCCTCAGAACGTGCCTAAGCTTGTGTCATAACAAAATCAAGAGCAAGAAACAAGGCGAACAAGCAGTAGTTTTGGTAGCAGCAAAATCAAAACTAGTTGCAACATCAAAAATCATATCATTGCCGGAATCGGAACTTTGTACCGCTCAATTATTATCAAGACTCATGCAGACAGTCAAACACAGTCTATCAGAGCAAAACACCAAGACCTTCGGCTGGTCAGACTCAACAGCTGTGCTCGGTTGGATCCAAGGCGACATCAATCGCTGGAAGCCATTCATCGCCAACCGTGTACACCAAATCAAAGAAATCATACCCGACGACTGTTGGCAATATGTCAAGTCGACTGATAATCCAGCAGACTGCGCCAGCCGTGGGGTATCAACAACAATCCTCAAAGATCATCCCAGGTGGTGGCAAGGCCCATCATGGCTGAAAACATATCAAAAAGAAACCACTACAAATACATATACTAAGGATCTGGAAGTGAACAAAGCAATGCATCAAACGTCACTATTCATCATCACAGCTCTGACGTAATCCAAGCGTTGATAAGCAAACATAGCTGTATGACGCGAGTGACACGTATACTTACCTGGGTATTGCGGACGGTGTCGAATTCCAAACCGAGGACGCCGTATCTAACTGCATCTGAAATCAAACAAGCACAAATATTAGTATCAAGCACATACAAGAAAAGTATTTTTATGAGGAAATACCATCAAGCAGCAGGGAGAGCCGTGGTAGCTCAGATGGTTAGCGCTCGCTGTAAGCTTCACAGTACTCGAGCAACCCGGGTTCGATCCCCGCCAGCACCAATGAAATTGTTAATTGCAGTTTTAAGTGCTGATTTACCACGTGCTCGGTAGTGAAGGAAAACATTGTGAGGAAACCTGCATGTCTGAGAAATAAGAAAAAAATATTTCGAAGACATGTGAAGTTCGCCAACACGCATTGGGGCAACGCGGCGGACGGAACACAAAAGCTTACATTTGAGGAGCTATCAACATTGTTGTCACAGCTGAAAGCGTGCCTGAGCTCAAGGCCACTGTGTGCCCTGAGCGAAGATCCCGAGGACATTTTCTAGCGAGTGGCCCTACCCTCACCATCATTGAAACCGAAAGGGAAGGACACGCGTTGGTAACTTGTACAGAATATCCTCTACGACATTGAGTACCTGTGCCAATTATCAGTGGCAACAGAAGCAAAGAAACATGAAAATTGGTGACGTTCTCGTCATAAATGACTTCAAATTGCCTCCAGGCAAGTGGTACAATTGTTAAACTTCACTCCGGTAAAGACGATCTGGTCTGAGTGGTGTTCCTGAAAACTATAAACAACGTTATCAAGAGACCTATTACAAAAATATCATCCCTTCTGTCAGATAATAGCGTTGATTGCGAGCAAAATTCGGAATCAAGCAATAAGCAATCTACAGCAAAAAACACCAATACAAAAAAAACGCAAAGCAAAAAATCATAGCTTTAGTAATGTTGCCTTTACTTACCATCATTTCACCCGCTCAGTGTGCCTTCAACCTACTGAGCTTAAGCACTAATAAGAGCATTTATTTGTACAAAATATCCAATATGTATCTTGTCAGAGATCAGTGGAAACTCATGTTTTACTACGAAATGAATCCGTACTGGCAAGGCATTGATTTGTTCCGCAAGTACTTCGATAATTTAAATAACATATGCTCCAAGATATCAAAACAAACAAAATGTGACGTAATGTTATCGCAACTACGTCATGAGGCCACAGAACTGGACTACTATCATCATACGTTGCTCGGGCAGCAATACACGCGCTCGAGACGCCGGCACGGGCTTATCAGCAGTGTCGGATATCTTGCGCACAGCTTGTTCCTTTTTTTTAGGAGAGGGGGCAAACGAGCATGCGGCTCACGTGATGGTAAGTGACTACCGCCGCCCATGAATAACCGCAACACCAGCGGAACCAGGGAAATCGCAGATTGCCGGCCTTTAAAAAGGAGTAAGCTCTTTTTTGAAGGTCTTTAAGTCGTATCAGTCCGGAAAAATCGCTGGTGGTAATTGATTCCACAAGGAAGTTGTGCGAGGGAGAAAACATCTTCTAAATCGCACAGTGGTGGACCAATCATCCAGATAGTGTGGATGGCATCTGGAGTTCTGCCGCGATGTGCGTTCGTGAAATTTAGCGGCTGGGATTAATCCGAACAATTCCCCAGAGCACTCCCCGTGGTAAATGCGAAAGAAAATGCAAAGGGATGCAACATCTCTTCGCAGCGCCATTGAATCGAGCCGATCGGAAAGGACTGTTCGGTATGTTATACGACGAATTCGCTTAAAAAATACGAGTAAAACATCAGTTTAATCAGGATGGATCAGGAACATTTCGCTCTTCTATGGAAAAATCAAACATCAGTAGTTGAAGCTTGAATACAACCTTTTGAGTCGAATGGAGAAGTCTATGAACAAGCAGCACAAGATCTTCAATGACCCATAATAGAGCTAGAAAAAAAAGCCAACATCATAGGGAAAGAAATTCAGACCGAAGAAATCATCAATGAATTTATCCTCTCATCCATGATAGCATACAACATTTTGGCCAATCTAAAAAACATTCAAGAAACGTTGGTGGAGAGTGGAGACCATCACAGACATTCACTACGGGCAGTTTAATATTTATTTATTAACGCCTGAACAACTGAGTGAAGAGTTAAATATTATCTCTGGCCAGTTATCAAAGGAATTAGCTCTGCCTACAAACATCATCCAAAACAACTTGTCCAGAATATCATTTACTGGAAGTAAAAGCAAGGATGATAAGCCAATACTTTATTTTCGAGATCAAAATCCCGTTGGTAAGCAGTGATACGAGATTCACAAGTTTATCTTTATCCCTCAGCAAGTACAAAAACAGATGATCCGCATCACACCTATCGCAGATCATATTGCGATCAACATCCAAAAGGACTCGTACATACCATTATCAGAAGAAGAAGTTCGAAGATGTACACAGTTCGACGCTGAGACTCACCTTTGCCCGCTACAGAAACCTATTTTCCACAGCATAGCAAAGTGGCGAAGCAATCAGCTTTGTAGCGGTTTCTAACGGAAAAAAATATTTCAAAATAGGAGGTTCAGATGCCTGGGTGATCAGTGATCGATTGCTGAAAACAGAATTTGAAAATTCGAAACTGTTCTCGAGATAATCGTGGGACACAGACGGACGGATAGACGGATAGACGGACAGACAGACAGACATCGTGAAATCAATAAGTGACTTCGCAAGCTTCGCCACTTAATAAAGACAGATCTGTATGAAAAACTTCGCCCTGCAAAGATATATGGGTTGAACTTAACAAACTAAATACGTGTAATAATATGCGAGCATCGTGTTAGAGCGCAACAACTTAGCGAGGCCGGTATAATCACTCTCGAGGACGGCTGTTTTATTAAAAGTGAAACATTGACAATATTTTCACACAGAAAGCAGGTACTAATGATAATATCAAGCCCTACCTTGAAAATATTGACATACCTCAAATCAATGATGTCATTGACCTATCAATTCCTCTCCAAAGGTTCGAGAAATTAGACGAGTCAAAAAATGAGGAGAATCGAAAACACTTGCTGAAGCTGAACACAAGTGACACTGACACAGAGTTGGCAGCTCAGTTATCAAACCACGATCTACAACAATATGTGTTTTTTTTTGATAGGATAGGGTGACAAACGAGCACACAGTCCACATGATGGTAAGTGGTTGCTACGGCCCATAGATATCTACATCTATCCTCGTTTGCGTATCAAAATGCAGATGTGTTGTCACCCGTGAGGACTAAGATGGAATGCCTCGTTTCCAGTAAAAAGGGCCTCCGGCCACCTGCACTCACTATACGAAACACAGCAATGTTAAGCTGCTATTTTACGCTGGTATTCTGTGGATATTTATCTTCTGCTGGGAGCAGCTATACTAGCATCAGCATTATTTTCTTTGCGGAGCCTACACCGCAGATACACCGCATGTATACAAGCGCCCTCGCAAAGCGAAAGAGTTGGCTTGTAAGTACAGTTCACTGGCACGAGCCCTACGAGCAAGCACCATCGGTCGAGCCCCGCAGTATCGTCGTTAGGTCATCGGGTGAACTAAGTGCACGAGCATTGGATAAGTCGACGTCGCCTACAGTTTGCAAACGTTTTAGTGATCTTAGTGCAGTGTAGTGAAGTGTGATAAGTTTTTTAATTGAAATTTATAAGCAATTTTTTGTAGTATCATCATCATTATCAATTGGTATCATTTTGTAATCACCTATCAATCAGCATCTGTTCTCTCTCTCGCCCCGTAGCTTGTATGGTCTTAAACCGCACATTTGTGCACATCACTATTTTTACCTTATTCTATCATTTTTCATTCTCATCAATTCAGTGCCCGCGTACGGGTGCGGCGCGCCCCATCCGTTATCCTACTTGTGCTTGTCCCGTTTGGTGTGGTGTATTGTCAATGTTGGATGTGCCTGCGACGTTTGGGTCGACGGGATTGAGCAAGCGTGGTTGTTCTATAAGTACGTTACCCGGTCTACGGAGAGTCCGCGCGACGTTTAGTATTGAGACGTAGTTGGTTGCGTTGGGCACTAGCGGGTTTGGATTGGTTTCGGCGCTATCAAAGTACCGCTGACACATCTTGAAGTATTCGGAGATAGAGGAAAGTTGACAATCACTGTGCAAATCTGAGTTCCGTTGATACCACTGTGCTCCGGTGGCATTACGGATGAAAAAGTTTTGGATTTTCTGTAGTTCTTGTAGGTAGGTCCTATACATGTCGGCGAAAGCTACACTTGCGTAAGACACGATAGGTCTAACGCAGGTTTTGTACAGGTGGAGCGCGTGTGAAACTCATGCGGACGTCGATCGTGACGCCCAGATATTTTACCGAATCTACCCAAGCGATGGGGTGGCCGTATAAGGAAATGATATCTATCTTTGCGTTTGGTCTTCGAATCTTAGCTTAGCAAGCCGTCGTGTCAGATCTTACCAAATGCCTTTGCCACATCAAAGAAGGGGGCTCCGGTGTTTCGAGACCTTTTCTTTGTTGGGGTTAGAGGATCTTGTCATTTCTAAGGACTAAAATTGAATATCTACAGCTTATAATTATACAGGATCTCTATGCCATTCAGATTGGAACATAGCAGTGCATTCACTGCTATTTGGTGGTAAAAATAGGCAAAAATAGTAGAGGAGCGTTATTGTCGGGGGTGTGTCTGATTGTTTGTTAAGTATATTGAATTGATAACGTCCGAAATAGTAAAAAATCACTTTATTTAAAACAGTTACAAAAATGTTAATAAATTGTTATGAATGCACCCCCACTGTTGCGTAACGAAAGTGCACTAAACAAAGTGGCGGCGTTGCGCCAATTGCTGACAAAGGTGTTCGGTTTCACCGAACATATTCTCGGGGGAGGAAGATAACATAAAACAATAAAATTAAAAAGTTAAGAAACACATTATAAAGATTCATCATTGAACACTAATTTTGGGAACGCAATGCACGATTTCGTTTTTCTGAAATATTCATGTCCACCATCTGAATATCCTGTTGTGATCTGGAGATGCTGGTTCGCGGCGCAGGATGAGGGTAAGAGCCGCGCTGCTTTTCTGTTGTCGGGTCTACATTAGATTTGTTCCAACTCCGTCGCACCTTACGCTATGTTGCTACCACTCCCACCAGAAGTATAACACCGACGATGCAATATAGCTTTATGTTGTTTATCCATAATTATGCATGATTTTTCTAGGTATTCTAATAATTTCTTGAATGCTTCTGTCTCGTCCCAAAAGGGTTCCATCTCATAGTAGGTTACTAGGGTCCATTGATCTCTCAGAAGCTGTAGTTTTGCCAACGGGTTAAAGTACCATGTTTGTTTTTCATTCAGTTAAGTTATGTTGCTTGTTCCATTCACCGTAGACACCAATGTTGTAAAAAATAATAGCGCCATAACGATGGAGTGTAAACTGGAATGACCTATTGACCTCTTGTTTCTTGTTTTATTTTCTTGCAACTGTTCGCTGCTATCACTGTCACTGCTTGGTTTTTTAATTGGTAAAATGCTTAGTTTTACAATAGGCCGTTTGAAGTAACCCTTTTCCGTTTTAAGAGTTATAACTCGAACGTGGCCGTCGCTGCCGGGATGTAACTCGACCACGCTTGCCATAGGCCACTTCCCAGCAGGCAGGTTGTCATCATGGATTGTTACCAGATCCCCAATTTCTATGTTCCGTTGTAGTCGAAACCATTTGGTTCTTACAGTTAGTTCTAACAAGTACTCTGACCTCCACTTCTTCCATATTTGTTGGAATATTTCAGTTGTTAGATGCCATCTGGTTCTAGCGTCTTCAGTAGTTTGAATGATCGTTAAGTAAATTGTCCTGTAAGGAAGTGCGCCGGCGATAAATATTCTAAGTATTCAATGTTCTCCGTGAGTGCGCACAGGGGCCGGGAGTTTAAGCACGCCTCCAGCTGTGCTAAGATGGTAGAGTATTCTTCAAACGTTAGCTGCTGTTCGCCCTGACTTCTATGAAACCGGTGTAATCTACCCCCCATATGGAAGAATGAGGGCGCAAGCTCCGTTCGTGCAGGTGGCAAATCACCCATCAATTGATGGGATAGTTCTGGCTTATTCTTGCGACACGTCACGCAGTTTCTCAACTGATTTTTCACTGCGTTTAGTCCTCCAACGACCCAGTATTGTTGTATGAGATTAGCAGACGTCAATTTGGGACCTCCATGACAGGTAAGTTTATGGACTTCTTGGATTAGCAGCTCTGCTAGGCGACTGTTTCGAGGAATGATTTTGGGATGTTTTGCTTCCATTTTTAACTGCAGTCTTGTTAACCGACCGCCAACTCTCAACAATCCGGCTTCGTCAATAAATTAATTCAAATTTAATAATTTACTTTTTGTTGTTACTGTGCTCGATTGAGGTAAATGTTCAATATCCGTTTTAAATTCATTGTGTTGCACATACTTCACAATCAGCATTTTTGCGGCAGCAAGTTCATGTAACGTGATATAGCTCGGCCTTTGCACGCGCGACTTTTGTGCAAGTGTCCTCAATAACCAAGCGACAATTCGTTATATTTTGTTGAATGAACTATAGTTTTGTAACAAATTATTAATCGTATGATCTTCTTGTTTCTGGGTGACATGTACGTGTTTTCATCTTAAATCTTGATTTCTTATATATGTTTCTGTTTGTAACTGTTCTTTGTTGAATGTTGAGAGCCAGGATGGCCCCTGCCACCACAGTTTATGTTCCTTCAGTTGTAATGCATATAACACTCTGCTCGCCGCGTCTGCGGGGTTTTCGCTTGATTTTACTTAACGCCAACACGCGCTTGGCATGACGTCAGTTGTTTTTGCACCCTGTTCGCCACTAACGGCTTCCATCGTGCAGCGTCTCCGTGCAACTAGCCTAGAATAACGGTTAAGTCACACCAACCAAAGATCTGTTTTTTTTTTTAATGAAGTGCCTTCTCAAGGACTCTTCAAAAATACGGTTACTGTTATGTATTTGTTTTGTTAATTGTTTTGTTTTGTTAATTGTTTTGTTTTGTTAATTGTTTTGTTTTGTTAATTGTTTTGTATTGTTAATTGTTTTGTTGTGTTAAATGTTTTGTTTTGTTTTGTTAATTATTTTGTTTGGTTAATTGTTTTATTTTGTTAATTGTTTTGTTTTGTTAATTGTTTTGTTTTGTTTTATTAATTGGTTTGGTTTGTTAATTGATATGTTAATTGTTTTTTGTTTTGTTTTGTTAATTGTATAAAAATCAAGGACTTGTCCGTATTGATTCTGTAAAATGTAGGAATGGTTTTGAAATGTTTTCGGTTTTAAAATTATACACTTCTCTCTGTTCTGTCTCTGTTATATTTCCTTGTTGATAGTATCTGGTTATTTGCAATGTTTTGTAATTAGCTCCTTGTCTTTTTAGTTTTTCCTCCATGTTATTGTATACAGATACAGATGTTGGTGGTACTGTACTTACGGTTGGTTTTTGCTTGCTGGGCGTTTTAGGCACATCATGAAATACTTCTTGCTCAAAATATGCTTTCTGCACATACTTCTCATTAGTTGTTACAGCACTAGGATACACTTTTCTCACCGATTCGTAATGTTTGTTGAGAAAGTAATCACTGGTTTGATCTTCGCACTGGACCAAGATTTCGTGGTTAGCTTGAAAATCCTCAAAAGATCTTCCATTGTTTGTTGTTATTTCTCTTAACGCTGTTGTTTATGTTACGCAGACACTACACCTTTGTTGATGTTTCGTTGGATTTTTATTAATCTCTCACGTGATTAACGCACCTTCTTAATCCGCTGGTGAGACCCGCTTGTGGGAGGCCAGAGGACCGGTTGCTTACACTTGAAACTCACTAAAACCACCGCTCGAAGGACCAGTTGTCGGGGTGTGTCTGGTTCCATATATATATGGTATCCATAGGTCGCTGGTTCAAATCCGGCTCGACGGACCAGATGTCGGGGGTGTGTCTGGTTGTTTGTTAAGTATGTTGAATTGATAATGTCCGAAATAGTAAAAAATCACTTTATTTAAAACAGTTACAAAAATGTTAATAAATTGTTATGAATGCACCCGCCACAGTTGCGTAACGAAAGTGCACTAAACAAAGTGGCGGCGTTGCGCTAATTGCTGACAAAGGTGTTCGGTTTCACCGAACAGTTTTCTTATTCATATTAAATAAAATCAGTGTTACATTGTTGCAAACAACATTCACGGTTTACAAAACAAAGAACCGGTTTTCTCGGCCGCTTGCAGTCGGTTAAAGTAGTTACGGAGATTTGACCGTAATTTAGTGCGCAATGTATTAAGACCGCAGAGACCGTATAGTAGTATACATGAAGTGTTTGATGATGAGTAAACATGGGTCGCGTGTGCAGGGACCGCGTGACGTCAGTGTGGGCGGAGGCGAGCGCGCACTTAGAGCGCGTGGTGACGTGGGCGTGCACGCGCGGGCACGGCGTGCTGACGCGCGCGCTGAGCGCGCTGCTGCGCACGTCCGCGCGCCTCATGCGCTGCGAGCTGTGCGCCGCGCAAGTGCTGCACCACCTCGCGCTGCTCTTCCGCCTGCCCTACAAGCTCTTCTACCAGCAGGCCGACGTCGTGAGTATACACCCACCCACCCTCCATCTCCAGTTGTCATCAGCGCGCTGCTGCGCACGTCCGCGCGCCTCATGCGCTGCGAGCTGTGCGCCGCGCAAGTGCTGCACCACCTCGCGCTGCTCTTCCGCCTGCCCTACAAGCTCTTCTACCAGCAGGCCGACGTCGTGAGTATACACCCACCCACCCTCCATCTCCAGTTGTCATCAGCGCGCTGCTGCGCACGTCCGCGCGCCTCATGCGCTGCGAGCTGTGCGCCGCGCAAGTGCTGCACCACCTCGCGCTGCTCTTCCGCCTGCCCTACAAGCTCTTCTACCAGCAGGCCGACGTCGTGAGTATACACCCACCCACCCTCCATCTCCAGTTGTCATCAGCGCGCTGCTGCGCACGTCCGCGCGCCTCATGCGCTGCGAGCTGTGCGCCGCGCAAGTGCTGCACCACCTCGCGCTGCTCTTCCGCCTGCCCTACAAGCTCTTCTACCAGCAGGCCGACGTCGTGAGTATACACCCACCCACCCTCCATCTCCAGTTGTCATCAGCGCGCTGCTGCGCACGTCCGCGCGCCTCATGCGCTGCGAGCTGTGCGCCGCGCAAGTGCTGCACCACCTCGCGCTGCTCTTCCGCCTGCCCTACAAGCTCTTCTACCAGCAGGCCGACGTCGTGAGTATACACCCACCCACCCTCCATCTCCAGTTGTCATCAGCGCGCTGCTGCGCACGTCCGCGCGCCTCATGCGCTGCGAGCTGTGCGCCGCGCAAGTGCTGCACCACCTCGCGCTGCTCTTCCGCCTGCCCTACAAGCTCTTCTACCAGCAGGCCGACGTCGTGAGTATACACCCACCCACCCTCCATCTCCAGTTGTCATCAGCGCGCTGCTGCGCACGTCCGCGCGCCTCATGCGCTGCGAGCTGTGCGCCGCGCAAGTGCTGCACCACCTCGCGCTGCTCTTCCGCCTGCCCTACAAGCTCTTCTACCAGCAGGCCGACGTCGTGAGTATACACCCACCCACCCTCCATCTCCAGTTGTCATCAGCGCGCTGCTGCGCACGTCCGCGCGCCTCATGCGCTGCGAGCTGTGCGCCGCGCAAGTGCTGCACCACCTCGCGCTGCTCTTCCGCCTGCCCTACAAGCTCTTCTACCAGCAGGCCGACGTCGTGAGTATACACCCACCCACCCTCCATCTCCAGTTGTCATCAGCGCGCTGCTGCGCACGTCCGCGCGCCTCATGCGCTGCGAGCTGTGCGCCGCGCAAGTGCTGCACCACCTCGCGCTGCTCTTCCGCCTGCCCTACAAGCTCTTCTACCAGCAGGCCGACGTCGTGAGTATACACCCACCCACCCTCCATCTCCAGTTGTCATCAGCGCGCTGCTGCGCACGTCCGCGCGCCTCATGCGTTGCGAGCTGTGCGCCGCGCAAGTGCTGCACCACCTCGCGCTGCTCTTCCGCCTGCCCTACAATCTCTTCTACCAGCAGGCCGACGTCGTGAGTATACACCCACCCACCCTCCATCTCCAGTTGTCATCAGCGCGCTGCTGCGCACGTCCGCGCGCCTCATGCGCTGCGAGCTGTGCGCCGCGCAAGTGCTGCACCACCTCGCGCTGCTCTTCCGCCTGCCCTACAAGCTCTTCTACCAGCAGGCCGACGTCGTGAGTATACACCCACCCACCCTCCATCTCCAGTTGTCATCAGCGCGCTGCTGCGCACGTCCGCGCGCCTCATGCGCTGCGAGCTGTGCGCCGCGCAAGTGCTGCACCACCTCGCGCTGCTCTTCCGCCTGCCCTACAAGCTCTTCTACCAGCAGGCCGACGTCGTGAGTATACACCCACCCACCCTCCATCTCCAGTTGTCATCAGCGCGCTGCTGCGCACGTCCGCGCGCCTCATGCGCTGCGAGCTGTGCGCCGCGCAAGTGCTGCACCACCTCGCGCTGCTCTTCCGCCTGCCTTACAAGCTCTTCTACCAGCAGGCCGACGTCGTGAGTATACACCTACACTTCTTAAGTATTAATTTTTACTTGCTGCTAACCATACGATAATCGTATAGATAAATCGATTTTTACCGAATAAATATATTTTTTCTTACAAAAATACAAACATTGTGTCAGCAAATGAACACACACTACTCGATTTAGTATTAGATAGTCACATTAACTGTATATCTCAAATTCAGAAAATTTGTCATAAATAGTCTAGTTTTGTGATATGTCATGTGAAATAAAAATGACAACTGACAACTGCCAAACTCATTAAAAAACGATAGAAATTATAATATTTATATGTATAAGACAAAGAACATTGGTCACGGCCCATACATGCTGTGACCTGGCTATAAAATATCGCAAACACGACTAGTGTATGGATTAATCCGTTCCCCCTGGGCACAATTTAAATCCTAAATTGAAAATATAATTTAACAGCCGAGGATCATAGAATTATACACTTATGTATTTCGTCACTTTTGAGGTTATGATGTAGCCATGACTGCAGCCATGACTAAAACCTCAACTAAAACCATTGATATGAAAACTATCCAGTAATATATACTTAACTAAATAAGTCAAGTCAATGGCTAAAACCTCAAAAATGAATCAATAACCTTTCTTATCTTTTCACTGCCAAGTATCTAAGACTCAGGTGCTTTGACTTTTGCTCACGCTTTGACAGCCTTCGTGTCATAATACCACAGACTGCATAGAGACACTCATAATACGTTCCGTTCTAAGTATTTATGAATTCTATATTTACTGTTGTTACGGCCTGCAACTACCTATCCCAGGAGTAGGATCTTCCGCGGCCCATTAACGGAAGAACCTACAAGCAGGTGCAGGCCGGGCCTCCTACAGGCCAAAGGTGGAAAGTTTCTAATTACAATAAACAATCAGGGGGGAGCGTTCTATTCTATTAAACCGAGCTTACTTACCTCTATCCAAGGCGACTGGTCCCTCAGGATTCGGTCAGGTCGCATGTGGTTGTATAGTGCTAGGAAAGTAAGGGTCAGTGATGTGTATCTGGGTGTGGCTGGTAGTGTTATTGACCTTATTAGACCGTTACCCTCTGCAGCAATTCGGACCTCAGCACCTCTCCACCTCACGTCACTTTCTCCGTTAGTCACGATGACAGTCCAGTAACTCTGTCGTACGATTAACTACCTTACAGAAGCCACGTTTCGCGTGGCCACAGTTATTTCTAGAATATCTAATACCGCACTAGTAGCTAATACAGTCGAATCCACTTATACGAACTCAGCGTTAAACCCAAAAGTCCCGGGTGAAGCTCTCAGCAGGGAATACGCGCTACAATTCCTAGACAGTATATTTCCTATACGCGCCTACTATTCCGAGTTCCCGACAAAATGGACAGCGTGCTATCTCTATCGCAGCGCTGAATTTGAACTGACTTGCCTTTGCGCGTCCTCGACACGACGGGACGTCAAAACCGGTATCGCCGAGGCGCGCGCGCCCTCTGATGTCAATTACCGACTAGCGCTTTGGCGCGAACAACTGTCAACCTGTCATTTGCAACTTATTTCGGAATACTTTCCATATCCTCATCTAAAATTATATTATTGATAATATACTATACAAAAATAAATAAAAATCTGCAATAAAATCTAGTATTTAAAAAAGTAAGCGCATAATGGTAGTCTTAGTTTAGGAAGGAGGAAGGAAATGAGGTTTTTCATTACAAAGCTAAATTATTTTACCGGCTCCAATAAAATAAGTTGCATCCCGTAATTTAATATACACCTAAGGCACTATTTTTTGACGTATCAATCATTGGTGGCCGTTTCATATTTTAGTCAGGTCGTATTAGACCGATGTTCTTTCTAATCTTATTATACTTTATATGAATACCATAAAGACAATTGTAATAGTAATAATGAATGCTATAAATAAATGAATGAATAATATGAATAATGATGGTATAATAATAATGAATGATCTAATAATTTTAATGATGAATGAGATGATAATAATAATAATGAATAATAGAATATTTTTGCGCGTTTATCTGATCTAATTTGCTATACCTGACAGCTTTCATATTGCGATAATTTAATATTTATTAATTTGTACATTATGGAATGCAAATAAATATTGAGTATTGAGAGGCCAATAACAGAATATCAGAGTATATTCACTCGTTTTTGTGCGAATATCGTGAATATTTATTTGAATCATACGATTGTGAGTGGTGTGACGTGGTAGTGCTTGTGCAGATATCGTGCGGGCTGTACGAGCTAGTGAAGACGTCCGCGCAGAACGTGCACAGCGGCGAGGAGTGGGAGCTGCTGCTGGCGGTGCTGGCGGCCGCCGGCGCCGGCGCCTGGCCGCCCGCCGCCCCGCGCCCGCACAGCTGTGAGCGCACCCGCCACTCACCTGCCATAATCATCATTCCACAACCAAACTCACTACTTATACAGTCACCACTACTATGATATCATCACCCTTATTACAGTAGCGTCACACCACTACTACATTCATCACCACAGTCATCAGCCTATCACCACCATTACCTTACCATAATCATCCAACAGACAACACGCCATTCTAATGACAACCTCCAGCGTCATCATACCACAAACTTTACACTACCACCACCTTCTACCTTAAACCTTGTACATAGCTCTTTCCATCGCTCACTATAAGAGAAGTAACCCTATCTGAAATAGATACTGAATGCACATTCTGCAACATGGGTGACTACACATTCGAAACACTGGTAAAAGATTTTATCTCACGACACGTCACAGAGACATCCTGACAGAAACTTCCCTTAATACCAGTTTGAATTAAGCCTGTTCTGCTCCTTTTTTTTTCTGCCAGTGCCAATAACATGTTTATACTTTTTATACATGTATCGCTTCGTATAGTTAACAAATAAATTATATAGCGCTTAGATAATTACAGGTTATCACAAACTAAATAGTATAAACAAAGGGGGGGTCAAAATAATTTGAGATGGAAAAGTAATCAAATAAAAATATTATTATAGAAACATCAAATACATCACAGGGTTTCAACAACCCGTGATTCTTGAACATGCGTTTATGTGTGAATACATACGTGTGTGTATGTGTGCTATTATCTCTTAATGATAAAATTATTTATTTTTTAAATATTGATTTGCTTTGGTGAAAGATATCAGTCGTAGAAATTTTATAGCATTTAAGTATGCGAGATATTACAGAGTTGAGTTTAATTTGAGTGACTTGAAGGAAATAAAGTATTAGATAAAAATTAGTTATAAAACGTAGGAAATGAATTCGGGGCTATCAATTTTATTTACTGCAGATATCGTTTAGGAACAACATCTGCACCAGAGTGCGGAGATCTTTCAACTGCATTAATTTATGAAAGTTACATGATTCTTTATAATATTTACCTCGAATATAATCGACACCTTTTCTATCTCACTGTTGTATCTTTTCAAATAAAATGTATAACTTAAAATGCTTCGGAATTACAAGTTTATCATATGTTTTAGCTTCTAGTCGTTCGGAAGGCTCCGACGACGAGATCGAAAGGCGGCCAACGAGCGTCTCATCGGAAAGTGAGCTTTCACATTCCCCACAAACACAGGGCTGGATTTTGGTGAGTTAAATATTACAAAATCAAACCAAATTTAAATAAAACTAGAAGACAGTATGTCGAATATTAGATAGGTCTTAAAGATGAAATTGATTAAATATTATGATACTTCTTACTAAAGACTTACAAAATCTATATCTTAACGGATAAGTAAAATTAAGTACACAGTTATTTCTAATTGTATAAAAAAAATATCTATAGTATAAGTAATAGTGAAACTGGTAAGGTCAACTCTCGCAATTCAAACTACCGGTTAAGTTTTAACAACAAATTAACTGAATCAGCTCAGGATGTTAAAATGGTTTTTGAGAATTATTATACTGGTATTCCGATCTTAACCACTAAGTCACTGAATTATTCTCCTGCCGTCGCCGAATCATTTCTTAAACAAAATGTAAATGCGTGTACAAAGAATTTTACATTTCATAAAATATCATCAAAAGATATTGTAAAATATTTTAAAACTTGATATTAAGAAAATTGCAGATGGATGCTGGATTTCCGTTAAAGTTATTGCGTCTGTAATAGAAATAATTGCGCTTCAACTAGCTATTATTTTTAATACTAGTATCGAATATGGTGCGTTTCCTGATTTAATGAAGCATAGTAAAGTATTATCAGGCCTGCTGGAAGAAATTTCAATATGAAATAAGCAGTGCCTTTGTACAAAATATCTTTTTTTTTTCTTCATTGTAACATTTTTCTGTGTGTACATAAATTGTTAAATAAATAAATAATAAATAAATAAAGTAATACCTTTATTTAAATGTGGTAGTACATTAGACCCCGCGAATTTTAGACCAATTTCTGTACTGCCAACACAGTAAAATTTTGAAAAATTGTTCTTTATCAAATGTAATTTTAATTTAAATAAAAATCAATTCGGTTTCACAAGGGGTAGCTTGACAACTGATGCTGGTGTTGAGCTGATTAAATATATTTTCAATTCATGGGAGAATTCACAGGATGCTTTGGGTATATTCTGTGACCTATCCAAAGCCTTCAATTGTGTTCACCGTTAAACATTAATGAGGAAACTACAACACTACGGTGTAAGAAGTAATACTCTTAAATCAATTGTTTCATATTTAAGTAACAGAATGTAAAAAGTTGTCATTAATAGTATGAGCTCTTCCGGGTCTATAGTAAAAATGGGCATACCTCAAGGCTCGATTCTCGGCCCCTTTCTGTTTCTTGTATACATTAATGACTTACCTTACATAGTAGGGGATAACCTTATATAGTATTATTTGCTGATGATACTTAATGAAGTGAATTACTAATTACACTTAATGAATTTTCAAATTAAAACGACAATTATTAAAAAATAACTAAGAAAATAATGCTATATCTAAATAAATGAATTGTTTTAATGTTAATAACTTGCATTTAAATGGTACTAAAACGAAATGTATGTAATTCATGACTCCAAATGTCAAACATTTAAATAATAATGTAATATTAAATGGGGAGGAACTGAGTCTTGTCGATACCACCATTTTTCTTGGAATAACACTAGACCCGATGTTTCAATGGAGCCCCCATATATCAAAATTAGCAAGCAGACAGCGTATGCTGTAAAAAGATTAGAAATCTTACCAGTGTGGAAACAGCTACTTTATTTTAGCTATTTCCATAGCATAATGTCGTATGGTATTTTGCTATGGGGACACGCGACTGACACTGAAATTATATTTGTTTTTCAGAAGAGGGCCATAAGAGCAATCTATGACTTAAAACCTAAAGGGTCGCTCCGACAAATATTTAAGGAAATTAATATATTATTAATTTAGGTCTTTCAATACATTTATGAAAATATAATGTACGTACACAAAAATAAAAGTAGTTTCGTTTTTCGTTTTGTGTGTGTGAATTTGTTACATTGTAACATGATTTATATCTATGGCTCTGCGCTTGCGAAGTCACTTTTAAAATTCCGTGTCGCTGTCGTTGCTACAGGTAAAAAAAGAGACGGGTACTGGCGGTGATGGCATCGGTGCGCTATGGAACTCGGATATAGAAAATGTGAAACTGCGCGCTCACCGGAGCTCAGCGTTAGCTCGGTGTGCAGAGGCTTTGGCGCTGGTGGTGCGAGACGTGGCGCACGTGACGCCGCACAACTGCCGCGCAGCCGTGCGCGCCGTGAGGCTACTGGCCCGCGCCACGCTGCACACGCACGGTACGTACTGCACCACGTGACGCACTGCACGCACGGGACGCCGCACAACTGCCGCGCAGCCGTGCGCGCCGTGAGGCTACTGGCCCGCGCCACGCTGCACACGCACGGTACGTACTGCACCACGTGACGCACTGCACGCACGGGACGCCGCACAACTGCCGCGCAGCCGTGCGCGCCGTGAGGCTACTGGCCCGCGCCACGCTGCACACGCACGGTACGTACTGCACCACGTGACGCACTGCACGCACGGGACGCCGCACAACTGCCGCGCAGCCGTGCGCGCCGTGAGGCTACTGGCCCGCGCCACGCTGCACACGCACGGTACGTACTGCACCACGTGACGCACTGCACGCACGGGACGCCGCACAACTGCCGCGCAGCCGTGCGCGCCGTGAGGCTACTGGCCCGCGCCACGCTGCACACGCACGGTACGTACTGCACCACGTGACGCACTGCATGCACGTGACGCACTGCATGCACGTGACGCACTGCACGCACGGGACGCCGCACAACTGCCGCGCAGCCGTGCGCGCCGTGAGAATACTGGCCCGCGCCACGCTGCACACGCACGGTACGTACTGCACCACGTGACGCACTGCATGCACGTGACGCACTGCACCACGTGACGCACTGCACCACGTGACGCACTGCACGCACGGGACGCCGCACAACTGCCGCGCAGCCGTGCGCGCCGTGAGGCTACTGGCCCGCGCCACGCTGCACACGCACGGTACGTACTGCACCACGTGACGCACTGCACGCACGGGACGCCGCACAACTGCCGCGCAGCCGTGCGCGCCGTGAGGCTACTGGCCCGCGCCACGCTGCACACGCACGGTACGTACTGCACCACGTGACGCACTGCACGCACGGGACGCCGCACAACTGCCGCGCAGCCGTGCGCGCCGTGAGGCTACTGGCCCGCGCCACGCTGCACACGCACGGTACGTACTGCACCACGTGACGCACTGCACGCACGGGACGCCGCACAACTGCCGCGCAGCCGTGCGCGCCGTGAGGCTACTGGCCCGCGCCACGCTGCACACGCACGGTACGTACTGCACCACGTGACGCACTGCACGCACGGGACGCCGCACAACTGCCGCGCAGCCGTGCGCGCCGTGAGGCTACTGGCCCGCGCCACGCTGCACACGCACGGTACGTACTGCACCACGTGACGCACTGCATGCACGTGACGCACTGCATGCACGTGACGCACTGCACGCACGGGACGCCGCACAACTGCCGCGCAGCCGTGCGCGCCGTGAGAATACTGGCCCGCGCCACGCTGCACACGCACGGTACGTACTGCACCACGTGACGCACTGCATGCACGTGACGCACTGCACCACGTGACGCACTGCACCACGTGACGCACTGCACGCACGGGACGCCGCACAACTGCCGCGCAGCCGTGCGCGCCGTGAGGCTACTGGCCCGCGCCACGCTGCACACGCACGGTACGTACTGCACCACGTGACGCACTGCACGCACGGGACGCCGCACAACTGCCGCGCAGCCGTGCGCGCCGTGAGGCTACTGGCCCGCGCCACGCTGCACACGCACGGTACGTACTGCACCACGTGACGCACTGCACGCACGGGACGCCGCACAACTGCCGCGCAGCCGTGCGCGCCGTGAGGATACTGGCCCGCGCCACGCTGCACACGCACGGTACGTACTGCACCACGTGACGCACTGCATGCACGTGACGCACTGCACCACGTGACGCACTGCACCACGTGACGCACTGCACGCACGGGACGCCGCACAACTGCCGCGCAACCGTGCGCGCCGTGAGGCTACTGGCCCGCGCCACGCTGCACACGCACGGTACGTACTGCACCACGTGACGCACTGCACGCACGGGACGCCGCACAACTGCCGCGCAGCCGTGCGCGCCGTGAGGCTACTGGCCCGCGCCACGCTGCACACGCACGGTACGTACTGCACCACGTGACGCACTGCACGCACGGGACGCCGCACAACTGCCGCGCAACCGTGCGCGCCGTGAGGCTACTGGCCCGCGCCACGCTGCACACGCACGGTACGTACTGCACCACGTGACGCACTGCACGCACGGGACGCCGCACAACTGCCGCGCAACCGTGCGCGCCGTGAGGCTACTGGCCCGCGCCACGCTGCACACGCACGGTACGTACTGCACCACGTGACGCACTGCACGCACGGGACGCCGCACAACTGCCGCGCAGCCGTGCGCGCCGTGAGGCTACTGGCCCGCGCCACGCTGCACACGCACGGTACGTACTGCACCACGTGACGCACTGCACGCACGGGACGCCGCACAACTGCCGCGCAGCCGTGCGCGCCGTGAGGATACTGGCCCGCGCCACGCTGCACACGCACGGTACGTACTGCACCACGTGACGCACTGCATGCACGTGACGCACTGCACCACGTGACGCCCTGCACCACGTGACGCACTGCACGCACGGGACGCCGCACAACTGCCGCGCAACCGTGCGCGCCGTGAGGCTACTGGCCCGCGCCACGCTGCACACGCACGGTACGTACTGCACCACGTGACGCACTGCATGCACGTGACGCACTGCACCACGTGACGCACTGCACCACGTGACGCACTGCACGCACGGGACGCCGCACAACTGCCGCGCAGCCGTGCGCGCCGTGAGGCTACTGGCCCGCGCCACGCTGCACACGCACGGTACGTACTGCACCACGTGACGCACTGCATGCACGTGACGCACTGCACCACGTGACGCACTGCACCACGTGACGCACTGCACGCACGGGACGCCGCACAACTGCCGCGCAGCCGTGCGCGCCGTGAGGCTACTGGCCCGCGCCACGCTGCACACGCACGGTACGTACTGCACCACGTGACGCACTGCATGCACGTGACGCACTGCACCACGTGACGCACTGCACCACGTGACGCACTGCACGCACGGGACGCCGCACAACTGCCGCGCAGCCGTGCGCGCCGTGAGGCTACTGGCCCGCGCCACGCTGCACACGCACGGTACGTACTGCACCACGTGACGCACTGCACGCACGGGACGCCGCACAACTGCCGCGCAGCCGTGCGCGCCGTGAGGCTACTGGCCCGCGCCACGCTGCACACGCACGGTACGTACTGCACCACGTGACGCACTGCACGCACGGGACGCCGCACAACTGCCGCGCAGCCGTGCGCGCCGTGAGGCTACTGGCCCGCGCCACGCTGCACACGCACGGTACGTACTGCACCACGTGACGCACTGCACGCACGGGACGCCGCACAACTGCCGCGCAGCCGTGCGCGCCGTGAGGCTACTGGCCCGCGCCACGCTGCACACGCACGGTACGTACTGCACCACGTGACGCACTGCATGCACGTGACGCACTGCACCACGTGACGCCCTGCACCACGTGACGCACTGCACGCACGGGACGCCGCACAACTGCCGCGCAACCGTGCGCGCCGTGAGGCTACTGGCCCGCGCCACGCTGCACACGCACGGTACGTACTGCACCACGTGACGCACTGCATGCACGTGACGCACTGCACCACGTGACGCACTGCACCACGTGACGCACTGCACGCACGGGACGCCGCACAACTGCCGCGCAGCCGTGCGCGCCGTGAGGCTACTGGCCCGCGCCACGCTGCACACGCACGGTACGTACTGCACCACGTGACGCACTGCATGCACGTGACGCACTGCACCACGTGACGCACTGCACCACGTGACGCACTGCACGCACGGGACGCCGCACAACTGCCGCGCAGCCGTGCGCGCCGTGAGGCTACTGGCCCGCGCCACGCTGCACACGCACGGTACGTACTGCACCACGTGACGCACTGCATGCACGTGACGCACTGCACCACGTGACGCACTGCACCACGTGACGCACTGCACGCACGGGACGCCGCACAACTGCCGCGCAGCCGTGCGCGCCGTGAGGCTACTGGCCCGCGCCACGCTGCACACGCACGGTACGTACTGCACCACGTGACGCACTGCATGCACGTGACGCACTGCACCACGTGACGCACTGCACGCACGGGACGCCGCACAACTGCCGTTAGGTTAACTTTCCCATTTTCTATTATTGAGTGTTTTGTCTATTTAATGTTATTATTTGTTTAAATCATTAATAAATACCAAATGTATAAAGAATATAATGTCACATTTAACATTAACGCCCAGTCTGACAGTACATTTTTTTGTTGGAAAATTGGTCTTAAACTTTTAAATCCTTCCAAAAATGGCAAAGTTGCCAGGTTTCACGGTACGTAACGTTCTGCGCACACACGTGGTGTACTGCAAGCACCTTGAACGTTGTACCTCATACGACTCGATCGATTTAACTCCGCACCTGGCGCCTATGACGTCATACCATATCTGCAAGTGTTCAGTGTAAGGGTGCTTACATAAAGAAACAGGTTTCCGGTTTGGACAAATCTGTACTGATCGGAACAGATCGATGCAAGTATATATTTCTATGTTATCTTATGCGGTGACATAAAGAAACAGGTTTAAACTTGTCGGTACCGACTATCTGTACCGAGTCATACGAGGTTAAGCGTTTGCCGGTTTAGGGTGTATATGTTTATGAAAATGGATGTGGATAACGAAGTTTTGATAAGGCTTGGTATTTGATAAACAACCTTTATGGGACAAAAAAAAATAAGTTCCATAGCAACAGAAATGTCACCGATATGTGTTGTAAAGAGATTAGTTTGGAAATGAAACAGGATGGTAAGTACCTATAATAAAAAAATAGATTTATTTGCATATTTAGTTTTTAATAATAATTAGGTATTGTACAACAAGTGATTATGTCTGAAATATTGAACAAAATTACTTCTGACGTTTGTAGCTACATTCGAAGGTGGGCTCAGTCTTTGGTAGAGCCATCTTCGCCGTACAAGATTTAATCTGTCTGTCCTATGATGAAGACATGAGGCAGTCAAATTTGACAGAAATATGATCCCTCCAAAGAGTATATAATAAAGTAATTTAATTAATGGCCCCCTTAGAACAATAAATAAAGAGTATTCAGAACTTAGAGTACGCAAGGTATAGAGCGCGCGTATCGCTCAATGCCCATTATGCCAAGCGTAAAATTGACGCCTATGCGTTATTATACTTAAGTTATTAATTTGATTATGTAAGTATTTGTAAATTTTAGGTAAGCGATAATTATAAGGTATGGTTTAGCTCAATAAAACATAGGTACGAATTTATGAAACGAGATGCGCAAAATAATGCGTTTTAAAGTGATATAATATGACATTACATTTCGTACCGAGGAATGTTACGTTATACTATGACTCCAAACATGACGCGAAATGACGATTTTGTATATGATAACAAAATCGAGTCGAGTCTAAATCATAAAGTCGATTTTTCTTCACACTTTATCCCAATCTACTGAACTATTCAACCAAATTGGCATTCCGGGCTTATGACTGACAATAAGCACAGATTGCAATATTGATTATTGACCAATACTATGAATATTGGCATAATTAAAAACCGATTTTATTTACAGTGATTGTGTTTTTTTAAATACCTAACGGTTTTGTTTTTATTTACATGGTATTAGCATTTTAACTACAACTAATAAATAATATTAGTACTTAATAGTTTTTTTTCTTTAGACATTCAAGAAAGTGATATAGAAAGCACGAGACAACATAACGGCATCATAAAAACATAAAATTGAATAGCATTTGAATATTTGGGCAATAAAGTCATAAATAAAGTAATACGCGATGCATAATTAAAACATCACTAGGCGGTCCGCGCTGTTAAAAAACATTAACCTTAATACATGAATAATACGGTTCTAAGTCTAAATTCACTTATTTCTTAACCAGCCGACCGCCGGTTGCTCCTTCTCGCTTACACACAGCGAAAATTAACGAGATAATACGGACGCACGACTACCTGCATCTGCGAAATCGCGTTATTTTATCGCGTATCGTGTCTCTCGCGCATGTTTGTATTATCTATCTCGCTCTCACAATTATGGCGAAGTCAAATTGTTAACTTCGCCATGTTTGTGTTTATTTAATCATCATTATAATTTTCAACAAAATAAAATTCAAAAAAAACGACAATACAAAACATTTATTAATATTTAAATACATGTGATTATCAGTACACCATCTTGCTACGGTTTTTCGATGTCCATTTGTAGTGCTTCAGCGTCTTCAGGGGATTATAATTATTTTTAAAATGGCGATTGAATGATGATGAATGATTTTTGAATTGGCGGTGGACGACTTATAACTTAATACATCTTTACATTCATTACACGTTGCTTAAAAGTTTTATTGTCTTATTCAAAATGGTTCAAAAAATCGGCTTTAGCATATTGCATATTTTAGCATTTTTCGAATTTTACGTACCAGGCCAATAAAATTGAACGTACAGTTGTACAGTGGAGGAATATTCGACATACCGACTGGGAAAATAAATGTTCAACTGTCGAATTTCGGTTGGAGGTTCATGAATATAAAGACTCGGCGGATAATAATCCATTTTCGGAGTTAGCTTCTTTGGCCGTATCTATGTATATTTTTTGCAACACACTCGAATGCTGAGATAGAATAGAATAGAATAGGATAATTTTTATTCAATATACATTACATATGTAATTCTTATTGAAAGTCATTTTTTACTTTACCACTGGTTCGAAAAAAACCCTCTGTCCTGGGAAGAACCAGCAAGAAACCCAGCGGGACTTTTTTTTAAATAAATTTTACAATATAAATGATTACGAACTATTTACAAAATTTATTTTAGAAACTGCTTGGAAGCGACCACCTCATTCCCGGGGGTTATTATCAACCATGTATTCATTTATACTATAATAACCCTTTTTATACAGTTTCAGCTTAATAAAACATTTAAATTGGTAATAGAGAGAACTTGTGCACTTTCCGGGACCTTGTTGTAATAGCGTATTCATTGCCCCAAGAATGAATTACTAACTCTGTGGAGTTGAGCAACTGAAACTGGCATCACTAGCTTGTGTTTGTTCCTAGTGTTTACAGAATGTATATCACTTTTTTTTACTAAAACTATCTTTGTTTTTGTGAACATACATTAAATTTTCGTAAATATACTGAGAGGCCAAAGTTAATATATTAATTTCTTTAAATTTATCTCTAAGAGACTCTCTCGGTTTTAGATTGTAAATAACTCTAATGGCCCTCTTCTGTAAAACAAAAATAGTTTCTGAATCAGCCGCATTTCCCCATAGCAAAATCCCATAAGACATTATGCTATGGAAATAACTAAAATAAACTAATCTAGCTGTCTCGACACTAGTGAGACCTCTAATCTTTTTTACAGCATAAGCTGCAGAACTTAGTCTGCTTGCTAATTTGGATATATGGGGGCCCCACTGCAAAATAAGCCAAATGAATATTGTAAAAACAAAATTAAGAAATCGTATGTCACTAAATACACTAAACTCGATCCTACACAGCAGATATGGCCTTAAAAGATCAGGAAAATGTTGTCATTCCTATAACGTTTCCGAACATGTTTTAAAACACATTAGAGGGATTAAAGAGTCGCTTGTGATGCCAATGACTATTGCTTTTGAAGATGGCGCTTCACAAGCACAAGCACAAGCACACGGCGAAGCTGATATTGATGATCTACAAATATTATTTGATTTATCTTGATGATTAAATTAACTTTAAAATAGCAGAAAAAATAAAATAGAAATACGAAATTAACTAAATCGACATCAAACTTTTGAATTTGTCTTAGAAAAGTTAAACAAAACGAACTCGATTCATTTTGAAAATGGTTTGATACATTCCCGTTTAAAATAATATCTAACTAATGAAAAATTAACTTTGAAACTTTTTCTTTTTTAATTTCATAAAAATTAAAAATATGTAATAATTTAGGTTATTTTTTTCGCAACAGCAGATGCAGATACATTTATATTTTCGGCTACAGAGCTTGTAGTACAGACTAATCATTTCAATCGAACTTAAATATAATCGGAACGTATAATTTATATATAATTTATAAATTATGGACTTTTATTTGTCATGCATACATATGACAAAATATATAGTTTATAATTTATAAGATAAGTAAAAATAATTTTAATGGACAGGTGACAAAGATATTAAAGCCATCTAGTGAGTATTAAACTAACTAAACTGAGGAAATTATGACCCGTATCATACACTTGATGGCGTTACTTTCTATGACCAAATGCATTACTATGGAACTGTACCCCCCCTGCACGGGTGTTGTTAAATGACAAAGCAAAAATAACTTTGTTGTTATAGGTTATAAACATGTGTTTTTTTTTCACTAATAATATTGTATTATTACTATTATTTTTTATATTAATATTTATATTTGGATAAGAACTTAGTAGTGACTCTAAGTTATATTTACCTTCATTTAAAAAAAATGTCTTTGGCCTTATGTACTACATACTATGTACTATATACTATATACTCTTTGGCTTGACCTTAGGTCAGACTAATTTGTTTATTGAACTGTAAACATGTACCAAGTGGTTAAAGGAGTCAAGTTTCTCTCAATACCCTCTTTATCAATAATGATATTATGCAACAAACACAAAGTTTTCACGATTTTGTCAGCTAGTTCAAAACCAGTTTTTTAATGCATTTAGATAACAAACGCCACTTTGAATATAATCTACCAAATGCACATTCCACCATTTTTCTTGCTCGCTATAAGCGCAGCAGTCTTTCTTCGGGTGAAATCGATTGAACATACCAGTTACACAATCTTTTAACTAAGCCATGTTCTATTTTATTTAATATGTAGTTAAATGTTTCTCGTGCAATCCTGGTATAATCATAAAACTTGTGTTCATCAAACTATAATAATACGTAAACTATATAAATAAATGATAATATGGCGCATATTTTTTTCTTTTCCTTTTAATATTACAGACACTAACTGTTCTTTTCTTTCTACATTTAAAATCAACACTTCCAGAAGTAAAAAATCGTTGTCCGACGAACTGGAGGCCATGGTTTGTCAATAAGACCAGGTTTACCTGTTTCTTTATGTAAAGTTAACCCTGCACCGATCGGTACCGACCAGCACTGATTTGTCTGTACCGGAAACCTGTTTCTTTATGTAAGCACCCTAAGGCTGTACAATACGTGACGAACGCGGGGATGTGTGAGGGTAAGTGGGAGGGGATCGCACAAAACGTGGTAGAACTACGTTACAGCTATATTATGGCTGTAGCACGGATGGGTCAGCCCGACCAGGGAGGGACCGCGCTCTCACAGAGTATCAGCGTGAAATAGCACCTTAAAGTTACTGTGTCCTATGTTAGTTCTAAGGATGACATCGTATCTGCATCTTGATTCTTAATCGAACATAAATGTAGATTTCTATGGATTACAGCATCTACCATCAGGTTAACTGTGTGCTCGTTTGTCACCATTATTCTATAAAAAAAATTATAGCATTTTACTAAAATGTGGTTCAGGTGGTTGAAATAGCTGTTTTTCATGTAGGATATATATAGATGTATATGGCTCACAATGGTTTTCGATTTGTTTAAGCCATAAGTAAAATATCCAGACCAGTGATGCGCAGCATTTTTTTATAACTGGCTTTACGGCTCTGGGTTCTAGCACTTCTGAGCCTGAAGTTACAATGTATAATTATTGTTCATGGTACACTGCTTCACAATATGTTGATGCGTCATATTGTGCAGCCCTTGGGAGATTTTGACGGCAACTTGAGCCAGCAGACAGCTGACAGTTGGCGATGGTAACTCAAGGCGCCTAAGCAGATAGACACTTTATCTTGAGAATCACATCACTATCGGAGCACTTGTTTCACCGTTTCAACTAATAGATCACATGCGCAGACACTTAATACACGAAATCGCACCACTTTTACATATCAAAATCCACTTCAAACCGTTGCCGGTAAAGTTCCCACCAAAACTCCCGACGCGCAGCAGCCTCAGAGGTGCGAATACAACTGGTACTTCCATCTTTGATCCACCAGCCAAGCGTGACGCTTAACATAAGTCTTAGTCCTGCTACGAAAGACGTCATGACCAGCAATGGCCGACTCCGTGGCGCAGTGACTTAGCGATGAGTTACAGCGCTAAGGGCCGCGGGTTCGAATCTTGCACGGAACAAGTATTTGTATGGCCTACAAATAATTGTTTGTCCTTTTGAAGTTGATGTATGTTAACTAAAAAATACAACAGAAAATCCTAGTATCGAGGTTACGTTTTCTAAAAAATAAGCAATGGACTTTTACGAGCCTATGAAGATGAAGATTCGCCACTGTTACCACTACCACATGCTGCTTTTATTGTTTTTAATGCTTCTTGATCATTCTACATAAGAATTGAGTTAAAACTATGTTTGGTCCAACAGGCAAGAAGAGCAACCGAAGCGGTGAGGCCAAACGCACCCGCGGTTCCCGACGCAATAACGATGATTCCAGCGACGAGGAGCTCGACACACTGGACCAATACCACATGGTCAGCATACAGGTTCGATATCATTTGTGCTTGCTTCTCATTGTTTCGCTGGTGCACCCGCAGTGTCTGTAGTTGTATTGGTTTGCTTTATTTTTAATACTCTTCCTCTTCATCATCATCATTACAGTCTGTCAAAGTTCACTGCTGAACAATAAGGACTTCCTCCAGAAAGGCTCATAAGGGGGATATTTGCCATAGCTGCCACGCTTAGCAGGCGAGTTGGCAATCGCAGTTTTTTATTCTTTTGAATGGTTTTAGGAGACTGCTGCTGCACATCTTCTGTTTAAGGCTAAGCGTCCACTAGGCTCGCCGAGCCGAGTCGAATCGAATTGCAGAAAGTCGCCTCTTATATATTTACTATGAAACTGCGTCCATTAGCGACGAGCCGCGGCGCGCCGAATTGAATCAACGGCGCTAATTGCTTGACAGGCGAATTTCTTCACCGGAGCGATTCGATTCAACTCGGCGCGCCACAGTCTACGCGGAGAAGTGGATGCACGCCAGATTATTTTTATTAATTTCTATTTCGTTTTCGTAAGAATCTTTTTGTTTAAATAAAAATGAATGAAAAACTATTGATATCATTGGTCCAACAATATCCAGAATTGTTTAATCATGAAGACCCACATTATCACGACTTGCGTCATGGACAGCACGTCCATGACGTAAAAACGACCTATTTTGATGAAGAATTTGCGATAAATGAACAATTCGATTCGATTCTTCAGAAATGGACTAGGAATAAATGCGATTGGTTTCGATTCGACGCATTTCTGCTGTAGTCGATGCGTCGCTTAAGATTTCCTCTGTCGCATATCGAAAGAATAAACGAGGAAAGAGTGACAAAGCAAATTTATGTTGCAGAAGTGAACGGCAGAGTGGGGAAAGGACTCCCTAGACGAAGGTTTATCGACCAAATAAATCGGCGATATATTGAAAATGGGCCAGATTAGGAGTACCCTTAACCGATGAGCGTGTATGCGTAGATATATGGATGTAAAGGAAGCGAGAGAGGTGTGTCAGGATCGCGCCGAATAGAAGTCCGTAGTCTCTGTCTACCACACTGGGTGACAGGCGTGGGTGTTTTTATGTTGTGTGTGTGCATTTTACGACACCCACGATATGCCTAACCTGATGATGGCCTTGGAATACCTATTGGTATTCTCAGGTCTCCACTACACATCCTTTTTTTATTACGTAATATACATTTTAGAATCTTATAAATTATTTTCTTAAACAACTATTGCAGGATCAAGTGCTACAATAGTAGTTTATTATGTACCTTGGAGATTTATTTCATACATAAATATACTATTGGAACGAAGTTCCTTATCGTACGATACGGACTTTTAGGATCGGGGCTATGCGAAAAAAAAGTGTAAAAGTTTTTCCGTCACGACCTTGCCGGCTATAAGGAAGCGAGATGGAATAATATCCATGAGATGGAATAATATCCATCTCCCTCGCACTTTTTCTTATCTTGCCATGAAAAAAATATTATTTTAAATGACGCTAATATGTTTAATCAATAATAATATACTGCGAAAGGAACTTTTTTAACCTTTGTTTGTATCATACACAAAGGTTATCTCGAAGAGGACACTTTCAGAGTGATTCTATTCTTTCTGTATTTTGGTGGGCAATAAAGAAGAAATAAATAAATAAAAAAACGTGTCTACTTATGTACGCACGTAGGAAGTTATACTTCTTAAGCGTAACAAAACAAAAATAACTAAAAATTATTTAAGAACCTGGTGACAATTAATTGACGGCTCCGTGGCGCAGTGGCTTAGCAACGAGTTGCAACGCAGGTCACAGGTTCGATTCCCGCACGGAACAAGTATTTGTATGGCCTACAAATGATTGTTCTGGGTCTGGATGTTTGTACTTCTGAAATCTATGTATATTTTTAAAAAAATTGTAATTTGTTTTTATTAAGAATTTTAATCTTTATAAAAACTCTCAAACTCTTAATATTGTTTCACAAAATAAACATACATCAATCACACGTCTTTTGATGGGTAAATTTAACCTCTTATCTTTATAAAGATATAAATAACTATATTAACGATTTTACATCAATATACTGAGAATGCAAATCTGCGATATAATCTTCATACTTAAGTTTCTTTTACAAAACTGTTCCTCTCTATCCACATTTAATATATTGCAAAACATTTTTTCTTTATGTGCGTGGAAAGAAAATCACTTAATGCTAATATACTTTGAATAATATATATGTTGAATTATTTTATATCCTATACTTTCTTTTGAGCATGCACATATTTTAACTTTTTCCTTTGTCTATTATTCTTCTCTTTAATTTAGATATTGTTTTAATCTTTCCCTCTTTCTTGGTGTCACTTCAACACCACTGGTTGATCTAAACATAATTGACAAGTGAAGCTGGCTGCCTGGATCGCTCGCTAAGACGAGACTAGGCCGAAACGCATATAATATCTTATTTACTTTTAGTATTTGTACTGATTTTAAAGATAACATGTGTGGAGTGGGCTAAGCCCACGCTGGCCTTTTTATACTTGTATAGTATAAACAGATAAGCTAGGTGCAGGCTCAATATCTCTATACTGATATGTAGATGATCTACGTGGAAGATGAAATCAATCTGGAATTCAAACAAATTAAATAGACAAGGCAGACTTATTTCACAAAACTTACGTTATGCAAGGGCATTCTAACATATAATATAGTTTAATAATAATATATAGAAGAATAATTCAACTTCTATACAATTATAACTAACTCAACTTTATATTTCAAAGCTACTGGTACTCTTCTCGGCTTAAAAAACTAACTCAGCATCATTATTTATTTTTAAAGTTACATACTTTATATTTGTTAAAAGTCCCCAGTTCACCTGTAAACAACTGTGAATATGTTTCCTTCAGTTGTTTTCCTAAATCGTTATGATGTAAGTTCTTACAGTCACCAATACACAGTTTCATATTAAACGACGTAATTAAATCACGACCCAACAGAACTGGTTGTTTAACATCTTTTTTATTTATAATTTAAAAATGAATAATGTCAGTACTTATAGTTACAGTAGTATAAAAATCGTATGAAATACCTTTTACTAAATCGTTGTCATCCACCTCCAAATAATTGTTGTTTTTTTTTATAGGATATGGATGACAAACGAGCACACAGTCCACGTGATGGTAAGTGGTTGCTGCGGCCCATAGACATCTACATCTATCCTCTATTACAATTCAAAATGTAGATGCGTTGTCACCCGTGAGGACTAAGATGGAATGCCTCATTTCCAGTAAAAAGGGCCTCCGGCCACCTGCACTCACCAAGCGAAACGCAGAGGTAAACCTCTACTTCACGCTGGTTTTCTGTGAGGTCGTGGTACCACCCCGGTTTGAGCCGGCCCATCCGTGCGTGTTGTATTAAATGCCCTTTTCTGCCGACTTCCAAAAAGGAGACGGTACTCAATTCGACTGTATGTTTTTTTATGTGTGTTACCTCATAACTTTTTACTGGGTGAACCGATTTCGATGATTCTTTTTTTATATGAAAGCTGGTTGATCAAGGTCAGACTAATAGTTTTTTAGTTATTTTTAATAACTTATATTGAAGTCGGCTGTACAAATTAAAAAAAAATATAAAAAAAAATAATTCGCATACCTATATTTATCTTTAGTATGGTTCTTATGTCCACAAACCAAGCAAGATATGTTTTTTTTCTGTAGTTTGACGAACGGAATTTTCTTGGGCTCGTAAAGTGAAAACGTGGCTGATAATATGGCTGATGGTAAGCGGACACAGTGGCCTATAGACATCAACATCTATCCTGAATAAAGAATCAAAACGCAGATGCATTGTCACCGCTGTTAACTAAGATGGAATGCCTCGTCTCTACTAAAAGGGATCTCCGGTTCTCTACACTCACCATACGAAACAGCAGTATTATTCTGCTATGTTACTTTGATATTCCGCCGGTCAAGCCGACCCATTCATGTTACAACCATAATCAAGCTGCAGCGTGGCTCTACCACGTATTTTGACGCTGTCGTCTTTTTTCTGGGAATTTACTTCGAGCATAAACGAGATGTTACACGGCCATCTTCCTAAAGTTATGAGATCTCTCTGGCATTTTCCATTGTCGCCTCTTAAGACACCCACTAGATAAAAAAGCGTGATGAATGCTTACTCAAATACTGCTTACTGCGCTATGGTCTCATAATGTGGGGGCAACAGCACTGAACAAATTAAAGCATTCGTCGCACAAAAAAATGCATTAGAGCAATATGTGGGCTAAGACCTAATGAATCGTGTAAATCGTTGTTTTAAAACTTGGCTTGTTACCACTACCGTTACTTTACATCTATGAAATATGCATTTTTCTACAGAAGCACAAAACAATGTTTACAACGGTAGATGATATAAATCCCCGTAGTCGTCGGGATCCATATAGGCTTGTACTAAACTACAATCCTAGAATAATAAAATATAACAAGAGCAGTTTATTGATGTAAGTTTATATAATAAGATACCTAATAACTTAAAACTATGTGGCTGGTGGAAGCAGCCGGGCAAGGTGTTCTGCCCGGGGAGCGGCCAACGCTCCGAGTGGTAGTTTTTTTTTTTGCGCCCGAAGCAATTGGAAAAGGGCTACCCTTTACGTAGGGAGGCGGAAAATGCATTACGCATGCCACGACAGCCGGTCTGTCCTGGTTATGCGGGACTCACTGCCTACCGGGGGACCTAAGTGGTGCCCGCTAAAAACCGCCTTTGGGGACTGGCAACCAGCTGTTTAAAGCTTCTTATGCCGTATCGGACGCGACCCTCTTTTGGGAAAAGAGGGCGCAGGATTGGTAGTTCGGAGCTATTCTATATATGCTGCTTTAACTTCGGAACTGTATTAGCGCGATTTATGCTTCGATGCGTTTCGCTTGTGGCGCGACGACAGCGCCGCCACAACTATTACATATCAGATTATTTAAATTAAAACTGTTTCAATGGTCGAATGAAAGTATATAACTTCTATAGCATAAGGGATTTTTGTAGCCATAAGTATTAATGTATAAAAAAAATTGCATGCTATGCAAAACGGTAGCAAAACATGCTGATTTGTAACATCATGTAAAATCTTTTATTTACGATGTTTTCTGCAAATAAAATCTTATTATTATTATAATAATGTAATTTGTTTAGATAAATGAATATTTGTTTTAGCTGCTCGACCTCATGCACACTCTGCACAGCCGCACTGCTCAGATATTTAAATGGTGGCGCGACGAAGCGGACCATGGACAAGGTAATTGTTTTCAAGTCTATATTAATGTTTCGAGTCTATGTTAATTTAATCCTAAGCAGGTGGTGGTACCGAGCCTTCTTCATGGCAGGCTGAGTACCTACTACCACCTACTTGGGATCCTGTAATTATTAAAATCAAAACTAAACCCATACAACTGGAAGACTTCAAGACACAGTAAGGTCATTGTGCGTACCAAAAGTATTTTTTTTTATAGGATGAGGGTGACAAACGAGCACACAGTCCACCTGATGGTAAGTGGTTGCTGTGGCCCATAGACATCTACATCTATCCTCTATTACAAATCAAAATGTAGATGCGTTGTCACCCGTGAGGACTGAGATGGAATGCCTTATTTCCAGTAAAAAGGGCCTCCGGCCACCTGCACTCACCAAGCGAAACGCAGAGGTAAACCTCTACTTCACGCTGGTATTCTGTGAGGTCGTGGTACCACCCCGGTTCTAGCCGCAAAAGCTGCCGCCTGGCTCTACCACTGTTAGTTGTGGAGTTGAGTGTGTCGATGGAGTGAGAGTAGCGAAGATAGGAATTAAAATTGAAGTTCTACATTTAACGGGTTAATGTCTCCCACAAGATATCTCCACAATTCACAATCAGAAACATAAGGCAGATTACAGCAATAGTAAAATTAAACGCGATAAAATCCGTAAGAATAGTTTTATTCAATATAGTCGCCATATAAGTTCTTTTAGCGGATCCTACGGACCAATAGCCCCTATATTTCTTTATTAAAGTAATAGTGACAAACGAGCATACAGTCGATATGATGTTAAGCAGATACTATGACCCATGGACATCTACATCTATATTCGATTAGGAATCAAAATGCAATGGCAAAATGCCTCGTTACCAGAAATAATGGTGCATTGGGAAAGCATAGCCGATATTAAAGTCGGCCAGAGTAATATCATCCTTAGCATAAACATAAATATATGGACTCGTTACTAATCATTTTCACCCATAGGGACTGAAGAGTACGACCTGTGGGAAGTAGCGTGGAAACCCTTGTTGCAAGGCATAGCGGAATTCTGCACAGACAGACGTCGACAGGTATGTACACTTTCTTCTTGTTCTTTGTAACCAGCCCTCTTTTCTTTCTTTTAAAAAAAACGTTACCTCCACACTAGGATTTTCTCCTGTATCGTGGGGGCAATTTACATACATAAATTTCACAAGGACAAACATCCAGACCCGGAACAATTATTTGTAGGCCATACAAATACTTGTTCCGTGCGGGATTTGAACCCGCGGCTCTCATTGCTAAGCCACTGCGCCACGGAGCCTTGTCTCTAATAGAAGTGCCGTAATAAAGCCTCCTTTTCACTACGGGATATAATATAATATATATTACATCTCGGGATATAAATTAATATTGCTCACCATACATTTCATATGGAACCGTTTACACTTAGCTATAATATATATTACATCTCTAGCTATAAATATTTTTTCGATCGACCGAGCGATATTTTCATATTATATTTTGCCCCCTGTACCCCGCACACCGTTCCGCAGAACAGTGTACGGGGTAAAGGGGGGTAATCCAATGACCAATGACGAACGCACACTGGTTAAAAGATATATCTCACAGTGTAACGTCAACTGCGGGATATAATTTATATTTCGGGATATAATATATATTATATCCCATAGTGAAAAGTCAGCCTCATAGTAATAACCTGCCGCCAAATAGTAGTGCCCTTTTTACATGGGGTAATAGCACAAAAAAAGGCACCATAAAATGGTGCTCCACCAGTATATAGGCAGGGCCACGGGAACGCTTTCGCAATTGGGCGGCCAGCGCTGGTGGGGCTGCCCCCCCCCCCCCCCTCCGAGCCAGATACGTGGAGGCCATGGGGCGAGGAAAAAATGAGCACTCGGAAACACCCCAGTGGCGGATCTGGTCGATATCTTCGGTGTAGTAACTAGTAGTGCCTGCACTGCTGGAGACTGTGAGGCATTCAGTCTTGATCCTGCTGACCACGCACCTGTAGCCTTTCTTGTTTTAAGTTGGGTGCAGGTGTCCACGGACTGCATTAGCCACTCACCACGAGGTGGGTTGTAAATTCGATAGTCACTTAATTATTGTAAATAAGTTTATATTTGCTTCGAAATTTATAAACTTATATTTTTCATAAAAACATAATAGTTTAATGACTTTCACATTCACGACTTTTTCTGCCACCAGGGCGGCGCCACTATAGACAGGTAAAATATTTGACAGATTTCATAGCGGGCACAATAATTTCTTAGGAAAATGTAATCTTTAAGGTTTCTTTCTGTATTATTAGTTATATTTTATATCAATTACATTAGAAATGAATAAACCAAAATATAAATTAACTAAAAGACGACTTTTTAAAAAAAAAGAGTTATAATGTGCAAAAAATTAAAAATCAAACCACTGACGCATTGTGTTGTGTATTAATATAACACTCTAGATAATGATGAACTATTATTTAAACCTAATTTCTCAATTAACTGACACTGTGTAACCAAAAACTTTACCTCAGTCCCAACTAGCGACATCTGGTGAGTGGAAGATTATTAGCCCTCATTGTAACACTTGGACCTATTTTATTTAAAAAAAGGTTTTACTATAATTGCCTTGGTCTGTCGGATGTCTCGCACTTTTATCGCTCTTCATTACTGGTGTGGATGTTTTGTATTTTACATTATACAAATTGGTATACCAATGGGGAGGTCATCAGGGTCACTATTTTGGGTGTGTTTGAAGCATATTTAATAATTGTGTGTCTTGACAGCAGATATTTATACTGTAGAATAATTAAAAATTAAAAATTTTGTACAACCGACTACAATATAAATTATTAAGAATAACTCAAAAACTAGTGGACAGATTTATATGGGACCACATGTGAAGCACCAGCTTTAAAATAAAAAAAGAATCATCGAAATCGGTTCACCCAGTAAAAGTTATGAGGTAACACACATAAAAAAACATACAGTCAAATTGAGTAGCGTCTCCTTTTTGAAGTCGGTAGAAAAAGGTAAATGGGCAAGACTAATAAAAGAAAGAAGAAAACTAATAAGAGAAATCGAGCCCAACCAAAATTACTTTCGTCTAGGTCTCTTTTTTCTTCGTCACGTACCAAAAACGAACATATATGTATTCTTCTCAGTATTTTTATAATTATTCAGTTCAGTGGGTGAAACATATACGGACAGGACTGGAGAAAATGCAGAAAATTTACCATTTCTTGCATAATATTATATATTAATTTTAATTTATTTTTTAAATTTTCTTTTGAATAAATACAAAAGTCGTTAACGTGGTAGAGCCATGCTGCAGCTATATTAGTAGTATAGTTGTAACACAAATGGGTCGGCTCGACCGGGGAAGGACCACGCTCTCACAGAATATCAGCGTAAAATAGCAGCTTAACGCTGCTGTGTTTCGTATGGTGAGTGTAGAGAACCGGAGACCCTTTTTACTGGAAACGAGGCATTCAATCTTAGTCCTCACGGGTGACAACGTGTCTGCATTTTGATTCGTAATCGAGGATAGATGTAGACGTCTATGGGCCACAGCAACCATTTACCATCAGGTGGACTTGGTGCTCGTTCTTCACCATTATCCTATAAAAAAATCACAGGTAAGAATGGTTTATCTTAAATATAGGTATTTAAGGTAAAAAAAACCATTTTCGGTCGGACTCCTAGTTCTAATGCAACCTTCCCGTTTTTCAAGATTGGTTTAATAGAATTAAATGTGGGGTAGAGAAAAGGAAAATTCTCGATAGGTTTTGAATTGACGCATTGACGTCACGCGTGTGCAATGTATAGTAGCTAATCTATCGCTCCAGTGAGTTTCATCAGATAATTATTTAACGCACCGAGGACTGTGCAGCTGCGTCCCGATGATAACACCATGTTTGTCGCCTGAGCGTATTTGATACTTTGCTTTATCTTGAGTCTTTTGAATTTTGTTGGTATATTACGCAATATTTTCGCAAATGTAAACCGATTTTAATTTTTTTTTTAATTCTTATATTTAAGTTACCTTTTGAAGGGGAAACTTCTTGAGCATCGTTGTGATTTGGAACTCAACGATGCGAAAAAGCGGCACTAAAAAGAGACAAACATCTATAGGATTTACGCTGTGAGAGAATGAGATAGAATATTATATTAAATTTTCCCGTGTAGTTGCGGGTAAGAATACCCAATACCCCATATCTTCCCGTGGGTGTCGTAAGAGGCGACAGAGGGAAACTGAGGTAGAAGATGGGCAGCAGCATCTTTCTGATTACAGTAAAATAACAATAAAAAATACTGTGGTTGCCAAGCCGCTCGCCAAGCGTGGTAACTATGGCAATATACCCCCATGACGAAAGTTACAAAAAGACGGCCCCCAGTCCCCGGCGGCCCCGCTTTTCCTGACTACGGTGGCGACCATAGTAACGGCGGAGCAGAGAGTGCTAATAATCTCCGGTGGAGGTTTGCCATCTAAGACGTCTCAATTTGGCAACATATAACGCACGCACGCTGAGGACTGACGAGAAGATCCTGGAGCTGGAAGAAGAGATAGACAAGTTGCGCTGAAATATTATAGAATTATCTGAGGTTTGAAGAGAGAGGAATGACATGGTAATCCTCGAATCCGGCAACTTGTTCTATCAACCAGACGACAACTGTACAGTAATATCTCAGTGATCACGAGGGTGAAAAGCGGCAGCGATCAACAAATGGTTAGAGGCACACTGAAGGTTCAGTTTAGGTAAACGTTAAGTTGGAGAAGTCACGTCTAATGAAGTCAACGCTCCGTCCCCCTCGTGCTCTAATCCAAAGTCTCGAAACCTTTCAGCTCGAGCTACAAAACAGTTTTCAGTGCCTAGAAGATTGCAATGCAGTGGACGATATGAATGACAAGCTCGTGGAAACTGTCCATGCGGTCGGAGCTAAGTTTTGCAAGACCCGCCGCAGAAGAACACAAAAGCTCTATTATTACACTCCTAATCTCATGGCTGTAAGACGGAAAGTGAAGCTGCAGTCTTCAGCAGATTTGACAGCGTACAGGCAACTGAACACACAGAACAATACAGCACGTATTGAAGAATCGATCGAGCGTAACCAGAGCTCCAAAGTCTTTGCTAAAGATCTGTCTGCCAGGCAGAGCCAACTTTCGAAGCTGAACACCGAGTGTGGCAGCGTCGTTTCCGGGATACCTGAGATTTTGAGTTAGATTGAGAGGTTCTACGGGCAGCTGTATACATCATTGTTTGAGCCACACGCAAGTGTGAGTAACGATCCAAGAGCAAGTCTTATCCGACACTATTCCGATGATATTCCGGACGTCAGTCTGAACGAGATCAGAACGACTCTTCAGCACCTTAAAAACGGCAAGGCCCCAGTTGAGGATGGAATTACAGCGGAGCTTGTGAAAGCGGGTGGAAGACCGGCACTTGAAGTCCTTCAGAAGCTCTTTAATTGCGTCTTTTATGGTGGCACTACTCCGGAGACGTGGAGTATAAGTGCGGTGGTCTTGTTCTTCAAGAAAGGCGACAACGCTCTCTTGAAGACCGATTTCCCTTCTGAGCTGCGTCTATGTGCTGTTTTCGAGAGTAATTACGAATAGTCTCGCATGCAGATTCGATGACTTCCAGCCTCACGAACAAGCCGGTTTCCGAAAAGGCTTTAGCACCATAAACCACATACTTACCCAAATTGTACAGAAGACCGTGGACTATGAATGAGATGAACATGGACAAAACAAAGATCCATATAACGTCCATGTCAACATCTATGCCGGTAGTTGTTAGGAGCACTAAGCTCGAAGTTGTTGACAATTATGTTTACCTGGGACAAATAGTCCGACTAGGTAAGTCCAACTTCGACCGAGAGGTCAGTCGACGGATTCAACTCGGCTGGACATCGGTTGGGAAATTACGGCACATCTTCTCGTCAGGTATACCTCAAAAAATGAAAACAAGGCTGTACAACCAGTGCGTGTTGCCAGTAATGAGTTGGGATCGTCCGGCGAGAAGCATACCCACCCGCAAGGGTAGGATGCAAAGAAAGACCGCATCCCATACCAATCGGCTGACCTATAATGCCAAACACGGAGGCAGCCTGCAGAAAGGAACCGCGATTTCAGCGTGAGTAGCACCACACTCCGGACTAGACTATGATCCGTCGTCCGGGCGTTGACGGAGACCTGATATCTGTCCGGATGAAAGTTCAGCAGAAGGTCCAACAGGGAAGGTGCATGATCGTCCACATCTGGAATCCGCGTAGGCGTAGTAATCAGTTATATCAGACCATATGCCAAGGCAAAATCATGAACAGATCTCCCGCATGATCGGTTAAACTTGAGCCGAATCATTCGGCGTGGTGGATGTTAAAATCGCCAAGGATCACGATCTTTGCGGATGGGATCTGTAGCCATTTAAACTTGGTCGATGAGTTGATCTGATTCGGCATTATCGCTATGGGACCTATATGGACCGCCATGGTCAGAAAGAGCAAGACCGGCTTCGCCGTCTCGAGATGATAGTGGACGGCGTTTAGGTTCGAGTGAAGTTTGACTTTGGCCGGCTCATGCCGGCCCATACGTACAACAGCATAAGCTGTCACGTGGCTTTACCACCATTACAAAAATTTGGCTTTGCATGTCTAAAATTAAGGATGGTAGCATTTATTTACTATAAAATTAAACTTTTATTTTATGTTTTACTGTAAAGTAAAAAGCTAGCCCTTTTCAATACTTTGTATACGGACGCTTGCTTACTTCTCCTCCCCACCTAGTCTGCCCCCTTTTAATCCTATTCCCCACCTATAATGGCCGTTGGATGAAGCACATAGTACTGCGCACCGCGATCAATGTAATAAACGTTATATCTGTGGATCTGTGAACTCGCGTCGAATTGTTAATTGCTGGTAAATTTACTGTTTGCCTGGTTCCTATGCCGATTGGTAACGCAACTAATCCGTAAGGATATTATCCTTTTGTATTTCCTAAATATTATTTCCTTAATACATTTATAATATATATATATATATATATATATATATAATATATATAGCAAAACCTAAGGGTGTTGATATTTCTGATCTTTAGCGCTAACAATAGAAATGCTTCTTTTTTTTGGAATTGGCTACATCAGCTACTTTTATGTTATTAAAATATATAAAAAATACCAAATAAGTAATATTTTTCACTTACGCGAGTACAATTCGACCCACATAACATTCTATTAAAGGCGCACTTATAACACCCTTGCGTAGGATGTTGAAAATTGAACGCGTTCTACCGTTTAATAGAAGTTAAATCGAATGAAGCTTCTTAGTAGTATAAAAGGCGTCGCTTTTCTGGTTCTCAGTCAGTACAGATCCAGCCTTCGACGGTGAAACAACAGATTTCACTAAGAGTGCAGTTATGTATTACTGGTATTTGCTACTGCTCGCGTTTTTAGGGCTCTCACAGCCGATTACATCTGACCGTTTTGATGGGAGTGAGTGTTGCGGTCGTTTCCATCGGGATTTCTCTGACACCAGGCTTTCTCTCTATGGAAGTTATAGTGATAAACCGCTAAGCGACAATAGGAATTTAAACCGCGCCCCTAATATCCGTGTTTCAAAACGAATAGTTACCAAGAACACCAAATTCCGATCGGCTGAAGAAGGAGAGAATTTACACCTTCGAGAAAGAAATGCTAGGAATTTATTCGAAGAACAACTTATAAGACGAGAAACTGTTCGCAAGGATTCGATTAAAAACAACGGTGCTTACAACAGTCAAACGATTAATAGAAGACTGGTTGCAGACAATGATCAGATACAACGATTTCACAAAGACCGATATTCCTCAGCTTCGATTGAATCAAGAATTGTTAAAAAATTCATGAATCTTCAAGACACCAAAGGCAAAACAGAAAGACGCTATTTGACACGTTCAAGGGATGGTTTAAGTGAAAATTTCGATAGGCGTTCCATAATCAAAGAAAAAGAAAATGATGAACAACGTTTCCTTAGGTCTCCAATAGAATCTACATCTCAGCGCAATTCGAATGAAGAACGTCGTTCACGGCAATTAGAAGGTGACGGTTATAATCGCGCAAATAATAACAGGGCAAGAAATAATTTTCGCGATAGGAATGAAGTAGCTAGAGTTTCGGTTAGAGAAGACGATAGGCGACTTAAGGATGACTCTGAACACAGGTTTACAGGATTTGAAAGGGTGGATAACGCGCACCAGCCTTTGATCCGTCATAATTTCAGGATAATGACAAATCGAAAAAATTACGCCGATCGTTCACAGGGCATCGAGCTCATGTTTGACCAAGTTGCAAGACTTGCTGTTAGACGTAGACTAAATGAAAGATATCCAACAGCTGCTCATTCTACGGATAACATCGCGAAACACGAAACAGAACGTGTCCCTACTCGAGTCACACAACTAAACAAGATGCGAAGCCAACCGACCTTATCAACAGAACGCCGAGATTCAAGTCGCTCAGCAGAACTGCGTACAACTAGACTTAATACTAGACTTAACACTGAACGTCGATCAATGGACTCTAGTAGTGAAATGAATCATCTACCCGATAGAGATCGTCAATTCTCTCGCACTACTAAAAGCATTGATGCCCGCCCGGTTCGTTCTCAACTTCCAACTGAAAATATTGAAGTTTTACTCAATAGCAATCCACTCTCCACCACTCGGTCCAATGATAAACGTCGACTTACAAGTTCTAATACACGAGAAAATAATCAACGCCAAATCCTTCTTACCACAGAACGCGGCGATATTAAATACACTACTGATCGGTGCTATTCCCGTTTTGATACTCAGCAAGAAGAACCTCAACGCAAAACTTATCACCAATTCTCTACTTCTCTAGAACGAATCGGCATTCGCCGCACTGAACGTAAACCCTCTGATTTCGCTACAGAACGTTCCGTGACCCGACGCAACATGGCAGCACATTCTCGTTTCCCAGCATCACGCCATGTTAATCGGCGAAAAATTGATCTTACTTTATCAAATACGGACTCTGCAGACACTAGAAGAAATAGTATTGAACGCAGAATCTCTCACACCGCTTTTGATCTCTCTGAAAACCGCCAAAATATAGAACGACAACCTACTCGTTCTGTTGTATCGCCACTGAGTAATCAACGCAGCAATGAACTACGTGTCACTCGCTCCACTACTGAACGCGTAGACATAAGACGCAGTATTGAAGGTGAAATCAATCTCGGCACAGAACGTAAAGAAAACCGACGTAGAGCCGAACTCCAGGACTCTCGTTTTGTTGAAACACGTCAAGGAGATCGATGCAGCAATGAACTAAGATTAACCCAGTCTATTACTGAAAGGGCGGACATCACTCGCAACATTGAACGGAGATCCACTAAACATATCGGAAACCGACGCATTACCAATCTTCGTGATTCCCGTTCTGCTGCCGCACGCCGAGATGATCGACGCAAGAGAGAATCACGATTAAGTCATGACACTACTAAAATGGCAGACATTACCCGTGTTATTGAACGTAGATCTTCAGAAGATACCGAAAACCGACGCAGGGTTGATCTACAAGATTCTCGCACGCACAAAGATAATCGACGCAGCATCGATATAGCTCGTTCCATTCTTAAACAAGTTTCCATTCGACATAACACACAACGTACACTCCTTCATAACGTCGCAGAAAGAACTGAAACTCGACGTAATATGGAACGTCAAAATTCTGACCGTGTTAATACACGACAAGATATTAGACGCAGTGTTGAATTACAGGTCACTGACTCCACTATTGAAAGCGCAGGAGTTACTCGCTTCATTGATAATATACAAAGCCGACGGAACATTGAACGCCACAGCTCTCGTTTCGCTGCGAAATCTCCTGAGACAATGAGAGCGAAAGCTCGATCAACTACTGAATTCGCAGACACTAGGAGTTGCAGTATTAGACATGAAAGCTCTCATATCGCCTTAGACCGTATTGATAACCGTCGCGGCATAGAACGACGTAACTCTGCAACGCAAAAAGATACTCAACGCGCCATTAAACTGATCCGTTCTAATAAACGCAAAGATATACGCAGCATTGAACGTGAACTCGGTCTTATCGGTACGGAACGTAACGAAAACCGACGCAACATGGAGCGTGAGAATACTCGATTTGCTACATCTCGACGAGATAACCGACGAAATGTTGATTTCGCTCGTTCCATTACTGAATCAGCGGATAGTAGGAGACGAATTATTAAAAGTGAAATCTCTCAAACCGATCGTTCTGAAAAACGTCGGAGTATGGAACGACAATATTCTCGATCTACTGTAACACACCAAAACAATCGACGAAACATCGAAGTCACCAGATCCTCAACTGAACGCTCAGATATTCGCCGTAGTATTCTACTTGATTATTCTCCTGATACATCAGAACGACAAGAACTACAGTTCAACTTAAGACGCTTACGTTCTCTTTCTGCTACAACGCATCGAGATAATGGACGCAACGCTGAAGTTACTCATTTTACTTATAAACGGGCAAACACTATTCCCAACATTGAACGAAAACTTTCTTCTGCAACAGAACGCTCTGAGAATAGACGACGACTTGAACTTGAAAATTATCTATCTCGTTCTACTACTGAACTTTATAATATTCGACACAGAATGCATAAAACTGGTCATCGAATGTCTCTTTCTGGCAGTCATGTATCCCGTCAGAATAACGAAAGGCAAGGACCACAAACAAACTTCCGACAAAACGTAGATCGTCAGTTAGCTCCTTCTATTTTAGAACTCAATAGAATTCAAAAGCGCATTGCAATGAATGACAACAATAAGCAGGAATCCGAAGGTCAACTGTACAACTTCAATTGGCAACTTTTGTTCTACATCGTGCAGGGTATATATATTTGTGGACTATTCCTGCAAATAAACACAGACGATGGAAACAAAATGAAAACAAGGTACGTCATTATTTTTTAATTCATAGCAGTATTTATATTTTGAAAATGTATTTTATGTGTTTAATAATAATAGACGGAGAAAGGTTATTCAAATTCAATATAGGTGATATAAATTTATTCTTATTTAGTTTTATCCATGTATCATTTACCTAGTATAATACTAACGTGATAGAGTCATGCTGCAGCTAAATTATGGCAGCAGCAGGAATAGATTGGCTGGACTGTCCACGCCCTTACAGAATACCAGAGTGAAACAACAGAATAGTGCCGTGTTTAGAGAACTAGAGACCCTTGTTACTGATAACGAGGTAATACTTCTTAGTCTTAGTCCTCAGGGGTGACAACGCAGCTGCATTTTGATTTTTAATCTCATTTCATTGGCCTAGCATCCACTAAAAATTGTATGTACTCGTATGCTTACAGACCTGATGGATTCACTCATTAATTGGATACTGGCACATTATAATGTTTTTTTTTTTTTCTTGATTTCAGGAACATTGGATTGTGGAACACTATGTATCAAATAAAAGTGGACTAGATGACACTAAAACTTCGCATGTATCTGGCTATTAGATTATGAAATCAATATTATGAATTCCTATATACTAATAATGTTAAAATGTATATGTTGTAGAAAAAATAAATAGTTATTCTGTTATATCATCGTTTATTAATTCTATACGCCCATGATAAATTCTTTCTTCTTTTTTACCGACTTCAAAAAGGAGACGGTACTCAATTCGACTGTATGTTTTTATGTGTGTTACCTCATAACTTTTTGCTGGGTGAACCGATTTCGATGATTCTTGTTTATTTGAAAGCTAGTGCTTCACATGTGGTCCCATATAAATTTGATCAAGGTCTGACCAATAGTTTTTGAGTTATTCTTAATAACTTATATTGAAGTCGGTTGTACAAAATTTTAAATTTCAAATTATTCTTTTATTTTATGGAACATCTTACAAAACTCCGCCTATATCTTATTAGAAATGGTCGACTGTGATCACTTACGATCAGGTGAGCCGTATGCTCGTCAGGTGAACTGTGAGTTGTCCATACAACTCTGTTAGCTTTCCATTTTGATATTTGAATTTAATTATTCTAACTTCTTAAAGTTGACAATGGAAATTAAAAGGTGTCGTTATCTATAATTACCAATTTATTTCACATCCTATCTTCACATCTTTTTTTTAATGCTAGCAATATTATCAACATTACTATATTCCCTTCAACCACCTCTGGTAAGCTTAAAATGCTTGTGTTAGGATTGGTTCACGACAGTAGTCGAATGATGGATTCGAACCCACTACCTTTTGAGTTCGCAGTCCGTACCCTGCCATGAGGCTACTGTCGCTAAAATCTCTTATCTTAATGATTAACTTGACATTTAGAGTTCTTTATTGTGTTGCATGCAGTGGCGTAGCGTGCCTTAGATGGGCCCTGTATCAAAATTTGGTGGGGGGGCCCCAATGAAGAGTAAAGATTTCATAAAAGGAACAAATACGCTTGCATTGAATTCAAATTATTATATATTGATTTAAGTTATTCATCATCATCATTACATCCCTTCACAAGTCCACTGCTGAACATAGGCCTCCCCCAAGGAATGCCACAAAGCACGGTCCTGAGCCACCTGCATCCATCGACTCCCTGCATATCTTACCAGGTCGTCACTCCATCTAGTGGGAGGACGCCCAACACTTCGTCCGACGGTACGAGGCCGCCACTCGAGAATCTTCTTTCCCCATCGGTTGTCAGTTCTTCGAGCTATATGGCCGGCCCATTGCCACTTCAGCTTACTAATCCGTTGGGCTATATCGGTCACTCTGATTCTACTGCGGATATCCTCATTTCTAAGTTTATCTCGTAGAGAAACTCCGAGCATAGCCCTCTCCATAGCTCGCTGAGCGACCTTGAGCTTCCTCATCCGGTCAGCAGTGAAGGACCACGTCTCAGTTCCATAGGTCATCACTGGCAACACGCACTGGTTGTACAGTCTCGTTTTCAAGTTTTGAGGTATATCTGACGAGAAGATGTGTCTTATTTTCCCGAACGCTGCCCAACAGAGTTGAATCCATCGATTGACCTCTCGGTCGAAGTTGGACTTACCTAGTCGGACTATTTGTCCCAGGTAAACATACTCGTCAACAACTTCGAGCTTAGTGTTCCCAACAACTACCGGCATAGGCGTGACATGGACATTAAACATGATCTTTGTTTTGTCCATGTTCATCTTAAGACCTATCCGTTGGGAAACACTATTGAGGTCATTGAGCATAGTGCTTAGGTTCTCCAGCGATTCTGCCATAAGGACTATATCGTCGGCAAATCGAAGGTGAGTGATGTACTCGCCATTGATGTTGATACCATATCCTTTCCGGTCCAGAAGCTTGAAAACGTCTTCCAATGCAGCGGTGAATAGTTTCGGGGATATAACGTCACCCTGTCTTACACCTCTCTGCAATAGGATAGGTTTCATACTCTGATTCTGTGCTATCGTAGCCCTACTGTATAAGCACTTCAGCACTTCGGTATACCGACAGTCAACTTGGCACCGCTGAAGGAACTGCAGCACCGCCCAAATTTCGACGGTATCAAAGGCTTTCTCATACTCCACATACGCCAAACATAGTGGCAAATTGTACTCCTCGGACTTCTATGGTGCTAAAGCCCTTTAGGAAACCGGCTTGTTCGGGAGGCTGGAAGTCGTCTAGTCTGCGCGCGAGACGATACGTAATGACTCTCGAAAACAACACGTAGTCGCTGCTCAGAAGGGAAATCGGTCTGTAGTTCTTCAAGAGAGCGTTGTCACCTTTCTTGAAAAACAAGACCACCGCACTTCTGCTCCACGCCTCCGGTGTAATGCCACCATGGAGGACGGAATTAAAGAGCTTCTGAAGGACTTCAAGTACCGGTCTTCCACCCGCTTTCAGAAGCTCCGCTGTAATTCCATCCTCGCCTGGGGCCTTGCCGTTTTTAAGGTGCTGGAGAGCCATTCTGATCTCGCTCAGACTGACGTCCGGTATATCATCGGAATAGTGACGGAAAAGACTCGCTCTTGGATCGTTACTCACACTTACGTGTGGCTTCATCGATGATGTATACAGCTACCCATAGAACCTCTCAATCTCACTCTAAATCTCAGGTGTCCCGGAAACGACGCTGCCACTCGCGGTCTTCAGCTTCGACAGTTGGCTCTTTCTGCCAGATAGATCTCTAGCAAAGACTTTGGAGCCCTGGTTCTGCTCGATCGCTTGTTTAATACGAGCAGTATTAAAGTTGCGTAAGTCCCGCCGCATGCATTTGGAGATCTGTCTGTTCATTTGCCTGTATGCTGTCAAATCTACTGAAGACTGCAGCTTCATATCTCGTATAACAGCCATGAGATTAAGAGTGTGATCGGAGAGTTTTTGTGTTCTTCTGCGGCGGGTCTTGCAAAACTTAGCTGCGACCGCATGGACAGTTTCCACGAGCTTGTCATTCATATCGTCCACTGCATTGTAATGTTCTAGGCACTGAAAACGGTTTCGTAGCTCGAGATGAAAGGTTTCGGGAATTTGGATTAGAGCACGAAGGGGACGAACCGTTGACTTCATTAGACGTGACCTCTCCAACTTAACGTTTAGGTTCAGTGTGCCTCTTACCATTCGGTAATCGCTGCCGGTTTTCACCCCCGCGATCACTGAGACATCACTGAACAGTTGTCGTCTGGTCGTCATAATGAAGTCAATCTCATTTTTTGTCGAACCGTCGGGGCTCGACCAGGTCCACTTCCTGTGTAGCTGCTTCTGGAGGAAAAATTTCATCATAAAGAGTCCCTCTTTCTCCATGAAGTCGGCCAGCTGCTGGCCCCTTGGGTTCCGTTGCACTATTCCAAATTTCCCTACTTTCAGCTAACCGTTCTCTCTTGTGCCTAGTTTTGCGTTGAAGTCTCCCATTAACACCGTATAGTGGGTTTTGGAGGAATACAATACAATACAATACAATACAATAACTTTATTTCAGGCATCAAGGACTTAAAAATTAAGAACATTGGCCCATAGCAATATATACCTTAACCTAAAAATATATATAAAATATAGATATAACTTAACACTATTTAGGGAACTTTTTTCTTTGGCGCGTCCCTGTATCGGCTGTATGCATGGCTCTAGAGATATTCTCATACATTTCCTCCACCTCCTCATCGGGGTGTGCCGAGGTTGGTGTGTAAACCTCTATGACCTTCGGCAAATACCGTTTGGTGATTCTAAGTATAAGGTACGCAACCCTCGTGGACACACTCCCAATCTTTACAACGTTGTTAACGAGAGACTTGTGGACGATAAGTTCGACGCCTCCTTGGGACAGATGGTCGCCCTCCTGGTGATAGAACAAATTGCCGGATTCGAGGATTACCGTGTCCTCCTCTCTCTTCGGACTTCGGGTAATCCTATGACATTCCAGCGCAACTTGTCTATCTCTTCTTCCAGCTCCAGGATCTTCTCGTCAGTCCTCAGAGTGCGTGCGTTATAAGTTTCCAGGTGGAGGCGTCGTAGGTGGCAACCGAACCTCCACCGGAGATTCTTAGCACCCCCTGCCCCGCCGTTACCATGGTTGGCACCGTAGCCAGGAATAGCGGGGCCGCCGGGGACTGGGGGCGTCGCTTTGTTACTTTTATGGGTATATTGCCATAGTTGCCACACTTGGCGAGCGGGTTGGCAAACGCAGTTTATTTGTTGTTGTTTTGCTGTTATCAGAAAGATGCTGCTGCCCATCCTTTGCCTCAGTTTCCCTCTGTCGCCTTTTACGACACCCACGGGAAGATATGTGGTAGTGAGTATTCTTAACCGCCACTACACGGGTTTATGAGTTATTACTTACATTTAGTACTCCTAGAAACTAAGCTAGCCAAACTATTTAAATCAAATATACACTTTTCGTGCCTTTTGTTCAGCGAACATAGCTGAAGACAATTCGGCTGCAATCATAACTGAAGACGATTTCAGTATTAATAAATTCTTTACTTCTATAAACAATAGTGATAGCCTTTCCTGTCCCATAGAAATCCTTGGAATTTTTGCTCACACATGTTCGGGGCCCCTGAGCCCGGGGGCCCCGTATCATTGATACGGCTGATACGGCGGTAGCTACGCCCCTGGTTGCATGGCATTCTCTAATGTTTTTAAGAATCGCTGTCACAGTAGTAAGCCGTTAGAGTTAACGATTTTGTTTTCATTTATATCCCAAAACAAAAAGTAGTATAAATGCTGTAAAATTGAAGACTTGATTAAAAGACTAATGTCCAAATTCTCAAACGCTAAGATGCCGTTAAGTCTCGTGCTGTCTCTATCACTTTAAGTCAAAGTGACTGTAACAACACGAGGTTTAACGACATCTTTCAATCGAGTGGCGTTTGAGTATTTGGCCATAAGTATTAGTTATTTGTAATTATTTTTGTTTGAATTCTTTATGGAACGATGTTACCGCTCAGCGCCGGTCCTTTAATCAACAATATAAAGAAATGACAAAAATTAAAAATTTTGTACTACCGACTTCAACATAAATAAAATGAGAACATCATCAATGTAGCCGAAGTCAACTAAATACGCATTATTAATGATAACTCAAAAACTACTGGTCAGATCTTGATCAAATTTATAGGGGGCCACATGAGAAGCATCAGCTTTCAAATAAAGAATCGTCCAAATCGGTTCACCTAGAAAAGAGTTCTGTGATAACACAAAAAAATACAGTCGAATTGAGAACATCCTCCGAAGTTGGTTGAAAAACTTACCTTTTTAATATTGTTTTACTTCTGCTTGTTGACCTGTTGTTTATATCTATGTAAAAATAGGACTATGCATAACTCTATAATCTCAAGGGAGCTTAATCTTTTGTCATGTTCTCTTTAGTTAAATGTATGCAGGGTTATTTTGGGTTCGGTTTTGGTTTGTTGCGATGGGTACCAGCGTGAAGGATGCAAGCCGTTTGGCATCTGTAACGAGTCGTTCTCCTTACAATAGAAGGAAAGAAATAATAAAAAAATTTAACAATTTTTTAATAGTGTAATTAATTATTGCCATTGTCAAACATCCAGTATCCTCCACAAATTGTCAAAGAGGGAGAGGGCATTGACATAGTTGCAATACGTGGCAGGCGGGATGGCAATCGAAATTTTTTATTATTTTGTTTTTATAATATTTTTCATTATTTCGTGGCTATTAGGAAGATTCTCCTACACATTTCTAGTACTGGTTTTTGTCTTTCGCCTTTTATGACACATCTTAGACGTTGTAGAGCCATGCTGCAGCTATATTATGATTGTGGTACGAATGGGTCGACTCGATCGGGGAAAGACTACGCAGAATACCAGCGCAAAATAGCAGCAGGGAGGCAGAGATACTTTTTACTGCAAACCAGGCATTCCATCTTAGTCCTCATACGTGACAGCATATCTGCATTTAGTTATTAAGAGAGGATAAATATAGATGTCTATGGACTATAATCATCTACTTACTATCAGGTGGACTGTGTGTGCGTTAATGCTAGTTATGAAAAAAAATCTGGATGTGGCTATGTCTCAGACACGGTCGTGTGTTTTTCTTGGAAACGTGCAGCAAAACGACCTCAATATGGCGGCGCTCACACCTCCGCTGCGCACGATGCGTCACAAGTCAATCACTCAACGTAACGAATTCTTTGATACTTTACCCATCGAGTGGTGTAACTAAATTATGGATGTACGTAAGAATATACTTACGTAGAAATATGTTGCTGCAAAAGCAAATTGTATTCCCCGATTTCGTTATAATCAGTTGTCGGATTTGCCTCCCACTATAGAAGTTAAAGATTTATTGAAGTTAAAACCCCACGAGATTATAAGTGGTATTGGATCTTCTTACGCTGCCACTATACGATTTAGTGTAATTAATTTAATTTTGCTGGCGTTTGTAGGTGGCGAACAGCGCGATCGCGTACCTGCAGCGGGCTCTGCTGGCGCCCGCGCTGTCGGCGCTGGGCGGCGGGGGCTGGGAGGCGTGCTTCGAGCACGTGCTGCTGCCGCTGCTGGCCGAGCCCCCGCGCCGGGCCGATGCGGCAGCTCGCGCCGACACCGTCATGTGCAAGGTGAGAAGCGAGGGCATACCAAGGGGTTGTAGTTTGGGTTAGTCAGCTCCCCGCCTTGGCATTTTAAGTGATGCTAGTAAAAAAATATTTATCGGATTTAACATAAAAAGAAGACTATTTAAATACATTTATGGTTTTTTCAAGAAATAAAAACTAGTTTTTGGATGAACATTTCGATCCTAGACCCTACAAAGAGCCTAGATATTTCCCAGTATTGTTCTCTAGCTGCTGATAAATTTGCATCACAATCGGTTTAGCCATTTTTTAGCTATTAGTTTAACCCGGACAGACAGAATTATTTTGATATAGCAGATAAACACTTCAATTTTATTAATATATTTGTGGCTCAATCACGTAAAAACTACTGGACGAATTTAGTGAAATTTAGTATATTAAAATCCATTCATTTGTTAAATATAATTATAATAGAACATGTGCCGTATTTTTTTTTTTGTATTATAAAACTTTTACTCAATCCCACATTAGTCTAATCCGTGGAGCGATGACCAAAAAAGTTGCCATATTATAACCCACCAAAACACTTCTATGTATATTATTAGACCGGCAATTTAGAAGAAAAATTGTGTCACGGCTGTGTATCTAGCACGGTTAATATGCCACGCAGTTTTATTTTCACTTTCGACAGTTACGGTTAGACCAATCTATATAAATAAAATGATAGAGGTTTGCAGTTGTGTGCGCATCACGGAAAAACTTCTGGATAAGTTTCAATTAGGTTTTCTGAGTTTTAGTTCTTAGACACTGGGTTCTTATAAAAAAAAAAGATATCTTCATTTAATGTAAAGTTATTAAAGTTTTAAGAAACAACTACTTTGTAAGCAAAGTATATTTTTGCTTGCGATCTTTTTAGTATATCAAGCAACGCGGATGAAATCGCGGGTAGCAGTTAAGTACATAATAAAGTAACATACTTATCTATGAAATAAATTTCAAATCCCGTTGACAAAGTGCGCACATAAATCATGACTGACTTTGTCACATTAAACTAAATCAGATTGCTAAAACTATGCTTGCGGTTTACAAAACAAGCAACTAGTCTTCTTGACCGCACGTAGTCGACTAAAGAAGTTACGGAGAATTGGCCGTAACTTAGTATACACGGTGACATAATGCATAGTAAAGGTAAGCGTCCATTTGAGCAAGGTCGGGTCGCAACGGTGCGGCGAGCATTTTTGCGTACTGCGTTCACTATACCGGGCAGATTTTTACAGTCAGTCGTACAAATGACAAGCGAGCTTTCGGTAGTGTGACAATGGATAGCTCCGATGAGCAATTATTTTTATTAATGTTATTGGATAAGGATTAAGAAAATGATATACCTCGCAAACATAGTCTGGATATTGTTGAACTAACGAAATAAGCAGTTCATCATTCATTTTTTACGTAAGTACATAGGTCCGCCCGCTGCAATGTTCTACTACAAATGCTGTGCTCCATTCGTCCACTGGAGACGGTGCGGACCGGGCCGAGGCGCTTCGACGGAAAAATACGCTTGCCGCCGCGATAGCGATGCGCCGACGGATTCCGTCGCGGTCGGGCCCGGCCCGTCTCTAGTCGACATAGTTTCATACAAAATGTATATTTTGCGTTGCGATGCGACCCGATGCGGTCCGCCTGGTGGACACTAACTATGGAGTGTAGAGTAGAAGGAGGACCATCTCTATATATGAAAAGTATCCCTAAAAACGTGTCCAATAAGGGTGGCGCTGCAGTAGCATAGGATAAATTTAAAAAAAAGCGCCAAAATTAATTAGAATAATATGGAGAAATAAACAAGGACCGACCAATCCGCTTGCATTTGTACTACGTAAATAATTGAGATTTTGTATACTGGCATTTTACTAACTACTCTAGTCATGAATTTTTTTAAATATTTGAATTCAGCTGACTTCACTCCGTTCACAACTGCTATCTTCATATCGTAGTTTTTCAGACGCCAGCGCTATTGTGGTAGGTTTTGGAACCTCTATTTTCAGTAAATAGTAGGACACTTTTTTAACTTTCGCGCCTTATAAGATGGTTCTCCTTCTACTCTACACTCCATAACGCTAACCTTGACGTAGTGTATAGTACATATAAGTGTTGGAGTGGTCCGTGTGGTGTGGGGAGTGCGAGTGAGTGTTGGGGTGTGCGCAGGTGTTCCTGCAGCACCTGGGCGCGCTGAGCTCGCGCGCGTCGTTCGCGGCGCTGTGGGCGCGCGTGCTGCGCGTGCAGCGCGCGCTGCTGCGGGCGCCGCGCGAGCCGCTGCGGGAGGCCGCGCTCGAGTCGCTCAAGAACATGCTGCTCGTCATGCACTCCGTGGGGGTCAGTGCGTTCTGTCTATTCTTTTTTTGTTTACTGTTACATTGGATATAAGGTCTTTAGACAAAACAATTCATCAAATGCTGTAATATATTTTTCATCGCCATCAGCAGTAACTAGTAGACAGTCGATATCGTCAATAGTATTCCATGTTCTCAACCTCTCAAGGCTCCTACACGCTACTCATCTTACACACCTTCAGGGGAGAGTTTCAAATTTAAATTTATATATATTAGGAGCATAACTTATGGAGAAATGCTTACCCTAGTTACCACGATTGCCAGGAGGATTTTTACCATTATTTTTTTTTATAAGAGGAAACATACGCCCATTCGGCTCACCTGCAGGTCTTTTAACAATTGTCTCGACACAAATTAAATGCAATTATCCTTAGAACGTATTTCCATATAATTACTTCAATATTTGCACTCAGTGAACTCGAACCACTGAATTTCGAAAAACTTTCCGTGTCGAATCCTAAACGAAAGGAGATGTGAATACCAAAGTCTGTGACATTTGAATCTAATACTTAACGAACGAAACGTTCCCGCTTCCAAAAGAAATCTTTCCTAAAAAAAAAATCTTTGTGAATAGCCTGGCTAATAATGAGTAACTGCCATCCATAAACATTTGCAACACCAGAGATATTACCGTTATATACCGTCTGACTTTTTTTCGCCTGAAAAACGTGTGTAACAGGTGAACGAAGTTGAAGCCTGTATCATAGATATTTTTCAAATTATACAAAAGGTGAATGAACTTTTAATTTATATAAGTAACAGAAACAAACGAACGTATAGTCCAACTGGTGGCAATTATTTGCTACTGCACATAGATAGCTGCACCTATCATCAATTAAGAAACAAAGTGCAGGAATTTTTCCATATCTGAGAACTAAGATGGAATGCTTCGGTGCCAATTTAAAAAAAGCTCCTATTCTCGCCTTTAACCATACTAAACACAGCTGGAGTATACTACTATTTTACGCTGGTTTTCTGTAATAGCGTGGTCTTTCCGTAGTGAAGCCGACATATTCAAGCTGCCTCACCACGTGCAAGTCGATAATCCACTTTATTACTATAAGTTTTAAACGTGGCAGAGCAACGCTGCAACTATATAGGTATCAAGTAAACTTTGTGCTCGTTTGTTATCCTTATTCTATAAAAAAAAGTTACTTCTGCAATTCATGGACATCCGCTAAAAACTTGAATAGAGAGGCTTACCTATATGTTGTCATCTCTAAGAATTAAAATTTTCAATAACAATTTTCGCAAATTACTAATAACTTTACGGCTTGACCAGACATAATAACGATCAACATCTATCATTATTGCTGCCTATTAGAGTCCACTGCTGGACATAGGCCTCCCACATAGATTTCTTCCTAGTAGGACAGGGATATATATATAACGACTTATAATTCCTCTGTTAAACTTATGCTTATATTTTATTTTCCACATTTGCGTGGTTAGTTTAGCGTGGTACCACGCTGTCACAGTATACCAGCGTAACGCTGCTGCGTTTTGGTATGGGGAGTGTAGAGAACCTGAGACCCTTTTTACTGGAAACGAGGCATCACATCTTAGTCCTCAGTGGTGACGACGCATCTGTATTTTGATTCTTAATCGTGGATAAATGTAGATATATATGGGCCACGGCATCTACTTAACCATCAGGTGGACTGTGTGCTCGTTTGTTACCCTTATTCTATAAAAAAAATAGACTTAGTTCAACCTGAAGCTTTTTTGGAAATGACCATTTAATCAAAATATTTATTACAGAATCGTCAGGATTTCATGGGTTGTTAATGACATCTAGTATATTTTATGTAGATGTTAAAGTACAATCGGTAATACTAACCTGGGACTAATTTCTTTCAGATATTCAACACTGGTGACAATTACAATGACCTATGGTACATCACATGGGAGATCATCGGTGAATTCCTACCAAATCTGAAAGAAGAACTGTTTCCAGATGGTACACTTTTAGTTGTATTAAAATATATTGCTCTACATTTTAATTTATCCATCTATTAAATTGTTTTTTTTTATTTTATTTTCAGTGAACGACAACACGAAACCCGCTTCGAATCTGCCGAACCACCTACAACCGCCAATCCCTTCGTCCTTACCAACCCTCATCCCTGTTGGACCGAATACGCCAACTATCCTTCCAGTACAATCGAGTCCGCCGCACATTACCAACACCCAGGTGATACCTAACTCATCAAACCAAATACTTAACACATTGGCTCAAACATCCCGTCCAATCCACGTCCAGACATCATTGGCCCAGTCACCGAATATTCTAGTGGCATCAAACGCGCATTCACCTGTAAACTTGGGCCAAACGCCTCCGCTTATAGCTACACCATCTTTAGTGGCGCCAACACCAATTAGTGTTGTGCCAACTGTAACCGATGCGTCACAAACTTTAAGTAGTGCTGCACCAACTGCAAGCGTAGTTGGACCAGCAATGGTTGGTACGGTACCAACGCCTGTACCAGTAAGCGGAATGGTACCGATTAGAAATCCGCTGTACGATCAAGCTGGACTGACTTCGTCTGTACTTTTACAACCCTTAAATGAGGTAGGCTCATTGTATAAATTCCTACTACATTATAGTCCTTGAAAATTACACGCCTCACAACGTGAAGGAGTGCTCAACTCTCGATATGTGACCATACCTCAATTTCGCTACATAAAATCGTTCTTATACTCGTAGCTAGACATCAAATCCATATTATTATTAACGGTACAATAACTATAGACATTGAATTATAAGATTAGTTTATTTACTAATTGATTCCCTTTAGATTACATAACAAAATATATAATTGAAAAAATATATGGATTGCCGTCCGTTGTCTGTGCGTCGGGCAGTCTTCTCGCTTAATAGAAATGTAAGCAATAGATTGAGATACATAGTATTAAATAAGATTCCATATATTTTAAGGAGGATCCCTATTGATTCTTGTTATTGAACTCAACACCGTTTAAAAGTTATTAATGAAAGTCGATCTGATTCTCTGTTTTTTTTTTCTTGTAAAAATTATCGTCACTAGTTTCATTTCTTTATTGTCACATGCTCATCCGTGTATTTCTTTCTCTTTCCTGTACATAATCTTGTGTCATTTTGACTTAAACAGCGCCACGATAGGAAAAAATTATATGAATTTATTTCAATAGATTTCTCTTTTAGACAATTATTAATTTTAATTTTTAACATAATAAGCGTGTGAGGCGTGCACTTTTGGATTTTCCAAATATTTTCATATCTTTAGTCAAAATTTTAAGGTCAAAATTTAAGGTCAAAATTTAAAAGAACTTTAAAAACAAATTATTTCCACATTTTTAAGTCTTAAGTATTATTTATGATAATGTAACGTTTTTATTTTCATGTGTTATAGAGACTTAACTTTTATATTTTATTTTCCAGATGATTTCAACGCCAATAGGAATATCTATACAAACGCCGCAGCCGCCTGTATTATATCCACTGCCAGCCGAACCCATACAAAATTCCCTTCAACCTCGGTCAAATACAAATCAAAGTAATTCTCAATGTGAAAAAATAGAACCTTTATCCAATATCACTAATTTAGATAATAACACAACTATACTCAAAGATATACAGCAAAGCGAGCTATACGCTGAATATTTAACCAATCCTTACAACGATGCGAAAGAAATATCGGTAAAAGAGGCCACTTTATACGATCCGCAGGAAAATCGCCACGTATCC